>JAYESA010000008.1:201759909-202959909 GCA_036927795.1 Iris macrosiphon
ATTTATCATGTACATAGCGTGTTGTGGTTGGATCCAAGAGTATTAGTGGGGGAGGGGAGTAGGAGTTGGTTATGTGATCAAAGCCAAACAGTATTCATGTGTATGTCGGTTATACAACTCACGCATAACGGAGTTATCATAGTTTATTCATGTGCAACCTAAGCCGATCACATAACGAACTTGTGCTCAAGGCACTTAGCTAGTATTCATGTTTTCTCACATGCAGTTACTTCTCCACTACTTGTATTGTTCTCCAGTTTATATTGCAGCTACTTTATCTGCTCCATCATGTATTTATTTACATGTGCATCTAGTATACTTTTCTATTGCTAGTCATATACACCTTACCATGTATTTGGAGTTGCTTTCAGAGTTATGTACTTTGCTCCAGTCCTGACTGGGCATATTTTTTCCAGAGGATCCTGAGGATTATTGCCCGACATTCTACGGGCCGGGCGTCGAGGAGTGTTGTGACCCCGAGACTGAGGAGGAGCCCGTCGAGGAGACGCCGTTAGCGCCCTAGTTAGCTAGGTAGGTTTTCCTGGGTTGTTCCCAGTTGCTATTTTGGATGACTGACTGTATTATTATTTTGTTGTGAGATGTTGTAGACTTGGACTGTATATTTGGATATTGTCTTGATCCTTGTTTCTTTATTTCTTTGTGATATCTTATCGTGCTTTACTCTTCCCCTAGTTATTGTGATTGAGTATTCATATATATATTGCGTGGTTGCCCTCCTTTTGGAGAGGTTATTGACAGGTTTTGTGAGTTATAGATTGTTGACCTAGAACGAACCTTTACAGTGTTCTACCATCGATTCTGCGGCGTAGGCTGGACGTACCCACGACTCATGCCCGATTTTTTGGGTACTGGTCGTGACAGGAATATTTGTGAAGAGGGTTAACAACAGCAGTGGCAGGAGCTTAATTATTTCCCATAATTTATTTTCCTTCGAACAGCGCACAAAACTAGGTAAAAATCGACGCCAACTTTAGGAAAAACCACGTTTTTATATTTCAGAAAATCTGTTACGATGACCCATGTTCAAGGACTCGTATCTTCCACCACAGAGATCCGAATTTAGTTTTCTTCTTGCAATGCGAAGACCGCCTAACCTAGATTATTTCCTGTCAATTACATTATTTTATTTGGTGTTAAATACAGAATTAAATTAGGTTAAAAATCCATAAAAACCTGTTTTTGAAACACAAAACTTTATGATACGGAGCGCGCTCCACCAAACGGGACCGCTCCATCGCGTACCAATTGCACCGAAAGGCGCGTATGGTATGTCCAGACGTGTGGGCTTTCACGAAAACTAATTTTAACGCGTGTGTGCGTCGGAATCACTCCGTATCCGCAAAATGTCCCCGTATCGCGACTTTTGCAAAACACCACACCATTTAGTGTACGCTCGTCAGAACGCGATGAAACTCATACCATTTGATTCGTGGTATCACGCTGGTACTGTGATCCAAGTTTCACGTAATTCTGAGACAGTTGACCAAGCCGCATATTTGCGGGCCCTACGGTTGACTTTTTGGGCGAATTTGTGTTCGGCTCACCGGAATCCAAAATTGGACGTACCGTTGAGTTCGTATTGATTTTTAGAATCGGTTTGACCTATAAATTTGTCCCATTTAGAGACCTTTATCCCTGGCACACTTTTTGGTGCAAAGTGGCCCACATGTGGACCCGCTTTAACCCAAAATTACTGTTTTGTCCCTGTGTCTAAATTGGACGAAAGGGTAGTATTTTCTAGCTATATCTCTTATTCTGAGAACGTTGGTGATGTTTATTTCAGCATCCGGAGACGTTTATTCTGAGGCCGTAGTTTCTACTCCTATGTGCGTGACATTTGGACGTTTATACTTTGCAGCTTCTTGTCAGGCAAGTATATCTTGCCAAATTATTTACAGTACTTTGCATGCTATTTATATTTCTGTATATTCATTACATGTATAGTTTTGTTCAGTTATATTCATTGCATGTGTAGTTTCGTTCAGTTATATTCGTTGCATGTGTAGTTCGTTCAGTCATTACTATATATTAGATATGTTGACACACACT
Organism: Iris macrosiphon; assembly: GCA_036927795.1. NCBI lineage: Eukaryota > Viridiplantae > Streptophyta > Magnoliopsida > Asparagales > Iridaceae > Iris > Iris macrosiphon. Next base: position 201,761,980 of record JAYESA010000008.1, read on the forward strand.
TGACACCTAGTATCATGAGAGGACAATTATTAGGCGTATGGACTTTAACCACTCTGGTAAACCGTAGTATCTAGCTCACACTACGGGAGTATGTCGCGCTGGTCGCTACCCCCGAGGTATGTCGATTTCTGGGGTCTCGCTGGTCACTACCCCCAAGGTATGTCGATTTCTGATGTTCTAGACGTGTGTGTGAGTTGTGAGACTTAGATCGAGTAGCCTACCCTTGCCCATACGTCAAAAAGTTGTCCTCGTTTGCATTCATATAGATTGTCTTGTACAACGTACTTATATATTTTCAAATATTATGCATGTTTAATGTATTCAAATTGGCATGCTTCTATGTATCTTGTTATGTCCCTCTGAGGACCTTGTCCCTTGCCAAGTATAGACGACCAGGAGTATCCGCAGAAGTACGGGCCAGGACCTGGCGCATTACTTTCTGCCAAGGAGGTATTACCTTCTGAGCATCATTGATTATCTCTAGTGATGGATCTTCTTAGCTGATACACTTCTGTCGTCACCTTATTTTATATTGGAGATTTTACTCTTCTCTCTCATTTTTGTTTTGGATATAGTCTTTGGTAGTGGATTTGTCTCCACCCGACTATTATTTTGGATATTTCAGACTCATTATTCTAGTTTAGTATTTCTTTTTTATGACTTGTTGTGTGGATAAGATTAGTATATCTGTGACTTATGAACATATATATACCACATGTGAGTTTATAATCATATTATAGCGTACGTGTGTATTATGGTATCCATATATTAGAGTTGTCATATACATACGACTGGCATGCTTACGTGTTCCTGGTCCTACATATTTTGGGACTGGGGCGTGCCAGATCATATTACTATTATAAATTATAAAACATTGTTAGTGTTAATCATACACCTCACGTATGATTAGCCAGGCCATATAGCTATGGTACAAGTTTCTAAGACGATCACATATCGAAACTAGTATTTCAAATACTTAGAATAGTTGCAGTTCTTCATTTCAATTTCATATATTACATTACCTTGTATATGATATTGTAGTTCCTTTCTCTTTATTTCACATATGCACTGGCTATACCTTATTGCTTACATTGCCTGTTCTCTTTATTATTTTGCCATTGCATCAGTTTATTGTTTCTCTCAGTATATAGCATCCTCTATTTATTGTTATATAGTCCTTGTCAATTAATTGGAACTACTATTAGGTTGTACTTCGCTCCAATCCTGACTAGATATATTTTTTAGACTGCGACTTAGAGGACCGGTGTCCAACATATTACGGACCACAGGGAGAGTAACTGCAGCCTTGGACCTTGTAGCTCAGGTGTGATTGCCGAAAGGTCTAGCCGGAATCACTAGTTATATTAGTTAGTTCTTTTTGCAAATTTTGGTACCGGATTTGTCTCCGGCATATATTGAGACTTTGATGTTATTGCTTGAAGTTTAGATTTATATTATGTTTAGACTTTGCGGTTGTGTTTTGATTATTCTTTCGATATCTTATCGTGCTTTAGATTTTGTGGTTGAGTATTTTACAGTATATTATTATATCTGTGTCTCCTTATGGAGTTGGATATTCGTGTGAGATTGATTAGATAGTATTGTGACCTAAACAGCGTTCTACCATCGATGCTGCGACGTAGGCTGGACGTACCCGCGTACTCATGCCCCTATATCGGGTGCGGGTCATGACAACTTCTTACAGACATAAGCTTTGATCCGAAGAGCTCAAAGACTTCTTACAGACACGAGCTTTGATCCGAAGAGCTCGAAGACGTCAAGTGTAAAGTAGAGAACTTCTGAACAAGCTTCTGATTACAACTCTCTGAACTTCTAGACCGTACCGTACTGGCAACAGAGACTAGAGAATTGTAACTGGCTTGGGATATAAAAATGAAGGCTTTTTAGAACTCGTATACCAGAAGAGAAAAGAATATTTGAAAGTGAATTGATGTGTTTAGAAATATAAAATTTCTTCTCTATTTATAGGATTACTCAAAGGAGAGTTCGTCTGCAAAATATCAAAAAATAGCCGTTGTATCCGAAACTGCAGGGAGACCAAGTTTCTGAACAAAACATTCACTAAGGACAAACTCGGGCCGAGTTCTGTTCCCCTAGTTCAGGGCCAGAACAGTTCTAGGTTCTATTCACAGAATGGTGATTCATCGTATGGACGTCAAGACAACATTTCTGAATGATAAACTGACTGAGAAGATTTACATGCAGCAGCTAGAGGGGTTTGTCGTCAAAGGTCTTGAAGACAAAGTATGCAAACTAGTAAAATCTCTATATGGTCTGAAGCAAGCTCCCAAATTGTGGCACGAGAAGTTTGACAAAGTTATCAGATCAAATGGCTACAAGGTCAGCAAAACTGATAAGTGTGTGTACACGAAGTTCGCCGACGATAGAGGTGTCATCGTTTGTCTCTATGTGGACGACATGATAATCCTAGGCACGGATGAAGAATGTGTTACTAGAACAAAGATGTTTCTCTCGTATAAATTCAGTATGAAGGACATGAAAGATGCAGATGTCATCCTTGGGATTAAGATAATCCGAACGAAAGTAGGGATTGCTCTATCACAAGCTCACTACATGGAGAAGATACTCACACGCTATGGATATCAGGATCTTCCAGGGATCGATACTCCAAATAGGTGTGACAAGAAACTGAAGCCTAACCCAGGAAAAAGTGTCAGACAGTTGGAGTATTCTAGCGTCATCGGAAGCTTAATGTATGCTACAAATGCCACTAGGCCTGACATTGCTTTTGTTGTGGGGATGCTGAGTAGATTCACGAGTAATCCAGGTGTTGAACACTGGAAAGCTGTTAAGAGGATGATGAGATACCTCAAGAAGACTCAGAAGTTTGTACTTTACTACAGCGGAGATCCAGCAGTAGTAGAAGGCTTCAGTGATGTTAGTTGGTGATCAGAAGAAGAGAGCGAGAGATCCACAGGAGGATATGTTTTCTAAATGGGAGGAGATTCCATATCATGGAAGTCGAAGAAGCAGGATATGCTCCAATGCTCATTGATGGAGTCTGAGTTCTATGCACTTGCAGTTGCAACAGATGAAACAGAATGGCTTCGGGAGCTCATGTACGATCTTCCAATGGTTGGTGTGCAGATTCCGGCTGTATCGATATAATGCGACAACCAGGCAGCTGCATTAGTAGCATTTAATAATCTCTTCAATGGAAAGAAGAGAACTATGTGGCTTCGGCACAAAGCACTGAACAATCTCATCAAGACTGGTGTCATTACAGTGGTGGATATTCGGAGTCAGGAGAACCTGGTGGATCTATTCACTAAAGGTCTCAGGCGCTATCTAGTCGAAGACACAGCAGGTAAAATGGGCTTGAAGGACCTCTGATATTGTGTCTTTGTAATCCTACCATTAAGTTTTATGCTATTAGTTCAAAGAAAAATATACTAGGCATCTAGCTTTTGGTTCAAGGGAGGACCAATAACTAAAAAGTTATCAGGTAGTCCTTATGGACCATGTGGGATACATACCCTGAACCACTGTAGTCTACTATTTTGTTCTATAGAATAATTCCTGTGTAAGGTTGGCTTCGACGCCTTAATGAGTTCTCAGGCAGAGTGAATGTCCGGCGTGCGCTGCAGGAAGCACGTGTAGTTCAGCACTATAAGGGACTTATGTCCCATCCTACAGTGGTGTGACACTACGATGAGATAAAAGATGTAAAACCTCGGCTGCGAGCCATGTCACAGCGGAAGTAGCACCGCAAATAGGCAGGTAGCCTAATACATAAAAGGTAGAGAGTTGCACAACACTACTAAGAGGTCGGTGACCTCATGCTACAGTGGGTGACACCACATGAGGTAGTCAACCTCAGTTGTGAGCCATATCATAGCGGCGTAACACCGCACGGGAGTGCAAGGCTTCATGCTGGGATGTAGTATAGCACTAATAAGAGGCTAGTGACCTCATGCTATAGTGGGTGACACCACAAGAGGTAGTTAACCTCGGCTGTGAGCCATATCACAGCGGTATATACCGCACAGAAGCACAAGGCTTCATGCTGGAAAAAGTTAAACTCTCTTAAAATAACTCACCTAAGTGTATGGACAAATATATAGGCCATCTCTTGAGGGTAAACTTATAGACACCCAAGAAACATACACCGATACCAGGTCAGCACAAGGCCTTTAATGTGTGATCAGAGGCACAGCTGATGTCATTATGCGAGTAGGAAGAATAGCAGCTATGGTTTAGAATTCAAGGCTTAGTCCATTCTTGTATCGTACTGTTGCTTGACCCATGCGGGAAGATTCAAGTCGTGGGCGATATCTATCCTAATGCATGATGGACAGTCACTGTGAGGTACGCTCGACCATATATTGTGATATATGTAGGATATTGTTGGTATTTTTCGCTTTGCTTTGGGAATTTTAGTCCCACATTGGAAAACCACTAATGTGTATATCTCAATATATAGCTTTTCTTAGTATTGGTATATGCACATGGGGTGGTGGCCCATGTGGGTTGACTTTTCTAGAGGGATTAAGTGTGAACCCCATTATGACAACTTTATTTTGTCACCACCTTTGGAAATTTTCCCTTAGGACTCGGACTCGGGCTCAAGGGCGCAAAGTGGCGCTTTGTTGGCACACTTTGCACTTAGCACGTCAGCATTATCGCATAGTGCTCGTGCGCTCCTTTTATGTGCGAGTTCCATGCACTGTTATCTACTCGAGCGCATGCTTCGTAGAGCTATGCGGCCTGGAGCGCATGCGGCCAGGAGCCCATGCGGCCCGGTGCGCTTGCGGCCAAGTACGCATGCGGCCAGGAACCCATGCGGCCCGGAGCCCATGCGTACAGGTGCCCATGCGGCCCAGAGCCCTTGCGGACAGAAGCGCATGCGGCCAGAAGCATATGCGGCCAGGGGCCCTTGCGCCTGGAGTTATACGGCCAACAAATTAGCTTGAGCGAGTCGAGTGTGGAGGGGACAGGGACTGCTGTTAGCGGCTCGGTGCGGCGCATGCGACATGTAGTTCTCTATGCCACGCGGCTGCAACTTTTTGCGCTTGGTGACATTGTCTGCTCTATGCAGTACAACTCGCAGGCGGCTCGTGGCTCTCTGTGCCACACGGCTGCAGCTTTCTGCACCTTACGGCACTGTCTGCTCTGTGCAATACAGCGGCGCAGGCGGCCTGGTTTTTTTCCTCAGGCCTCATGGGAGCTGAAATCCTCTTTAAATATAGGCTCTCCTATTTTATTTGGTGAGTTGGAAAAATTGAGAGAGAGCGAGAAAAATCGATAGCACCAGCAGAACCTGCAGCAGTAGTTAGCATCCTTCCGAAGGGATCTTCTGAGTGATCTGAATGTGTCCAAGAGCGTTCCAGAAGTTCTCGTGTGGACTTATTGGATCCTGGAGGCAGATCGTTGTATAGCGCAAATCTTGACTTGAGCTATGGTGGTTTTGATCACCTCAGTAGGAGTTCCCTTCTTTGTTTTTCTGTTCTTGTTCCCGTTCTTCTCGGGGTAGCGTTTGTGAACGTAAAGAGAAGAACGGTTTTTTTATTCTTGTTGTATTTATATTTTCTTTGGGTTGTCAGTTTGTAACATATTCCTAGTTTATTGCTTATGTGGGATTGTGTCACTGTAGAGGAACTCTTGTGTGAATCTCAGTGCACCAACTTCTCTTTTGGAGTTTGTAGAGACGAACTCTTGTGTGAGTCTCTACTTTATAGCTACCTCTTCTTCTTTGATCTGACTTCGGGACTAACATATATATATATATATATATATATATATATATATATATATATATATATATATATATATATATATATATATATATTAGAATTTGTTATATATTTGATTATATTTTAATTATAATTAGTTATGGATATATTTTTACTTTTCATAAAGAGTCTTGAAACGGTTATCTACGTAATATTATCTAATTATAAATAAATATCTGTTGTAACTCATGTCGGGTTGGCTGAGTTCGAATCCTTATACTGTTATTTATAACAAATTTAATTTTTTTCAACAATTTTTTTTACGTAATATTAATTTTTTAAAATAATTAATTAATGATGATATACATACGGCTTAGACGGCTCACTTTTGAACCGTTTTGAAGTCAATTATATTATCACTCGGGTGGTTTCATATTATGGAACCATCTTATGTTACATGATTGGATTTGAATTGGATTGTTGAGATTAAAATGTGTAGATCCCACCACCTTTTAAAATATACACATGTTTCATCATAAAATTTATATAAATTTGAGAATAATTATAATTGTGTAAGTTTTATTCGATTTTGGACCGAAATCAAAACCAAATAAAGAGTTCTAAAAAATTTAAAATTGAAACTAAATCGAATATCTTAATCGATTTTCGGCCCTAAACCAAATAATGTTACATTTATCCAGGACTGACAAAATTTGATCGTCATATAGACAAAAAAAGTTTGTACTATTAAATTTTGACGGTCATAAGTACTATAAGAACTGCCAATTTTTTTATAATTTCTAGATATACACAAGACTACGTAATTGATAATGTCGGTTAACAAATTTTGTAATGTGTTTAACATTGTCCTAAAAGTAACTAAAAGTCTTACTAAATTCAACTATAACGGTCTTCCATCAATCTATTTGACTTGGAAAACTTCGCTAATATAAAAGTCTCTAGTCCCCATTACCTCTCTATGGACCAAGCCTAAGGTGCATTTTTGTCATTTCACCTACGCAGTAAAGTTTTGAGCTAGTTTTGGCGACAGTAGCCAACGCATAGAACTAACCGAGCTCCATATTGTACGCGACAAGCATAAATTTGTGGAACTGTTAAAAATTTTGACAATTTTAAAAATATTTAAAATTGTCAAAAAAATTAACAGTCCTCCTAATAGGTAGGACTCTCATATTTTTGTACAATCCTAAAAATTTTAGTTTTGTCAAAATTTTTAATAGGTAGGATTCTTAAATTTTTTGACAATTCTACATTTTTAGACCGATAGAAAATGTGACCGTCACTTCTATTAAAAGGACTATCAAAAATAGTTATACTTCTATAAAAATATATTTAGATTAGTCCGAATAAAATATAATATACTTTTAGAAATGGTCCTCCGTATTTTGTTTGTTTCTTTATTTTATTTTCCCGAGGTTTGAACAAAGGCTTTATATTATTTTCTTCGCAGAGCAAGCTGATGAAAACTTGTTGCAGCTGAAGGAGAAAGATTCTTCATCTGTAAGCATTTTTTTAATATTTTATATTATTTTTTGTGTTTCTTTTTCCTCCTCCTTTCACTATAATCCATTCCTATAGAAAATGGGGTTTTGTGTAGATTATTTTTTGTATTGCTTGTTCAAGACTGATGTGGTGTGGTTTATTTTCTTTACATGACTAAAAGTAGATTAGTCTGTGAACATAGATTCTTGATTTTAGGTGTTTTATATTACTTGAGGGATGAATGTGTAAAAACTTCTTGTATTTATGAAAAGAAATTTGAACAGTTCTTGATGTTCTGGTTTTCGTCAGTTCAAGAAGATGAATGTGTTAAAGGGGCTTCCAAATATATTTTTTAAAGAATTTTTTCTTTCTCAATATGCTTTTAGAGTTCTAGAAAGTAGTTTTTGAAATTGGGTTTCGGATAATGGTTTTGAACTCTTTATTTAGAGTTTTAAAAAAAAGTTGGTTTTGGTTGGTGTTTCTTCCCTACAAAATTAAGTACACGATAACATACATATTAGAGTAGAATTTTTTTTCAAAATGCATATATATACACATGGCCATATAGCTTATGGCAATGGGGTTTTGCACACATCTCGCCATATGCTATTGCGATATAAGTGTTCTGCACACACGTAGCCATGGCCAATGTCGAGATAAGTGTGCACAAGGATGTGTTTTGCACCCATATCGCCATAGCCAATGGCGAGATAACAATGCATAGGATCGCCCGTATTTAAATTAACACAATTTCCAGGAACATTTGGAACATTTCGTTTCTGAGCCGCCTATGGCGAGTTGAATATGCTAGATCGCCATTACTAATGACGACTTGTGTGTACACCTATATCGTTTTAGCTTATGGCGATCTGTGCACAAAACACATAGATCGCCATAAGATACAACGATATGTATCTTGTTTTATAATTTTGCAAAGTTTGTTCCCCTCTTCTAATATCATCAAAGTTAAGTGCTACGATCTGTTAAAAGGGGCTTAAAATAATAATTCCCATTTATTCTTGATATATATAGATCAGTTTTTGAACATAGATTCTTGGTTATATAGTTTTTATATTATATTTAAGGGGATGAATTTGTGTAAACATTTATTGTATTTTTAAAGAAACTCATTTCTGAACAGTTCTTGATGTTATAGTTTTTATCATTTTTAAGAAAATGTGTTAAAGTGGGTCATGAAAACTTTTTTTCCCGCTGTTTTCTATGATTTTTATAAATAAGTAAATATGCTTTGTAAATGTGCTTTTGATCTGGTTGTGTTCTATAAAGGGTTTGGATATTTTGAGAGTTTTGAAAGTGGGTTTTGGATTTCTTCTATAAATGGATGGTCTGAATCTTTTTTCAGAGTTCTAAAAAATGGATTTGAAAGTGGCCTTTGGATTGGAGTTTATTTTATCATCTTGGAAAGACACATTCGAGCATCAATGTTTTAGTAGTAATTTTAAACAACAATCTTGATTTTTCTTGATATCTATAGAAAAAGAACAGCTATTTAAATATTAGTATTTTTTTTCTTTTTCAAAGACAGATTTTATGATTATGATCTTTCTAAAGAAATACAATTTCCTCTCAGCCAAGTAATTATAAGGTTTTTTGCTAGATTGCATTTACTCAAAAAAAAAAAACATTTATATTAGTTTCCCATTGTTGTTGCGTTATGATAGATTATGATAGGTTTCTGCATTTTGATAGTTTAATGGCATTTCACTTGCTTCTTCTTCTGAACCTTTTTTAGTCTGTTAATATTGGTTATGGTATGTTCTTTGTTGAATCTGTTCATAGATAAATTAACAATAGAGAGATTAAAAGTGGTTTAATATGTTTTTTTCCCTCATTCTTTTGCAGATTCTTGAATAGAGAAAATGGACATCATAAAGTCTATTAAGATCATACGTCAAAGATTTTGTCAAGATCTTCAGAAATACAACATTGACGTTGGTAAAGCTGTCAAGATCTTTGGATACCTTCTTTTATTCTGTTCCCCTGAACAACTGACAGAATTTGCATCGGCATCTGAGGAGCAATTTGATGCCACAATCATACAAGTTGACCACAAACTCAATTCTTTGTCAAAACACAATGCTGCATCTCATATGCCATCGAATCACTCCCCTCGATACATATCTCCACCTCCAACTATTTCCCGACCTGTCGCTTCAACTTCTAGCTTCCAAGTGCCGGCTTGGCATCCTCATCTAACCTCCAATGAGTATAATCCTGGAAACCTCCATTTCCAACCATACTTACCCGTTTCTTCAAGCAATATTCACTACTCAGATGCACAACTTGGTGGAGGTTTGGATTCAAGGGGTAGCATGAGATCATCTTCTGGGAACAGCATATATCTTTCTTTTCTTGCTGAGTGCACATATACTGAAGAAGATGTTCTCAACTACTTAGAGTAGTATGTTATTCTTTAGTTTTGTAGATTCTATACATAATAGTTGGCTATTTTCCTGTGTTGTAAGTAATAATGTACTGCTCGAATCACGTTACAGGCAGTTTGGTCCTGTCCTCAATGTTTGCTTTCCTCAGCAAGTATTAAGGACATTTGGGTTTGTGAACTTCAAGTACCCAGAGACTGTGATAACAATTCTTGGAAGAAGGAATTCTCATTTTATCTGCGGCCAACCTGTTAAGGTTAAACCGGCCTACAAGGAAAGGTATCTGCATTCTCTTTTCAACTGTCTGATTTGTTTTATTTTATGGAAAAAATAAATAATTTCTAATTCATTATTTTTTGTGAATTTGCCTTTCAGCTCAGTTTAACTTGGCAAACTGTTCTTCTTATATCCTTAGCTCTTGACCAAGGAGTTTGCCCAACCGAAGTTACATACAACTTTGGTTGGAGACCAGAAAGTAGTAGATTAATGCTAATTATTTGTTTCATAGATAACATATTGAAGTGGGTCTCATAAGTTGTAGACATCGAGTAACATTAATTATCGTGTGACATGTCTTGGCTCTTGTAGAATGTTTTGGTGTAAAACTAACTGGAAAAAAAATCCGAGTATTGGTTGTACCTTAATTTGCATTATTAAGGTCTTAATTTTGTTAGAATTTTGTTGTCTTTTCTTATTAAAAAAATTAAGAATACAAAAAATAAAATTAGATGTTACCGGCCTCTGGGGAAGTCGTGCACGAAGCACTGCCCTAAGAGTTTATTCGGGATCTGTGTGCAGACGTTCCCGAAGCTCCTAGTGGTAAAACCCCCGCACTACCGGTATCTCGTTGCCGCACACGACTTGGAGAGAACGATCAGGACTTAGCTCTGCCCAGAGGTTGGAGATGATGAAGATCGAACAGAATGTGGTCAGAGTTTTTTCGTAAAGAATTTTTTCTGAGTAGTTTACAAAGAAACACAAAGACGAATATATAAGACTGATGTGTAACGGTCTGAATTAATTTCCGATTAATTCAGCCGTTACACAGGAGTATTAAAAGAATGAATCTGGACATGAAAATTGTAACGGTTAAAAATATTTTTGTAACGTTCAGAAAAATAAATGAAAGAATGAAGAAGAGCAAAAAGAATTTTAGGGTCCCAGCCCGAATCCGAAGAGGAAATCGGATCGGCATTCGGCGCCCGCAGATGTGGGCGCGTACCCGCATCCGTTACGCGCGCCGAGCCGAGCCGGGCCGGGCGGCGGCGGCGGCGCGCGCGTATGGCCCAAGGGGTTCCCCACACAACAACTTAATAGAGCAAAGGAGAGAAACTAATATATGTACACAAGAAGGCTTTGGTGCATCCAATGTGGGACTAAAGAAAGGAAGAGGAATTGAACTTTTGCAAGAAAAAGAAAACCAAGACCAACAATCCCCCCCCCCAAAAGGTCAAGTTCCGAAACAGAGATAAGAGTGAAGTAAATAGAGAGAGAGAGAGCATCTGGGCAGTAAAATACTATGCATAGATGAGATGGACTACAGCCTTGAATCTCACGTAGTGACTATTGCCTTAATCTGAAGAAGTGCTTGATGGACTATGCCTTGAATCAGACTTCTTGAACCAGATTTAGAAAAATAGCACACATAGTACGCTAGAGGTCCTTGATCTATCTGGTGGCGCTTTTAAATGGCCATGCGCACTTTCCACATTCATGAGAGTTGTCTGGGATCGCCCTGTCCCATAGTCGCGGCCTTCAGGACCTCTCATATAGGTAAGTCCTTAATGGTTGGTGATATGAATCAACCCAGCATTACAGCTTGGACCTATTAAGAGTTTAAACTCATCCTAACCATATCACACAGGAACACCGTCACCATAGGGATGGGGAGTCATTGTACACATGTACAACCGCTTGGGCTTTATTTTAATGAGATTTTAATCTCGAGTCAGTGTTCCATAAAGTCACCTAAGTTCAGCTTGTTTCTACCCATTGAACCGGCTTCTTGGGATCTCCAGTCAGACTCGGTTGGGTTGCCACTGCTGGTGACTAACTTATGGGCTTAACCCCATCCCCCTCGATGATTCTAGGATCAAAGTCCTAGACAGACCCTTCGTCAAGTGATCTGCAAGGTTCTTTTCTGACTTTATATAGTCAAGAACCACATATTTGTCTAGTAGGCTTTTTATTGACTTGAAGCGCAGCTGCAGGTGCCTGTTCATCTTAGCATTCACAAAATCATGCTTTAGTAGTTCAATAACAGATTTATTATCACAATTTATAGAAATTGCAGGAACAGGACTAAGAGAAACAGGTATATGCATAATAAGATTTTTAAGCCATTCAGCTTCTGTGCAAGTTGTATCTAAAGCTATCATTTCAGAGTCCATTGTACTCCTAGCTATGATAGTTTGCTTACAAGAGCTCCAGGAGATCGCAGCTCCTCCTAGAGTAAATACATATCCAGTAGTAGATTTTATATCATGTGAGTCGGTTACCCAGTTTGCATCTGAATAACCTTCTATGATATCAGGGTGCCTAGTAAAATGAAGTTTGTAATCTAGGGTGTCCTTGAGATATCTAAATACCCTATCCAAGGCAGTCCAATGTGACTGATTTGGGTTACTGGTATATCTATTTAGTCTCCCAATAGCAAATGCAATATCAGGTCTTGTCATGTTTGTTATATACATAAGGGAGCCTATCATCTGTGAATATTTATGTTGTTCCAAAGGTGGTCATTCATTCTTTTTCAGTACAATACTGCTGTCATAAGGAGTAAGGACAGGTTTCTTATCAAATAACTCAAACCTTTTTAGCATTTTTTCAATCGAATGTGCTAAAGATAGAGTATAACCCTCTTTGCCTTTGGTCACTTGCATTCCTAAAATTAAGTTAGCTTCTCCTAGGTCTTTCATATCAAACTGGCTAGATAAATAGTTCTTTGTAGTATTTATCAATTCCAGTGATGAACCTAGGATAAGAATGTCATCTACATACAAGCATAAAATGACACAACTTTTACATGTACCTTTAGAGTATATACATTTGTCATACTCATTTGACAAGAAACCATATTCACAAATTACTTTGTCAAATTTGTTGTGCCATTGTTTGGGTACTTGTTTCAAGCCATAGAGGGATTTTACTAGTCTGCAAACTTTCTTTTCTTGACCTTTAGCAATAAAACCTTCAGGTTGGTCCATATAAAGTTCTTCCTCTAGATCTCCATTCAAAAATGTTGTCTTTACATCCATTTGATGGATTAGCATATCATGAATGGATGCTAAGGCCAAAAGAGTTCTAATGGATGTGATCCTAGCTACAGGGGAGTAGGTATCAAAATAATCTAACCCTTTCTTCTGGATAAAACCCTTAGCAACTAATCTAGCTTTGTATTTCTCTATAGTACCATCGGCTCTGAGTTTCTTCTTGAAAATCCACTTACAGCCTATTGGTTTATTGCCTAAAGGTAGATCTGTTAGAAACCAAGTGTTATTCTCCATGATGGAGTTGTATTCACTGTTAATGGCTTCTTTCCAGAAGGGAGCATCAGGAGACGACATTGCTTCTTCATAAGTTGAGGGATCACCCTCTATCAAAAAGGTGAAGAATCCTTTTCCTAATTTTTTCTCAATCCTATTCCTTTTACTCCGTCTTGGTTCTAAGTCTTGTTCAGATTGAGAGCTAGGTATTTGGACTTGAGAACTAGTAGAGGGTATGGAGGAAGAGATTGAACTTCTATCCTTAAAAGGAAATATATTTTCAAAGTAAACTGCATCTCTTGCTTCTATAATGGTATTGTTAGAGATTTCATTTACTTCTGAGTGAGTCACTAGAAATCTATTGGCATAGCTGTCTAAGGCATATCCTATGAAAACAGCGTCTACAGTCTTGGGACCAATCTTCCTCTTTTTAGGTTCGGGAATTCCGACTTTAGCAAGGCATCCCCAAACTCTAAGGTAATTAATCCTAGGTGCTCTACCTTTCCACAGCTCATAGGGAGTCTTATCTTTTGTCTTACTAGGAATCCTATTAAGAATGTAACAGGCAGTTAAAAGGGCTTCTCCCCACAAGTTATCAGGAGCACCAGAGCTGAGAAGCATGGCATTCACCATATCTAACAGAGTGCGGTTCTTGCGTTCAGCAACTCCGTTAGATTGAGGTGAATATGGAGCAGTTACCTCATGAATTATTCCATGTTCTTCACAGAAGTTTATCATTTCGTTTGAGGTATATTCTCCACCACGATCAGATCTAAGGATTTTAATCTTCCTTTCTAATTGATTCTCAGCTTCAGATTTGTAGACCTTAAATCTATCTAGAACTTCATCTTTGGTTTTGAGAAGGTAGATGTAACAATACTTTGAATAATCATCTATAAAAGTAACAAAGTATTTTCTACCGCCTCTGGTCAAAATCCTATTTGAGTCACATACATCACTATGGATAAGTTCTAGAAGGTCAGAATTTCTTTCTACAGATTTGAATGGTAATCTAGTGTGTTTGGCTTGAACACAGATTTCACGTTTGTATTTGTCATCTATTGGAGTCTTGGAAATAAGGTCTAAAGTCATCATTCTTTTAATGGAACCTAGGTTCACATGACCTAGTCTGCCATGCCAAACATTTGAAGATTCTATATTTGAGACAATGAGAGAACAATCAGACATTTTATTCATTATACTTAAAATGAAAAGACCGTCTTTTACAAAGCCTTTTCCTATAAAAGAGTCATGCTTAGAAAAAACTACTTTATTTGCCTCCATTACAATTTTGTATCCTGAGGCTACAAGAAGAGATCCACTAACTAGGTTTCTCCTGACAGACGGCACATGAAGAACATCATGAAGAGTTAAGATTTTTCCTGATGTCATCTTCAGGTTAACTTTTCCTCTTCCAATAATTTGTGTCGTTGAGCCATCTCCTAGGGTCACACCTCCTCCACTTGATTCCTGATAGTTTGAAAAACAAGAGCGATGCAACGAAACGTGAACATTAGCTCCAGAATCCAACCACCAATCATCAGAATGGTAAGAGAGGTTAATAAGGGGTTGAAAGCTTACAGACCTGAAGGAACTCGAAGAACCTTTGTGAAGCATGTTTGCTTCTGGTCTAACTGAGCCCTTTCCTTTGTAGGAGGTCTGGACAGCTTCCTTCTTCCTATGGTAGCAGTTGATGGCCATATGGTTTGTTTTACCACACACAAAACAAAATCTCTTTTGATCCTGAGTCTGACTGAAGTTTCTAGGTTTTTGGTTTTGGTGATGATGGTTTTGGTGGTTAGACTGAAAGTTTTTCTTCTTCTTGAAGAAATTCTTCTTGGGTTTATAAGAAAAATTAGACTTGGGTTTTCCTTGGCCTTCTACAAGGTTTACCTTAGCTTTAGATTCAGTCTTAGGCTTAGACCTCAATCTAATTTGTTCTTCGGTTCTAATTTTCTTTAGGACTTGATTGTAGGTAAGATCTCCTTGTGTATGGATAAGATCCTTAGCCATATCAGACCAAGAGGGAGGTAGCTTGTCTATTAGGCATGCAATTTTATGTTCATTGGAGAAAGATGTCCCTTTGGCTTGAATATGTCTAAGGTATTCTTGGAATTCATGGAGCTGGTCATTCATTGGTTTGTTATCTACCATAAAATACCTATTAAAGGTTGAAGAATTAAACCTTTCTATTCCGGCATCATCACAGCCGTATTCATCTTCCAAGGCTTTCCACAGTTCTTTAGCGCTCTTGTATTCAAAAAATATATCATACAAGGATTCAGATAATGCGCTTAGAATTCTATGAAAACAATGGAAGTCTATCTCTTTTGGGATTTTTGGTTTCGATGAGGTGGACACTCCTATGTCAGACTCAGTTTCATCAGAATCATTTGTGATGGGTGTGGACCCATCAATGGCAGAAATAAGTCCTAAGGTCGTGAGCCAAAATTTTATTTGGCTCTGCCATCTCTTGAAGTATGAGCCATCAAACTTAGCAGGTTTTGCAGTAGAGGTTTCTTCCTTACCAGTCATGATTGCAGTCTCTGGGGAAATATAAATTTATTTAATAACAATGTCCAAGATAATAGTTTAGGCGGTTTTTGCTAATCAATCTTAAAATCTTTAGTTTTTCCAAGTGTTGATCAACTCAGGTTAGCTGTAGGGGCCGGTTCCCAGCTAGCGGTGGTCCGAAGACTCTTAAGTACCGTGTCGCTTAGGGTTGTTTACACCCGGTTGACAGAAGGACCCTTTCGGCTTGTGCCCGAGTTTGTCTCTACTTTGAAACTTTAGATTTGAAGATTTTATTTGCAATTTTCTTTTACTAAACTATTTTCTTTTTGGTCCTAGTTGCTTTCAAAAACTAAGTGATTAAAAATGAAGCAAATTGTATGTAACAACTGAAAGAAATTTTTGTGATCAAAATTGCAATTGACAAAATTATCAAATGTGTTAACAATTTTTTGAAAACACTTTAAGCAAATATGCAATTTGACAGTATAGTAAGCAACTTGAAAAGTAAACAACTAATCAGAAATTTACTATGGTAAATATTAAGCAAATTGAAATTTGTAGAAGTTTTTGTAGCAATTGTATATTAACAATATTTTAGAAAATTCTTTTTAATCAGTAGCTAAATGATTGAAGCAATACACAATTCGAAATGATTGAAGCAATACTAAATGATTGAAGCAATTGAATTCTATAGTAAGAATAGTAAGCAACTTGATATTAACAATATTTTATAGTAAGAATAGTAACAATACTAAATGATTGAAGCAATTGAATTCTAACAGTGCTATACCAAATTGAAACAATTGAATTCTTTTTAATCAGAAGTAGTACACAATTCTAACAGTAGCTATTCAAAATTGAAACAATTGAATTCTTTTTTAATCAGAAGCAATACAGAATTGTAACAGTAGCTATTCAAAATTGAAACAATTGTTTTTTTTTTAATCAGAAGTAATACAAAATTCTAACACGTATAAACTCTTAGATTGTTAGAATTTTGTTGTCTTTTCTTATTAAAAAATTTAAGAATAAAAAAAATAAAATTAGATGTTACCGGCCTCTGGGGAAGTCGTGCACGAAGCACTGCCCTAAGAGTTTATTCGGGATCTGTGTGCAGACGTTCCCGAAGCTCCTAGTGGTAAAACCCCCGCACTACCGATATCTCGTTGCCGCACACGACTTGGAGAGAACGATCAGGACTTAGCTCGGCCCAGAGGTTGGAGATGATGAAGATTGAACAGAATGTGGTCAGAGTTTTTTCGTAAAGAATTTTTTCTGAGTAGTTTACAAAGAAACACATAGACGAATATATAAGACTGATGTGTAACGGTCTGAATTAATTTCCGATTAATTCAGCCGTTACACAGGAGTATTAAAAGAATGAATCTGGACATGAAAATTGTAACGGTTAAAAATATTTGTAACGTTCAGAAAAATAAATGAAAGAATAAAGAGGAGCAAAAAGAATTTTAGGGTCCCAGCCCGAACCCGAAAAGGAAATCGGATCGGCATTCGGCGCCCGCAGATGTGGGCGCGTACCCGCATCCGTTACGCACGCCGAGCCGAGCCGGGCGGCGGCGGCGGCGGCGCGCGTGTGGCCCAAGGGGTTCCCCACACAACAACTTAATAGAGCAAAGGAGAGAAACTAATATATGTACACAAGAAGGCTTTGGTGCATCCGATGTGGGACTAAAGAAAGGAAGAGGAATTGAACTTTTGCAAGAAAAAGAAAACCAAGACCAACAAATTTGACATGCTTTGTATTACTCCAAATATACCCCTAGAGAAACATTTCCAGTTTCACATCTCTGATTCAAGCAAGGGTGTGTTTGGTAGTACGAACTCCAACAGAGCTGGAGTTATCTACTTGTGTTGCACTTATAATAGTTTTGTGTTGGCGGCGTGAGAAGATTTATGATATAACAGATACTTTTGACAAAGGCCGGAACCAGAAATTCTCGAACTGGGTGGGCTTGGTGTTGATGACTTATACGAGAAAAAAAATGGGCTGGGTTGGAGCCCACCTTAGCCCTCAAGGTCGTTCCGCCCTTGCTTTTGAACCCCCTCCTCTCTACACGCACACACAGTGGGTGGAAAGGGGGAGTAATTACTAAATTGAGGTTTGTTCCCTGTTTCCATATCTCCACTTAGATTTTTCAAGAGTTCTATCACACCACTTCCACCATTGATCCAAACAAAAATGTGTTGCCATTTAAACTTTCCTAGAGACAAAAGACCATCTATCCAGATGGTCAAGTGAACTTACTGGATTTGCATTTTCTTCATTTTTTTGGACTTCTGCTATTCATTGTGGTCCTGTTGTGACTCAAAATTAAGTTGTTTTCTTGTTTCCAATACATTAATGTTTCCTGAAATTTGATTAGTCTTTTTAATCTACATTGCAGAAAGTATCCAGAGGAGGTTGAGCCTCCTACAGATGAGTCACTGAGTTTAAATCAACGTATTGGAGTCCAAGCACGTGCTTTTGAAATAGAGCGAATGTGGCGCAAGACCATGCTATTATCGCTTAACATGCCAACTCTCCATCATAGCCCATATTCTTGGTTTGAAGATCTAAAAATTCCGGAAGGTAAACCTTTGACCACAAGTTTTTCAACTGTAAGGTTCCGTTTGGTAAGAAGGATGGAAAAGTGGGAGTCCACCCATCTGGAAAAGAAATGCACAATGCACTTTTCCTAAGGATTCATTTTTTCTTGTTTGGTATGGAAGGAAGAAAAATAAAAATAAAAAGGTTTTACCAATTATATCTTCAACTGAAAACACTCATTTTATCATTTGACTTCAATGAACAATTTCTTACATAATATAATTCGTATGGGTATAACTATAAATTAGATAATATATCACACAAGCCTTCACTTTTTCTTCCATTTTTGCAGCGATTGAGTGTGGTGGGTCAGGATTGAAAAGTAACCCCTCAGAGTTTTCTTTTCCATACAAAACAAGAGAAAATTCATCACTCCCTCTCATTTTTCCTTTCTTCCCACTTCTAACAAACGGGGTGTAAGAGTTTCCGAAAACTCAAAGTTGATAATACAATCTTTTTTTTCTTTCTGCAGGTGTTTCCAACTCGTTTCCTGTTTCTGATAACAATGGCCCCTCAGGCTCAGCTGATGAAGAAAGGTAAGCAACTGAACCCATTGGCTAATAAATCACTAAGGAATGTGATAGGATCTCTTTATCAGGATTCTGACATTATTTTGTTCTCTCTTCCAGTGGCTCCATTGAACTTCCAGACAGTCCTTTTCGATATCATCCTGACTAGGAAATACCGACATTTAAACATAGAGAAATTCTCAAACCAAAGACAGAAGTCTCAAACCAAAGTTCTCATTACAGCTGAAGTTACTTCTGGAGGCTTAATTTCCTCAATGAAGGCTGCAAAGTCGATGCAGAAGCTAACTGAAATATAAGCACACAATAGTTTTGCTTACTAGTGATACTCACAGAAGCAAGATTTTACCCATATTAGGATTAGAAAAGCAAAGCTGTAAATTTGTAATATACTGAATTCTAGTGGATAGAAGGAAACTTGTGAAGCTGTTTTTGAACAGAAGGAAAATAGGCATTTGATGCATTGAGGTTATTATCATATTTATGTGCTTTACTGACACTACTATATACCAAACACTGAAATATTTGGTTAAGATGGTTAATTTTGCTAGTGGTTGGCTCTTCAGTGATTATCTGTTCCTGATTGTTGACCTCTTTGTGGAACATAGATTGCTTTCTGGTGCTTTTCATTGGTTCAAATGCTACTGAAACAGTCGGGCACATTATAAAAAAATTACTTATCTTAATTTTATCCAAATTATAAAATTAGAAATTTAAGTTATTTTCAATTTTAACCTCATCCTTAATAACTTTTAAATTTTAATATTTGAACAACTTTAATCTTAATTGAATATAAAATCTAGAATTTAAAAGCTAACACTTACCTAAAATTTAAATTTATATATAATATTTATTAATTTAGCTAAGTAAGACGTTCGATATGTTTGCATCTTATTCTAATCTAAGATTTAATCGGATCCAAAACCCTATAAATCAAACTTTTTCGAGAAAAGAAAAAAAAAATCTTCGCATGCGAAAACTGGAACCAAATCAATAAAACAAAAAAGTCACATGCAAGAATGCGAACCACATGTAAGTCGTTCACTTGGGTCGAATAGCGTCGGACTCCAGATTGACAATCGGATCATTGAAAAATTCTAACTCCTCCTCCTCTAGGGATGGCAACGAGACGGATTGGGACTGGGGACCATACCATCCATTCCCGTCCTCGAGTAGTATTCGAATTCCCATCTCCGTCCCTGTTCGGATTCAATTTTGTATCTCCATCCCCGTTAAGCAATGCACTCATCGTCTCCGCCACATTAACAGTTTTTGGGCCGGATTTTCTCATCCTCGGTCATGTTAACAATTTTTTATATACATTATTTAAGTTTTAAAAATTGTTTTCATTCCATATATATATATATATATATATATATATATATATATATATATATATACAACACAGAAATGATCTAAAATTATCTGGATTGTTTCATATTATGGAACCACCCTATCTTACATGGGTTGGATTTGAATTTGGTTGTTGAGATTAAAATGTGGTGGGGTCCACACCTTTTAATCTCACCAATTCAATCTGAATCCAATCCATGTAACATAGAAACCACTCGGATGGTTCTATAGCATTACCATATATATATATATATATATATATATATATATATATATATATATATATATATAGTTTAATAAAACATGGGCTCCATAACACAAATATGCTACTAGATAGAGAAAATGATACAATACAAAAAATATATATTAATCAACAAGAACAGACAAGTACTAAATAGAAGTCTGTAATACAAAACAACATAGAACGAATGTCAACCCCCAAAACATATTCCAAATAACGGTATAAATAATCGGGGTCGAGGATTTACCAGGGTGAGAAGTATTATACCCATATCCGGCCCCGAACACAACCGGATTTTTTTTTAATCTCCATCCCCGTCCCCATCCATGTTTTTAAATTTCCAAAACCGTCTCCATCGGAAAAAATAAATCGGGTCTCCATCGGATTCAGAGAAAATTACTGTTGGAAATAATTGAATGAATATTTCCAATGGTTGTGTGTGTATTGGAATAGGTGTATCCCTTCCAAATATTGTGTCTATTCATTATTTGTGTCTCTTCATTATTTATAAAATGGAGAGTCATGTTAGTGTCATTCATTCATTCATTCACACATTCATATATTCAAGAGAGAGAGACTACCATCTTTGCTTCGACAAGTTTCTGTAGTTTAAAGTGCTGCTACCGGAGGAGGAGTACCGGTGTATCCTGGGAGACTAACATCATTAAACCGTAAGCAATGTTACGTTTTTATCTGCCGAGCACTAGATTATTTTAATAGTAACATGTAATAATCTTATTATTTTATTTAAGGCTAAATTTTACTTTGATACCCTCAACTATTCTAAATGTTCAACTTGATCCCCTAAATTTTGTTAATCAATAACTTCGATGATTTAGGAATGACGTTTTCTCTTGAGAAAACGTCCTTCCTAAGGACGTTTTCTAATTTTTTTTTTTTTTGCCTAACGTCTGTTAACGGCGAAAAAATTAACGATAGAAATATAATATTAAAAAATATAAAACGTCATTTGGAAAGACGTTTTGATATATTTTCGTAATTTTTTAAACTTCGATGATTTAGATGAAATTTATATAAATTCGGATGCTCTGGATGAAAATTTTCGTAATTATTACAGAAAATTTACTGTAGCGAAATTAAATTATATTAAATTAATGCAGACGAAAAAAGATTACTAAAATTAAAAATAACGACAGAGTCAGCCAACACAGTTGGCGAAAAATACAACAGTCCGAACACGTAGGCAAAAAAAAAAAAAAAAAAATTCAAATGTGGACACCACAGGGCCAATTTTCGCCAACACTGTTAGCCGAGTGTTGGCGGAAATTGGCCATGTGGGGCCCGCGGTTGGGTTGGGGTGGTTTGGTTTGGTTGGTTTGGTAGGTTTTGGTTTATTTTATTAGTTTTTTTTTAATTAGTTATGTTTTAGTTTTTTTTTATAGTTTTTTTCTATATAGTTTTGTTTTGGATTTTGATTTTGATTTAGTTTTTTTTATTTAGTTTAGTTTTGGAATTTGGTTTAAGAAAATTTACTTTAACGAAATAAAATTTAAATTAATTAATTGTAAAAAAAATAGAAAAAAATTAAAAAGAAGAAGAAACGGTTTGGTTTTTTTAGAAAATTGTAAAGAAAATTTTTCTTTTTGCAATGTTTGGCAAGAAAAAAAAACTAGTATTTTTTTCCTTTAAATGGTGTTTCGTCAACGTTCTTAGAATCGAACCAAACTTGGCCACAGGACCAGCATAACACTGCGAATCCGATGGCGCAAGTTTCGTTGCGAAACGACAAGCACACACGAAGTTATGACAAATGTCGGAACATGTAGATACAGTATTTTTCGACAGATACGCGTTGATTTCGGTGTACACGCACATCCAAATCAAGTTCCGCGAAATCTCAGACGTCCGCGTTGACGATACGTGCCTTTCGGTGTAATCCTCACGCGACAAAGTTGACTCGTTTGGCGCGACGCACCCCGTATTGAAAAATTTAGAGTTTTGAAAACAGATTTTTCTTGATTTTGGAAGTTGATTTTACAGAAATTTGGGACAAATAAAAATAAACTAAAAGATGAGTTTTAAACTTTGTTATGTTTTCTAAAAGTCTATTCAAGTGGATTGGTAAAACATTAATCGAGTTGGTAGAAAAGTGGATGTGGACAAGGGTAGTTGGACTGAAATATGACAGTTTTGAAAATTGAGTTTTCGTCCAACTTTCGCTTCGATTCTCTCTTAAAATAATCCGTTTAAAATTAAAATACTTTAAGGGGATTAAAGATGGTAGGGTTGTGAACGTACCAACGAAGAAAGATTAGAATTTGGTCGAGCGGCGGAGGAGAAACGTCACCGCAAAGTCGGGGTCGAAGGATGTCATCTCGCAAAATCAAACCAAACCAAAATCCAAATTTCAAACCCAAATAAAAATCAAACCAAAATCCAAAACAAAACTAAATCAAAAAAATCAAAATCCAAAACAAAAATAAATAAATAATTTAAATTCCAAAACTAAACTAAATAGAAAAAAACTAAATAAAAAATAACAAAACATAACTAATCAAAAAAAACTCATTAAATAAACCAAATCAAACCAACCAAACCAAACCATCCCACCCCAACCCGCGGGCCCCACTTGCACAAATTCAGCCAACTTAGTTTGCTGAATTTGTGCAAGTGGGGCCCGCGGGTTGGGGTGGGGTGGTTTGGTTTGGTTGGTTTGGTTAATAAGTTTTTTTTATTAGTTATGTTTTGTTTTATTTAGTTTTTTTTCTATTTAAATTTGTTTTGGATTTTGGTTTGATTTTTATTTGGGTTTGAAATTTGGATTTTGGTTTGGTTTGATTTTGCGCGCGTGACATCCTCCGACCCCGACTTTGCGGTGACGTTTCTCCTCCGTTGCTCGACCAAATTCTAATTTTTCTTCGCTGGTACATCCACAACCCTACCCTCTTTCATCTCTTTCAAGTATTTTAATTTTAAATGGATTATTTTAAGAGAGAATCGAATCGAAAGTTGGACGAAAACTCATTTTTCAAAACTGTCATATTTCAGTCCAACTACCCTTGTCCACATCCAGTTTTCTACCAACTCGATTAATATTTTACAAATCCACTTGAATAGACTTTTAGAAAACATAACCAAGTTTAAAACTCATCTTTTAGTTTATTTTTATTTGCCCCCAATTTCTGTAAAATAAACTTCCAAAATCAAGAAAAATCTGTTTTCAAAACTCCAAAAAAAATTGATACAGGGTGCGTCCCGCCAAACGAGGCGACTTCGTCGCCTGAGAATTACACCGAAATGTGCGTATCGTCAACGCGGACGTGTGAGATTTCGCGGAACTTGATTTGGATGTGCGTGCACACCGAAATCAACGTGTATCCGTCGAAAAATACCGTATTGACCTGTTCTGACAGTTGTCATAACTTCGTGTGTGCTTGTCGTTTCGCAACGAAACTTGCGCCATCGGATTCGCAGCGTTACGCTGGTCCTGTGGCCCAAGTTTGGTTCGATTCTGATAACGTTGACGAAACACCGTTTAGAGGACAAAAAAATACTAGTTTTTTTTTTCTTTATTTAGTTTTTTTTCTTATCAAATATTGCAAAAAAAAAATCTTTACAATTTTCTAAAAATACCAAACCATTTTTTTTCTAATTTTTTTTTTACAATTAATTAATTTAAATTTTATTTCGTTAAAGTAAATTTTCTTAAACCAAATTCTAAAACTAAACTAAATCAAAAAATCAAAATCCAAAACTAAACTAAATAGAAAAAAAACTAAATAAAAAAAACCCAAAACATAACTAATTAAAAAAAACTACTAAAATAAACCAAAACCAACCAAACCAACCAAAGCAAACCAAACCACCACAACCCAACCACGGGCCCCACTGGACCAATTTCTGCCAACAGTGTGGGCAAAAATTGGCCATGTGGGATCCACATTTGTTTTTTGTTTTTATTTTTTTGTCTACGTGTTCGGTCTGTTGTGTTTTTCGCCAACCGAATTGGCTTACTATGTCGTTATTTTTAATTTTAGTAAACTTGTTTCGTTTTTATTAATTTAATATAATTTAATTTCGCTACAGTAAATTTTTTGTAATTATTATTGTTATTATTATTATTATAGATGTAAATATCAGAATTTCATAGAACAAAATTATCACAAGTGAGGCATCTCCGTATCGGATCTTATACAGGTTCGGGTCAAAAACTAATGCGATTCTGAAAGTGGTCCAATGGTCCAAGACCCGTACTATAAGATCCCCTATTACTATCTATTTCCAAAACCCTAACAAAAATGGCGATGATGGCGGCGGCGAGGACGGTGAAGGACGTCTCTCCCCATGATTTCGTCACAGCCTACTCCTCCCATCTCAAGCGTTCCGGAAAGGTACTCTGTTCCATTCTCTAGGGTTAGGGTTTCTGAAAACTTTCTCGGTTCCATTTGTAATTTCTAGGGTTAGGGTTTTGATGCTTACTACATGGAATGTAAACATCAATCAATGGATCTGTTCTATATTATACTTTAATTTGTTTGGTGATTAATGTTTGCCAGAGTTACTATTTTTATTGATTTTGAGAAGAGAAGTTTGAATCATTTTAAATAATTTGATTCAGTTTTTCAAACAAATAACGAGCAAAAGTTGTAGTCTATTAGTGTAGCTAATGCCAGAGTTTCCTTGGTTCTGATGTATTGCTTGTACCAACCAATTAATGAATCAACATGGACAACATTGATTTTGGTGTCTTCTAGTGTTCTTGGAGTGGTTGGGTCGTGTCCAAGATGCCACGAACATGGGTGCCTAGTTGCAGCCATAATCTGGTTAATTGGGTCCTAGCCTGAGCGCAAAATGAATTCACATACTACAACCTTTGATTGGAATAATCTAGTTTGTCAGTAACCAGATAACCTACCATTCTTACGACACTGCTTTAATTCTATGTTTGCACATGTCCAAACCACATAAGTCGATTTTTTCTCATATGTTCTCAATTGGTGCCACCTCTAACTTCTCATGAATATACCCATTTCTTATCCTATCATTTAATGTATTGTCACCTATCAATCTTAGCATTCTCATTTCAGCCGACTAACTTTTTGGACATGATTTTAATTACCCAACGGCCAACGCTCCGATCCATAAAGCATGACTGATTTTATAATAGTCTTGTACACTTATTTCTTCCCTCTTTATTATGGTGATAATATTAACTATCCGACCATCTACTTCCTTCTGCTAATTTGTGGACTTTGTCATTGTAATTCCATGTACAAAGTGATGAGTATCTATTGGGATCCATGTTGGTTTGCATTGGGAAAGACCGAAAGAACTTTTAGCATGTTGAAGTGATAATTTATTAAATGCTCAACATTTAAGATACTTGTCTAGGTCTATTGCTACCAAACAGTAAAATTAATTTGATATGACTAAACCAAATAGCTTAAGGAGAAAATATATTTTTAACTGTGGTGCATACTTGTTTTGAGTTTTCTTCAAGACTTCAAATAGGAGATGTCTTACCCTATGTTGTACGGACATCAAGGTAGTCAAGGCGCAAGGCGCACTCGAGGCGCAACGGGTCCATATTGCCTGAGGCTCACTTAGGGTTTGTTTGTTTAGGTGTAAGTGAGCTGAAACTTGGTTACTTTTGGAAACTCACCAATCATTAACGAGTTTCGCTGTTTGGTTCGAGCATTGAAACTCCTCTAACCAACATCCAAAAAGTAATTATGACTTTCGTACACTTTCAATCCACATCCAAAAAATAATGATGACTTCCACCAAATCCAAATAACCACCCACTTTTAACAATTATATCTCTAACGGAAAATTTCAGTGAGAGCATAAAAGTTTAATATATTTATAAAAAAAGCATACAAGTTTCTAAATTTACATCAAAAGCATTAAAACGTCCTTCCGAAGGGCGTTTTACGCTTTTCCGTTGGCTTCCGTTAGCGCGACGTTATAAAAAAAATATATATATATATAAAAAATATAAAACGCCCTTCCGAAGGGCGTTTTATATTTTTTTTTATTTTAATATTTTCTCTCCTCTCTATCCCCTCTCTCCTCTCTCTTCTCTCCTCTCTCTCTCTCTCTCTCTCTCCCCTCTCTCATCTCTCCTCCCTTCCTTCCTAAACCCACCTCATGCGAGACCACCACCACCACTCCTACGAACCAACCCAAACCCGATAAGAAGAGCAGAACCTGCACCTCCTTCCCGCCGACGCTGACCGAGCTCCCGGAGGGCCACTCCTCCCGCCGCGTGGTCGAGATCATCTTCACATCCACCTGGTCGACCACGTCAGCATCCTCCTCCCGCTTCCCGGGCCGCATCGAGATGCTGTTCCGGGTCCACAACCCGCCCCGCGCCGCCGCCCTCTTCGAGGAGCACCGCTCCGCCGTCCGATCCCTCGCGGAGGCGGACTCCCGCTGCGCGGTCGACGGAAACGAGATGATGCGCTTCCTCTGCCCCCGCCGTCCTCCTGGCGGTGACGGAATCTACGACGCGAGCGTCGTCCGCTCGGCATCGGGCGGCGGCATCCGCACCTTCGCCCGCAGCGGTGGGGCCCACGAGAGCTTCGTCGGAGCCGGAGCGGAGAGGGAGAGGGAGAGGAGAGAGGAGAGAGGAGAGGAGAGGGAGAGAGGAGAGCCGAGCGGGAGTCTGAGAAGAGGGGGGAGAGAGAGAGAGCAGTCTGAGGAGGAGAGGAGAGA
Organism: Iris macrosiphon; assembly: GCA_036927795.1. Classification (NCBI taxonomy): domain Eukaryota; kingdom Viridiplantae; phylum Streptophyta; class Magnoliopsida; order Asparagales; family Iridaceae; genus Iris; species Iris macrosiphon. Next base: position 201,789,005 of record JAYESA010000008.1, read on the forward strand.
GAACTGTCTCGGGAAAAAAAAATTAAAAAAATAATAAAAAATTAAAAAATTAAAAAAAATTAAAAAATTAAAAAAAAATGTAAAACGCCCTTGTGAAGGGCGTTTTACATTTTTTTAATATTTTTTTTTCCGGAAAAAAATTAAAAAAAATAAAAAATAAAAAAAAATAAAAAAAATAAAAAAAAATGCAAAACGCCCTTGTGAAGGGCGTATTACATTTTTTTAATAATTTTTTTTTCCGGGAAAAAATTAAAAAAAAAATAAAAAATAATAAAAAAAAAAAAAAAGTAAAACGCCCTTGTGAAGGGCGTTTTACATTTTTTTAATATTTTTTTTTTCCGAGGCAGTTCTCTCTCCTCTCCTCCTCAGACTGCTCTCTCTCTCTCTCCCCTCTTCTCAGGAGAGAGGAGAGATGAGAGAGGGGAGAGAGAGAGAGGAGAGAAGAGAGAAGAGAGAAGAGAGAGGAGAGAGGGGAGAGAGAGGAGAGAAAATATTAAAAAAATATATATAAAACGCCCTTCGGAAGGGCGTTTTATATTTTTTATATATATATATATTTTTTTTAACGTCTCGCTAACGGAAGCCTACGGAAAAGCGTAAAACGCCCTTCGGAAGGGCGTTTTAATGCTTTTGATGTAAATTTAAAAACTTGTATGCTTTTTTTATAAATATATTAAACTTTTATGCTCTCACTGAAATTTTCCGTATCTCTAACCAACATCCACTTTCAACAACCATCCAAACAACGAACTCCTTTTTTTCACTTTCAACAACCAACCAAACAACGTAACTCATTTTTTTCCACTTTTATATCGTTCACTTTCACCAAACCATCCAAACAACGAAAGTCAAATTTTTGGCGTACGCATCTCACTTTCGTAAACTAATGATTACTTTCACCAGTTTCATCCAGTTACCGCCAACCAAACAGACCCTTAAGACGCGCGTCAGAGCGAAGTGAGACGCAGAATAAAAAAATAATAATAATATACATAAACAAATAAATGAATTAGTAATGTAAGAAATAAAGCTAAATAACATATTAAAACCAACAAAACATGTTAAAACATAACCAAGTGAACTAGCAGAACACCAATATCACTCAACAGAACTAATAAGAATTTGTATTCTCTCTACTATGCTTTTAGTAAATTTTAGTTTTTCAAGTTCAATTATAGCATACTTTGGCAACCATGGAAAATACTACCTCTCTTCCAATTCTCCCATTTGTATGAGGTAAGGGATAGGGTCTTAAAGTTTTTTGTAAAAAAATATATAAGGCGTGCCTAGGCACGCCTTTTCTTGGGTGCGCTTTGCTGAAAGGCACACCTAAGGCGTGTCTTGGGTGTGACCGAAGAAAGGAGCCTGGCCTAGTGAGGTGCAAGGCGCGCCTTTGACTACCATGAGATACATAGATTCAGCCCGACACGTTTAGACACGACTGATTCGCCACTTATTTTGGTTTATCCTAGTGTATTTTGAAGTGTTTGTGGCATCCCATATGTATGTCCGTCACGTCACGGACAAGGCATAAATTGTGTAGTGTCTATGGTACTTAGTGACTCCTACAAATATGGCATCCGTGTAGCTTGGCTGTCAGAATAGTGACTACGAAGAGAAATTATTTAATCTTAGGTTATCTTAACTTGTGCAGTTAAATGTTTATACTTGAACTCTTTTGCTAATATGACAATGCCAAATAACAATTCAAATTAGAAAAGAAAATGTGTGCCTGCAATTGCAGGGACTGTCTTGAGCTCTTCTGAATTCTAAGAGATTTTTTGAAAGGAGGAAGAGTGATGGATCAGCAAGATAAAATTACTTGATAGAAGCTGATATTGTGGAAAAAATGATGCTAATCAAATTGTTAAGTGATTGCAATTGCAAAGACTGTCTTGAGCTCTTCTGAATCCATTATAAACTGTCAAGCTTTATATATATATATATATATATGTATATATATATATATATATATATGGATTACAATTAGATATTGTCTTCTAATTACCAACAGCTGTTGAAAAGGATACCTTCTTTGAAAGCTCCTAAATAATACAATAGTCTATTTGTACCTTTTGTACAAACATCAAGAGTGACATTTTTGGTTAAAGAGAGTCTGTCTTGAGCTCTTGTCAATCCATGACAAGCTATTGTTTTCTTTTTACTGAACTAAATAAACATTTAGTACATAATGAATTCAAACAATTAGATACGTCTGGTATCTGTCACCAGTTGCAAAGGACACCCGTCTCTAAAAGCTCCTCAATTTGCAGTTGTATATTTGCACCTTTTGCAAAAACATCAAGAGTGATTTTTGTCTTAATTTCATGATGAATCGGTGTATAATTTATAGCTTATTTGCCCATACCCCATTTTTCAATTCTCATTTTATTTTTGTCCCCTCTTACTCAGATGGAACTTCCTCATTGGACTGACATTGTGAAGACTGGAAGATTCAAGGAACTTGCTCCTTATGAACCTGATTGGTATTATATCAGAGCTGGTACCTTTCTTCTACAACCCGCTCTCTTTGTTATATGGTCACATAATTTATTCATCGAACGTTTGAGTACATTACTGACAACAATTGATTTCGATATGACAGCATCAATGGCAAGGAAGATCTATCTGAGACAAGGCTTAGGAGTTGGTGGTTTTCAGAAGATATATGGAGGGCGCAAGAGGAATGGTAGCCGCCCACCGCATTTCTGCAAGAGCAGTGGGGCAGTTGCTCGTCACATCCTTCAACAACTCCAGCAGATGAACATAGTTGACGTTGATCCTAAAGGGTGAGCCTGCAAAACAATGGCATTCTTACATTACCTTTGGTTCAATGTTACAAATCTTATAAATGTTAAAGCTTACATTACCTTTGGTTCAATGTTACAAATCTTATAAATGTTAAAGCTTTGTAGTTTTTGTATAGAATAGTTAAAGCTCCATAGTTATCTTGCTTCCCAGTGCTACGCATACTATAAAGTATAAACATACAGTTTCCATTGTGTTCTTTTTCTTGTAATTGCATTTAAATGTGTCAAACAAGAAATCTCATGAACGGCTTAACAATAATATCTACTGGCCGTCAACCCGATGACCATTTTCTACTGTCCAAATTTGTTGCCTGTCAAGGAGAAGACAAGCTCGTCTTAAAGCTTATAGAGGACCAAGGAAAATATGTAAAGATACAAACCATATTTGTTAGGCCGTTTAAGATCATGCAACCTAGTAGGTGTTCAACCATCCACTAGTCTTGATAGGAGAGTATAATGGCTAGTTTTGTTCCCATTTGAAATGACAAACAACACTTAACTGGTCGCGCTTCGCTTTGATACACGAAACTGGTATAGGGTGCACTACTTTCCTTTGTACGTTTCAACAATATGCTTTGGTTCGCTCAAGAGTAGCTTGTTTGTGTTATATATATATATATATATATATATATATATATATATATATATATATATGATATCGGATATCGATTGGGGGTTTGTCATTCTATGTCGACGATATATTGGACATAAACATATAGAGCGGTATGGAACAATAGTGTATAAACCAATAATTTACTTCATAATTGAAGCATTGATGTAAATCTAACAAGTATCCTTAAATAATTCCAACAATGGACAATTCAAAATCATCCTTCAAATTAATAATTAAGCAAAATTCTTATCTATAAAATTCACCAAATAATATTTAGAAGCTATCTCCAAAATAAATCACAAAACATTAGCTAATAAGCTAATAAAAACATCATTTGTCATTTTTTTATTTTCCAAAGCTATTTTTTGTTTCCTGAGAGGTGATCTTCTTCCTCAACTCTTCTTCTTCTTCTTCTCTATCTTTTTTTTTTCCTTATTCTCTTATTTTTTTCAATCGGGATCGAGATGAAGGGATACAAGGGTTGAGGAAAATAAATCTTATCAGGTTTTAAATTTTTAATGTCTTAACTTTTAAACCTGCAAAGTAAGAAGAAATTAATAATTTTCTATTGAATTAGAACCCACAAACTTAAACCTGCAAATTTAATCTTTATGTCGGTAAAATATCTGCGAGTATACTGGTCAAACCGGTCGACATTTTTTTGGACATGTTTTACTGTCTCAGACACCTAAACCATACCGGTTTCTCCTCAAAACCGGTATACCGGCTGATGTCCGAAACACTGCTTATGTCTACTAGCAAAGAACTTCCTACCACAACCTAATATTGCATGATTCATTTTGAAAATTAATTGATTCTTATGTCTCTTATATTATCATTCAAATAATATATTTGTTTAACTTCGTCTTGTAAGATTTAGGTTACTTGGGTCGCCACTTTTGGCTTTTCATATTAGGAACTCGCCAAATTTGGGGTTAGGAGATTCAGATTGCTTTCCTACAATAATTATGCCTAACGCTCCTTTGCCAAGATGCTTATGGAAACGGCACATGCTCCATTCAAACGGGAGCCTAATTAATTTTAAAAGAAGTAATGAAGAACCCTTTATAAGGTAGAGAATGGAAAAGCAAAAGTATAAAGTCCTTTTTGCCAAGATGCATATGGAAACGGCACATGCTTCCATCTGAAACAGGAACGCACATGCTCCATTTGAAACGGGAACCTAAAGAAATCCTAAAAGAGTAATGAAGCACCCTTTATGAGGCAGAGAATGCAAAAGCAAAAATATAGAAATCCTCCAGAAAGCTGCTTCACTCAGTATCTAAAGTTTCTTGAGTTCTAAAAGGGCCTTTCACTTGTATTTTTGCATATAACTCCCTTCAAACTACCTTATTGATTTGTCCCCTAAATCTTGTTAATATTTAGAAGTCCCTTATTAACATATTTTGAATGGTCAACACGGGTCAACCGCTATCTCATGACCCAAATCCTAATTTGGGCATTTTTAGGATCCAAAAGTTAATTTCCGAATGTTTATGGACCCAAAGTCTAATTATATCCTTATCTTTCTCTTATTTTTTTCTCCATCAAGAAACAACCGACAAACCCAACCGCATGTTCCTTCAGAAAGCTACTTAACTCGGGATATATTCTTGAGTTCTAAGAAGCGTCTTTCAATCCTGGATTTTTTGCAATATAAGTCCCTTAAATCTACCATATTATTATATTTATCCCTTGAATCTTGTTAATATTTAGAACTCCCTCAAATCAAGAGCACAAAATTCTATAAAGTCACTCCAATAAAGAGATCTTCTTTTACCAATACACTTGTTTTTGACCTTAGAATTAGTTGTCGAATTGACAACGGGGTTATTTGTTTGGAACTTTCCCCTTACAACCCCACCCTCAAGCTCAATAGACTCCCCTTCATTCGACATCTAAAATAAACATGAAAACAAAAATATATTACAAATCTAAAGTAAATTCAAAAAATAAAACAGAAGATAAGAATATGCACATGGAACGAGTATGATGTTGATGATATGAACTTCGACTCATTTGATGCTGTAAATTACCTATTAATGATTAAATATCATATGTGAAAACTCAAACTTCAAAACATGGTTATCACTTAACCTCTGTTGAGACTATCTGTTTTTATTTCTCATCAATGTTTTATCTGTTCATGATAGTTTTTATCATTTATGCAAAAGACCAAGTAAGGAACAATAATCAACATGTTTATATCTGTCCTTGTGCTTATTTGATCTTTATTTCTCATCAATGTTTTATTTGTTCATATTAGTTTTTATCATTTATGCAAAAGACCAAGGAAGGAACAATAATCAACATGTTTATATCTGTCCTTGTGCTTATTTGATCTTCCTATTTTAAAGAGAGACAAAATAAGTTGGTCTTCCTATTTGGTCTTCCCATTTTAAAGAGAAACAGAAAAACAAGATCAGTGGATGAGTACTAATAAATAAAATGATTGGATATTAAAGAGAAACATAATATTACCTACAACAAAAATATTAAAGAGACCATAATTATTAATTAAAGAGAGAAAATATTACTTGTAACAAAAATATTACTTACTATTACTTACAAAAGGAATAGCCATCGGCCTTTTCTAGAGGGAATAACCAACTAGCAGTCATAGATTTTTGTAAGTAATATTACTAACAGAAAGGATGGTAATTTGTTCATCGGCTTTCCTAGAAGGAATGGCCAATTTGGAAGGAGTTTTATAATAATATTACTTACAAAAAAAAATAAAAAACAGAAATTAAAAGAAAATTATTACTTACAAAATTTAGGGCTCTCGATCTGGAATCTTCGTTGTCTGGTCTCAGACAGAGTAGATCTCTTTGCTGTCTGATCTTAGAGAGAAATAGGAGACAGTTCTCCGCTGATCTCGGAGAAAGAGTCTTCATACTTCATAGGCGAGAGAGTAATTTGTTCATCGGGCTTTTCTAGAAGGAATAGCCAATTTGGAAGGAGTTTTATAATAATATTTCTTACAAAAAAAATAAAAAACAGAAATTAAAAGAAAATTATTACTTACAAAATTTATGGCTCCTCGATCTGGAATCTTCGTTGTCTGGTCTCAGACAAAGAGTAGATCTCTTTGTTGTCTGATCTTAGAGAGAAATAGGAGACGAGATCTCCGCTGATCTCGGAGAAAGTCTTCATACTTCATAGGCAGAGAGATGAGATATTGGTGAGATACTCAAAGAGAAGAAGAGATCCCAATTAGGGATTCTTCTTTTTCATACTTCAAAAAATCAGACTCTTTCTTCTCTCTTGAAAAATGATTAGGTTTTGTGAAGACTAATCTGAAGTCTTCTCTTCAGAGGCAGCTGTTAGGCAGTGTTCTAAATGGCGGTCTAGGCGGCCGGCGCCTGGTGCCTGCGCGAGGCCCGCTAGGCGCCCACCTAGCCCCCCCATGCCCGGCTATGCTTGTTTTTGGATTTTATGGACTTTTTCTGCAATTTTCAGTAAGTTTTTTTGGATTTTATTTTATTTTTTTGAACCGCCTAGATCTAGGTGGACTAGGCACTAGTCGGTGGATGTCCACCCGACTAGCGCCTAGTGCTTTTCACAACCTTGAGGTTAGGATATAAAAGTATTATGGTAATTTTACTATACCAATTCGGTTTTCAATTTTAGACTGATTCTTGTATCCGTATCTGAACCCGAAAACTGAATTATTGGGTTTCTAAAACTGAACCAGACCCAATTTTTTTTCCAAACCGAACCGATTCCGTTGTTCGGTTCAGTTTTCGGTCTCAAACTGATTAATGCTCACCCCTAGTAACTATGTCTAAGTTCTAACACTCCATTTCAAATGGTAAATGCCACATTTTGATATCTTGAGCAGCATTTGGCCTTTTTAACCACTTTTGTACGGTGAAAACGTAAACATTGGGAACCGAACAGATCTTTAGCCTTTTTGCAAAGATGCTTATGGAAACGACAAATGCTCCATTTCAAACGGGAACCTAACTTTTCCTAAAAGAAGCAATGAAGCATCATTTTTAAGGCAGAGAATGAAAAAGCAAATGTATGAAAATCCTTTTTACTCATGCTATACTGGTAATATGTTCCTCCAGAAAGCTGCTTCACTTAGGATCTAAAGTTTCTTTGGTTCTAAAAAGCACCTTTCAATCTTGGATTTTTTTTCCGTACAAGTCACTTGAATCTATACCATATTACTAGATTTGTCCCCTAACTTTTGTTAGTATTTAGAAGTCCCAGAAATCAAGAGAAAATATAGTTACGAGTCCCTCGCCATCTTAGTCGGCAAAAATTTAACCCAAATGTTGGGTTCTGTGTAAATGTCTGTTATACCTCATTTTCTTCATTTGTTTTATCTCCATCAATAAACATTCGACAACCACAAGCACTACCCCAACCCAACCCCAACCGTTTGTTCCTTCAGAAAGCTGATCCGCACAGAATCTATTCTTAAGTTCTAAAAAGCGTCTATCAATATTGGATTTTTTGCATATAAGTCCCTTAAATCTGCCATATTATTAGATTTATCCCTTAAATCTTGTTAATATTTAGAAGTGACTCAAATCAAGATAAAATATAATTATGAGTCCCTCTCCATTCCAGTTAACAAAAATTTAACCCATATGTTGAGTTAATTGTGTAATGTCTATTATATCCTCATTTTCTTTTTTTGTGTTTTCCTCCATCATGAAACAACAACTGACAACCCCAACCGTTCTTCCCATTCTCACCCTCCCTCTGCCATAACCAACCCTTCCTCCTCTATCATCGACTCCCTTTTTTCCCTACAATCTTGTTAGTGGTGACATTGGTGTAACATTTTGTTTCTCTTAAGTGATTTTTTGTTGTTGTAGGAGTGAAATGTGTTGTGCCCATGAACGTAGTTCCATTTTTACTTATGCATACTGGGAGAAGCTACAAAGGCATACATACATTAATCAAGGTTGTGAAAGGCGCTAGGCGGGCGGGCACATGCACCTTAGCGCCTAGCCCGCCTAGGTGGTTTTTGCCTAGCGGTTCAAAAAATATTTAAAAAAAAATTCAAAAAACTTAAATGAAAATTGCATAAAAAGTTCATAAAACCCCATAACATGCATAGTCGACTGTCGGGGGGACTAGGCGGGCATCGGGCGGACACCAGCTGCCTAGCGCCTAGGCGGCCGCCTTTTAGAACAGTGACATTAATATACATGCACTGATGCACATTATGGACTCTATTATCGTCTCTCCTAATCTCCAATTAGCTCTCCACTCATTCTAGTGTCTACTTCCTCTTTCAAGATTTTTCGACCATAGTGATGTATACATATATATGGAAGAAATGGTGCTTTTGGGTTCAACACGAGGTTCACCAACGACATGAGTTGCTGCCGGAGAATGGATGGGAGGAAGTGGAGATGATCCAGTGATGCAGTGCCCCTGACCAGTACTGCTAGCACCATATGCATATGGTTGTCCTCTTTCAAAAAATACATGTAGCAACACCACAATGACTCCAGCTGCATCTTCGGTTGTTAATCCATCAAACCCATCCTAAAGATATTAGCCCTATGCAACTACTATCACCAGATTCTCTCTGCTGAGTGCTCTTGAATTCCCTAGGTGCTCCAGTCCCATCAAACCTTTCATCCATGATCCCTTAGACACCATATGGCTATGGTTGCGGTCTCTAAAAAAATATGTAGCAACACCACCATGACTCCAGCTGGCATCTTTGGTTGTTAATCCATCAATCCCATCCTAAAGACATTAGCCCTATGTAACTACTATCATCAGATTTTCTCTGTTGAGTGCTCTTGAGTTCCCTTGGTGCTCCAGTCCCATTAAACCTTTCATCCGTGATCCCTTGGACACCATTTGGTTGCGGAGGAGAAGACGGTCGCGGAGAGCATCTGACAACTCTGGTCTTGGTGCTGGTAGAAGAGGAGGTTGTCACGGTGGGTTATTCAATGGAGGTTGCATCCATGGCTTTGAAAGGGGAGTAAGGAAGAGGATAAAACTGTCAAAAATAGCAAATCTGTTGAAGTTGATGGTATACTCCTATTTTAAATGAGTTAATAAAACTAGAGGGGCTCATAACTCTAGTTTTGATGATTCACGTGAATTTAAGAAATTAACGAGATTTAGGGGATATATCTAAAATATAATAGATTTAAAAGACTTGTATGCGAAAACCCTTCAATCTTTTATTTTACTTGGATGAATTATGTAAGTTGGTTTAGTACTTTGTAAACTGTTTTTTTTCTGCTTTATTTTGTCTTTCTTCTTCGCAGGACCAATTGATAATGTACTGTTCAAGTGGCCGTTAATATTCTCCCAGTAACTCTCATATAATCTTAAAAATTGGTAGTAATAACCTTATATATATATATATATATATATATATAGGCACTCTCCTATCATCTTAAAAAATTAGTAGCAATAACCTTGGGTAATATGTAGGTATGTTTGGTAGTAGTACTTTGTAAATTTGTTTTAGTTAATGTTAATATATATAGGCACTCTCCTATCATCTTAAAAAATTAGTAGCAATAACCTTGGGTAATATGTAGGTATGTTAGGTAGTAGTACTTTGTAAATTTGTTTTGGTTGTTAATGTTAACTTATGATATTCTTACAACTCCTGTTGGTACTCGATACTTTTTTTTTGATGTTTCAGAGGGAGGATAATTACTTCCCAGGGACGACGTGACCTTGATCAGGTTGCTGGAAGGATTGTGATTGAGGCTTGAATTGCTTCTCTTTGTTGCGAGAACAGTTTTGTTTTGATGCGTTATGTTAGATGATTTCACATTTGTTTTTGTTCCCACTGTAATTGCAATTTTCTTTTAAGTTTAGGATGAACATTATGGAAATCTTCAAGTTCTTTATTAAATTGTTTGATGATATTTTCAGATGTTTATATTTCTTGTGTCATGTTAAAGTTTTGATAGTTGCAACTTTTTTTAGCCTTTGCAATGAGAACATTGCGTTATTTTTACAATATTATGGGTTTTCATAATTTTGAATGTGATTTGCAGCCAAAAAAATTAAGTGATTTGCAAAGTTCCAATTTGAGTTCCACTGAACCGGGATAGTAATCATTCATCTTTCAACTTGTAGTCGTCTCTCCTTTTCTTGCTCCTTTCCAGCTTTTTGGCTGATTGTCAAAACAATGAGTTCCTGGAAAGCATAACAATGATTAAATGGAACACAACCTTTTGTATATAAATCCGTAGCTATAAGAAATAAGTTTCTTTACTCCAATTAACTGTTATTAATTGTTTATAGTAGAGTTGTACAGAATGTGTTCTGGCAAATTAGTTGTAACCAAACAGTAAAATGTTATTCTGGCTCATAATGATGAAATCTTGGTCAGTCTTGAGCTTTTATTTCATGGATAAATTCTCAAGTATTTCTAAACGTCCGACTCATTTTTGCCCAAAATTTGGTTTTGAATGTTTCAATAGTTGTAATAATTAGGTTAAATTACAACTTGATACCCTCAACTATTCGATTTTTTTAACTTGATATCATGAACATTGATAAGTACTAACTTAATTTTCTATCTCAACTAATATTTCAACTTGATATGTAAAATTTTAAAAAAGATAAAACTATTATTTCCAGTCAAACCCTCCTCACCCTCTTTCCCCCGATTCACAACTACCCGAACGAGCACCCCCCACCCCCCCCTCCCCCCGTTTGCACCCTCCCCCTTCCTCCCTCAACTGTCTCCTCTCGCTCTGGCCGGCTGCACCCTTTCACCCCATCTTTGCGTGCAGCAACAACGACAGTGGCGACTTAAGAGGAGGGGAGGCGGGAATGGTCCAACCGGTCAGAACAGGAGGGGGCAACGGGGCAGGATGGTGTAACCGACCAGGGAGGAAGGTACAACCTGCCGGGGGGAGGGGGGGCAGCCGAGGGAGGAGGGGGGAGGGTATGGACATTGACAATTTTGTCTTTTTTTTATCATATTAAGTTAGTACCTATCAAAGTTCATGATATCAAGTTGAAAAACTCGAATAGTTGAGGTATCAAATTACAATTTAGCCTAATAATAATAATTTTTGTAATAAAGAAATTAGATCCTTCTTACTTATTACAAATAAATAATAATAATAATAATAATAATAATAAGGGTTATTTATACTAATATTTTCTATGTTTAATGTTTATACAAGGACCTATCTTATTATAAAAATAATTACATGGACCTCCCATGCTTTATGTTTTATTTTCAAAATAAAGGTGGTTAGTGTAATAACCATTTACATAAGACATATGAGAGGTTCGTGTAATTATTTTAAAATAAGAAAGGTCCGTATAATAAACATAAAAACGTAAGGAATATTAGTGTAAATAATAATAATAATAATAATAATAATAATAATAATAATAATTTCTACTATTATAGTGCGGCTTAAAAACGACTCAAAAAATGAGTCGTCCAAGTCGTATGTTTATACTCCATTAAATAAATAAAATTCAAAAAAAAATAACTACCGTGTATGTATTAGCTATTTTATTTTAGAGATAAAAATCTAAATCCTTCAAACTACCTGAACACATATCAAATCCTAAAATATATTCAATATTCAAATTATATTTAAACTAAGTATATGATATTATATAGCTAAACACATATCCAAAATTCTATAAACATATCTATAACAAATTTTAATTAAAATATATTCAAAATATTTCAGTATAATTTAACTAATTTTTTTTATCAATTTTATAGATTTTTTTAAGTGTGATGCACATAAACGTGACTAGTAATAATAATACCATTTACCGAACTCAAGTGACCCTTGTGGTTACCAGGGATAGGTGTAAGATCCTGGCTGGGTGACGGAATGTGGTGGATCGAACCACGGGGACATATTATTTTTTTCATTTATTTGATGGGAGTTGGTGACAGTGGATCCAAAAGTCACGTAACGCAGCATGCACAAAGTCCCAAGCGTTACAATGTGCATCTAAAAAAAAATCAATCTTTTGGGTCTAATATAGTTCTTTCTACTCTTATAAATAGAAGTTATGTAGTTAATAACCGATATATATCGGTTATATAACAGATATATATCGGTATCGGTCCTTAATCGAATTTTTTGTGTGGAAAATATCAGTTAAATATCAGAACCGATATAATCGGTCGATATGACCGATATGTTGTGATATATTTGTTTTGAAAAAAATCGATATATGACAGTTAGGATAGGTTTAAAGAGGGGATGGGTCACGAGGAGAGAGAGAGAGAGAGAAAGAAGTAGCGGAGAACCTGTTGCTGCGGCTGCTGGTACGTTTCTTCTTTTTCGTCTTCTTCTTCTTCTGCAACTTTCTTCTTCTTCTTCTTGCTGCTGCTACATTTTCTTATTATTCTTATTCTTATTCTTTTTCTTATTCTGTCGACTGCTACATTTTTGTTTTCATATTAGTTGAATCGTTGAAGTCGATACTTTTTATATTTTAATGTTGTTTTGGAATGAACTATGAACATTTTAGTTTTAATGCTTTAAGAAACTCTTCTTACATATTTTGTAATGCATATTTTGTAATAGATAACTATTAAAAGTGTTGATCATATATAAAAATTGTGTTTAAATGCAAACCGATATTTATCGTTATAAATCCGATATATCGATGATATATCAATAACTCTACTGGACCGTTATAATGAAAAAAATCATTTTTAACTGCATAGAATATAAGAATAATTTGGATAAGATATTAGGTGTGAAATTAAAGGATCATAAATGTAGTGAGAAACCACTGAAAATAAAATGCAAGAAATGTTGAAATATATAAGTTTCAAATTGGCTAATTTGAAGTTTGAAAAAACAAATGCCAGTGGGATTTATTTTGTTATTTCGAAAAAAAAAAAAAAATCAACTGCTATAATTATTTTACTAGATCTCTAATGATTTTATTTTTGGGTTATTTACATTAACTATTCCTAATTTTTTTTTTTTTTTTTTTTTTTTGTAACACGGAGTATCCATACTTTTAAATAATTAAACTTATCATCCATTCCTTTAGAAAATAAAAAATATAATTAGGGGTAGTTAGTGTTATAATATTTTATTTTCATCTTAAAGTAAGGGTACCAAAAAAGTAGGGTTTGTCAGTATAAATAGTTTAAAAGTAGGAGTACTCCGTATAATAGACATAAAACATAGAAATAGTTAGTGTAAATGAACAGATAAAGTGCAAAAAAATTCTCCTTAGATTTGCGTTTTTGCATTTAAAGACCCCCGACTTTAAAAACCCCTCATATTTTTATTTTGGCTCGATTTATACCCAATTAAAATTTTACCGTTAACATACGTTAAAATACGTCTGAAATAACAATTTTACCCCTCCTCCCATTCTCTCTCACCTCTCTCTCTCTCTCCCCCCCTCTCTCTCTCTCTTCGGTTGGGGGGAAGGGGGGAGAAGAGGGGGGCACAAGTGGCGGATGGTCGTGTGTAAAGGAGGATTGGGGGTGGGGGGAGGAGGATGGCTGGGGCTGCCACCATCGGAGGGTAAGGGGGGAGAGGGTGAATGGAAAAAATGGGAAGGATATTTTGGATTTTTTTTTTTAAAACAGTTACTAACAGTCAAATTTGATGGTTTATAGACATTAGAGGACATTTTGATCGAGTCATATATTGCGGGAGAATTTAATTGATATATTTGTCTATCGAGTTTTATTTTGCTAACGAGACGAATTGAAGGTAGAAAAAAATTTACACTTTACCTGTAAATGATCATTTATTTATTTATTTTATATTTTTTTTTATTTCCCTCCAGAAACAAACAGAGTCAAATATCCTAACAATCATCCTAATCAGAAGCCCACATATTCCCAAGAAACCCAATTCTGTTATCGCTCTGTCACACACGATTGAATGGGTCATTCACCCATTTCTCTTTATTGACCAACATACCCTCCAAAGTTTTACATAATTACCTAGCCACCAAGTCGTTCTTTAGAACTAATCCTCTTTATATAGGAAGGACATTTCGGTCATTTCTTTATTTCCTTCCTGGATATTACTACGTTCAGTAGGGATCTATATAAAATTAGCCAAAGATCAAAGCTGTCCTCCGTAACAAAATTTAAAGAAAAAAGAAGAAGAGAGAATGATGCTTAAAAGATCATCACATTGATATAATCAACAGCAAATTTTGACGACGGAGAAGAGTCTCTCCTCTTCTGTCCATTCCACTTCCACACAAGGGTGATGTGATTTGTGACAATGGGAAGAGCAGGTACACTATTTTCTTAATTTTGTTGGTCTCTTAATTTGTTTACATTCTTAAATTTCGTAAATATTGGTCGTGGGCACCCTTAAAATTTTGAACTTTACGAAAAAAATTTGTTTTTTTTCCTTGTTTACTGAAATAGACCAAAATCACATTTTTCTTTAATTGTATTTAGTGTTAAAATGTAAAAAAATTGTCATTTTCGTGATTTTATTTGGTATTTTGTTACATTTGTTTTTTAATAATCATTTGAAGGAAGGAAAAAAAAAGTAATTTTATGGAAGTGTACTTAAAAATGTGAATTTTCCGGCAAAGTTTAATTGGCTTTATAACTACTGAAGTCTGAAATTACTAAAAAGTACATTTTTTTTTTTTCATTTTATTAGTTTTGGTATGTTGGTTGTGGTGTACTGGGAGGTGGATGCTTTCAAGTCCTTTGTTGTTTTAGGTAGGTAGTGTTTGAATTCTCTCTCCAAATAGTAATATATATAGTCATGATTTTATATTTGATTGAGGTTAATTTTGGTTTATTGTTGGATTTCTTTCCAAAATGTAAAAATGTAAAATTTGGGGAGTTGGAAAGCTTAAAAGTTTGAACTTTGGAAAAGAACCGGTTTGCTTTGTTCTTCCTCGTTCAAATTTCAGATTCAATGAAACTGCTCTAAATCACTTTCTTTTCTTTTTCTTTTTCCCACCCCAAAAAAAAATAGTAACTTTCAACACTAAAATGGATCATCTATTTTGTTCCTCTGCCCCTTCTCTTCTCTCTGGTGTTACTGCCATTAATAATGAGATGGTGCTGTGTAACTACGTCTCCTCCGTCAAATTTCTGAGAAATTATTGTATGGACCGGACTCAGTGCGCTCTTACTCTCCCCAATCGTTTGATTGCATAGGGCTGTGTGCATGCACACATCGTCATGGTAATCTAATGGTTGGGGAGAGAGGGTGCAGTGCGCCCAATAATTTGTGTGTCAAAAGAAGGACAGCTGAAACTTGATTGTGTCTCTTTTGCTTTTGGATTTACAAGAAGGTGCAATGTTTTAGTAGTACTGATGATAAGTATGGTTCAATGAACTCGAAAGAAAGGAGATTTCTAGATTTGGAATTATAAGTCTGTCTTTGCTTTGAAGTGGCAGATACCGGAAATTATGAGATGGACTACTCGGAGTTAACAAAGATCATCTTCAATAGGATACAGAAGATCGAGCCGGAAAATGTTGTCAGAATCATGGGATGCATGCTGATCAAGGAGCCCGGAGAGCAAGAAATGATCCAACTTGCCTTCGGTCCCGACGCCAATCTGCTGTCCAAGATTGCCGACTCCAAGGTTATGATCGTCGGCATGCTATCATCCCCCAAGACCTCTGCTGTTCCGACCCACATACAATCTGTACCCGATCAACAATGCAGCGGCTTCTCCTTCCCTCCTGGGTCTCGCTTCCACTCGTATTGGGACCCGCAGCTTGCTAGCTCCGATCATCATCCTCCGGTCCACAATCTCGACTTTGTTGTCAGAGAGGACTGCCCCCTCCGAGACCAACCTCAGTTGTTGAATCTCTGTGACCACTTGGAACCACCTATGAATCCAATTGGAAATTACTACTATCAAGATGCGGTCGTTCCTTCAAGAGCGAGTAGGCGAACCCCGAGCCTCCCGGAATTCCCTATCAAAGCTTGCCACTATTTTTCAAAGGGATATTGCAAGCACGGTTCTAGTTGCCGGTTTTTCCATGGGCAACCCTTTCCTGATGGCTTTTCTTCCCCCATGTTTAGCCCAAATGGGAATGAGTATCCAAATGAGGATCACGGGCTGTCGCCAAGGTCGCTTGAGAAGCTCGAGATGGAGATTACTGAGCTCTTAAAGTCGAGGAGAGGGATGCCTGTCTCGATTGCATCTCTTCCCATGTTGTACTTTGAGAAGTATGGGAGGAACCTTCAGGCTGATGGTTATTTGACTGAGAGCCAGAGGCATGGGAAGTCTGGTTTCAGCTTGACCAAGCTACTTGCTCGATTGAAGAACAGTATCCGCCTCATTGATAGGTATATATTATCTACAAATCTAGTGCTTTCGAGTTCTAGCTTCGTTCATAAAGATACTAATTGTTGACAGAGATGAATTTCTTCATAAAGCTTTTCGTATATTGTTTCAAATTACAGGCCACACGGGCAGCATTCAGTGATATTAGCCGAGGATGCTCCGAGGTACATGGAGTGCAGGAACGGTAGGAGTGACCCGGGCCCAATTGTTGCGAGTTCACATCAGATTTACCTAACTTTTCCAGCGGAGAGCACTTTCACTGAGGACGATGTCTCCAACTATTTCAAGTAACTACAATTGATGGCTTTATATAGTGTTCCTGTCTTCAGGACTTACTTGTCATTGTTTCGATTGTTTTGTTATCAGGCAATATGGGCCAGTTCGTGATGTGAGAATTCCCTCTCAGGAGAAGAGGATGTTTGGGTTTGTGAGCTTCCTCTACCCAGAGACCGTTAACATGATTTTGATGAAGAGAAACCCACATTACATTTGTGGTGCTCGTGTTCTTGTTAAGCAATATAGGGAAAAATCAAGGATCGTTGACAGGTACGCTCCAGTCTGTTCTGAGCTTGCCTATGTTTAGAACTAATAGGAATATTCTATAATGAAATGCTGGCTTAGGTTAGGGCGTTTGAGTACTTCGCTTTGTTCTAAGGATTATTCATAGATATACAAACATGGAGTATTATGTTAGATGTGATTTGGTACTATGTTTCAATGGAGACGTAAAAGTCTTCATTGGTATAAACAAACTGTGTGACCAGTATGCTTATTTGCTATGTTTCTTAGTCATGACTCTTGAGGTTAGAACTCAATATCTCATGGTATGCTATTCTTTTTTAATTGAGGATTCTATGTATCCTTTAGAGTTGTAAACTAGGAAGCATGGACACTCTAAAATTGATGTCGTGTCTGTTTTGACTGGTATCCATGTTATGTGTGTTGGACAGGACATGACACTGGCATCCAGGATTGCCAATGTTGCACGAATACGGAAACAGATATGGATAAGGATACAATTAGGATACACGATAGGTACATTTTTCAAATACGTATAGTAGTCACATATGGTGCATGAATACAGACACTGATATGGATACGTACATGATACGGGTATGGACAGAATTGTTCCCATGTCCCTGCAACACAGTGGATTGCCCTAGGTCATCTCGTGTCATTTTGTATGTCCATGCAACGTATGTGAAGGCACTTTGGTTTCTCTTGGTGGTTCTTTTAAAATCTCAGGTTTTAGACTAGGCATGTTGTTTCCCACGTCAAGCAGTCTTCTAAAAATACATTAGGGCAATCCCATGTCAAACTGGTGACTTTTCCATGCTGTTGTTGTGTCGGTATTTTATCGTGTTGTATTCGTGTCTGTGTAACATAGCTAAATCTAATAAAGCATCCTCATATATCTTTTAACTTGATTCAGTCTAGATCACCTTGTAACATCCGTATTGTGTACGAGTAAATTGTACTTCTGAAAAAGGAAGATAGAGAGAGAGAGAGAGAGAGATGAGAACCTTTGAAAATGCTAAAGGAGATGATAATGGTCAAAGCAAGACTTCTATTCTTAACCTAACCTAACATAACGGTATTTGTTTGCATAATGTTTCT
Source organism: Iris macrosiphon (assembly GCA_036927795.1). NCBI lineage: Eukaryota > Viridiplantae > Streptophyta > Magnoliopsida > Asparagales > Iridaceae > Iris > Iris macrosiphon. Next base: position 201,807,296 of record JAYESA010000008.1, read on the forward strand.
CTCTTTATGTTTATAATCCCGATATGTACACGAATATGTACTGTTTGCATCTGATAAGAACAAACCTTTTTTGGGGGTTCTTTTTATTGGAAATCGTGTTTTAGTTGTATTTGATGTCATAATATATCAAATTATGATTAACAGGAGATCTACAGACAATATTAGGTGCTTACATCCTGCCATCCTATAAGCAGGACATACCTGTCCTTTGTTCTTTTTATTGAAAGTAGTGCTTTATGTGTATTTAATACTAGAATAAGATATCGGATTATCAATATTTAAGATATAACAGGAGCTATACAGAGAGAATGAGGCCTTCGATGTATTATCCTTCTCGCTATCTTGAAATGGACCTTGAGCTTCATTCAAGTGAGTAGGAAACAAATTCGTTTATGTTTTCTATAATGTCAACTTCTTTTAAAGTGTGATAACTTTAACTGGTTTTTCTGCTCTTTCAATTTCAGTCCCAAGAGAGCCTGAAAGTTCCAGATTGTTCAAAAAACAGTTCTTCGAGGAGCAGGAGAAGATGCTTGAAATGGAGACGAGGCGACTCTCTGAATGGAATTTAGTGCAAAAGCCACTCAACCAACAACCCTATTTCAGTTATGGCATGGAGGAGTTCAAGCTTCCAGAAGGTCTAATATGCTCTAGTTCTTCTCTTTCCAGAAACTTTTGTGCTATATCCTTCCGTATAATTATCTCGACGCTTGTTGTTTAGGTTCCGATGAATTCCCCATGGCTGATCATTTCAGCTACACACTTGATGTTCTAAACAATGGCTCAACAAGCAATGACAAAGCTAGGTATACAAGCAATGGCTTCAGTGATCAGGAGAGGTAATTTGCAACCAACTAGTTCTAAATATTTACTGGTAGCTCTTGGTTTCCAACTTTGAAGTTATGGCTCAATTTATGGAACCATTTGATTGCGTAAACCAATGCAACTAGTGTTTCGATGCACATCTTATAATTTTTAATTTTTTTTCATTTTCCTTCTAATTCTTAAATAAATGTAGGTCTATAGTAAATGTCAATAGTCTGCTGAATATATTTCTCGAGTTTCCTTAGCTTCTTCTTTACATGCCTAGATTCATGATATAACAAACTCTAGTACCCTGAATTTCTCTTTCAAATTGGAATTTGATGTGGTCAATTGTTTTTCTTTTCTATGCTTTCAGCAGTCATATTGATCTTCCCGAGAGTCCTTTTGCATCGCCACCACCAGTAGGAAGCAGCATTTCCGCAGTCATATAGGGACTGGAAGAAGCAAAGGGAGAAGACTGAGAAGAAGTAGAGAGAGAATTTCGTTCCAACCTCCGATGTCCATACAAGACTCCTCCACCCCCCAACACAATTAATCAATGACGTCCTACTGATGATACAGATCAAATGACATCTAACTTTATAAGATGTAGGAGACATATATCTTATGATGCTTAGAAGAGAATGTTAATATAACTTAGAGGAAAGGAAATAATGACAGCGAGCATGATGGAATCAGCAGAAAAGAAAAAAAAAACAATTGGTTCACTCGATAGAAGAAGAGCACAGAAGTTGGTATATTGCATTGGATATGTTAGGATAACTTGCAAACAAACATGGGGTATTAGCTACAGAAGGCAAAAGTATTGTATAGCTAATGTTCTTGGTAATAGTGAGCTATGATCTGATATTGGTTTCATGTTGTTCTCATTTTTTTTTATTACATTGGCATGAAACAATGGCTAGTGAATTGGTGAATTTATGGGTTTATGTTGTCAGTTAATCTTTTATGATTTCTGTGTATTTGCCTGTTGAGGATATTGCTGATGAACAGAGCCTTTATCCCAAACTTTACATTAGCAAAATTCTTATCTTTACTTAGTCAATCCAAGTTCATGCTGGCTTACTCATAGTTCTTGGGGTTCCTCTATTGCTCCTCTCAATTTTATCTCATTTTGTTGCCAATTGACTCTAGATCCAACTTCCGGCGAACTATTTGCTATATTCATTGATGATTAGAAACAACCACCTTTATCCATGGATTCAAACTTACCACATCAAAACTTTCCATTTCAATCAATGAATGATGTAGCCAACAACTCATTATCCAATCCAATATGATCTCCTCTCTCTCTCTCTCTCTCTCTCTCCAAGCCTCTAATGTCATAGATATTTGACAAAGACTATGAGGGCTAATATCAATTGAACCGTACATCTCCATTTAAGAGTGTGCTGCTGTCACTCTTTATTATGACATCTATATCCAAAATCCATTGGGGGCCATTTGGGTTGCTCTTCCAAAATCCATTTGCCCAGTCCTGAATGTTTTTTGTTCTCAGTTTGTGATATCTATTGTGGATATTCGGTCATGGATCTTATGGTATCCCATTCCAGTCCCTGGGTATGCCTGATTTCTCTGATGGGGGCAATTATTTATTTGCTATGTATATAGAATGCAATCTGAATCCGAATATGGGGTATGCATGATTTAAATGGGGTGGCAGCTGTAGCACGAGAAAACTCCACAGGACATGAAGAACTGATAGCGCAGCTAGCTATCAGTTATATTTAACCTCGTGTCTCCATAGCTCAGCTAGCTATGAAGAAAAGAAGTCGATGCCATTAAGAAATTGCAAATCACATAAAACTGCGGGTTTAAATGTGAAGAAGTTACTGGTACAGAAAGTTCGAGATGGAAACATTTGCAGTAGTAGAAAAAAGATAAAAGAGATCTCTCCCATTGTTGCAGGGATCTAACAAGAGGATACAAGCACTAAAAACCTGCAACATCTCATCCTCGGCCTTGACTAGTGACCCATTAGAGAATTTGTACAAGAAAACCGTATCCAGCTTGCACAATAATATTACATTACTAAACACAACATCTTTTTCCTGAATACTTATAACATACTGAACTGTTAAAGAATGATTACTCTGATGATGTACTCAAATCAAGCAATGGAAAAGGACTGTACTCCCAGATCTAGCCATCCGAAGTGATTAAAACTTGATTTACAGACCAGCCCTCCGCTAAATTACCTAATAAAACATAAGTTGCTGTATACTCATCCACTCCCAAGGATGTATATATGCATACAAACATGATAATACAATCATACAAACAGGATGTTGGTACTTGGTACATTCTACGGCTATATGTGTCCGAATGCGTACCAAGAAGAAAATACAACGTGACAAGAGAGCTGATATAATCTATCTACAATTCAACTCCAAAAGAGGGCTGATAAAGTGAAACCAGTTCCATCGACCTCCCCAGGAGAAGCCATATGTAGTTAGATTGTTAGAAATCTGCAGGGTGCTGAATAACAGGTGCACTGTTAAAAGGTAGGCAGGAGGTCAAGGAACTGAGCTCCAATATAAATTCAAATAGAAAGCAAAGAGTAAGCAAAGTTACCACGATAACATATTATATTCTGATTGAACCGAGTCAGTAATTTCTCCGGTTTAACTGCCACACAAACTTATCGGCAGCCACCATTGCTTGAGATGCTGCACCAATGGAACCCTCATACCTGTTTGTATCACCGGAATAGGGATGAAGTTATGCTCCAAGCCCCACTACCTCATTAAATCACAAAGACATGAAGCATTCTGCAGCAGAAGTTTATACTTGTAGGTAAATAATATTGTTAGCTCACAATCCTTACATTGTGACCAGAAGATAGGCCATTATTTGCATGACAATAACACCTTCACCGGCAGGTTTTGAAGTATTTACACACCGGGCATAGAACCAGCGTTCATGGATTGACGTGACCAAATCTGTTATTAGTTGGCTGTATTACATGTGGAAGGAACGATACATATCTTTATACTGAATAAGGTTATTATCCACAGTAATATAGGTCACTCAAAATCTTCACGCTATTTAATCTCTCTAAACTATTAGCAAACAACTTTCTCATTTTAATAAAAATGCTGAAACTAGCTCCTGGATCTTGGTATAGTAGTCGTACTTTTGTAGTTTAACTAGAGGAAGAGTCAATAAAAACCTTTATGAGAGGCAATCACCGATGAAGGGGCTTACAAAGTAGGTTAACTGGTGGAGAATTTCATTAAACCCTGAATAAGAAGCAATCAACAATGGAAGGACTTACATTGGTTCGTTCCAATAGAGAAGTATTCTTTTTGGAGATTGTTTCGTTTGACAAAGTCAAGAAATGGACTCAACTCAATAGCCTTCAATTTTATTCCCTCCTGTTCTGCTCTGGCAACACCAATAATAAATTATTAAACGCTTTTGTAGTTTAGAATTGACGAGTTTAAGTTCATATTTTGAAGTAGAACGGTTTCATCCATAGACTAACTTAGTGTCTTCCAATCCAGATGCAAGATGTAGCAAACACATATAACAATGAGAAGATATATGGTACGTAACATGTTTTTGCATATAAGTTAGTATGGAGAATGCTATATGTGGCGGAGTAAGATTTATAGTATTCAATTCATATTTTGACCATTGAGAGATTTTAGCCACTGAAAGCTTACTATGTCATATCATCTAACTGCCGAAGATTTTTAGTGCTTCAATTCAGCTATGACATACAATTTTGGTTCCAGCATTCACTTAAATCTCACATTTTCCCACTAAAAGCTATAACCACACCAAAGTGCACACCACAAACCCATGCATACTTAGCAGGAAAAAGAAAAATACTAGAACTTCTTCCATATGCTAGAATCAAAGAGGTTCATGCAGACAGTTGCAATCAAACTAGGTATTGATATCTTAATAGAAACTTGACAATAAAATGTGAGTTATTATGAACAGAAGCATGCTAATATGATAAGAGATTAAGATAAATAGCCCAAATCCGATATGGCTAGCAAGCACTTATTATCCAAATGATTTAAGATTGAAAGTTGGAGAGATGAAAAAAGAATATATATAAAGACAGATCACATAATTGGGATATAAGTGAACCAAACATTTGGTCGACCAATTAAGAGAACCAACTAAGTTTTATCTGCAGTCAAGCATGTAAAATTACGTAATGAAAAAACATAAACAGGCATAACCTTTTATGTCGAGTTAACAGTAAGTACTTACAATTCCTCATTACTCATACAGAGAACAGCTAACAAACTCACTTCTGGATTTGTCACATGATTTTACCTATAGCCACCCAAAACAACCTTGAAATGTGGGCCCCATGGCCTAAAATTTCCAACAACAGGGAAGATGATTAACCTTCTCAAACCGACTACGTTGTATAAACACAGATATGGATTGGATGTGGATTCAGAATACCTCTTAAAAATTACTAGGATACGAGTACGGTAATATATAGACATCATTGTACATGTTTTATACCTTATATCTTAATAAGATCTTTCACATGTTTTGTATAGTAACTAGGTTCTGAAAAGTTCCAGAAAATATATGTTAGAAGGATATATTACTCTCATATCACAAAAATGTTTGGCACCTTCATGAACATGCAAAATCACTTCAACAATCTTTTGGTGTTCCATTTGGAGACTAGACATGGGCGAGTCATATCCGTCATGAGTGTCGAGGAAGTGTCGTCTCGGGTACGTGTCGTATATGGATACAGACACAGTCCTCTGGAGGAGTGTGCGAGCAACATAGCAAGCAGATAATTCCATTTCATTTAAGCAAATATGATAGAAATGACAGATACAGATTGTAGATGTAATAATGTGTGTTAATTTGACTCTTTAGCTTAAACTGAGCCTTGTATTAACCTAACCCTTAGAGAAAATACTATTCCCAGTTGCCCGGATTATTTCCAAATACGGGTGAATAATGATTAATTCCTTTGTTGCATCAAAGTATGAACCAGGTTTTCATTTTTTTTCCACCAAAACAGCAAATAATTTGGATCATTATAACTGCATGTGTGTTTTGTGCCGCTACTGCATTTCTACTCTCTTTTTGTGTGCAAAAAATATCAACATAAGTTTGTGTTGACAACATGAAATCTCCCAAGAAACCCATCGTTTCATGAGTTCTCAGCCATTTAGTAACATGTATGTAACCTCTCAGTGAAACCCACTAATACCTCAAGAACCCAGACAATCACTCTCTGCGTTGCGCACGAATATGGCACAATGGCACAGACGTGGTACCAATTTCGGTGTCCTAGTGTATCTTGGATTGTCGGTGTTTGTGTCCATCCGACCATACACGGGCATGGCAACTTTTGGGATGTTTGTGCTTCCTAGATCTTACTTCAGTTAATATGACCATGTACCAAAACATGGACAAGAAGATTTGGATATCAACTGCTACGAAATTCTCAACTCTAAACTTATCATAAATAGCTTCATGAGTGCTAACAAATGGATATCGCGGTAACAATTTCAAGATTAATAAACAAAAAAGTAGTGTAAATTTATTTTCAAATGACATAGAAATCTGTCTTGGTGGATTATTACATAACAGCCAAGAGGCGAGATGGTCCATTTGGATCGTAGTTAATTAGCAGTGCTGACTTTAGTGGTTCACCTGCATCCATAAAACCCAAAAAATCACAAACCATACCAAGGAATAGAAAAGGGAGAAATTAAAGAATAATATAAGAATAATATGGCAAAGTGAATAAGTTTCCGACCAGAGGAGCCTATGTTGTTGGATGCCCACTTATCCCATATTCTATGTTTGGACGTCCAATCAGCCATCTTCCTCCTTAACTATCCACTGTTTTTGCTGTTCTTCTTTTTTCTTCTTCTTCTTCTGTCTTCTTTAAGAGCATCAATAGTAAGGCTCAATCAAATTTCTAGATTCTAGATTCAGAGTTTGTAGAATAGTAAAGTTCAATTGGAGTCCGATAATGGTCTCGTCCTAGCCACAGGAGCTATAGTCTGGGCCTGAGAATTTCTATATTCAGAAAGAGGAAAGTCATTTGGTAGAATAGTAAGGTTCAATTTTGTGTCCCAATTTCTAGAATCTAGATTTCACATTATTTTTTTATCACGTTATTTTTTGACCTTTGCCACCAGGGGGTTGTTTGGATGAAGGATTTGTATTCCTAGGAATTCATTTTTCATTTCTTTTCCATGGAAAAGAAATTCAACATTCTCATACCCATGTTTGGTTATGTTAGGTTGAAAATATGAAAAAATGAATCTTAATTTATTTAGTTTTCCATAAATATCTTTTCATGCTTCTATTACCTAAATTTACATGTTTGGATAGAAGTTAAAATTTTGAAAGTAAAATAAGTGTGTTAGTGTTCAAACGAAATATTCAAATATCATTCCTAAGAAAACAAAACTATTCAAAAGGGGAGGGGGGGGACTTAGGAATTACTTTCCCACAACAATGGAAATATGAAGCCCCTCATATTCTCCCCTAATTTTCAATCCTAAACATACCAAACAAAGATAAGGAATCTAAAACTCATTCTCAAACCTCCAAAACTTGAACCAAAGGTTATTTTATGTTGCTGGATCATTTTCTACTATTTTCATACAGACCCAACATTCTAGATTTTTTTATTGTTAATTTGAACCTCAAGATGCATTGTTCAACTCCCTATATTGCGGATGCACTAATAAAGACTTCAATTGGGGTCCACTAGCTTAGGGACGATCAAGTGTTTCCTTATTTCAGACTCTCTATAAAATTACCACTTAGCTTTTCCTGAACTTCCATCTTATACTTTTACATTATAATAGGTACTGTTTTGGTATTGTTCTTTTTCAATAACTTTTAAGTTTTACTTTTTAGCAAACAACTTACAGCTTTTGACAACATCATTTCAAGAATCATATTTGTAGGCAGCATAAGTAACTTACTAAATCAGCTAATATCAGCAAATTTTGATGAGCGCGAAACCCACTTTAAGCATCTATGAATTTCCACTTTATCTACAAAGCAGTGAAGAGGTCCAAGATAATGTCGTTCCTATGTGACAAGATTATATTCACACAAGACAATGGAATAGAAAAATGTTCTCCAATACAAAAAAAATTAGAAGACAATAAAAAATACTTTTTTTTCAACTTCCAAGACAACTTATCAACTTTTTCTTTTTGTTTTTATAATTATATTTTATTCATAATTTATTATGTGGAAGTAAAGCATTATGAAGTCCATTGTCTAGAACTAGACAACCAAGTTCACATTGTCTTTGACATGTCAACTTCACAATTTTTTTCACATTTGCATTGGAGAAAAAAATTTGAAACAAGAAGTATGGATTCCTATGTAGCAACCATTTTTTCCAAACTCACAAGAGGGTTGGTTGGAGATGTTATAAGCGGCTTTAATCAGGCCCATTTCCTTCATTTATTATTGAGTTAATTATCCAAATTGTACATAAGAAATGTAGTGGTTGTCGTTTTGGTGATCGAATTTTTATTTATTTATTTTGTACCTAAGTTTTGCATTTTTTTTTGAACTAGATTCCATTTGTGCTTTGAAATGAAAATCGATAAAAAAATTGACTTGTGATGGTCACGTGCATTATTTTTCATGGTTCTTTTTGTACTTGGACTATTATTTTCAGAAAATATATTGGTGTTTTAAGAAATTATACATAAACAAAAAACTTTTGTCGAGTACAAAATGACGGCTTTACAATCAAACATAGCCGACGTATCAGCTCATCATGATACAAATAAGCCTAAAGACAAGGCACGTGACCACCACATGTCCATTTTTAACGATTTTCATGCAAAAGTACCAACAAAACATAATTTAGATACTATTTAAGCAAAAATGTAAAACTTTGGTACCAAATTTAAAAAAATAACTTCAATCACCAAAATTATGACAACGACATTCCTCGGATACCATTTTGTCAATTAACTCTTTATTATTTCAACTATGTTATTCACATTCTTAAATTAATTACTACAACTCCCATTTTATACATTTAACAAATGTTATTTACATCTACCCCTCATTATTTAACACTAAATGGAGAATAATACTAATAAAATAAAAAATGGGATAACAAAGTTTGGAATAATAAACTGGAGGTAAATACAAATAACTCTTTTTAATAAAATTTAATTATAATTTTAAGTTTGGTCTCGACCCATTAAATAATAGAAATAATTCAACCAAATAAACCGAATCAGTTATTTGGTTTCGGTTGTGATTAATTTTTGGATCAGTTTCGATTTTGAATTTTTAGAATTTTGGTTTACTCGATTTTGCCTATTTCGTTTCGGTTAAAACCAAATAATTGAATGTTGATCCCTAATATAGATTTTGTTTTTTCCATATGTTTCTTTTTCTTCCACACGAGTTAGCACCCACCCCAGTTCATCCATTGGATTGGGTTAATACTTCTTTCCTAAATGATAATTTGGGGGTTAGTGCTAAGTACTATTTGAGGGAGGCTAAGTAATACTAAATCTATGGCTATACTCGCTTCTTTTTAGGGGCTTCTCATTCTCAACTTGTTTATATTAAATACAATAATACCTTCGTCTGTTTTTTCTATTTTTGTACCTTCCTTGGAAGATGTCATTTTGTATTGTACTGGCATACTCCGACAATACAACATATTTTGTTTTATACCGACTAGAACCCACATGTAATAGAATAGAAACAGAATATATGAAACAACAAATCTGGTTGAGACAGAACAAGGTTGTAAATTTTAACAAATTGTTTGTCCGCGATGAACTCGGCTTGAATCATACAAAGGTCCAATTTTATGTTCGACTATTTAGTTGATCAAATGGACTCAAAGCTCAAATCTAGCTCCCAATACCATGGGACGAGGGGTGACAACTATAAATGGAAAAGTTTAAAAAGTTATATAAAAATTATATTGGAAAGAACATATGACAACTTTTAAAATATTTATAATTAAAATTTATCAGCAACAAGACTATGTATACATAAATTTTGGGTTCTTTATGTATTACACGGGGTACTTCTCTTCTTTAGAAAAAAAACTAAACATAGTGTTATACATTTCTATAGAAAATATAAAACATAGGGGTACGTCGTGTAATTAGTTTCAAAGTAGGAGTACCCCGTATAATAAACATAAAATATTGAGACAATTAACTTAAATAATCTTAAAAAATTATACACAATGGCGTAGGAGAGAAAAAGTTTGGGGAGAGACGCAGAGGAACGAATGGAGGACCATTTTTGAATGTCCCAATAGAGATTGGGGATTTAAGAAAATGAGCCATCTCTTTTGGCGCAATCCAAAATGCCCTAATAGATAGCTTCCTCATTTCAAAATGCGTTAAGACCATCTTAACAGAAGATTTCTAAAATTGAGTTTCTATCATACTTTACATTGTACTTATAGTAAATTTATATCCTAGTTGGTACAACTTATACATAGAAATTTGTACAAACAAAAAAACTCTCTCCAATGGTTTTTCATTTCTATCATATGGCAGAAAATAAAATGATCAATTTAATGATGTGAGGTCCAATAATAATTGTCATGAGTGATGGAGAATTTCTATGAAAGTTTCTACATGTAGAAATTCTCATAGAATTTTTGTATCCTACATCAATGTCACATTTGATAGAAATTGGAATAGAAATCAACATTGGGAGAACTTTTATTCGAAAAAAAGTTTCTACCATAGAAACAGGAAAGATAGAAACTCCCATTGGAGATGACCTAATAGATGAGGCTTCTTATTTAAAGTAATGCTACTTTAGAGGTATTATTTTTCTTATGAGAAATTATTATAATAGATGTGTTTCTCATTTAAAACAATTCGCTAATAAAGATGTCTTTCTTTTTTTCATAAGAATTTATTGTTGTTGATATTTTAAAGGTTACTAATTTGTCTCTCTTCGTTTTATATCGTTTTAAATTGTTATTACAAATATACTTCATCTTATAGATAAAGTTTAAAATTGTATCATAGATATTTTTCCCTAATCTAATTTAAATTGTTATTATAAATTATATATTAGAGATAAAGATTGGCAACATAATTTTTTAAATAACATAAATTATTATTTAAATTTTATCTAATAATTCGGTGTGTTAAATATATTTTAGATAAATTTAGGTATTGAAATAATTATAGATAATTTAAATTAGATAAAGTTAGTAAAAAGATGTGAAAATAATTTAAATAAAAGACAAAAATTAAAATATCAATAATAATAAATTTGAAAATTTTTGAAACATAAAAGCTAGATAACATCTTATGACAATTTGAAATTGCATTGAGTTAAATTTAGGTTGGACGGAAATAATTTTCAAAGATAAGAAACTATAAATATGAAAATAAAACATAAAAAATATATTTGAGAAGATAAAAGTTAGTAACATTTAAAACAATAATAAAATCGGAAAATAGATTTGAAATAATAAACTAAAATAAAAAAAAAATAGTAACCATTTGAAGTGGTACAAGTTAAATTTAGGTAGGATGATATTATAAAAATTAAAAGATAATAACTATAAAAAAATACAGTAGTAAATTTGAGATATTGTTAGGTCTTAAAGAAACATCTCTTGAAATGAGGCAACTTTGTTGACGTATCATCCATGGTCATAATTGCTGGCCATTTTTTTTTTTTTTTTTTCTAACGTAGAATCTGGCGCATTCTAACAAACCAAGGGACATTTTTTTTAATGGTAATTTGGCGTATTCGGAAAACCATTTCGCACATCATTTCTATGCATTTCTGCCAAACTTCACATCTCCTCTGAAATTCTTCTAAAATATGTAACCATGCATATAAATTTTATTTATATATATGCATTATATAAATAGTATATATGTACATGTATTGTACTTATTTCATACAATTTAGAAAAAACAATCTAATTAATTTTTATTTATAAGTAATTATCTAACTGTCGAACCATTTCTCACCAAATCCAAATCTCCTCATCACCCACAGTAGAATTTGCCAGTCAAGCCTATCGTATGCCTTGAGAAGATCCTACTTAAGAGCAATGTTTCCCCCTCTTCTAGTGTTATCCAGGTCCGCCATCAATTCCTCGGCAAGCAAAATGTTATCTACAATCTCACGACCCCTAACGAATCCACTCTGTTATGGGGAGATGATCTTCGGCACGAGGGTGGCTAGCCTGTTAGAAAGCAACTTGAAAATGACTTTGTTGACGAAGTTGCATATGCTAATCGACCTGTAGTCAGCAAAAGAAACTGGATTCGCCGACTTGGGCAGCAACACAACACTATACTGGTGCTCGAAATGGAACGCGGATACGAGAATCCTCCTAAGAACACAACTGCACCGCCTCCAACAGATCCGTCTTGATGATATCCCAACAATGCAGGAAGAATACTCCATTTAAGCCATCAGGTTCAGCCGAGCTACCGTTGTCTAACGCCTTCACCACTCCCTCCACCTCGGACAAATTAGGCGTTGTAATAAGGGCCTCATTCTCTGCTTCCGTAGTGAGAGTAGGAATCACAACAAGAAAATCATCATCATGTCTAACCTCAGATTTATGGAAAATCTCAGAATAAAAGGAGATGGAACTTGAAAGCCTTCTTAATGCCTTCCAAATCTGAAACCTCTTGCGACTCTTCCGCCATGATCTTATGGATAGTTAGTTTCCTTCTCTTGCTAGCCACACACGAGTGGAAAAAAGTCGTGTTCCGGTCTCCTTCGGTGTCCCATTTGAGTCTTGCCTTCTGTCTCCAAAAGGAAATCTCAATCTCCAGCTTAAGTTTCAGGTTTGCCTTATCTTCATTCAACTTTTTCTTGAGATCACCATTGTCTGAAACATCAAATGCTCGCTCACACTTGTGACATCCTCCTCCGACCCATATAATATATATATATATATATATATATATATATATATATATATATATATCGGATTTCAGATTTTTTGGGTAATCCGACACATGAATCCTAATCCAATCCGATTTTTGATCGGTTCAAATATTTTAACCTGAATCCGAATCCGAGTATCTTCAACCCTAACCTAACCTATTATCGGGTTTATCCGATCGTACTCGGGTTTAGCCCGGCAAAGTTGCACCCCTCGACGTTAGCTAAGCGTAGTTATTTTATATAAAGATAAATATCTGTAAGGGTATATATGAAAATAAGCCAACCTATTACTTGTTGTAAAACTCCTCCCCTCTTCCGTACTCTCCATTCACTCTTTTAATTCCTTTGGACACGTAAACTAACCCTAAATTTCTTCTTCTTTCTATTTTTGCTGGTTCATGGCGTTATATAGCTCTGGTCCGTCGTATTGACCGCTCTGTCACAGTCCTTCTTCTTCATCGGTAATCTCACTCGAAATCTGTAATTTTTGGTATTAATTTGAGACTTTTCTCGCTTTATTTGGTCGATTATTTACAGATTTTGGTGAATTTGGTTGAAACATTGGGGCTTTTGCGTGAGGTAGGTGGATATGAACAAGGGGCGATCGCCGGAGCCGTTGGATTTCTTCATATGGACGGTCGAGGTATTTTCAGTTTCTTATAGGTTTTTTTCTCACTGGGAATTGGGGATTTTGCGATGGGAGATTTCTCAATTTTCATTATTTTGTGATACTTTGATGTATTTTTAATTCTCCCAATAGATTGCAGGTTATTATTTTTAATGACAAACTCGAGCCATCATTTTTTCTTTTTATATAGTCGATGGAAATCCGATGAGTCAGTAGCTAGGAAACACGGACACTGTGAAATCTGGCTGCTTGTTCCATTGTGTAGGACACGGGCGAAATTAGTACCCAACTTAGACACTTCAAAAATACATTATGATCCTTTGAAATGTATATGTCTGCTCATCATTGTTCAGTAGGTTTTCTGGATACGGATCCTGATAACTATACCCATTCACCACTTTGAACCTTTCAAGTTGAGTTCTTGACTTGTTTTGAACAGGAACAGACGATGGACCAGCATAATTTGTTAAATCTATGTTCAGTTAGTATTATGTAGGATGTCAATATGTCATTCACATCTTTTCTCTTTCAGTTTCTAGACTAGAAGCTTATGCTTGTCAGAGGGGTGTTTTTCTTTTCTCGTTAGAGCAATACTTTCTGAAGCACGGTGTTGGGTCCCGCAAACAGGTAGGCAAGATGCTACGCATGCGGGAGTGGGGTGGGGGGTGAGGTGCAGACCTTAACTGTTTAACCCTGTCCCACCTGTCTCATGGATGCCGCATGGCGTGAATGCGCATTCTTAGAGCAAATTTCTTTTTGTTGTGTGTATCTCTCTAAGTTCCTGGAACAAGGTGGTGTAATAGATGGAATAAATCAATAAATGAATGCATTACCAAGACCAACCATCTGTTAGCTACCCCAGGGGAGACTAGTTTGCCACAATTGTCGAAGCTTGATTTTAATCAAATTCTCTTTTCTCTTTTGAACTTATTATAAGACTTAAATTGGAGAAGTAATATTATGCTACACCACCACCCTTAGCCTTTGAGTATGGGTTATTGGCTCGTTTTGATGTCGCAGAGAACGGAAACACATATGATAAAACTGCGGAAATTGTAAAATACGTACTTAAGTAGCATTATGTAGAATGAATTCACATGTTTCCTATTTCCTTTTATGAGGTGTATACTTACTTTTTCTTGCTACAAATATCACCCAAAATTCTTGGACCAAGGTTATGTCTCAGATAGAAGAAAAGTTATGGGAAAAAGTGAATACGTTGCCAGCTTTCTGTTTCTGTCTGGTGTCCGATATGAGTCGACTCTAGTTAACCACAAGGTTTGAATATTTATTTAAATCACACTTCTCTTAATATAGTAGTATTTTAACATAGAAAAAGAATGATCTCCTAGGATAGGTCCGACTGATTATCTGACATCAATATCACATTTCCCTTTATTTTTTTCAATTTGTAGGAGCTAGACATTTTTGAATTATTGTTTAGACATATAACTCCATTTCCAATCTACCGGTGGGGTTTCTTGAATCCCATGTGGTGTTAAGATTAGTAATCATTTTTTCCTTATTATGGTTAGGAATCCTTGGAGAGATTTAGCATTTCGGTTGCGAAACTTGTGGGTACTCCACTAGCCAGGCTCTTTGGTCTCTTCACTAGCTAGGCTCTTTGGTCTTTCAGCAACCGACGCACCTTACTCAGAAACCGAGGAGGATCACACGTCTTGAGTCCCATATGCTAGTGCAGTGATAAGCCATATGTATGTTATGATGTGGACTCGTCCTGATATTGCACACACATTCAACATAATCAATGAATTATTGTCAAACCATGTAAGTCACATTAGGAAGCGGTCAATTGTATTTTTCGTTATTTGAAGGGAATGACAAAGTGGGAATTGTTCATGGAGCCGGAGAGCCGGAGATACTTCTTTCAAATTAGCTGGATACTCCTCGAATTATGCGGTCGATCTTGATGGAGCGAGATCAATTACCGACTACGTTTTTACTTTGACAGGTTTTGTCATCAGTTGGAACTTGGAAGGCTACACTACAATCTTCAGTTGCCTTGTCCACTACAGAAGCATAGTACATTGCAATGACTGAAGCAACAAAGGAAGACATATGATTAAAAGGGGGGTTAGACCGTTCCGTATTGCGAGGACTAGAGTGCGATTTACTTGACGAAGGATCAGGTCTTTTCACAATCGGACAAAACATATTGACGTGAGATACTACTTCATCTTCTTCGGATAAGAGGATTGTGATCAAGAAGCTCGGTACCAAGGAACCAGTTGATATTTTCACGAAGTCGGTATCCACTCTCAATTTCAAACATTGTTTAGACTTGCTCAATGTTGATAGTTGGAATTAGCCCCATGTGGGACGTCTGGGCAGAGCAGAGTTTTATATTCATGTCAGGATTCAATCCAAGGTGAAATTTTGTTTGGATGGCTTGAATCTCATATGGTATTAGGATTAGGAATCTTTTTTTATGCCTTAATTTCAACTTCATAACCTCAACTATTCAAGTTTTTCAATTTGATATCCTAAACTTTAATATCTTACAAATCACTTACCTCAACTGTTGAATATTTTTAAATCGATACCCTCCGTTAGTTAGGAGTTAATTCTTATCTTTCAACAAAAATAAATAATAATTTTTTGATCAAATTATCCTCCCCCATCTCTCTTGGGGGTATTTGAAGTAACCACGGATATTTTTATTTTTTAAGATTTTTCGTTAACACTGGTAGGGTATTAAGTTGTACATTTGTAGTTGAGGTATTAAGTTGTCTAATATTAAAGTTTAGGGTATTGAGTTGAAAAACTTGAATAGTTGAGGGTATCAAGTTTAAATTTAGCCTATTTTTTATATAAACTATACATTCCCAAAAATATTTATATATTCATCAAACATAGGAATATAATTTTCCAGTAAACTTAATTACAGGGAGTTTGATTCTCGAAAATATAAAATTTTCGGCTATATAGTATTCCGCGTGCCAAATGCCCCCTTAATAGGACGGTACGTGAAATACTATACATCCATGAATTCTACATTCCTGGGAATCAAATTTTCGAAAATTATTTTTTTTTGGAAAATTATAGTACCATTTTTGGTGAATGTATAAATTTTCTCGAAAAATGAAAAGGGTTTAAAAAAATGAAATAGGAAAAAAAATGAAAAAACTAAAACAAGAAAAATTAATAAAAAAAGAAAAGATTTCTTAAAAAAGCGAATAACGATAGAAGAATAAAAAACAAAAAACATTCTAAAAATGAAAAAAATAAAAGAAGAAAAATCTAAAAATAGAAAAAAGTCAAAAATAAAATATAAAAAAAACAAAAAAGATAAAAAATGGAGACATCCTACTTTTCCCCTCTCTAAAATGAATTAAAAAAAAACATTTAAAAACTGTAAATTGCAAATTTAGGAAAACACATTTTCTCATATAAATATTGGATTGTATTCTCGGTCATTATTTCTACCCAAAAAACCAAAAACTCTCCAAGAATATCAAGAGAGGACAAAAGACGAGAGATCCTAGTAAGTAATTATTTTTCTTTAATTTTCATTGAGAAAATTTCTATTACATTTTTTTAATCAATTAATTTTATTGATGGTGGTCTTGGAAGTATTATATTTACCCACCCACCACCCATCTGTAGATCTTTTGGTTCCATTCTACGATGACAAAAATAATTTTTGATTCCATTTTAATTTATGAGAAAATATCTTGTTCGTGAGTGGCAATGTAATGCCCACTAATTTTTTTAAGAATTCTTGGATTAACGCACGTCAGGAAGGGGTTCGTGAGAGGCAATGTAATGTCCACTGAATTTTTTTAAAAAACTCTTGGATAAGGCACTATATATACATTGATCCCCCATGGAATTCCTATAAAATTTCTGATATGGAATCCCTATAAAATATTAAAATCCCTGACTTATCAGTGCCTTAATCCAAGATATTTTTTAATTTTTTAGTGGACATTACATTGCCTCTCACGAATCCCTATAAAATCCCTAATGTATTAGTGCCTTAATCCAAGATTTTTTTAATTTTTTAGTGGACATTATATTGCCTCATGAACAAGATATTTTCTTATGAATTAGAATGGAACCAATTTTTTTTTTATGTCATCCATATAATTGAATCGAAAGTTCTACAGATGAATGACTAAATATAATACTTCAAAGATAACCATAAATAAAATTAATTGTATATAAGATATGTAATAGGGATTCTCTCAATGAAAATTAAAGGGAAAAGGTACTTATTAAGAGTTTTCTTGTTTTATGACATTTCTTGGTATTCTTGGGCAATGGGTTCTTGTTATTTTGGGAAGAAACAATGACTGGGAATGGAATCCAAAAAAGTGTGTTTTTCTAATTTTGCAATTTACATTTTTTAAAGTTTTTTTTGTAAGTTTTCCATTTTAGAGAGGTAAAAGTGTCGCCATATTTCAAATTTTTTTTTTTTTCATTTTTTTGAATGTTTTTTCATTTTTTAAGAACTTTTTCATTTTTTAAAGAAATTTTCTTGTTTTTTTCCCAGTTTTTTATCCTTTTCAATTTTATAATCCTTTTTCATATTTTTTCCGAGAAAATTTATATATTCACCAAAAATGGTAATATAATTATCCAAAAAAATTAATTTTAGGAATGTAAAATTCACGACTGTATAGTATTTCACGAATCCCTATAAAATTCCTGAAAAATTATATTCCCATATTTGGTGAATATATAAATTTATTTGGGAATATATGGTTCATATAAAAAATATGCTAAATTTAACTTGATATCCTCAACTATTGAAGTTTTTAAACTCGATACCCTAAACTTTAATATTAGACAACTTATTACCTCAACTATAATTGTACAACTTAACATTCTAACCGCGTTAACGGAAACTCTTAAATGACAAAAATATCTCCCTCATTTGTGGTCACTTCTACCCCCAGGTGAGATGGGGGAGGATAATTTGGTTAACTTATTACTATTGTTTTTTTGGTGAACCAGAAAAATTAACCCCTAACTGACTGAAGGTATCGACTTGAAAATATTGAATAGTTGAGGGTGATATTAAAGTTTAGGGTATCAAATTGAAGAACTTGAATAGTTGAGGGTATGAAGTTGGAATTAAGCTTTTTTTATTTATTAGGATTATGAATTAATGTTTCCTTGTTCTATATAATTCAGAGGTTCTGAGCTGTAGAGGGATATGTACTCTTTTTCACAATAGCGAATTCTCTCTGCTCTCAGGGCCGGTCCTGAGCTCACAGGGGCCCGGGGCGAACTTTCAAAATGAGGCCCCATACATAATGTAAAAAAAATAAAACAAAAGTAAAATAAAAAATATGTCTCCACCAAGATTTGAACTAGGAACCTCTTGTGTGCAAGTCTAATGTAATAACCACTACACAACAATTGCTTTGTGATAAGAATGGTCCATGGTAAATACTAGTTCTATTTTTGGTACAAAATTATTTATATATTTAAACAAACAAAAAATTTGGGCCCTTATGGCCCATGGGGCCCTGGGCGGTCGCCCTGTCCGCCCTGGGCCAGGGCCGGCCCTGTCTGCTCTATCGGTGGTTTTCTACTGTTTGGGGTTTCCACCTTAAATTTTTTGTGTTTGCGATTGCTCAATTTTATTTTCGCGCATGTCATCTATTTGTTTTATACTTATCTATTTGCCATCTTATTCATGGACGATGCTGACTTTTGTACCCTTTCCAATCTTACAATCCTACTCTAGGTTTCTGGTGGATTCCAAGTTCTTCTCCATCTTCAACGTCATGTAATTGAACAGTATAAAGTTCAAAACAATATGAGAAAATAGAGAAAAACTTAAAGAAGGGAAATGAATTGGAGAGAGGTTCATAATTTGTAGGGGTTACAGTTTCAAGAAGTGTGGTTTTATAGTTTTAAGATGTGTGGTTGCTTGGTAATTTTAAATGTGGAAAAGAAAAATTGTCATGCATCATGCATGTCCAGTGGTATTGTCAGGCTGAAATCACCAGGAAGAGGAAAGAGGCTCTGTTGCTTTCGGTTTCCAATGCTAATGCATATTACAATTTTATTAGAAGCAAAATAAACTTCATAAACCTTTCCAAATTAAACTGAATCCTTTATGAGGACCATGTCCAGATACTCTTACCATCTCCCATTTTCTGGAAGAAAAATCTTTCCCACAGGATGACTGAATTCACACCAGGTAATTTTAGAACCGTGCTACTTATCAATCTAAATTCACTCAACTTCCCTCAAATAATGTCTAATTAAATTATGCTGAATAAAATTGCAAACAAACAATCTTTCTGAAGTTGCTGCTGACATAATCTTTTATCCATATTCCCCTTTAACGATCTGGATAGGAGAAAACTGGCATTCAGTTTTCCATGGTTTCTTAACTGACTTTTGAGCAGCAGATGACCTGGCTAATCGGCTGAACCTTGTTTTGGTTTTTCCTGTGGCTTTTCTTACCTTTTTCCTTATAAATTTGGATCATCTTTAGTTCAGTTCATCTACTGGTTTCATAAGGGTGGAAGCCTACAACTGACAATATGTGGTTGCCGTTTTAAGAAAGCTAGAAGAGGTAACATACATACTAGAGAAAACTGTGTTTTCCCATACAATGGATCGCCTCTTTTATAGGATCTGTCATTACTTTCATTAACACGCCATGCTCTTTGAGTGGATTTCAGATGGTTCTTCTAGGCATTATGATTTATCTGAGAAAATTTCACACACACGCGCACACACACGCACACGCACACATTCATTTTGTAGCACATTGAATGTATTATCTGAATTACAAATTCATTATTCTGTAAATATGGATCGTGCAAATAAATACAGACATCTTTGCTACATATAAGGGTAGCATTTCAATAACTATCATAATTATTAACTGTTGGAAACTGATGCATAAGCTCCGCTTATGATTGTAATTATGCGGTGCTCTCTCTTTCTCTCTTGTTCTTAGTACTCATCATCATTATCTAGCCTTATTGCATCTACATTATTCTTGAAAGCTATGTTTTCTACTTGCATTTTGCAATTAAATCTTCTCTATTAATTCTTTTTTTATCACTTATCACAGCCATTTTGTCAAAATCTACTAGTGTCCGACATTTTGTTCCCTAATTAGATTGTTTATATCACTTTCGGTCTTGGTGGCCAAATTAGTTCTATGTTACCACTTATCATTGCCGTATCATCAAAATAATCCTCTTAGATAGAAAATGTCCCTTGCTCCCTTAAAAGTTGGAAGTCTGCTCATGATTCCCAAGTTAACTATAGAAATATGATTTCAGGATGTTGGTTTGTGGCTAGAGGAGATAAACCTTGGTAGTTACCGTCAGGTTTTTGAAGAGAATGATGTCAATGGAGAATATTTGGAGAGCTTGTCCATGTTCACAACGGAGCAGATCCTTCGGTTTATCAGGCGATGCCACATGAAGTGGGGAGACTTCATCACACTCTGCAAGGAGCTAAGACGCATCAAAGGTTCTCATTTTTTCTCTTAGTACTTATATGACAAGGTATTTCCATTATTGCAAGGCATGATGTTTTTCATAACACCGTCACCTTTTTACCTATAAATTATGAAGTCATTAATCAATTCAACCGTCTTGGCTGGATGTATTGCACATATTTCAACCATATATCCCCTGTTTAATGGTTATTCATGAAGTCGATCATCAACTCGAACTTCAGAAACTTTTCTTGGTTGTTCTGCATCTAATATTTAGCCAAGAAGAGGATTCAAACTGCTGACCCCATAAATTTGGGATAAAGGCTTTGTTGTTGATGCTGTTCTTGTTGTATCTAATATTTAGCCCTTATTCCTGAAGTTGATCATCTACTCAGCCTGTGCTTAGTTGTTAGGGTGCATAGAAATTTCACCAGTCAGCTGTGCCTGCATACATTTGAATACTATCATAAACTATATGCAGACAATTTGATCTGGTGGATAGTTCTTAGTCAAGGAGTAGGTCTGCAGATCGTGGATTGTGCACCAACCCTTACCCAACCCGATCTTTTATATCTTCCGATACAAACCTGGCGATCCTGGTCTTTGCAGAAAATTTCCATACCCTAAGGCAACCCCATGTCAAGCTAAATAAAGGCAGGGTCAGCTTGAGATGGGTTTTGTTGAGCCCTGGTAGAAAAATCTGACCCAAGTTGCCAATGGCCCAATACCATCTGCCTGTTATCCAACCTTAAACCCAATTGACCTAAGACAAACAGAACCTAGTGGTCAGTTCTAATTGATTAGGGATGTGTGCAAAAGAAAGATAATGCTATGGCTGCTGTGTCCCCTAATTGTAGTGTAGAAGAGATGGGATATCGTTAGGATTGAAGATGTAAGAGGGAAAAACATAATGATTGTTAAGGAGAAGGAAGGAGAACTTGCTTCTGATATTAAAGGACAAAATCAATAGAAAATCACATAGTAAAGTGTAATCCAATAGTGTGGGCACATCATATCATACAGAAGGGACTAGAAAATGTTTTGTTTTAATTGTGCAAGTGTTTCTCTCTCATGCCCATTGACCCATCAGCTACCTTATGCCATTTGGATTCAAGGTGTAAAGGTGTAAAGGCGGGGTTCGTGATAACTTGAACATTGTAACTTGAAGTAAGATCGGTGGTTATCATTGTTCACGCAAGCCCGACCAAACCTACTGTGATGAGGCCCAAATACTTAACCTGGTTCTAGTAAATCCGCCCAACTTGCATGCATAGTTTATTGAGGTCTATATTTTTCTCCTAATCATTAATTAGGATGGATCGTTGGCATACACTATCATGAAGGGCTATGGTTTTGCTTTCATCGTCTACTTGAGTCTTCTGTACGTATAGAAAAGAATATGGACGAATGAGGGATGTCAGATATGTAAGAGTTTGTTCAATTATATGGTTTGTTTTGTATACAGAATATATAACATATATGTGTATGATAAGAGTTTTGAGCTCAATTTGGACTTCACTGAGATTAAGATCAGTTGTCGATTCCTGGTCTTAGTTCAACCCTTTGGAAAAAGGGAAAGCATGGGCAGTTGACAGCCTTGGTTGGAAATCAGGATAGTCCGAGCTTAAAATACTGTCCTTAGTTATAAAAAAAAGTTGACCTGTTTTTTCCCCTTCTTTATGCAACTGCTCTTGCCCAAGTTTGATTCAAGCGGTTAATTTGGGCTCCACCAAGTTATTTCCATCCCAATAAGTAACAACCAGTATGTGGAAGTCCGTGTTATATCTAATCATTAATATGGTATTGACTTATTGATTATTGTACCTGTCATAAAGTATTTTAGAAATTATTCTAGATCATATGCATCTACATGCTTCTTTATTTTATAATACTAAATGTTTTGCACTATAGATCTAATTTAGGAATAAAAAGTGTGTTCTCAAGCGAACAGCATTAAAGTTTTGTTGCATTAAGACATCTCTTTGCTAATAAATAGTGCAAGATTTTGTAAATATCATGCCAGTGTGAATTCATTGTGCAATTCAGTGTGCAATATCAATAGTCTCATTGATCGACCCAAAATGTTCCATTTTCAGTGCCTTGACTGCTCATTGCCTAAGAAGAAATATATCTATTTAGCTTATAAGTACTAGGACATTATTATAACTGAACAAAACTACTAGGTCATTAGTAACTTTAGTGAAGGAAAAAGTATGTATATATGGAAGATGCATTAGTTGGGATCTGATTATTTGCACAGGCTTTTATGGTAAAGCTAGAAAATGAAATAGATCTTTTGGATGAGGATCTTGTGTTCCACTTGTTTATTCCACAGTTTATACTTGTTAGATTTTCTCTATTGGAAGTTCTTTGAGAGGCCTAGTATCAGCTGGCACAATTTGTTTAACAATCACAGCTTTATACCAACTTCGAAGAATACTATAGTAAGAATTTCAGCATTGCATATCTTTCCACCACCTAAATCTTTTAAACCTCAGAACTAGTAGAGCTTGAAAACCTCAGAACCAAATTCTAGTAGATATGTCCTAGACACTGATGTCAGATACCACCTATGTCTAGGTTTCAAAGGGACCTAAAATATGGTTGAAGGAGATTTGACATGGTCGTGATTGTGCCAATTATCATTGAGGTATGAGAACCTCTTTTGAACTTTTTGAAACCTAGTTTAGTTATCATAGAAAAAAAATACAGAATTGTATATTAGACTACTTTGCAATTACATATCATGAACTTTCTATAATTTATAAGTTGTTATCTTAAACTATTAATTTAGCAAGTTGCTACCATAAACTATTATACTTAGCAACTAAGTACCTTCAACTTTCACTACCCTATGCTGGTAAGGTAGGTTACTGTTAAGATATGAATGATACCATTGCTAAGGGTATAAGGGTAGCAAGGAAAAGTTTAAGGTTGGTTACCATTAAGAAATATGAAGGATGCCATTGTTAAAGACATAGGGTAGCAAGTCACAAGATTTTTTTAAAGATATTAAGTTGCTAATTATAAATAGTTTATGTTAGTTACTTTTTAATAGTTTAAGGTAGCAACTTGCAAATCATGGAAATCTTGTGGTATTTAGTTGCATATTAGGCTGATTAAGATACAATGTGCATAAATATGTTTTCATGTGTATATAGTTGTATCCATGTTGTACTCATTCCTAAATTTTGTAAGAAATGTCGTAGCTCGAATCTGTGTCATCTCAGTATCTTTATCAAAATTTGTGCAACCTGTCACATACAGGGGTGCATTCGAAGCCGGATTATTCGATATTAATCCGGATCCGAATATGAATCTGTTATTTTCGGATAAGTCCAGATCGGAATCAGAATTTGCATATGGAGCATCCGGATACGATGCGGATTCCACTTCATTTGTGCCCAGGTGGTGGCCGTCAACTCGTATGGAAAATGTCGTAGCGGGCCAAGAATCCAATTATGTAGTTCAACCCAGCCAACGACACAGTTGTGTTCTCGTGCTGGTGTCAATTTACTTGGATCCGTGCCGGGTTAGATGTGCTCACCGGCCCACAAGTCAACGGTTGACTAAAGCCCATCAGTTCTAAAAAAAATTAAAGGTTTTTTAGTAGGCCAATATGTTAGAATTTATAGACCATTACGGACCAATCAACCATACATGTCATTTTGCTAAGGGCCGGTCCAATCATACATGCCATTTTGCTGTAAACCTTCCAACCGGAAATTATTTTAGGCTAGGGTTTACAGGTAACTGGTTCAAACGGTCATGCAAAGCATGAAAAATTCTTTACGTGTTTGGTAGACGATGTAATGAAACAAACGGCTTACAGTTATTGCACATAAAATGCAATTACAAACTCTTGTGGCCTTTTCTATATTGCATCTCATATTCTTGTAGGCATTTAAAGCTTGTAGACAGGTTGATTATTTATGTGTCCATATTTGATATATTACCACAATGGGACATATGAGTCGTTCAACAATATTGACTCCATTATAAACAAAAAAGATTTTCCACATTGTTGCCATGTGTGGCAAGTGCATACTTAAAACTTAATATATAGATTACTTATTGGGATTTATCACATTCCACGTCAGCCCTCTAGGAGGGAGGGATTTCTTAGCTTGCAGAGATGTCCCCTACTGAAGCATCCCTACGGTTCATAAATGTTTGTGTAGCATGTTACCTAAAGTTTCAGCACATGTTACCTTGAGTTCCCGAGGAAATTATTCAAGGGGGCCTGTAATATTATTCTTCACCAATATTTAACAACTTAACAGATACTCGGTAACTCTTCACCAATAAAACTTAACATACACTTGACTACAAGTTTCATGTGAACATCGAGAGCAAATTTGCTCTCCTATTTATTTCCTTGTCCCCTCTCTTCTTTTTGTTTTTTTTTTGTTATTTTTGGTGGGATCTACTAAACAAATATGAAAGAGACAGAAACAATAGGACAGTAGATTTGCTTCCGTGAACATCTAGTGATCTGTTTCTACTTTCCATTGTGTAACATGCAGTTGCATGCTTGAAAGGGGAGCAAGAAGTTCGCAGGCCGTGGTGGGCACCACCGTGCCTCTCTGTGGTGTTTGTAAGGGTGGCCAAGCGCAATAGGCAGTCTCGGGTTGTCTCCCTCAAGCTGGAACCCTAATTTCATGTTCAAAGTGCCCAGCTTATTCTGATATATTATATTGTATCTATTTCAAGCTCCCCTCCCACCCCCCCTTTTTTTTTTTTTTTTTTCTCAAAAACATTTCTCTAGAATTGCCTTTTTGATGTTATTATAGGTACATGGGTGTTATACATTTTTTAGAAGTATTTTAGCTTGTCCATTTTCCCAGTTATATATTATGTTTCCCTTTGTCTTCACTCTGCTTTATGTATACATTAATAATACATAACATTCTGGCGTGAGAACATAAGATTCAATGTCCACTTATACCTAGAAATTTTGAGACCCCCTCCTTTTTGGGCTTATATGGCAAACCTTTGTTTGATGTTTCTATGAAGTTTGGGATTTGTACAACATGCATTAATTGTCAGATGCATGGGGCCGACGTAAAAATTTAAAAGAGGGTGACAACATCATAAAGTAATTTTTAAATTTTTGTTAATTAAAGTTTGTTATATCAAATTTTTGTTAAAAATGGAAACTATGAACAAAACAGTAAAATATGATGTAAATATGTATATAGAAATTGAAAACAGAAAATTAAATTAAATTATATTAAATTTATGCAAACGAAACAAGTTTACCTAAATTAAAAATAAATACACAGTCTGCCAATTCAATTGGCGGAGAACAGACTGCAGCCGACACGTGGCCAGCAAAAAACAAACGTGGGTTCCAACCCGTGGCCACTGTCCAAAATCAGCTAACTAAGTTGGCGGATTTTGGGCAGTGGGATCCGCGGGTTGGGTTTGGTTGGTTTGGTTTGTTTTGTTTAAAGAGTTTTTTTTAATTAGTTATGTTTTGTTTTTTTTATTTAGTTTTTTTCTATTTAGTTTTGTTTTGGATTTTGATTTTTTTGATTTAGTTTTTAGATTTAGTTTAGTTTTGGAAATTGGTTTAAGAAAATTTACTTTTACGAAATAAAATTTAAATAAATTAATTGTAAAGAAAAATTTAGGAAAAAAAGAAAAACGGTTTGATTTTTTAGAAAATTGTAAAGTAATTTTTTTTTTGCAATGTTTGATAAGAAAAAAAAACTAAGAAAAAGAAAAAGAAAAAGAAAAGAAAAAAAACTAGTAATTTTTTTTGTTCTCTAAACGGTGTTTCGTCAACGTTCTCAGAATCAAACCAAACTTTGGTCACAGGACCAGCGTAACACTGCGAATTCGATGGCGCAAGTTTCGTTGCGAAACGACAAGCATACACGAAGTTATGACAAGTGTCGGAACATGCCGATACGGTATTTTTTTTACGGATACACGTTGATTTCGGTGTGCATGCACATTCAAATCAAGTTTCGAGAAATTTTACACGTCCGCGTTGACGATACGCGCCTTTCGGTGTAATCCTCACGCGACGAAGTCATCTCGTTTGGCGGGACGCACCCCGTATCGAAATTTTTTGGAGTTTTAAAACATATTTTTCTTCATTTTGGAAGTTGATTTTACAGAAATTGGGGACAAATAAAAATAAACTAAAAGATGAGTTTTAAACTTGGTTATGTTTTCTAAAAGTCTATTCAAGTGGATTTGTAAAACATTAATCGAGTTGGTAGAAAACTGGACGTGAACAAGGATAGTTGGGCTAAAATCTGACAGTTTTGAAAATTTGGTTTTCGTCCAACTTTCGATTAAATTCTCTCTTAAAATAATTCGTTTAAAATTAAAATACTTGAAGGAGATTAAAGAGGGTAGAGTTGTGAACGTACCAGCGAATAAATATTAGAATTTGGTCGAGCGACGGAGGAGAAACGTCACCGCAAAGTCGAGATCGGAGGATGTCACGGCACAAAATCAAACCAAACCAAAATCCAAATTTCAAACCCAAATAAAATTCAAACCAAAATCCAAACTAAACTAAATAAAAAAAATCAAAATCCAAAACTAAACTAAATAAAAAAATAAAATCCAAAGCAAAACTAAATAGAAAAAAACTAAATAAAAAAAACCAAAACATATCTAACTAAAAAAATTATTTTCTGTATCCGTAAAAATATATCGTATCAGCATGTTCTGACACTTGTCATAACTTCGTGTGTGCTTGTCGTTTCGCAACGAAACTTGCGCTATCGGATTCACAGCGTTACGCTGGTCCTGTGACCCAAATTTGGCTCAATTCTGAGATCGTTGACGAAACATCGTTTAGAGGAAAAAAGAAATACTAATTTTTTTTTCTTTTTATTCTTTTATTTAGTTTTTTTTTCTTACCAAACATTGAAAAAAAAATTCTTTACAATTTTCTAAAAAAATCAAACTTTTTTTTTAAAATTTTTCTAAATTTTTTTTTACAATTAATTAATTTATATTTTATTTCGTTAAAGTAAATTTTCTTAAACAAAATTCCAAAACTAAACTAAATCAAAAAAACTATTTAAAAAAATCAAAATCCAAAACTAAACTAAATAAAAAAAAAAAAAAAAAACCAAAACATAACTCATTAAAAAAAAAACTCTTTAAGCAAACCAAACCAACCACCCCAATCCAACCCGGACCCCACTGTCCAAAATCTGCCAACTTAGTTGGTCACAAAATCGGTCAACAAAGTTGACGAATTTTGGATAGTGGATCTAGGTTGGAGCCCACTGCCCAAAATTACAATTTTTGTAGTATAGTGTACAAGTCTAACATAATAACCACAAAATTAGAATTATCCTATGTTAAAAGAGACTTAACATGAAACTGGTCAGATGCAATAAAATATCGTGAAGTTGACTGAGAGTACCACTTAATGTTTTGAGAAGAAAATTACCTACACAATAAAAAAAAACTTTACAGTATGGGACGTAATGCCAATAATAATGGCAGCTTGAGGGCTGGATTGACCTTTTTTTTTTTGTTTTTTTTGTTTTAAAGTGAATGTTCTTACATCGTTATTAGCATTGACGATTTAGAGGTAGGACCGCAGTTCATTATTAATTATGCTATGGTTACCATATCACTATTGCAAATAACGGTAAGAGTACCTGCACTAAGCAATGACGAATTTTTTTATTTTTTTAAGAATTTTATCGAAGTTTTTAACTTTTAGTAATATTTTTAAAGTTTTGTATTGTATGCTTAATTTTCTCTAGTTTGAGCAACCTAAACTAGCACTGAACTTAATACTCATGTAGTTTGACACTTTCATCTGAAATTTGTTCCCAACAAATTCAGGTTGCTGCACGGTCTCTTGGTTCTCCATAGAAAATCATCAACACCTTTGGTAGCACCTCGAATTTGTCCGATCGCTTTCATGTAAAAATTTGGAATATATTTTTTGACAAAGGTCACAGGCGCAACATTTTAGTATTAAACCACATATCTAGGGAAAAAATTAAGATACTTGCTACACTTGTCAGAATTGATGGTAATTATGGTACCTCCAATATGCAAAAAAGAGAGGATATTTTAGCAAACAAAAAAATTGCTGCACAGAAAAGATTTCTAAATAAATTAATTAAAACGAAATTATTTTGAAAAATTTTGAAATCGCAGAAGTTTTTGCCATCTAAGATGGCAAAAATATGAAAAATTAAAATTTTTTTTATGCTTTTTGTTTTTGAATTTTTGGGATAATTGGGTTTGATATTTTTTTCTGGTTTTTTTTTTTTTTGAAAAAAAAGTGCTTTTGTTTAGTTTTATTTAGGTTTAATTTTTTTTCAAAAAAATTGTTGTAGCAATAAAATTTTTAAATAAATTACAAAAATAAAATTTAACATCCAAAATAAAATATGCTATCATTGAACATCCAAAATTTTTAAAAAAAATCTACCGTAAGAAAATTACGTCTCCCGTCGAGCAGACTTCGAGCGGCCATAACTATTTGTTTGGAAATTATTTTTCGTCAAACAATAGGTCGATTTGTATGTTTTCGACGAGAGTAACACAATTCGTGTAGAAATTTTTTTCATCCGAAGCAAAACGCACATGTTACAGACAAAAATATAAAATTTAAACTTTAAAGTATCATAACTTTTGACTAAGAGATCGAAATAAGGTCAAATTTGTGCCAAAATGACTGTATCGAAAAGTACTATAGATAAACCGTTTCATCGTTTGACGGACTTCGAAAAATTTTAGAATCGTAAAAAAATGATGTTTCGACCTTCAAATTTTACTTTCTGTCATTTTAGATCGCAAAATATATTCTTGTGTATATTTTTTTATTTTTTTAACGATAAAATTATCTATTTATAAATAATTTATTAATCGTAATAAGATCGATTTAACTTTCGATTCCGGTAGAAACTTTAAGTGTTTGCTTGACAATTGTGGGAGTAGCGGTTACGATGTATTTTTAGCGTATCGATTATGAGGGTCCGTTACTGTTTCAAAAATAAACAATCGGTTCAAAAATATTCCAAAACCGGTGAAAACGTCGTTACCAACAAAACATAAATTTGAGAATTTTGCCAACTAAGTTGGCGAACTATTTCGTTACAGTTTTAAATTTTTTTCGTTTTTCCTAATTTATTTAAAAAATAATAGGTATATTTTTCAAATTAAAAAAATAAAAAACCAAATAAAATTAAAACCAAACCTACACAAGAAAACGAAATAAAACCCATAAGAAACACAAAAAAAATAAAATAAAAATAATATTTTCTGTACATCAAAATTTATCAGGAAAAAAAAAATTATTTTCTGTAAAAAAAAAAAAAAAAAAAACCCAACTATCTCAAAAAAATACAAAAAAACCAAAAAAAAAAAAAAAAAACCCAAAAAAATCCCAAAGCAAATAACCCAACAGAAACCACCTGCATCCAAGGCTTAAACCAAAGTTGCTAAATTTTCGTCAACCCAGTTGGCGAAATTTACTATCTAATTTAATACCAGACAGAGTCACTAGACAGTATCTTACTAAGGACAATATAAGATAATTAGGAGATCTTGATAGTCTTTCGTATAATATCTTCTTTATTCAACTCATTTTGCAAAAATATGACATGATGTATTAAAATATGATTTGATGAGTTATGGAGATATTAAAATATGATATGCTGAATTTTTGCCATCCAAGATGGCCAAAGCTTTCGTAATTTCAAATATTTATAAAATAGTTTTCTTTTAGGTAATTAATATAAAAATATTATCTGTACAACAAATTTTCTGTTTAGCAAATGTATCCAAACAAAATGTTATTAAAACTAGTATATATTTTCCACTAAAAGAAAACTACCAAATGTCTCTATTCTTTGTACGGATCAAATAAAATTTAAGATATGCTCCCACACTTTTAATCTGATTTTTTTGATTTTGGAGACATTTGCTTCTTCTTCTTTTTTTCTTCTGGAGGTATATGCTAGTTTTAATATTTTGGATAAAATATTTGCTAAAATATCAAAAAAAAGAAAAGAAAAAAATTGGGCAAATGAATTTTCTTCACAATGCATGGCACAGTACCCATTGCTATTGTATGTATTGCAATCAGGTACAAAATGAGATTTGTTTTCTAAATATAGAAGCAGCAAAATTGATCCCACGTAAACAGAGTCATTTTGTGAATGAAAGAAACAAAAGGGTTAAATTAAAATTAGCACAAAAATACTTTGCGATTGACACCAATCAGATCTTGCAGCCACGTGGCAGCAATATAGGTTGGATGAGCCTGGCCTACCAGGATGGCAGAATGGCCAATAAGCTCTCTCCTATTTGGCATCATCCTATCTCATCCCATAAGAGAGACGTTGTTTCGTTAATTTTGTCTTGTTCTCACTCTATTACATGTAAGTCTCAATCCATATATATAAAAAAAAAAAAAAATTTACAAACAAAATATGTATCTGCTCTTAGCTCATCCACCATTATCCGTCTCAGCCCCTCACTTTCCCTACTTAAACCTCTCCATTTCCTCACTCTAGTCTCCATCCCCCACAAACGAGTATCCAAAACCCACGCACCCGATGGCCGCCTACGCGATCCAACTGTCATTGGCCAACCAGACCTCCCTCAATGCTGAGGAAATATCAAGAAATAGGAAATGCAGCAAAATAGTCTAAGATCCACTGTGAAACCGCCTGCTTGAGCAATATTGGATGCTCCAATGAAGTAAGTAGTGCGAGTTGAAATAAATCTTTGGCAACTGGAAGTCCATCAGAGAACGGGAGGTCCGTCCAATACAAACTTGAATAGAAAGGTGGAGATGGAGCTGCAGGTCTTGTTTTTACAGTACGAAGGGCCGGGGATCTCATACAGAACCAACTATTTTTTGGCAGAAACAGAATTGAAGATCCATGCAACTTGGGTAACTAATTGCACCTTTTAGTGGAGGCTTTTCGCATTAAAATGAGATCTACTCATGTCTTAAGTAAGTTAGGACCAACATTTTTACCTACCAACCATGAAGATATCATGATTAAAGGAATAGACTAGCTCTGGGATTGTAGCTAATTAATTAGGCAGGGTGTTTATGTCAATCATATGGTAAAGTAGTCAAGGGACATATGCAGGACAGGAGTTATATATATATATATGGGTAGGTCTTGGATTCGAATTCTCCTCAGACGGTTGGGTAGCCATGGTCAGACTTAAAAAAATGATATATATATATATATATATATATATATATATATATATATATATATATATATGAGGAAGGATCCACATCCCCACCTATTGTGCATCCCCAAGTCAAGGTGTCTAAATGAGGGGGCGGCCCGGAACCCGGTCCGAGTCCGACCCGATCAAATCCGGTCCGGACCGGCCCGCCCAGGGCCACTAGCCCCCACGGGTCCGGACTGGGTCGATGGAGCCGACCCGCTAGTCCGGCCCGGTTCGATTTCTACGTCGTTCGGGCCGGTTCGGATTCAGTCGACCCGGTTGGCCCAACCCGATTCAGGTACGGTTCGGCCGATTTTTTTTTTTTTTGAGAATATATCCATTGGGGGGTATTTTTACCAAAATATCGCATTTTAGTGGCGGTTTTTTATCCATTTTAGGGGTATTTTGGTCATTTTGTAAAATGACCAAAATATTCATTATGACAACTCTTTTTTAGGATATTTTGGGTCATTTGGACCTAAAAAATTTCTCTATATAGTCCATAATTCATGAAAAATAAGCAACAGAGAGAGAGGCGGAAAGCACATACTCCGCAGTTGGGTGAGGTGCAGCGGCCTTTGCAACCCATGTCCTGCGGGTCTTCAAGTGCTGAGCACTTTTCTTGTCAGAAAAGGCTGCCGCATGAGAGACGTCAGCTCGCGTGGTCGCATGACCTGCGTCCCCTGCGGCAGAGAGAGAGGTGAGGAGCGCATGCTCCGCAGTTGGGTGAGGCACAGCGGCCTTTGCAACCCATGTCCTGCGGGTCTTCTTAGGCTTTGCTAGCCTTGGAGAAGGACTCATGCTATCCCGGAGATCGTTTTTTCGAACACTTGTTGGTCGAAGCGTACTACCAGTATCCTATGGGTTGAATCCAGCTTGACCGCATCAGACTGCGTCGCGACCTTCTCATCATAAGAGAAGGATCATCCCCAGCAGAGTCACCACCTTGTTCGCCATTAAATCAGGATTATTTTAACAACAAACTAAAGAAAGTACAAAGAGGTCATAGACAGACAATCTAAGTACAATTTTTTGATTCTGGGTATGACGATGGAGATCGAGTGCTGCAATGACTCTTTTACTCCGTTGACGGTCTGATGCGGGAGCGATGAGGCTCTTCTCTGTTCTCTCTCCTGTGCCTGGAGGTGGTATGGTCTCTCTGAAACAGAAAAAATGCCAGCCTCTAGAACGTTCAAGTTCCTCCTATTTATAGCCATCGTGCTGATGGGCCATAGATGCCACATATGCCTCTGTTTGGTGGCCGCATATGGCTCCTTCAACAGAATACGATTGCAACTGTAGCCGCATGCTATGGGCATATTGCCACGTGGTCTTGGTTGAGATATACTATTGAAGAGGTCTTGGGGTGGTTGCGTGTGTGACTTGGTCAGCTGGACACGTAGTCAGCACTGATTGTGCAAGAATTCATCTTCGGTTGTAATAGAAAGATTCTGCAAGTCGAGAGCCGCATAACGTCTTGGCCGCATATCCTCGGGGCCGCATACGTACTCTTGTTTGGCCTTGGTCGAATGGACACTTCGGCCGCATGGCGTTGTGGCCGCATACGAGCTCTTGTCTGGCTTTGGTCGAATGGACACTGTAACCGCATGTTGACGAGGCCGCATGGGGTCGAAGCCGCATGGGATAGTAGCCGCATATGATGACTAGGGCGCATAATGGAGGATACGTGGCATGGCGCGTCTGTTGAGGCCATTAATACGTGATGTAACTTTCTGTCTTTTTGTAGGTCTTCCCTTTCACGAATCTCGAGGAGCTCGGAACTTTATGTCAGTCATCGGAGACTGTGTTGAGAGCTTTTTATGCTGCCTCTTACTCCGAGGTTGTCCAGGCCGCATGAGGGCCATTTATTCACTTATGCTGCTCCAAGGGGCATGAGCTCTATGCGGCTCCAAGGGACATGAGCTGTATGCGGCCTGCAGAATTTTCATACTTCTACAACCATCACAAGTGTAATTACGGTTATTACAATTATAATTACATTAATGGAGAAGGAAGACAATGAACAAAGAGGTGTTCCAAAGGAACCATCATTGATAAGAGAGCAATGGCACAAAACCCACATGTATCGCATCCTTACGGCCGGTTCACAAAACTATGGCGATGATGACTAAATCACAACATATAACGATGATGACTAGATTTATTATTGCTTGGAGCCATATGTTGTATGTCCCTTCAAACCACATGCTATGCGATTGATGGCAGCCCCTTTCACTTTTGCGAAATGGCCGGAGGTAATCAACGTATTACTTTTTAGTCCCATGCGGTCTAAAATTTATACGATTGATGGCAGCCCCTTTTCATTTATGAAATGGCCGGAGACAGTCAACGTATTAGCTAAGATTTGGACAATGATGAGTGAGATGAATACTCTGAGTCTAAATAAAACATATGACAATGATGACTGAGTCGGGTGACTCCTTTGAGCCATGTGTTTCATGTCTCTTCACACTTCGGATAGGAATAATGTTGGTTTTGTATCCTCAACTTTAGTATCCTCCTCTATTCTATGTTGGTTTTTTGTTTCTTAGTATCCTCTACATTTTAGCTTCTTTTTTATGTTATATGAACCTGGCAGCAGCATTAGTATCAGTCCTACACCGGTATCTGCTTCTTGGTATCCTCTATGCTTGGTATCTGCTCCTTGGTATCTACATGCCTATCTTTGGTATCTGCTGCTGGGCTATGAACTGGACCAAGTTCAACAGACTTTCCAATTTTCCCCACTTGTACCACACTTTCAACGAGCCAAACAAGCCCTTGGTTTATGTGGGTATCAGTAACAAATTTGCATCTATAATACTTATTTTCATCTATGATGCTGGGATTTTGACAAAAATTTCATCAAATACTTATTTTCATATATAATATGAGTTTTCTTATATGGGCTATGATGAGGAAACAACAATTGCCTTGCGAGTTTGCGTTTGGCAATAGGCATTTCATTATATTTGGCATTACCACTTGGCTTTCATTTTTTTTCTACATGGGTGCTACTGAATTTCTCTTGTTAATGGTGAGCATGTTGCTCTCATACTTTGAGTATGTTGCCTGATTTTTTGACTACTTTGAGTATATGCTGCTGCTGCTGCTATTTGGGTATTCCCTATCTTCACTTGCCTCCTCCTATATGCTGATGTTGTTCTGTCACGCCCCAGTCCCAAAAATATACGGAACTAGGTCACGTGGCATTGGCCAGCTGACACGTCACTAGGGGATTACCCAATTTAATGGACCCAAAGTGATGTGCTACGCTGTCCTAAATACTACAAGTCTAAATACAGGTAAATCTATCTCATCCACAAAATATCAAGAAAAGTGCTGAATATATAGATGCTAAATCTGAAATATCATATACAAATCAGATAAAGTCAGATGGGAACAAACCCACTATAAAAAGATAAGCAGAAAGTGAAATAAGATGACTAGTGCATCGTCCTCAAAATATATAGCTCCAACTCCAGATGTACTCAGGCAGACTCTGATGACATCTCCTCTAATTCCATCTCAAGGGCATGTCCAGACTCCTGTCCAGGTCCAGGTCCAGGTCCAGGTACTGTGGGGTGGAATGTCTCAGCTAAACCTGGCAGGGAACCGGGTCCTCAGAGGGACATAACAAGATACATAAAAATAACATGCCATGTATGTAAATACTGAATAAATAAATACAGGGTGCTAACCATCTAAGTGAATGCAATTTGAGACAACCTAATACGTATGGGAAAGTGTGGCTAGACATATGCTGACGTAATTCACCAATCCGTAGTGACTGGCTAGTATATGCCACATATGCCCCCGTTCAAGGGCACTATATAATTTTTCATCTACGATGAGAATGGTCACAGGAATATATATATAACATCCGTATCACTCCGTCGAGTGCGGCATCGGGATAAAGAGGTGGGTGTCCCATACGTCTTTTAGTCGTTCTCCCCGCCCAATGTAACTAATGCCAAGTCGTAACTTTCCTGATTTTGTTCTAAGCCGTGATGCACGTCGTACGTACTGGTAGCTAATCAACTACGTAAACTTGTATCCCAAAATAAAGTGCAACCTTGTTGCGTGTACCCGTGATAGGGTCTAAGAGGATATTAGGATACCCTCACAGTTGATGGTAAGTCTGTATAGACTAAGTTAATTATCCTACGTGTCAACGTATTTGTTGACGGTACCCGAGGCAGTCTCAGATACATACTGTTTATATATAAATTTACTAAAAAGAACATTCAACAGTTAATATTTAAACAATAAAAAACTTGGCAAGGTATACTTGCCTACTCCCTGATAGTATTGGAAACCTGTTCTCAAATTCAGGTTTGAGGGTGCTGGTGACAGGGGGTCACTGGCTGTGTTGGAGTTGGGTTCTGTTAAAACATACATGTTTGTGATTATCAGGGTATAATAAAAGTATATACATACATATGTATAATATATATATAGGATACACACACACATATATATATATATAGTATTTATATATATATAGATATAATATATAGTAGTAGTATATATTTAGTATATATATAAAGCAAAGAAAATGCAAGAATGTAAATATATATATTAGCAGGGTATAACCACTGTTTTAATATAACATTATCAGGGTGTATCCACTGATATATAATAATATAATAAAATGAATTGACATGGCAGAATGTAAATATATATATAACTGTGTACTGTATATCCAGTACTATGTAGATAATATATATATATATAGGTAATAAATGAAATGACAGGGCAGAAAAATATAAATATATATACATATATATATAGATATATATGCTGTATTATCCAGCAATATTTATTTAATATTCATATATAGAATATATATATATATATAAATATATGTATACATATATATACTCGCCCCACGAACCCACGCCCCGCGCCGCTTCCGCCGGCCGCGCTGCCCGCCGCTCCGCCCGGCCCTCACCCCCACGATCTCCCCTCCACCGCCTTCCCCGCCACGACCTCCACCGCGCTGCCCCCGACCGGCCCCTATAAAAACCCTCCCCCGATCCCCTCTCGACCACCGCTGCCACCGACCCTCGCCACCGCCGTGCCCCCAGCCGCGCCGCCACCGCCACGCCGTGCAGCGCCGCAGCCCAGCGCCGCTCCCCGAGCCACCGGACGCCGCCCGCAGCTCCCCTCCCCTTCGTCCCCAGCGAGCCGAGACCTCGCCGTAGCCGCCTACGAACCCGCCATCACCCACCTGCCGCCGCCCTTGGGCCACGCAGTGAACCCAGCTCCGCCTCGCCGCCGTTCAGCCGACGGTCGTCCCGCCTCGCAGACCCTAGCTGAGGACACAGCCGGACACAGGGTTGGACACCGACACAGAGAAGCCCTAACCCTAGAACGGTACCCGGACACAGTGGACACTGTGTCGAGTCGACACGAGGACACGAGAAATCCTGATTTTCAAGTCCAGTTCAGGTATTCATAACTTTGTGCTCGTAGCTCCGTTTTCGATTCCGCAAATTGCGTTGCGAAGCCTGTATGACCCTCTCGGTGCCCGGACAAACCGCTCAGGGCATCGCGTCCTGTGGTGATCGCACACCGCGATCCAAAAATAGGAAAAACCCAGACCCCGATTCACCCCGGAACTGAGTACGTCCCGCCAAACGGGACGACTTGGTCGCGTGCGGTCTTCACAAATACGTGCGCCTCGTCGATGAGGACGTGTGGGATTTCGCGGAAGCTGATTCGGGTGTGCGTGCACACCGAAATCAACGCGTATCCGCGAACATCGCCCCGTATCCGCTTTTTCTGCAATTCGACCTAACTTTGTGTACACACGTCGGATCGAGACGAAACTTGCGCCATCGGACCCGTAGCGATACGCTGGTCCTGTGGGTCAAGTTTGGTTCGATTCTGAGAACGTTGACGAAATCGCGTGTCGTGGGCCCCACAGGCCCCGCTTGACGGGCGATTTCGTGATCGGCTCATCGGAATTCAAATCTGAAAGTTCCGTTGGGTTCGTATCAGCGTTCCTGACCTATTGACACTAAGTTTGATGAATTTGGAGATCGTTGACCCGGACGCATTTTTCGGTGCAAAGCGGGCCCACCGGTGAACCCCGTTTTGGCCCGAAACTGTCGTTTCTGCCCTTGTCTCCAAATTGGACCCAAGGACAGGCGTTCCTAGCTGATTGATATTTTCTGGATCTGATGGTGATATTTGTTTCAGCAATCGGAGTACCGCCTGCAATTCCAGCTGAAGTCAGAGCCGCAATTGGAACAGGAACCACATGCAAGTGTACCTTGCCAAACGCTGCAGCTTGCTATATATTTTCTTGGTTAATTTTGCATCAGTGAGAACATAGAGCTTGTAAATTCTCAGTAATTTCTGTTATAGTATTTTACTTGAATTCTGGTAGATCCATATGTAACTTGTTTTAACTGCTTAACCTAGGAAACGTGTGACGTACCGAGTGTCCGATCATAGTCGGGTGCCAACATCGTACGCGGTGTTGGATACGTCATTAGAGATGGACAATCGATACCCTTATTCTCGTACTTGTCCTATCAAGTACACCAGAACCCAGGACACTTGACACTATTTCATGAGACAGAGTCTTCCTGAGACATTCGAGGTGATTCTGTATAGGATACATGTTTTATGACATAGACTTTACATTCTTAGACATTTGATTCACAGCTATCAGACTTGCTGCATTAGTTATAATCGTGCGTGACATGGACATGAGGCATCGTGGACATGAGACGTGGGATTACATTGGGTGGGGAGAGACACACAGACTACAGGCTGATATTATATATATAAAATATAGTATATTTCAGAGTATAATTCATAGTTATTGCCGCTACCGGCTCCCCGACACAGAGCTTGTAGTGGCTTCAGCCTGAGATCTAGTGCTGCTCTCATATTGCATATCACTTAGCTGGTTACATAGCTTACCCTCTTGT
Source organism: Iris macrosiphon (assembly GCA_036927795.1). NCBI lineage: Eukaryota > Viridiplantae > Streptophyta > Magnoliopsida > Asparagales > Iridaceae > Iris > Iris macrosiphon. The sequence goes on from JAYESA010000008.1 coordinate 201,846,234, forward strand.
TTAATTATCTGCTGCACTGTATTTATTTGGCTTGTATTTTCTGTACCTTGCTGTCCCCTGAGGACCTGGATCCGGATTATGTCCCCAGGTACAGCTGAAGAGAACTACCCAGAGGTGTACGGTACCGGAGCGCTCCTTGGAGCAGAACAAGGAACAGAGGACGAAGTAGTGGCCGAAGATTTCTCCTGAGCACCGGCTTCAACTACACAGTATTTCCATTTCCAGCATTTCATTTCCTGTCTTTTCCTTAAATGTAACAGAATAATTCTCGGATTTGTTCCCGAGATAACCTTATTTGATATTGCATACTTATTTCTATTGCATTTATTTCCTGGCAATTAATCTGTGTTATTTCTGTGGATGAGATTAGAATTACCTGAGACTTGTAACATATTACTGCTAGACTACAGCTTAAGCATGCCCTGATGGATCCATTAAATTGGGTTGTCCATCGGTGCGTGCTGCTGGCCATTGTGCACGTGCTCAGTCCCTCGTCATTTTGGGACTGGGGCGTGACATGCAAGAATTTATGGATGAAGTCAGAGTGGATGAGACCTAGTGTTCCTATCCTAGTGCAGGCTTGTTGGGCATGACATCATGCTACTAGCAATTTAACTTGACCTGCATGGGCCACCACTAAAACCATGTCACGCCCCAGTCCCAAAAATATACGAAACTAGGCCACGTGGCAATGGCCAGCTGACACGTCACTAGGGGATTACCCAATTTAATGGACCCAAAGTGATGTGCTACGCTGTCCTAAATACTACAAGTCTAAATACAGGTAAATCTATCTCATCCATAAAATATCAAGAAAAGTGCGGAATATATAGATGCTAAATCTGAAATGTCATATACAAATCAGATAAAGTCAGGTGGAAACAAACCCACTACAAAAAGATAAGCAGAAAGTGAAATAAGATGACTAATGCATCGTCCTCAAAATATATAGCTCCAACTCCAGATGTACTCAGGCAGACTCTGATGGCATCTCCTCTAATTCCATCTCAAGGGCATGTCCAGACTCCTGTCAAGGTCCAGGTCCAGGTACTGTAGAGTGGAATGTCTCAGCTAAACCTGGCAGGGAACCAGGTCCTCAGAGGGACGTAACAAGATACATAAAAATAATATGTCATGTATGTAAATACTGAATAAATAAATACAGGGTGCTAACCATCTAAGTGAATGCAATTTGAGACAACCTAATACGTATGGGAAAGTGTGGCTAGACATATGCTGACGTAATTCACCAATCCGTAGTGACTGGCTAGTATATGCCACATATGCCCCCGTTCAAGGGCACTATACAATTTTCCATCTACGATGAGAATGGTCACAGGAATATATATATAACATCCGTATCACTCCGTCGAGTGCGGCATCGGGATAAAGAGGTGGGTATCCCATACGTCTTTTAGTCGTTCTCCCCGCCCAATGTAACTAATGCCAAGTCGTAACTTTCCTGATTTTGTTCTAAGCCGTGATGCACGTCGTACGTACTGGTAGCTAATCAACTACGTAAACTTGCATCCCAAAATGAAGTGCAACCTTGTTGCGTGTACCCGTGATAGGGTTTAAGAGGATATTAGGATACCCTCACAGTTGATGGTAAGTCTGTATAGACTAAGTTAATTACCCTACGTGTCAACGTATTTGTTGACGGTACCCGAGGCAGTCTCAGATACATACTGTTTATATGTAAATTTACTAAAAAGAACATTCAACAGTTAATATTTAAATAATAAAAAACTTGGCAAGGTATACTTGCCTACTCCCTGATAGTATTGGAAACCTGTTCTCAAATTCAGGTTTGAGAGTGCTGGTGACAGGGGGTCACTGGCTGTGCTGGAGTTGGGTTCTGTTAAAACATACATGTTTGTGATTATCAGGGTATAATAAAAGTATATATATACATATGTATAATATATATATAGGATACACATATATATATATATATATAGTATTTATATATATATAGATATAATATATAGTAGTAGTATATATTTAGTATATATATAAAGCAAAGAAAATGCAAGAATGTAAATATATATATTAGCAGGGTATAACCACTGTTTTAATATAACATTATCAGGGTGTATCCACTGATATATAATAATATAATAAAATGAATTGACATGGCAGAATGTAAATATATATATAACTGTGTACTGTATATCCAGTACTATGTAGATAATATATATATATATAGGTAATAAATGAAATGACAGGGCAGAAAAATATAAATATATATACATATATATATAGATATATATGCTGTATTATCCAGCAATATTTATTTAATATTCATATATAGAATATATATATATATATATATATATATATATATATATATATATATATATATATATATATATATATATATATATATATATATATATATATAATAAATAAAAAATAGAAATAATATTCATAGTATATATATATATTTACATATATATATACTATAATTATGATTATACATAATACATATATATGTATATATAGATAGAATTATAGATATATATATATATATACATATATATATATATTAAATACATATATAATAATTATATATACAGTATAGATATACTGTATTTAAACAGTATATATAATATATATTATAATACATATCTATTGTCACGACCCGCACCCGGTTATTCGGGCACGAGTGCGTGGGCACGTCCAGCCTACGCCGCAGTGTCGGCGGTAGTACGCTGTCTAGGTCATTTCTGGGGTCAAAAAGCATCTATCTCATCCACAATAATGAACATGTAAGAATAATCACAGGAAATAGGAATGCTAAGATTTCATAATATTTAATCTGTGACAACCAATCCACAGTTAATACAAGCCAGAAGATAAATCGGGGACAAACCCGAGTATATGCTGAAAAGGAAAGAATAAGCAGCTACAGCTAACTGATCCACAGAAGTAGCCTCCTGGGGGAAACTGGCTCCTCATGTGTGTTACCTGCTAACTCATAGTGGCCATAATAGGTAGGGGCAAAGTTCTCATCATCGCCTAAAACAACGGATCCAGTCAGGAAAGGAGCAAAGTACACAATGCACAACAAGATTAAACTAAATATTCATGACAATTAAAAAGAACTGACAGGTATCATGTTGAGGATATGTATAAATAAATAGTAACAATAACTAAGAGTTAATTGCTGTAAGACAGGGACATGAGTAAAACAGGAACAAGGTGACAGGAAAATGAATTACAACCAGACAATAGGAACTGTAACAAGACAAGAAACTATGTGTGTGAACTTGTGTATTTAGAATACCTAGTTGGCATGTAGGGGTATATAAGGTTAATCGGCCGTCATAGACGGCTATTAGATAGGAATAATCGAGATCCGGCTGATGGACAGTCGTGTACCAACAGCTATTAATCATGGCAAGGGTCAGGGTAAACTACATGCCTTTCAGTATTCTTCCACCCGACATGAAAAACAAGACATGAACTCCAATATTCAAGACATGAAATCCAGTGTTCTAGCACTACGTGTAATCATCAATGGTACATGTAAGGCAGGGAATTAACTATCACAATATAAAGATTAAACTTGAAGTGCAGGTACTTGCCTGTTGTTTGGATCCGATTGATAGTTCTTCTGGGAAATATCCAGAGATGAGTCCAAATGCTAAAATAAACATTACCATCACGCTCAGAAGATGTCAAATAGCTAGAAATACCTGTCCTTGGGTCTAATTTGGAGACAAGGGCAAAAACGGCAGTTTCGGATCAAAACGGGGTCCGCCGTTGGGCCCGCTTTGCACCAAAAAACGTGTCCGGGTCAAAAGGTCTCCAAATTCACCAAACTTAGTGTCAACAGGTCAGGAACGCTGATACGAACCCAACGGAACTTCCAGATTTGAATTTCGATGAGCCGAACACAAAATCGCCCGTCGAGCGGGGCCTGTGGGGCCCACGACACGCGATTTCGTCAACGTTCTCAGAATCGAACCAAACTTGACCCACAGGACCAGCGTATCGCTACGAGTCCGATGGCGCAATTTTCGTCTCGATCTGACGAGTGTGCACGAAGTTAGGGTGAATTGCAGAAAAGGCGGATACGGGGCGATGTCCGCGGATACGCGTTGATTCCGGTGTGCACGCACACCCGAATTAGCTTCCACGAAAACTCACACGTCCGTATCGACGATGCGCACGTATCTGTGAAGACCGCACGCGACCAAGTCGTCCCGTTTGGCGGGGCGTACTCAGTTCCGGGGTAAAACAGGGTCTGGTTTTTCCTGTTTTTGGATCGCGGTGTGCGATCACCACAGGACGCGATGCCCCGAACAGTTTGTCCGGACACCGAGAGGGTCATACAGGCTTCACAACGCAATTTACGGAATCGAAAATGGAGCTACGAGCAAAAAGTTACACGCACCTGAACGGGACCCAAAAAACCGGGGTCGATTCGTGTCCGCCTCGTGTCGGACACAAAAATCGAACTAGGGTTAGGGTTTGGGTTTGGGGCTCAGCCCTGCGGCGGCCGGAGGCTCGCCGGCGGGAGGCTGGAGGCGGTCGGGGGCTTCGCCGGAGGCGGCCGGGCTCGCTGGCGGGGGCAGCGGCGTGCGGCAGGCGGCCGGCGGCGGGGACGAACAGCTGCTGCTGCTGTCGGCGGGGAGGTAGGTGGACGGAGGCGGAGCTGGTGGCCTCGCGGGAGTGGCGCCGGAGCGGGACGACGGCGGCGGAGTGGAGGAGCGGCGGGTGGCGGTGACCGGAGGACGAACGGGCGATGGTAGGAGGAGTGGAGTGGCCGGAGGGCTCGGGGAGAGGGTATTTGTAGGGCGGGGGAGAAGAGAGAGGGAGCCGGACGAGGCGGCGGGTGGCGCGGGGAACGGGAGGTCGGCCGGCGGGTGCGGGGACGCGTGGTGGGTCAGGCGCGGGCTCCGGCGACGTGGCCGGAGCCGCCGGCGGAGAAATCGGGGAGACGTGGGGGGGGAGAGAATGGGTCTCCGGGTCGGGTCGGCGGGTTCGGGTCGGACAGACCCGACCCGGCCCGTTAGGGAAACGGATACGGGCTCGCGGGTTCGGGTCGCGGGTTGGACCCGGATCCGACCCGCAGCCAAGGGTTGGGCTGGGCCGGCTTGGGTTTGGGCCGGGCTGGATTTTTAAATAAAAAAATAATAATAATAATAATAATTAATTAATTAATTAATTAAATAAATAGTTTTAGGTGATTTAAAAATAGGTCCGGGGCCCGATAAATTCCAGAAAAATTACCCTAAGTCCAGTTTTCCATTTTACACCCTAAAATATTATTTCCATGATATTTTAACATTATTTATTAACAATTAAAAATCATTTATTAATTAAAAACCTTGATTTTTAATTACAAAAAATTCCCAGAAAATTCCAGGAAATTGGGGAAAATCCAAGATTTAAAATTCTTACAAAATCTGGGGGTTTACAATCTACCCAACTTATAAAAATTTTGTCCTCGAAATTTAAAAAAATTTGCCATAATCTGTTAATCCTTCATGTACATCAATCGCAATTTCCTTACGATAATTAGAATCCCGATCACATCCACTGCAATCATTTCGTGGTTAAGATGTCTATTGTTCCAATCAAGATTCAACCTAGAGTTATCACTTCTTACTTTCTCAAATTACCCATAGGCAAAAATTTTAGAGTAAGTCCTTATAACATCTTCAAGGATTGCACATGCTTATGACCTTGCCTTACTATTATAACTATCATAATTCCTCTAGAAGTGATTCGAGTCCAACAGTATTCCCCTTTGTATGCTCTAAACTTTTAAATTCCATTCACATTCTCAATATTCTAACTAGGTAGTCCAACCTTCAAATTTTAATTCTTAGATCAAATCATCAAATTGAAAAAATAATTTAAGTGTAGTCCATCAATGTTCAAGTCTGAATCATATATACCCTAAATTCAAATTGACGATTTTACTTTTATTATTCAAGATTTAAATCATGTATCCAAGATACAACTTATTGGGTCCTCGATATCAACTCATTAATCATTTAGTCACTCCTTTAAATTTTCTAATTTAGAAATGGCTTGCTTCTTCCAATCCAACCTTTCTCGGTCACAATCCAAAAGATATTCCTCTCGAGTTGACAAATGCATTGCTACCCAACTTAGAGTTTACCCATTCATCACAAAAGACTATATACCTTAAGAAAAATATTCCTTAATATGTTTACCTATGTCATTCAATCCTCGAATTTCAACGCCGATCATGATATATCCTCAATTACGAAAGTTAATCCTCAAGTATGTGATCGACCTATGTGGCATATCTAGTACTATCTATGTACTAACTTATACCAGCACGAGATTTCGTCTTTCCGAAATAAGGGAAGGCGAAGATCAATAATAAAGAGTTCAAGGGTGTGGTGATAGAAAAGAAATATCGGGGTCAAGGTGTTTTAAAGTATTCAGGTGGGAATTGTCAAGCGATTATGGATTGAATCCTATCTCAGTAATTCCTATTCACATGCTCGTATTATGCTCAGACAAGTCTAGGGTAGGTATACTAGTCAACTGTATATCTCAATCCACGCAAGTAGTGCGAAGGGCGAATCAAAATGCACTAAGGTTGATCAGACCGTAATACATTGATTCTGAGTAGACAATTATATTAGTGTGTCGACCCACTAATACATATGTCATGAACAAGCTTGATAAAAGGATAAGCTTGCAAAACTAGGCTATAAAATAGCAGCATAAGTCAAGTACAGCAAAATAAAGTGCGCTAGATGGTGATGAAAGAAGATACAAATTATTTAAGTTCGCAAACAACCTACATTAAGAACAATAACAAAAGATTCTACAAACTCTACAGTTATCAGATACAAAAGCATTTATTAGCAAGTTTTAAAATTACTAGGTTGGGGCTGAGGTCACGAACCATATAGGCACAAGCTAAAACAATACTAGAAAACGGCATCTACGAATCACTTACGCGCATTAGTTACTCTAAGAGTCTGCACGTTCTCCATGGTCATCGCGTAAGCTTGTCCGTGTTCTTGAGGTGGTGCCCTCTGCTGCGCTGCTAGGCCTGGCCTGAACTGAAACTTTTTGTGCAGTGGTGCGTCTTTGAGCAGCAGGACAGTCCTTCACTTGATGTGCTGCTGATCCACAGTATAGACAAGTACCTAGCCTCTTTCTACAATCCTGCCAAATGTGACCTTGTTTTCTACAAAAGCCACAAATGGGAGCTTGTTGGTTCTGTCCTTGAGTTGGATTCATCTGTGGTCACTTTGCAGCTCTTTCCTGTTGTGCTTGGTCTGGTGCTGACGCATACGGCCGCTTCTGGTTGGACTTGATCCTTGTGGTGCACTCCACAGGTCGCGCTGCAGTAAGAACGTCCTCGTCGAAGGTAATTGCATTTGAACTGCTTGGCTTCCGTGACTCCGAGCTAAATCTGTCGATGAAGTTCTCTGCTTAGTTTTGCTGAGCTTCTTCTTGAACCTTCTGATAGGCGTGCATCATTACGTAGAACATGCGGAACATCTGCTGTTCGTCCATAGGCGGTCCTGGAGGGAAGGAAGGCATCGGTGGAATAGGCTGTGTCGAGGGTGGAACGCCATCTTGATGGATTATTGAGGCAGGCTGACTTGCTTGACTGCCTCGTGATGTTTGGACGACTGGCATCACATTGTCTTCTTGGGTAACCACAACGGCTTGTGGTGTTTCTGCATGAGCCTCGTTGCTGGCTGGTGGGTCCATTTCCCTGCATTCAAAATAACCGATAAGAGGCGCACAGAAATCAAAGCAGGATGCAAGTCAATAAAATGATTCGAAACCGACATGAATATCAAGAACGATTCAATCAAGTGGATGAGCTTTTCCTTATTGCAGGTCTGTTCGGTCCCTAAGTTAAAACCGAACAATTTAGTTGTTGGACCTGCATGGGCCACCACAAAAATGTGTCACGACCCGCACCCGGTTATTCGGGCACGAGTGCGTGGGCACGTCCAGCCTACGCCGCAGTGTCGGCGGTAGTACGCTGTCTAGGTCATTTCTGGGGTCAAAAAGCATCTATCTCATCCACAATAATGAACATGTAAGAATAATCACAGGAAATAGGAATGCTAAGATTTCATAATATTTAATCTGTGACAACCAATCCACAGTTAATACAAGCCAGAAGATAAATCGGGGACAAACCCGAGTATATGCTGAAAAGGAAAGAATAAGCAGCTACAGCTAACTGATCCACAGAAGTAGCCTCCTGGGGGAAACTGGCTCCTCATGTGTGTTACCTGCTAACTCATAGTGGCCATAATAGGTAGGGATAAAGTTCTCATCATCGCCTAAAACAACGGATCCAGTCAGGAAAGGAGCAAAGTACACAATGCACAACAAGATTAAACTAAATATTCATGACAATTAAAAAGAACTGACAGGTATCATGTTGAGGATATGTATAAATAAATAGTAACAATAACTAAGAGTTAATTGCTGTAAGACAGGGACATGAGTAAAACAGGAACAAGGTGACAGGAAAATGAATTACAACCAGACAATAGGAACTGTAACAAGACAAGAAACTATGTGTGTGAACTTGTGTATTTAGAATACCTAGTTGGCATGTAGGGGTCTATAAGGTTAACCGGCCGTCATAGACGGCTATTAGACAGGAATAATCGAGATCCGGCTGATGGACAGTCGTGTACCAACAGCTATTAATCATGGCAAGGGTCAGGGTAAACTACATGCCTTTCAGTATTCTCCCACCCGACATGAAAAATAAGACATGAACTCCAATATTCAAGACATGAAATCCAGTGTTCTAGCACTACATGTAATCATCAATGGTACATGTAAGGCAGGGAATTAACTATCACAATATAAAGATTAAACTTGAAGTGCAGGTACTTGCCTGTTGTTTGGATCCGATTGATAGTTCTTGGGGAAATATCCAGAGATGAGTCCAAATGCTAAAATAAACATTACCATCACGCTCAGAAGATGTCAAATAGCTAGAAATGCCTGTCCTTGGGTCTAATTTGGAGACAAGGGCAAAAACGGCAGTTTCGGGTCAAAACGGGGTCCGCCGTTGGGCCCGCTTTGCACCGAAAAACGTGTCCGGGTCAAAAGGTCTCCAAATTAACCAAACTTAGTGTCAACAGGTCAGGAACGCTGATACGAACCCAACGGAACTTCCAGATTTGAATTTCGATGAGCCGAACACAAAATCGCCCGTCGAGCGGGGCTTGTGGGGCCCACGACACGCGATTTCGTCAACGTTCTCAGAATCGAACCAAACTTGACCCACAGGACCAGCGTATCGCTACGAGTCCGATGGAGCAAGTTTCGTCTCGATCTGACGAGTGTGCACGAAGTTAGGGTAAATTACAGAAAATGCGAATACGGGGCGATGTCCGCGGATACGCGTTGATTCCGGTGTGCACGCACACCCGAATCAGCTTCCACGAAAACTCACACGTCCGTATCGACGATGCGCACGTATCTGTGAAGATCGCACGCGACCAAGTCGTCCCGTTTGGCGGGGCGTACTCAGTTTCGGGGTGAAACAGGGTCTGGTTTTTCCTTTTTTGGATCACGGTGTGCGATCACCACAGGACGCGATGCCCCGAACAGTTTGTCCGGACACCGAGAGGGTCATACAGGCTTCACAACGCAATTTACGGAATCGAAAACGGAGCTACGAGCAAAAAGTTACACGCACCTGAACGGGACCCGAAAAACCGGGGTCGATTCGTGTCCGCCTCGTGTCGGACACAAAAATCGAACTAGGGTTAGGGTTTGGGTTTGGGGCTCAGCCCTGCGGCGGCCGGAGGCTCGCCGGCGGGAGGCTGGAGGCGGTCGGGGGCTTCGCCGGAGGCGGCCGGGCTCGCTGGCGGGGGCAGCGGTGTGCGGCAGGCGGCCGACGGCGGGGACGAACAGCTGCTGCTGCTGTCGGCGGGGAGGTAGGTGGCCGGAGGCGGAGCTGGTGGCCTCGCGGGAGTGGCGCCGGAGCGGGACGACGGCGGCGGAGTGGAGGAGCGGCGGGTGGCGGTGACCGGAGGACGAACGGGCGGTGGTAGGAGGAGTGGAGTGGCCGGAGGGCTCGGGGAGAGGGTATTTGTAGGGCGGGGGAGAGGAGAGAGGGAGCCGGACGAGGCGGCGGGTGGCGCGGGGAACGAGAGGTCGGCCGGCGGGTGCGGGGACGCGTGGTGGGTCAGGCGCGGGCTCCGGCGACGTGGCCGGAGCCGCCGGCGGAGAAATCGGGGAGACGTGGGGGGGGAGAGAATGGGTCTCCGGGTCGGGTCGGCGGGTTCGGGTCGGACAGACCCGACCCGGCCCGTTAGGGAAACGGATACGGGCTCGCAGGTTCGGGTCGCGGGTTGGACCCGGATCCGACCCGCAGCCAAGGGTTGGGCTGGGCCGGCTTGGGTTTGGCCGGGCTGGGTTTTTAAATAAAAAAATAATAATAATAATAATAATAAATTAATTAATTAATTAAATAAATAGTTTTAGGTGATTTAAAAATAGGTCCGGGGCCCGATAAATTCCAGAAAAATTATCCTAAGTCCAGTTTTCCATTTTACACCATAAAATATTATTTCCATGATATTTTAACATTATTTATTAACAATTAAAAATTATTTATTAATTAAAAACCTTGATTTTTAATTATAGAAAATTTTCAAAAATTTTCAGGAAATTGGGGAAAATCCAAGATTTAAAATTCTTACAAAATCTGGGGGTTTACATCTATATATAAATATACATATATATACATTTATATATATACATATACATATATATATATATATATATATATATATATATATATATATATATATATATATATATATATATACATATATACACGTATACATAAATACACGTATATACGTGGAGAGAGAGAGAGAGTGAGTCACCTGCCACGTCAGGGGGGGGGGCCCGCGTCGTCGCCGGTGGAGCTCCGGCGATGCTACGGCGGCGGCTGGCCGGAGCAGCAACAGCAGCAGCAGCTTCAGTCAGCAGTAGCAGTGGCAGCTGCAGCAGCTTCTGGCGGCGGTTGCGGTGGTGGTGGAGGTGGCTCAGGGTGGGGGATCGACGGAGGGTAGAGTGGCGGTGAGGTTGGTGGTGGTGGCGGGGGTCTACGGTGGTGGTGGTGGTGGCTGGAGGCGGTCGGGAGGGGTGTGGTGTAGTGGATGGGAAGTCGGGGAGGAGGCTGCGGGGGAGCTACCGACCAGGGCGGTGGTCGTGGGGAGGTGTGGCGGTGGTGGTTGGGTAGAGGAGGTCACGGCGGAGCGGATGGGGTCGGTGGCGGAGGTCCACGACGGTCAGGGCGGTGGTGGTGGGCGGTCGGAGGTGAGGAAGCGGCTGTGGTGTAGGAAAGGGAAGTGTGTTGCGGGAACTCAGGGCGGCGGAGGCGGTGGCCGGAGGGGGTGGCCGTTGGCTGGGGGATGGCTGGGGGAGTGGCGAGGTGGTCGGCGGCGGTCCGGTGAGCGGAGGGTGGCCGGAGTAAGTGTGGGGAGTTCGGGAATGGGGGGGGGGGGGTCGGGTTATATAGGTTTAGGTCTTGATGGCATTTTGGTAAATAAAGGGAAGTTTTTGGGTATTTAGGTAATTTTAATTTTTAGGATATTTTTAACAGATTTTTCTGCATGTTTAGGGACACATGTAAGGATTAGGGTTAATGGCCAATGAGGTTATGCCACCTCACATGCATTTTGCATAAAAACCCTTAAACTTTCACAATTTGCATAAAAGTCCCAAAACTGGTATTTTGCGTAAATACGCAATTTGTCTGATTAAAAACACTGATTTCCAAAAATACCAAATTGTACAGAAAAGAGAGAAAAATCTGGGGGAGTGCCTAGGCAGGGGTGGGGGTGAGTCTGGGCAGGGGCAGGGTCTAGTTCTTTGGGTGATACGGGTCACCGTATTTATTATTTAATAAATACTGCGCACGGAGTTCACTAATTATTTAGAGGCAGGTAGGGTCATAATTTTTCTACGGTGTTAATACACTAATTGTAGTATATTCAGTCTAGAATATTATCGTATTTTTGTTTGGGCAAAACAGGTACATGTTTAGCCTCAAATCCCTAGGGGTACAGAGATGGGTAAAGAGCAAAAAATTAAATAGGAATTAAATACGAACTTTTGTAACGATATTTGTGCGTCTCAAACGAGGCTCAAAATAAAGCATCTGGGAGTTGCAAAAAATGCAGAAAATAGTCTAACATGTCTAGGGCAGGTATGTGGACTTTGTTTGGGAATTACAGCTAGTGTAATGCTCTAATTAATTGTGTAATGGACAGGTGCACAATCAATAGGATATAAATAATAAAATTATTGCAATAAATTCTAATTTGCTAAAAATGATTTTAAAATAGTAAAATCTGGTCGAGGAAGTTTACATGTTCTCTCTCTCTTTCATGATACTTTGTGTATCATTTTCTTCACTTGCCTGAGAGTATTAGTACCCAGATATGCTTCTGTGAGAGGAATTTTTCATTTCATTTTTCTGAGCCCAATTTTCCTTTGATTGTTTCATATTTGTGACATTCATGAATTTATGTGATTGTTTGATATTAGTGATTGTTCAAACATTTCAAATATATGTAAGTTGGCTTTGTTGCCTTTTTTGCCTTTCTCAAATACTACTGATGGGCTTCTTTCTTGCCTTTCTTGCTACACTACTGAACTCGTTTGTCTACTAATACTACACTAGGCTCTCATTTATACTTACTTGCTTCTAAACTTATTTTTGTTTATTGATACTACATTTGCCTCTCATCATTTTTCTGAAACCTGGGTTTGCTTCTAAATTTATTTTTGTTACATTTATGTAATTGCTTGCTTCTAAACCTGGGTTTGTGTTCCTTGGAATGGTTTGTTTAATTCTTTATTTTGTGATACTCATTAAGAAGTATCGATTCACTTCTTTTTAGTTTAATTCTTTTCCATTGGTTTTCCTACAAGTTTTGGGTACCTTTTTGACTGCTGCTAGTCTTAGTACCTAGGTTGTTTTTAGTATCACTCCTATTAGTACAAATTTTTGAGTACCCAGGTTCTTTGAGTATCCCTTCATGATGGATGCTTGCCTTTGAGTATACACTTTTGAGTGTTTTCTAATTTTGAGTACCCAGGTTTCTTGAGTATTTAACTTCTCTTTGAGTATCATTGGCTTTGAGTATACTTTTGTTTTGGCTTTGTGGGAAAATTGTTGCCTGGCTCTTGGTATATGTTGTTGCTGTTGTTTGGGCTTTCAGTCACCTCCTATATGCTGTTGCTGTTGTCTGTCTTTCATGATACTTTGAGTATCATTTTGCTTGGTATGTTGCTGCCAAATTTGAGTATTATGAGACCCAGGTCCCTGTCGATTATAAGTATGATGCTGTCATATCCAAAATGACTATGTTTCTACTTATGTTTGAACTATACTATGAGTTTTTTCAATGGGCTATGATGAAAAATCAACAGTTGCTTAATTTAGCTTTGGCAATAGGCAAAACTTTGCAGGATTTTATTTATTTATTTAGACAACGATGCTTTTATTTCAGTATAACTTGGCTATGTTTTAAATTGCCTATACTTTTGTTTCAGTATCACTTGACTTGGGTCTGCTTGGTATCACTTTTGCCTTTCAATGTTTTGCCAACATGTGGGTGGCATGATTTTCGCAGTTTTTGTAAGATGATATATGAACCCTGTACATACAGCTATGAACCCAATTTTCACATATATATAAATATTTGTAATATTCTCTATTATTACATGAATAAGTAATGTTTGACATGTTTCAAGTTACCAGTATTATTATTACATGAAAAATCCATGTGGAATGTGATCGATGATGAGGATGAGGATACGATAACTAGCTCGTCCTGCCTCTTGATACCACTACTATTTGCCGTTGTTGCTGTTCCTACTTTTGGCCCAAGTGGTATTGCAATTTCAGGGTCCAAGCTCTTGTGTAATGGTGTAGAACAATTGGCAATGTTTGGTGAGAATGCGGTCTATAGGGTCTGAGAATGTGGTAAACATGTCCAAGCTCTTGAATGAAATATGAATTTTTTTTAATGTATGCATGTTTGGATATTATCATGTAATTTTGTTCATTTATGAGAATTGCAATATTAGCTTGTAAAAAAGTGTGACAAAATATTGGAGTAAACTATTTTTTGTAAATATATAAAGGTATTTGTAATGAAATTTGATCCGTATACAAATTTTACTTCGTATTTCAGAATTTTATTTTAATTTTACGAAATTTACATTTAACTAATTTCATGTCAATTAATCGTGTGAAAGGAAAATTACTATTTACTAATTAAATGATAATTAATATGGAAGAAAAAATGGGGTAATCATACCTTGGTTTACCCCATCTCTAATCACCATCAACTTTAGACAACCATCCAAATAACGGAACTACTTTTTTTTTTTCACTTTCAACAACCATTCAAACAACGAAACCCTTTTTTTTTCTCTACTTTCAACAACCATCTAAACAACGGAAGTACTTTTTCCTCCACTTTCATATTTTTAATTCCACCAACCAAACAACTTTTGGAAAGTCAAAAATTATGCGTGCGCATCGCGCACGCAAACTCCGTTTTCCCACTTTCGCACTTTCATACACTTTCGTGCAACCAAACAGCCCCTAAGGTGGATGAAACATCATTTGTCTCGTATTTAGCCACCTGTTCTACCTTTTCCCTTTTGCTTTTCGCATTACTGTTTTGTTTTGAACTAGTTTAGATTCCATGATATCTCTTTACTGTTATAATGTGGTTTGAAAATAGTCCATCCAAGTCGTATGTATATCTTCCACTAAATAAATAAATTCATAAATAAAATTACCGTAACTCCTTACGATAAAAATCAAAAATAAAAATCCTTCTAACTAGCTTAACATATAATAAATCATAAAATATATTCAATATTCAAATTATATTTAAACTAAATACATGGTACTATATAACTAAATACATATAAAAAATTCTAAAAAACATATCTACTATTATAATGCGGTTTGGAAACAGCTAAAAAATGAGCCGTCAAAGTCGTATCTATATTCTCCACTAAATGATAAAAAAATAAAAAAAATTATCCTAACTACCACTTATGTATCCTCACGTAGTATAAAAAAAGTTAATTTTAATCATTCTAACTACTTATTTATCCTCACGTATTCTCGATATTTATATTCAATATTTAAATTTAAACTAAGTATATTTTATATTTTATATTTTATATTATTATTATTATTATTAATATTATTATTATTATTTAAATTTAAACTAAGCTCTGCTGCTTTAAGAACTTATTATTATTTTTATTATTATTATTATTATTATTGTTGTTGTTGTTGTTGTGTAATTAAGAACTAATTATATTTTATAAATAATTAATAAGTGATTATTTTTTTTATTTTTTAAAACAATAACTTTTTCACTTTTTACTTTCTTCTTTTCTTATCATAACTAAACACATTTGTTCATACAAGGGGGACAAAAAAATACACGAATTTTCTAGCACTTTACTTTTTTGAAAGTGTAAATATAAATCTTTTCGCACTTATGATTTACTAAACATATCCTACAACTCTATGATATGTTTACTAAGGATCCTCTACAGCTAAACATGATTGATTTATCGGAGGAGAAAAAGTTTCTAAATAACATAATTAAAAAAATTCAATATCACACTTTTCCACCTAATACCTTATAATAATCCATGATACATATAACATATATACCTTTTTTATGAAATATGATCTCTATGCCTACAGATCAGAGAACCCAGTCCACCTTTAGGATCAGACCATAGTCCGATGCAGCTGTCCGGGCCAAAACAGGGGCCTAGTTGATACTTGATTATTGATTATTGAGGATTAGATCGGTTTACAATTACGTCTTGTCCGAAATTTTATTTGGTGTCAAATGTAATGGGTGTACAAAATAAGTTAGGGGTCAATTTGGTTTCTATCTGAAATGATAAATAATTTATTTCAAATGACAAATAACAAATGGTACTCACTGCAAAATAAGTTATATGGGCCATTTCATTTACGAATTCGGTAAAGATAGCCCAAGGAGCTTTTGGAACCTTTGAGCAAACGCCTATACTTGACTACAATCCAAACATAGCCCACTTATGTTGGGCCGTCTCTTCAACCCAACCTATTTGACGTTAAAAACAAAAGTAAATAAATAACACCAAAAATAGATAGATCTAAATAAGTTAGGATAAACCTATTGTCATCGCTCTTTCCTCTCTCCGTTTCTTGATTCTTCTTCCGGTTTCCGCTTCTTTGACCTCTCTCCAACAATCAATGGTAAGCCGATACTCTTGTTTTTTTTTTTTTTTTTTTGAACCCTAATTTTTTGGTGTCGAAATCTTCCTTCTTCTTTTTTGTTTTAGATCTGAGGAAAAGATTAACTTTTTTTTTTTCAAAACACATATATATATATATATATATATATATATATATATATGGAGAAACGGGATATGATCCATAGGCTACATGAGTCATGCACATGTGGACCAATAGGAATGTATTTCTACATTCTATGCACTAGTAAATGTAATGTATTTCTACATTCTATGCACTAGTACATTGCATTTACTAGTGCATAGAATGTAGAAATACATTCCTATTGGTCCACATGTGCATGACTCATGTAGCCTATGGATCATATCCCGTTTTTATATGAGTTTTTGAACTACATTCGCACAACAAATTGCGCGAGAAATTAGGCAGTTAAGGAACGGTATATATAATGTGGCTTAGAAACGGCTAAAAAATGAGCCATCTAAGCCGTATGTTTATCATCATTTAAATGAATTAAAAAATTAATAAGAAGATAATTAAATAACTACCTAAATACTCCACTAATTATTTAATACAAAACTTAACCAAGCATTACCAAATATGATATATTTATAACTAAATAACTCTAACTCAAGTGGTTGAGGTGTAAGATATTTTCATTGATTGCTTGAGTTCAATTCCTAGGAATGACATTTTTTATAATAAATTTATGTTTAATTTTTTTATATATTTTTTAAGCACATGCAATGCACGTGCACATTACTAGTATATACAAAGGCTTAAAAACGGCTCAAAATGAGCCGTCTAAGCAGTTTGTATATCCTCGTGTAAATAAAAAAATAATAATAAATAAATAAATTCTAACTACTTGTTTACCTACCTAATATTATCTAATTATACACTTCTAACTCATGTGGTTAAAGGTGGGAGACTCTCTCTGGCGGGATGTGTTTGTTCTCAATGGACAATGTTATCTATAACATATTCTAATTTAAATTATTTTTCAACAATATTTTTTCGTGCATGTAATGTACGTGTATGTTACTACTGTGTGTGTATGATACATATATATACACACACTCTAGTGACGTTAACGTCCATTCCACGTACCAAGAAGAAAAAAGAATCAATGATATTATTGAAAAATTAGATATAAATTTTGTTAGAGTTATTTTATTTTGTTATTTATCATATGAGGGTATAATAGTAATTGTGGGTGTATTGCATATCAATATAAAGACATGAGATGCAACCTAGGTTTAAGGCCTTTGCAATCTCCTTTCTCATATTCTCTCTTCTCCTACTTTTTTTCATCTCCAAACTTCACTTGGTATCAGAGCTTATATTTGAAAGTACTGCACATCCCATCCACGATAGGGCCGATCGAACTCGGCCGTGAGTTCGGCAGGGGTTCGGGGCGGCCGTCCCGAAAAAAAAATTCAGCTGTTTTTCGTCTACTTTTTATGATTCAATGTTCGTCGTTCGTTGTTCGTGGTCGTTCGTCGTTCGTTTATGAGATCTAGGGTTTCTACAGATCTCCGTTGGTTATTCGTCATCGGTTGAGGTTCGTTGTGAGATCTAGGGTTTCATAGACCTCGTCTTTCTGTTGCATCTGCGAGTATGGTGGGGACCAAATCTTCTAGCGAGGTTAATAGTGGTAGCGGAGGTGGTTCTTCTTTTACTGTTTTCATAATGATGAATTGGGAAAGTCGATTACAACGGTGAAACTCAATGGTGCGAACTACCTTGCCTGGTCCAAATCTATCAAAGTGGTGTTAAGGGCGAAGAAGAAGTTAAAGTTTTTGACGGAAGAACCCTCGCCTGAAACTTCCGCTGAGTATGAAGATTGGATGAGTGCAGATGCATACGTTATATCGTGGTTGTGGCATAGTATGGAACCACATATCGCTGCTAATGTTCAGTGGTGTGAATCAAGCAAACATATTTGGGCATCTCTGGAAGAATCATATTCGCAGAAGCGAAACGTTGTCCGTATCTATGAGTTGTACGAGTTATTATTTAAT
The DNA here is from genome assembly GCA_036927795.1 of Iris macrosiphon. Lineage (NCBI taxonomy): Eukaryota > Viridiplantae > Streptophyta > Magnoliopsida > Asparagales > Iridaceae > Iris > Iris macrosiphon. The sequence goes on from JAYESA010000008.1 coordinate 201,864,558, forward strand.
ACAAAGCAAAATGGGAAGCCGGTGAATGAATATCTGGCTTCCGAGAAGGCTTTGTGGGAGGAACTGTTTCAATATCATCATGTTACTACTGATTTGAAGGAAGCTCGGAGACAGAAGGAAGAGCTTTATGTTTCACTTATCCTAGCCGGCTTGGATCCTGCGCTCGAACCTTATAAAGCTCAAATCCTTGCTGGAGAGCAGTTACCTACGGTGGTAGATACTTTCTCCCGTCTCAATCGTTCCTTTCTGGGACAGAGTTCTGTGATGTCGAGTACTGACTCTTCTGCCATAGTTTCTAGTGCTATTGGTCGTGGTGGTGGACGTGGTAGTGGACGTGGCGATAGAGATGGTGGTCGTAGTTTTGGTCGAGGAGGAGGCCGTGGTTGTAAAGACAATGGTCGTGGTAGCGGCCGCGGTGGTAGTGGTCGTCGTAGTCAACCACGGAAGTGTAACTATTGTGGAATGCTCGGTCATGTGGAAGACTATTATTGGGACAAGTGGGGCAAACAAGAATATGCACATCAAGTGCATGATGAAAATATGCAGTCTCAGATTCACCACTTCTGCTCCCAGAGATGATACTTCGAGTTACAATCAGACTTCAACATCCAATACCTCATCTCCATTTGAACAGAGCCTCCAAAAGTTGAACGCGCTTGCTAGTACCGCCTCCCAATCTACTGCAACCATGACACATATAGATAATCCTGCTTTTGTCGCAACCCAGTCACCATCCACCTCTTGGGTCATCGACTCAGGAGCAAGTTGTCACATGTCTGGTATAACATCTCTCTTTCATAATCGTAGTTCCATGAAACATAATATTATCTTGGCTGATGGGTCTACTCGTCATGTGCTTGAGAAATGTGTCATTCACCCTACTCAATCACTATCATTATTTGATTTATTATATGTGCCTAATTTTTTATTTAATTTGTTATCTGTAAGCCAGTTAACCAAATCTCTTCAATGTTATGTGACATTTTCTTCCAATTTGTGTGTTTTTCAGGACCTCAGGACGAAGAAGATGATTGGTTCGGGGCATGAAAAAGATGGATTGTACTACTTGGATCTACCTGGAAGGCCTTCACTTCTGTTTATACTTCTCCGTTGCAGTGGCATTATCGTTTGGGACATCTGTCTTTGGCTAAGTTGCGTCAAGTTCCTAGTTTGAGTCATGTTTCTAGTCTTGAATGTGAGGCTTGCCAGTTAGGCAAGCTTCACCGTAGTTACTTCCCTCGTTGTAATGAGAGTCGTCAATTAGAGTCTTTTGATCTTGTTCATTCTGATATTTGGGGTCCGTCTAGAGTCAAAAGTCCGAAAGGATTTCAATATTTTGTTATTTTTATTGATGATTATTCCAGAATGACTTGGTGTTATTTAATGAAAGAAAGATCTGAGTTTCCAAATGTGTTATTTGTTTTTTATAATGAAGTCTATGTTCAGTTTGATAAACGTATTAAAATTCTGCGTTCTGATAATGCTTTGTAGTACACATCTTCTGTGAACAGTTTCTGTGTTGATCTTGGTATGATTCATCAAACTATTTGTGTCCACATCTCTCAACAAAATGGTATAGCCGAATGCAAACATCGACACATTTTAGATGTGGCTTGAACTCTCATGTTTAATATTGCATGTCCCTAAACAGTATTGGACAGATATTCTTACTGCATGTTATCTAATTAATCGCATGCCATCATCTGTATTAAATAACAAAGTTCCATTTATCATATTACATACAGATGTCGCACATTTTTTCTTATCTCCTCGAGTGATTGGGTGTGTCACTTTTATTCATAATTTGGAACCTAATCGAGATAAGTTGGCTCTTAGATCTCTGAAGTGTCTTTTTTGTTATCCCCGTACTCAAAAAGGTTATCGTTGTTACAGTCCACAGTCACGCAAATATTATGTCAGTGCGGATGTTACATTTTTGAGTCTACCCCTTTCTTTCCTTCAGGAGACCGTTGTATTCCTTTTACAACAAGTTTGATATCTTCCATACCACTTTCGGACATTCATGAATCAATTTCTGTCTCCATTCCCCATTTATAGGTTTATCAGAGATCCAAGGACATGTCAATGGTTCTGCAGAATTCAGCCCTCAACCAATCATCTTTCGTGCCTAAGGTTTATGCTCCAATCACCACAGATCAAGATGATCTTCCAATTGCTCTCAGAAAAAGAAAACGCATTTGTACCACAAAGAATAAGCATCTCATTTCTAACTATGTTCCTTACACCGTGCTTCATCATCTTTGTATGCATTTGCTGTTTCATTGTCTTCTATTTCCATTTCCAAAACTTACAAGCTGCTATGTCATCTTCTGGTTGAAAAGTGCAATGGATGAGGAGATGTATGATTGATATCAAAATCAGATTTGGGAGCTTACATCACTTCATGTTGAAAAGCAGACAGTGGGTTGTAGATGGGTGTACACTGTTAAGTATCACCCCGATGTTCTGTTGAGCGTCTCAAGTCACGGTTGGTTGCCAAAGGATATACTCAGACATATGGTATGGATTATATGGGGACTTTCTCTCAGTGGCTCGGCTGAATTCAGTTGAGATTCTTATTTCTTTGGCGGTTAATCACCAATAGCCTATATATCAGCTGGACATAAAGAGTATTTTTTTGCATGGTAACTTACAATAGGAGGTTTATATGGATCAACAACCGGGATATGTTGTAGCAGGAAATAAAAAACTCGTATGTCGATTGAAGAAGTATTATATTGACTGAAACAGCCACCTCGTGCTTGGTTTGACAAGTTCAGTTCAGTTCTCGTTCAGTATGGCTTTCGGCGCATCACATCAGATCATTCAGTATTTTGTCATTCTTTCTCAGTAGGTATTATCGTGTTGATTGTTTATGTTGATGATATCATTATATCTGAGAGTGATCATATTAGGATTGTGGACTTGAAGGCCTACCTTAGTCGTCAGTTTCATACTAAGGATTTGGGTCTTCTTCGATATTTTCTTGGAATCGAGGTTGCTAGATCTAAGAAGGGTGTGTATCTCTCACAACACAAGTATGTTCTAGACTTGCTCTCCGAGACTGGGATGTTGGAGTGTCGGCCAGTTGAGACTCCTATGGATTATCATGACAAGCTTGATGCTGACAGGGAAGAGTTATTTGAGGATGTTGGATATTATAGACGTTTGGTTGGCAAACTATATATCTTATTGTTACTCGACAGACATCACATATGCAGTTGGAGCAGTTAGTCAGTTTATGCATGCCCCTCGGCAACCACATTGGGAGACAATCTCTCGCATTCTTCGATACTTGGAGGGTGCACCTGGAAAGGGTTTGTTGTACAAATCTTCCCAGTTGCTTACGGTGACTGGCTTCAGTGATGCTGATTGGGCAGACAGTCGCAGTGATAGGAGGTCTACTCTTGGCTATTGTACGTTTGTGGGTGGCAATCTTGTCATGTGGCGTAGTAAGAAGCAGAATGTTGTGGCTCGTTCTAGTGCAGAGGCCGAGTACCGTACGATGGCTCATACAGCTTCTGAGATGATGTGAGTGCAGTCTCTTCTTCATGAAATGGGGATTATGATTCCTATTCCGATGGAGATGTATTATGATAATCAGTCGACAATGTTTATCGCAAGTAATCCGGTGTTTCATGAGCGCACGAAGCATATCGAGGTGGATTATCATTTTGTTCGTGATTTGTTGCTGAAGAAACAGATTGTCACTCCTTATGTTCGATCAGAGGATCAATTAGGTGCTGATCTATATGCTCCTGCTTGAGGGAGGGTGTTAAGAGTTATTTTATTTTGTTATTGAGTCTTATTCATCATATAAGGGTATAATAATAATTGTGGGTGTATTGCATATCAATATAAATAGACATGAGATGCAACATAGGGTTTGTAAGGCCCTTGCAATCTCCTTTCTCATATTCCTCTCTTCTCCTACTTTTTTTCCTTCTCTTCTCCATCTCCAAACTTCACTAAAATATATTAAATTATTTAGATTTGATTTGAATATATTTTGATTGGGATGATTTGTTATAAATATATTTTTATTTAATTTTGAATATATGTTTAGTTAGATAATACCATGTAGTTAGTTGAAACATAATTTAAATATTAAATATATCTTAGGATTTGTTATATGTTCAAGTTGCTAGAAGTATTTTAGGTTTTTAATTTATTTTCTCTAAGATATGCCGGTATATATATATATATATATATATATATATTATATATATCGGCTGTTATATCGGCTGTCCGAGTTCCAGCGGGTGTGATCATATTATTTTCCTACATTTAATTAAAAAAATATGGACGGGGAGTTAGCGTGAGAGAGAAGTGAGGTTGTACTAAGTTACAAAGTCACAGAGTTTGATGTTTCAAGGGCTCACGTCGGACAATTGTAAAATTGTAATATTTACCTTCTCCAAAATTTTGTTATATATGGTATATAATTGAAGATATAAAAGTGAGTTGCCTTGATAGTTGGTGTTAGTTTATATGTTATCTGTTATGCATGCAACTCTCTTTTACAGTCGGTTCTGCTGCTTTTGTTTGTTGGTTAAATTAAATTAATCAGGACTTCTGTATTTGATGAAACGGACAGACAACATCAAGGCGCCTTGCAGACAAGAAAATTGCGGAAATTCCAGAAGAATATCACAAAGAGGGGGTCTGTTCCTGAGACAACTACCAAGAAAGGGAACGACTATCCGTGTTGGGGCCGATTGTGCTCGGCTTCTTTATCTTTGTGGTCATGTGGATCATGTAAGTTTCCACCTCTCTTAGTGTTTTGATGCACTTTCTCTTATTCTCTTTATTGTTTTGCACACAGTTATGTTATGCTTGTTTGAGTTTCCTTCTTTCATGGATCATAATTGTTCTGTTGTGTGGAATAATGCATAGAAATGGATATTATAGACAAGAAAGACTTTTGGTAGCAAGCACAATAAAGAATCTGCTCTAGTTTTTCCTAAATTACCTTAGTTTTTATCCGGAAATCTTTAGGTTATAGATAAAAATTGGTGCGGCTAATTTGTTGTTTTCTGCATAACTGCATATACCAATGTGTAATTGCATCACTGTTTTTGTTCAAAGGATATAGCTCTAGTATCAGAGCCATCTTTATAATCATAATAGATTATCTATTTATCTTATAACTAAACCCTTTCTATCACATTTTTCCACATGATCCATTGCTTGTGTTGGTAGTCTAGCAAAATCAATTATATCCTCCACTTAAACTTTATACCCTATTATTATGGATGAATTTATACTAAAAGCATATCCTGGATGATATTGCTGATTTTTTACAATCTATGATTTGGATCGAAGTGTTGGGCAATTGCAATACCCCCCCCCACCCCCCCCCCCCCCCCCCCCCCCCCCCCCCCCCCCCCCCCCCCCCCCTCTCTCTCTCTCTCTCTCTCTCTCTCCCTCTCTCCCTTTTCCTTGAAGTTGAAATTAATTTCTATAAGACAGCTAGGTCATCGTCCTTGCTTTTATGGATCAGTGTTGTAAGCAATTTAAAAACATATCCAGGAAATGTCTATAGCTGAAATATGAATTTTATGATGGATGACAATACCTTGAAATATATGATCTGTAATGAGTATGGATGAGCATTATTCGGTTTTGGATCGAGAACTGAACAAGAGATTTGGTTCGGTTAAAAAAAAAATCGGTCCGGCTTCGGTTTCGAAAATACTAAAATTCCTTATTCGGTTTTGGTTTTGCTTTCGATTTTTGGTTTCTGTTTCGGCCTTCGGCCCAAAACTGAAGACCGAATAAGGCTTACGCAATTATATAATCACCCTCAATTTATTGCATATTTTATAATTAAAAATGTATATTTTATAACAATTATATGTATGTATTTTAAAGTCCATTGGCTCAACTTTGAAATACAACGATCATATGTATAAAAATTGTATTTTAAATATAATTTAACAACAATCTCAACTTTGGGTTCGGACCATTAAACAATAAAAATAGTTCAACCGAATAAATCGAATTGATTATCAGTTCGGTTTTGCTTATGGCTAATTTCGGTTCTGTTTAGGATTTTCAGAAGTTCAGTTTATTCAGTTTTGACTATTTCGGTTCAGTTGAAACCAAATAAACTAAAAGGCTAATTAGTGTTTAGACCCTGGATTTTATATCAACTTAGAGTTTAAGCTCTAACATGAAAGTTTGGACCATGGATTTTTTTTTCACTTTTCCCAATATACCACCCTACTTTCCAACATGTACTTGATTGTTGCCCTTTACTCGTGTTAAGGGTATAATGGGAAAAAAGAATTTAAAAATAAAAATTCAGGGTCTAAACTTTCCAATTGGACATGTCGGGACATAATCTCTAAGCTGGTAGAACATTCAGGGTCTAAACGCTAATTAGCCCTAAGCCAAACATTCGCCCCTAGTAATGAGATTATAAATTCATGGGATGTTGGAGGTAGCAATGATTGAAGATAAGATGAGAGTAATTATCTTTGATGGTTTGGACTTGTGTAATGTAGACCAATAGATGCACAATTAAGATACATGATAAGATACTAGTTAATGGAGCTGCTAGCCTGTGTTAGAACTAGCGGTAGGCCTAAAGGTGAGGCCATAAAGAATGATATGACTTTTGTTAATGTTGACTTTTGTTAATGTTACATAGGATGACCCTTAACATAGCTGAATGGGAGAATAAAGATTCAAAACGGATTGAAAATCCAACTCCAAAAAGTTTATGGATGAAGTATTTGTGAATGTCGTTGTACTATGAGATGTTTTTTCTAGTAAATGTCGGGCTATCCTTTATAAATTATAAGCTCATCTATCTGTTGACATTTTTCGATAGTAAACCTTAAAATATTGTAAACTTCCTCGATATCTTTTTGAGTATATGAGTTGGTTCTTTTGTGTCCCATCTATTCAAGAATTATGGCATTCCTGGCATGTAGAACACTGACAAGGTAGTTCTTGTGAATGTGTAGATTTGTGTGTACAAGTGCATATCTCAAACATGGGCTATTTGTATGAATGTGTACTGCAGTTCACCTTATCTATACTAGTATATAATAAGAAAAGTTGGCTTCACCGTGATTTTTTTCCTTCCAAATATGTCCTTACCTAACGTTACTAATTAAAATTGTTCATTAAATTTAATGAGGGCAGCTATGTAATTACGTATAGATTTTTTTTAAAGAAAAATGCAGTTTGTTCTGCTGGTGCTTTTGCTCTTCCCAAGTGCATAAAAAAGTTAATTAATAGACACTTAAAATACGTGCAACGCATGTACATATGTACTAGTTATATTTAAAACGGGGTTTGGATTCTGTTTTCTGTCCATATTTTATTCCTCTGTTAGGCTGTTACTCGGTCTGCTTTAGCTTTTCTATCATTATTAGTCTTGAATCTGAATTTCGGTTGTTTCCTACCTGCAAGTCGCTGCAAAGAAGTGAAAACTAAAGCAATAAAATCATAAAAGTGAATACAACATAAATAGCTTGGACAAGAGTGACTTATATGGTACATATTGAGGAAATAAAATAATATTAGGTGGTGAGAAACTTCAATGAAAGAGTATATAAGATTATATTTTCCACGTGAAAATCTCTTTTCTTGTGCTTGAAGATAACTTATATTAAAATCTTGTTAGAACCGAGATTTCAGAAAGCATCATAATTAAGTTCATAACAGGGAACTGTGTATTATACCCTCATACTTGGGATAAATACACATGTTTTTCTGTAGAAATTTGTATGTATTGCATCTCCTGATATCATCTTTTCTATTGGTCTCTATATTGGACACCTTGAATTGGAGGTTAGTTACAAATTACTTTGATACTTAATGGTTTGGAGAATACATTGAAAATTTAGTTTGTATATTAGTTGTTTAGGATTTGCATTATATAATTCTTAGATAAATATATTTTTGGCTCTTACTCTGCCCTGTTAGGACTTGAGCCCATGTCTTTTGGGCAAGCTCATGTCGTACTTGGACTTATTTAACATCCAAAGATTGAGATAATGTTATATGAGAATTGTTTTGCATCTTAGTATATCAAATTGACGAGTAGCGTTTAGCTGTTCCATCCTATTTTGAGCCTTTTTTTCTTGTTATAATGTGTAGAGTCAAATGAACATTTTTACATTATGAAAAACAAACACTAGTTTGTAACTTTGTATATTGCTGCAGGATTTTTATATGCTTAATAATGTAAGCAATCCCTTATTAGCTCATCAATTATGATCCAGCATTAGTAGGAAATATCATGCCCCCAATAGAACTCTATAGAAGGAGGATGAACCTTTTCCCTTTCTCTTTGTCTAGAATTTTCAAAGACTTCTCTGTTTCTTTTGTAATCAATTTATTTTCTTTCCTCTATTTTTTCCTCTTTCTTTATGAGAGAATAGTTTTGATTTTAATTTGATTGATATTGTGATGCAGTGATGAGCCTAATATTATGTGGACTAGAGTTTCTGATTCTGGTTCTAGTTGCCAGTATTTGAAGACTAACCCTTGGCTGTCTGAGCACCGATGCTCATGAAATCCATTTTCTGGAGTTTATACTCGGTTTTCTGTTTAACTTATTCTGGTCTTTTTTAGAGAGTATAGTTTTTGGATTTCTATTTTTTTTTTAAGTTAAAAGTTAAAAGATTTTATTTTGGTAAAAATTAATGCGGCCATTACCAATTCTGGGAGATAAGTTTGGTTCCTCTTAGTAAATGGCTTGGAAGCTAAGATTGAATGATTTCTGGTCATTCTGATCTATTTTCTTCTATGTGCCATCTGGTCATGGACAACTTCTCTGTTTTCTTTGCAATCAATTTATTTTCTTTCCTCCTAACTTTTTTTTAACGAAAGAATATTTTATTTTATTGTTCTTGTGATGCAGTGATGAGCCTAATATTATGTGGACTAGAGTTTCTGATTCTGGTTATAATTGCCAGTATCTGAAGACTACCCTTGGCTGTCTGAGCACCAATACTCATGAAATCCATTTTCTCGAGTTTATACTTGGTTACTGTTTACTTTTTCTTTTTGTTGTTTTTTGAGATTATAGTTTTGGATTTCCATAATTTTTGAAGTTGAAACCGAAAGTTCATTTTGATAAAGAAGAATGTGTCCATTGCAAATTATGTGGGATAAGTTTGGTTCCTCTTGGTATAAGGGCTCTGATGCTAGATCAAATGATTTGTGGTCATCCTGATCTCTGTGCCATCTGGTCTTGGAAACGCCACCTCTCTCTTTATTTATTACTTTTGTAAACAATTTATCTTTATGTTTATTCAATACACTTGGACTAATTAAACATGTTTATATACATATGTTTGTGTGCCATGCTGATCTGTGGAAATTCTTAGATAATTATATCCGTGGTGATGAATTAATGAATATTAGGTTATGCCCTCTTGGCCAGGTCTCTTGGGCAAGTTCATGTGGTCGTATTTGGCTTACCAATGTCCAATGCACTAGAATTAGATAATGTTTGTATGATGCTTGTTTTGCGTTAGTATATGCTAGTGTTGGATTGAATAATAACATCTACTACTGTTCCATCCTCTGTCGAGCCTTTTATCTTGTTACAACATGTGATAAACTATTACTAGCTAGTGTGAAATGAGTATATCTACATCATGGAAAATGGCTAAATTATCATAATGCCACTCCAACTATAGCGTTCGGACTTTTTTGGCACATTAACTTTGCACTACTCCATTTTTGTACCCCAATTTTATAAATTGTTCTTTTGAAATACTTTTCGTCAATTTTGAAAAACATCGGAACCATTTCAAAAGAATTTATGGCAATAGAAGTATTTAAATTGCGCTTATGTACTACAAGATATGTCCAAAGCGCAATTTAAATACTTGTATTGCCATATATTCTTTTGAAGTGGTCCATATGTGCTTCAAAATTGATAAAATATGCTTTAAAAGAACAATTTATGAAGTAGGGATGCCAAAATCGAGCTGTGCATAGTTAAGGTGCCAAAAACATCCGAATGCTATAGTTAGGGTGCCATTAGGAAAATAAGTTAAGGTGGCAAAAACGTCCGAACGTTATAGTTCGGGTGCCATTAGGGAAATTTAGCCTGAAAAAATAATAGTTAAGTTGTATATCTTTTAGAAGTGCTTGTTATTGTTGGCCTCTGAGCCTAGCCTGAAAAAAGAATAGTTTAGTTGTATATTGCTGCAAGGTTTCATATTCTTAGTAAAGGAAGCAAACATCATTAGTTCATCAATCATGACCTTTGAAATATCATGAAGACACTTTCATCTTTTAGAGGTGCTTCTTACTGTTAGTCTCTGAGCCTATGTTACTATCTTTTCCTGAAATCTTGTACTGGAAACTTGACTGTTTGTTTGGATCTGCTTGGTCCACTTTCAAGGATTCTTTTCTTCACTTCCTTTTTTTTCTTGTTGGCAGCATTGTTTCAGATTATCAGGACAGCCACAAGCGGCGGGATGGCTTAAATGCTCGTCAGGGCCCCAGTCCAGTCATTTGGGGAAGATGAATCTAAATTGATATGATGTAGTTAAGCGAGGTGACAGAGGGAAAGAAACTTTGTTGCGAGGACTTTACAATGTTCTGGAGTCTGATAAACCTAGATTTCGGATGAAATAAAGAATTTTCTTTTGCTATATACCTTTGTTATAATAATGCATTTGGCCAGCAATAGTCCTTTGTTCCATGTTCAATCAGATTATGCTATTCTCCTATAGAAAAAAGCATAATACGACGTAATCATTTTTTTCTTTTATAGTATTATTCTCACGATCCCTGTCGTTCTATTTCTCTTGTTCACCTAGCCTTCAATATTTGCTCATGTTGACTGAATTTTACTAAGACTTATGCAAAATGAGGCAGTGTTTGGGATTGCTGCTCTCCTTTTTTTTTCTCTTCTTCTGTTAAAGCTGTCCAACTAGCTGTTTGGTAATAGTACCTTGTCAAAAAGCTGGGGTAGATTCTGAAAGCAAGTAGAATGCTGCTTTTGCTGCGCGTGTTGCGTGCAAGCCCCAAATCATTGTTTTTTCTCCCAGTTGTCCCAAATGTCTTGCCCATGTCCAGATCCTCTGGTTCCAACGGGAAGCTCCCAGTTGAAGTGGGTTTTGTCAATTAATAACGGTCATATCATAGCCTTTTGAAACAAATTTTATGTGTGTATTTGAGTATTTGATTCATCATGTTGGCTTGTACACAATGGTGCGTTATCTAAGTGGTAAATGTGATAGAGGATTTTACTGGTGGCGTTATTAAGTAGTAAATGTGTGAGGATTTTACCGGTGGGTAAAGTTTAAATCTTACAACTAACCAAATTTTTTTTTTAGAAGAGACGCTGCTGCTCTCCATTATATAATAGTTTAATTATATATTTAATATGTAATAAATATCTTAATTAGTCATTAATATTTATATATTAATGTAGTTTAGTAGTTAACAAAATATTTTTTTATATTAATTATTTATATTTTAAATTTAAAAAGTTAAATAATAGTTTATTAATTATTAACTAATTATTTTTTTGTAATATATTTTTTATTCTACCACATCTTTTATATCTATCCAAATACTGAAAGTGTGAATTTGACCACTTTCATGTTACAAAATATAATCTATCCAAACATTAAAATTCACTTTCACTAGACACGAACTAGCCTGAAACTCAAAAGCATACACATTTCACTTTCACTTTGGACTGTTTGGTTGTACAAAAGTGCGAAAGTGGAAAAACGAAATTTGCGTACGCGATGCGCACGAAAAAAAATTGACTTTCCAAAAGAAGTTTGGTTGAATTGAAAACTATGAAAGTTGAGGAATAAGGAGTTCTGTTGTTTTGATGGTTGTTGAAATTGGATAGAGAAGTAGTTACTTTGTTTAGATAGTTGTTGAAAGTGGAGAAAAAAATGACTTTCACTTTCTAAAAATTTTTTTTGGAAGAAATTTCACTCTCTCTCTTTCGTTCTCTCACTTTCGGCCTGTTTTACCCAAAAAGACTCGGTGATAAAAGTGGAAGCATATTGAGGGAGACAGAAACTCAAAAGCATATCATGTTTTTTTAGCCACTTTGAAACAAAGCTACAAAACAGCAAAGCTCGACAGAGTTCAACCGAGTTTCCAATTTATAGCCACTTTCAACTCATTTACACCCAACTAATCATGTCATAAAAAAAATCACTTTCACACTTTCTTACACTTCAAGTAACAAAACAGTCCCTTAATTAAGTAGTGTAACTCATTGATATCAGTACATATGTTTAGATTTTGAGTTCAATAAATTGTTTTAAGTGACAAAAGTCGGTGACGAATGAATATTCAGCCAGTACTAAAAGACTAATTGAGTCGGATTAAAGAAAAAAAATCAGTAATACTATTTGTGACGGAATTAATTCTTAGTGGTGACGGAAGATTCCGTTAGTGATTTTTTTTTAGTTATTAGGAAAAAAATATGCACCAAAATATTTCAACTGAATTGTGAAAAATATTAGAAACTTCTAAATCAGTACTAATAAATAATATATATTTATACTAAATAATTAATTTATTATAAAAATATATTTTTATAATGATAAAGTTATCATCTTTATTATTATTTAAATATTCGATAAAGAATACAAATTACATCTGCGGTTTCTTTCCACCAAATATTCTAGAGGAACTTATGAGTTCTTAATTTTTAAAACTTTGTCGCATCTCATCACTTGACTATTTTAGATTATTTATCGAGGTACTAAAAAATTTACTCAAGATTAGCCTAATATTGAGAGTAGCTCATTTTGTTGAACTTTTATTGAGGACAGCAATTTTTTACTAGAAACTGTCCACCTCCTCTCTCTTCCCTTCTCACAAATCCTTCCAATCCAAGCATTCTAACTTAGAAGTATTCTAACTTTTACTTTTTCTCTTTCTCTTCAAAATCCTTTCTCTCATTCCTTCACATCAAAATCAAAAACTTCTTCACAATTTAGGTTAATGTCAAAATATCATACTATATAAACATAAAAGATGTTTAGGATGAACTTCCGGTGGATTTCTAAATTTCAAATCCATTATAGGATTTCAAACTTCAAATTTTTGCCAACAGTCGCAACTCAGGACTGTAGAATCTACAGTCATGACAACATACAAGACTACAGAAAATTTTTACAGTCATGACAACATACAAGATTATAGAAATTTTTTACAGTCCTCACAACATACATGACTATAGAAAATCTTTACAATCCTGACTTGATCCAAAATTTTTGCAATTTTTTATCTATTAGAAGGACTGTCACAGTCCTACCTATTGGAAGGAGTGTTAATTTTTTTTTAACAGTTCTCAATTGAACAACCTATTTTTTTTAGGACTGACAATTTTTTTTATAATCTAGTATATTTGTTGGACAATAAAAAATTATGACAGTCCTAAATTTTTTTTTTTGACAGGTCCGAATAAATTATTTTAGTGAAAAACTTGTAAATAAAAAGAATAAACAGTGCCGAGTAATTTTTATAGTGTCTTTATAAATATTCTTATTTGAAGGGTCTAAATAAAAAACTTTATAAGGCCTAACCACGTGTATATCCCTTTCGCAAGTAATTATTTGAGTTTCTGTAGTCGAACTCCTCTCTCCAAAACCTCCCGCGCGTACAAGAGGAATTTTTTTAGCGCGCGGTTCCACCGCCATAATTTTTTTTCCCTCCACGTTTTTATTCTCTCTTTCCCTCTATTTGGATTTCTCTCTACTTTTTTCTTTCCTCTTCCGCGTACCAGCGCCAAATCGAAGTCGACCGCCGACGATCAAAAGCCATCCGCCGACTCTTCCGATCGCACCAAATCGAAGGTAAATTAGGGTTTTGTCGAAGGTATATTAGGATCTGTATTCTTGCTGGAATATGCATGGGTAGATGCATGCTGATGGAAATGATCACAAATCTAGGGTTCTATATATTTTTTCATTATCAATGTTGATATTAGTATGATTTGGAACTAATTTTACACAAGTAAGTAGGCTTCTAATTTATTCGAATACCATATTTGGTCATTTTCTTGTTTGTATCAGAATTTGCTATTGAAGTTAATTTGTTTGTTCATCGATGATGGAAACTTGAGGATTCCTTTGTGTTGTCAACTCTGTTTCTCAAAATACAGTTTAAAGTTTTTTTTTTTTTTTGGCTCTATTGACTGATATGTATGGCTTTATGTCATTACTTTCTTATGATCCTAGTAATTTTGGCTGAGGATTTGATACCAACATAAAGAGTTGAAGTTAGGCAGATAGCCGGTTATTAAATTTTTTTTTCTTCAAAATTTTTAAAAGTAGTGTCCTCAAAGCTTAATGTTCGTATTTTGTTTTTTCATTGACCATGATCCAATAGGATTATCAACACAAAATTCAAGAAATAAACCAATAAACAAAATATAATATCCAAAGCAGAAAAATTCACACATAAGGAAGAAATTCTTTCCATTTACTTAGAACATGGGGAAAAAAAATCCTATTTACAAACTAGGGGATGACACTTCAAATGACGTTTTGGAACTTTTATAGACAACACTGAGCTGGTGTCTTTCCTAGCTTATAGAAGTTCCAAAACTCCAACTGAGTTAGCGTTTTGTATGTGCATTCCGAAGTGCACTAAATGATTTGTCAAAATACTATAAGCCACTTTGTTTACAAGAAAAGGTGGTTTGCACTAAATGATAATACAAAGCATGAGGAAAAGAAGGCTGCCGCTGCCTGCTTATGTACTTTCCCCAAGTGCGCTAAATGATAATACAAAACGCCAACTCAGTTGGCCAACTTTGTTGGCGTTTTGGAACTTTTATAGGCAACGCCAACTGCGTTGGCGTGTCCTAGAAAAGTTTCAAAACGACATATGAGTTGGCATGTTATTCCTAAAACGCCAAGTGATTTGACATATCATGCTGTAGTTTGTAAACAGAAAAAACTTTTCCTGTTCTACGTATGGAGAGAACTTCTTTCCTCAGTGTGAATTTTTTATGTTCTACGTAAACGTGTATTCTATTGTCATAAATGGGTTGATAATATGTGAGTACCCATATATGTCATAATAGAATACTAATAGAAAAAAACTTTTCATGTTCTATGTAATTGGATGACAATAGAAAAAACTTTTCCTGTTCTCTACGTATATGGCGTTTATATATCTTGTAACCAAATATTTTTTTATTTTTTTTACACGGACTAAAAGGATTAGAATGAGTATGCTGGACTTTTGTTCGTAATTTGACTTACATAATACAACATTAAATAGTATAAAAAGAATTTGGGTGCCCTCTAAATTTTTTGGCGTGATGTAGCCGCCTCATATGTCTCATATCAAGTCCGGACCTGGCTGATGTAGTTCTCTCATATCTTTGCCTTCCCCATTAGAGTTTGCTTGACCTCTATCCAGGCTTGGACTTTATATGAGGCTCATGAGACGCTTGTTTTGAGACCTAAAATTTTAGAGGGCACCATTGTTTTTACTATTTAATGTATTAAAGTCCAATTTTGAACAATAGTTCAATTAACTTATTCTAATTCTTTTAGTCCATGTAATAATTATTATTTTTGTTATAGGATATATCCAAACTTTATATGCTAGAATATCAAGAGACAAGTCAGTTAGTCAAACAAAAGAATTTTTTTTGTGCAGTAGCTGTCAAAATCATTTTATCTTCCGTCACTCTAACAGTCTGACGCTCTCAATCTCCTCTACCCTTCCGTTTTGTCAATCTCCTCTGTTGATCTGTGTGTTTCTTGGAGGTAATTGAACAACAGTGCAAGTTGTTCGATGAAGCGTCGGTCCCTTATCATATAGGTCTCAAAATGTCAGCTCTCTCTTATCCCAATTTCCACTCTATTCTTATAATGAACATTATATCTTTCTTAAAGGGCAAATACTCCATGGTGCCTGTTACTATAAAAGATACATTGAACTGCATCTTTTTCCATGATACTTGTGTTGCCGTGGAAGTGTCAATAGTGTAATATTGATAATTGCATGGTTTACTTTGTATTGTCTTATCAAACAATTATGTTCACTAGGAAAAAGATGCAGTTCAATGTATTGTCTTATCAAACAATTATGTTCACTAGAGTTTTGCATTTTAATAGTTCTTGAAGTATGTATCTGCAGTTAGCCCAAAACTGTTCGTGAACAATGACTGGGAAGCATGTGATAGTGAAGCTAAAGGGGGGAATGGAGTATAAAGGTACATCATTGTGCTCTGTATATTAAATTGTAACTGACTACTACGAATCTTCGATTATCTTTCCGTTTAAAAGAGAGAAACTGATATATATGTTCAATTATTCTGTTATCCTCAATTCTTACCAGGTTTCTTGTTAAAGTGGATTCCTATATGAACTTGCAGGTACTGCTTCACACTTTATCAAATAAAATAATATCATGGTAATCTGCATTTAATACAGGTAAATGTTTTTAATCCCTTCATACGAAATGTTTATGATATGGTCTACATCTGCAGCTTGCCAACACTGAGGAGTACCTTGGGGAAATTCTCATAAGGTAATATTCTTTACCTTTTTTTTTTTTCTCTCTTACTAGCTTATCATTCTATTTCCCTTTCACTGTATTTTGGAGAGATGAAAATATCCAGACGTCTTCATGTCATTTGAGGAAGTAAAAGATCTATTATATTCAAATTAATTTAGAAAGAGAACCTCGTAAAACTGGTCCAAAATTCAAAATGATTTTATAAGGTTAACTTCCTGAACATAAAAAAAGTGACTGATCCAGAACAACCTAAAGCGAGCAAACCTATATGATCATAAACTGTTTTAACCGGATTTGTGGTTGTCATTGCGCATCATCCATTGTCATCCATCTCTTTATTGGCAACAATAGAAGAACATCATGAATTTTCTATTAACAAAAGTATTTTGTTCTTTATGGAGAAAGACATGTCTGAGTGCAGTATGGCACACTACTATCAAAGGGAAGAGAAGATCTATCACTAATCTAAACTTCACTATCAAGAGGCTTAACCTTGTTGACACAAAATGTGCACTCTATTCACCCCTCCTCTAGAGTTGCCTTACGATCCTACAAACCTCACTATGTATCAAGGATAATTAATTCTAGTCCCACACTGTGTTCCACCTAAGCATTCCGAAGAAACCTTCCCTCATCAATGCTGTTCGGAACGGGACATGCCAAATCGTATCGGTATCGGCCGATTCTGCAAACTATGGCTTATGTTGCAATGAAACAACACCATTGAACTTCAATAAATCGAGTGGCATTTTGTTTTTTTAAATGTGCTACCAAAGAGAATTCCACTTTTGTTGTGTGTTGACATCTGTTCTTGCTTATTTTCTATCAGTCGGTTTGAGTGGCGTTGCTGAAATCTATAATATCACTGATAGTAGAAATCACATGTTTGAAAAGGAAAACGAAGAAAAAACTTAGTTAACATATTAAAATGAGTGAAAATAAGTCCTCTCATATCAGATCAGTTATTCAAGTAAGCTTTATTAGTCCTTTGCTTTCTCCAATTATTCCTGTTGGCTCATATCTAATCACAATTGAATTAAAATGTGAACCTCTCTTCAGAGTGACACCTAGAGTATATCAAATTACGATCCGTTCTGTACCGTACTCTGAAGTCTGAACTAATTTCACTATTTACTGCGGTGGCTACATTACCTATAGCTACCAAAGGATGCTTTGAGGTATGATGCTTTCGGGCTCCTGCTAATTCAAGTAGCAATCAGCCTACACTGGTCCTGGTTGTGGGGCTACTACCCTTTTGATCCTAGTATAACCGTCACATGAATCCCTTGAACTTTTTCTAAATGTGCTGCATCAATATTTATTTTTCGTACTATGTTTAAATCATTGCATTTTCACAGATGCAACAATTAAATAATTATGAGAAACTACAAATTTGGATGGGGGTCAGGGAGGAAGGGGGGGGGGGGGGGGGGGGGGTTGGGAGATTTTTGGGATACAATTTTTGGAATGAGGAAATAAAAACTGCTGTGCCAATTTTTCATTTGGTCATTGACGGAAGTTGTCCGTTGCTAAGGCGTCGATAGACACATTCTGATGTTTTATCGACGAACTAGTAACGGAAATGTGGATCTGTGTTTCATATACAATTTTTTGTTGCAATTCCGTAGCTATGCATTGGCTGTTCTTGTTCCATCACCGACTTTAGTCGCTATTTTGCTGTATTTTGTAGTGTATGATGTGTTTGATTGCAAATAAAGTCAGTAAAGAAAAAAGAAAATATAAGTAGTTTCTACATGTATGTAATACTTTTAATTTTCTTTTGTCGCTTTCCATTCCACCAAAATACATGAAGCACACAAATAAGCCCAAGTTACTCGCATGTTTTGTCACCATGCACTAACTTTGCATGCAAAAACAAATCATTGGTTTTCCTCGCCGCTACCCCAAATGTCTCGGTCATGTCCAGGTCTTCTGGTTTCATTCGTCCGGGAAGCTCCCAGTTGAAGTGGTAAAGGAGCTTTGCTAGCACAAGCTCTACTGTAGCGAGCCCAAATGTGCTCCCTGGGCATATTCTTCTGCCGGAACCAAATGGCAAGTATCCGTAATCAGCTCCTTTGAAATCGACCGAGCTTCCGTCAAACCTCTCTGGCCGAAAGGTCTCAGCATCATCCCAGACTCCGGGGTCTCTTGCCAAGGCCCAAACATTAATCATCACTCTGGCTCCCGATGGTATCGTGAACCCACCCACCTCGCATGTCTCACCACAAGCTCTAGGTAGCAGCAATGGAAGTGGTGGATGTAGCCTTAGAGTTTCCTTGATCACTAGTTTTAAATACTGTAGGTCACTGATGTCGTCCTCATGTATCTTTGCCCTCCCCTTTAGAATTTGCCTTACCTCCATCTGAACCTTCTTCATCACATTAGGATTTTTGACTAGCTCCGCCATGGCCCAAGTCAAGGTGGTTGATGAGGTCTCGGTTCCTCCACTAAACATGTCCTGTCATGGAGTTGATATAGAAAACAGATTTTAGTCTAGAGAGCTAGCTAATAAGGAAGTTAGTTTTTGGAAGGATTGCTTAACCCAGTTTTCAGTTCTTCAGTTTTTAAGAAATATTATTCCATCCACTGCCACCGCCACCGCCAGTTGACTTTTTTAGAATATCCAATGCCGACTTTGGGGAGTTAGGAAGGAAGTTGTTGGAAAGATTGCTTAATCCAGTAGTACTCGTACTTTCTCATGAAGCTCTTTTTATGTTCTTCGAGTAAATTTCATATATGCAAATTTGAAATACAGCAAGAAAATTAAGGTAGGTAGTTTGGACTAATTTGACACTTTGAGTATGCACAATTCTAATAACATGTGATATGAATAAGTAACTAATTCAAAATTTAAACATCAAATCATTAGCTCAAGACTAAGAGGGCCAGAAGGAAGAGAGAACATTAACTAGGTTAAATTATATATATGGTGTATTTGTGTACCTAAAGGTAGTTTAGTTGAGCATCAGTTCTTTCAAAGTACTTACAAAGATGACAGCTTTGATATTATCCACGGTGAGAGGAACTTGAAGTTGCTCGTCATCTTTGATCCTCAACAGAACATCGACTAGATCTTCAACTCCACCTGATTCATCATCTTTAGTAGAATATTTCCTCTTCGCTGTCCTCTCTTGGTGCTCTTTGATTATCTCCTCCATCATCTCATCAAATTTGAGACGAGCCCTTTCAAGCCCGCGCTTCACCCCAAGCACTACATCTATAAACCCAAAGGAGGGAAATAAGTCAGTTATTGAGAAACCCGATCCTAAATTTATTGCGTCCTCTAGTGCTGACACAAATTTCTTCCGGTAGGTGTCGTCTTTACAAGATGATATTGCTCTACAAGAAATGGAGTTGGTCAATGATATGAACATGGCAGTGAGGTTAATAGGGGTTCCATGATCTGCTATAGAAATTTGTTCAAGAACATCACAAGTCTCTTCCTCTCTGATGTGAGAGAATGATCTTACGCGACGGACACTTAGAACTTCCAAGGTGCACAACTTCCTGAGCTGTCTCCAGTAATCGCCGTAGGGGGCGAAGGCTATGTCCTTCCCATCGTAGAGAAGGATCTTAGAAGAAGCCAGCTCGGGGCGGGAAGCGAAGTTGAGGTCATGGGTCTTGGTTACCTCCCTTGCGGCTTCCGGTGAGGAGATTACTATGTGGTCCACCTCTCCGAGCTTGAGGTGCATTACGGGGCCATATTTCACGGCCAGCTCGCGTAGTTTGTGATGGATAGGAACCCCTATCAGATGGTGTATGTTGCCTATGATGGGCAGCCTCCATGGACCTGGAGGTAGTCTTGGTTTTGGGCTTCGACTCTTCTTTCCTTTCATGGTGACAAGGAGGAGGAGGAAGAAGAAGGTAACCAAGAAGGCCAAGATGGAAGAGGTGGTTTTCTGCTCCATGGTTGACATGATATGTTACCTTTTATGTCTATAACTATTTATAAAGTTTTTCTCCGTCATCATCCGAGAAAGGTGAAATTCTAAAAAAATATACTAGAGTTGTGTGAGTTGAGTTGTTTAGTTTTGCATGGTAAGTATTGTGTGACTTGGATTATTAAGTTTTGTCATGATCAATCCAGAATGAAATTTGTGACACCGTTGCTTGCTTCTATCTTGATCTCAGCAGAGACATAATACTTCCGACGGCATCAATTTCGATGAGAACGACTTCATATGCATCGTGTATCGTTGGAGTCTCTCGTCACGGTCGCATTGTTGAATACTTGAAACTCAAGAAGCCCTGAAGGATTATGTGAATGCTGAGATCTGAATAGAATCAAACAACAACTTCACAATTTTATTTTCAATTGTTCATGAAAAAAAAAACATAATTAACCCAAGTCCTCCATTTTGGACGGTAGGATGAGACCCAAATTATGTTCTGGACAATATGAAGATGTAAATGTAATTTTTTAATATTATCTGAGATCCTAAAACTAAATAACCCGGATTATCCACTACAGTAATGATAACAGTTTTTTGCTTATTTATAATAATCTGGAAAATAAAATTTACAATATAAAAAATAAAAGAAGATTGACGATTATAACATGTAAATTTTATTTTCCATTTACCAAGAAACAAAATGGTTATCTAAGGATACCATGCATGGCATGTCATCATGTTACTTCATTGTATTTCACTTTATTTGTTGATATGTATTTATGTAATATGATTTAGTTTCTATATAACCAGAAAATAACTATGCAACCATTAGATTGTATGCATTACAAACAAGCCACAAAAAATAAAACAACATGCAATGTTACCATCAACGAATATCATGAACTAGACATGATCGATGACCCGGCCATTGAAATTATTTTTTCTGAGCTATTGTACTCAAATGTGGGTTTGTAACATTCTTTAGCAATTTTTGTTCATGCAAATTATACCACAAACATGAATTGGAACGAATTGGAACATAATAGTAATAAACTATAAATAATTCAAAAAATTTACTGTACCAAAATTTATTTTAATAAAATTATTTGTAACGAAACAATTTTGCAAAATTAGGATGTCATATACATTTCGCCATACTAGATGGCGAAAATTTTTAGCCGATCTGACTCGTGGAAAGAAAGAGGGACGGGTGGAAAGAAGGGGACCCATAGCTGTTTTTCGCCAACTAGGTTGGCAGAATTTGGCCTAGGGCAAAATTCTGCCAACAAAGTTATCTGCTAACTATCACGGGCTACACTAAATCACGGGTTATAAGGTATGATCACATATCAACTAATACTTTTCTAACTCTCCGACTAATACACGTATCTAAATCACGACACGTTATAACACATATATCATACTGCACGGTTATAATATCATGCACTATGATCACGGTCTATATAATCACTAAGATATCACGGTAATCACTGAGTAATCATGAAGCACGATACGGCGATCACTGAGTAATCACGATAATAACATCTTATGACCAAGATCCACGTATACCAATCCGTGAAACCATCGCGTCAAGAATCAAATATATCAATACTAAATACATGAAATATATAGACTATCAAATAAGAAAACTATCAGAGAATGTATTCGCCTGTGGTCTTGAATAAATGATATATCTTGGTATCTGAGCTGGTGTCACACACACATATATATGAATGATATGTCAAATGGGGTATAATAAAGTGATAAATGAGCTATATGCACTAATATGAATTTCTAGGCCATTTCTAGGTCTTGACCAAGTTTCTAAGTCCACACTAAGATTTTAGGCTCAAAAGAGTTATTAACTAGCTATTCTATTACTATTGCTGTTTCATAGTTTCTGTCAATTATTGGAACTGGAATTTGGGTTGTACTTCGCTTCAATCTTGACTGGATATATTTTTCAGATGATTCATTAGAGGACTAGTGTCCTACGCACTACGGGCCTCATAAAGTCTGATACATAATACCAAATCTGCTATTAGAATCCGATTCCCTTGCAACTAATGACTGATACTAAGGGAACCCGACTGTTGATACTGATACTGCACCTTGCTGTTGATGTTACTACATTGCTACTGCTGCTAATACATTTTGCTGCTGCTGTTACTGCACCTTGCTGCTGCTGTTACTGCATCTTGCTGCTAGCTCTATTGCTACTGCTACTGATATTCTATTGCTGCTGCTACTGCACCTTATTGTTGCTGTTACTGCATCTTGCTGCTGCTAGCTCTATTGCTACTGCTACTGCATCTCCACACACTCTCACTTTCAATTACTCACCCAAGAGTTAATACACTGTCATAGTGCATTTGCACCACTTCTTGATATCTGAACACCACTACAAATACCAACACCACTGCTATCAATACCCCCCTCACTCACTACACTGGAAACACCTACCTGCAGTTCACAATGACACACACAGTGCCACACTCCACACACCCAAGCATAGGTGTGCACCACAGGTGCACGCAAGCAATGCTTGCTGCAACTGCTCTAACTGAACCCGACACTATATATATATATATATATATATATATATATATATATATATTATATATATATATATATTAACACACTATATAAATATACCTATTTATATATCACAATGTTTCACATCTATCTCGGAATGACATCATCCCCCAAACTTTATGTCCTTACACACCACAATAGAATGGTGTGGCTGAACGCAAGAATCGTCATCTCTTAGAAACAACGCGTGCTCTTATGTTCTAAGCACGTACTCCAAATTTTTTTTGGTCGGATGCCGTTCTCACGACTTGCTATCTAATTAATCGCATGTAGTCGTCTGTTCTCAATGACGATACTCCATTCTCTCGTTATATTCCAAACGAGAGCCGTTTCTTTTATCTCTCCGAATCTTTGGTTGCTTGTGTTATGTTAGGGATACTCGACAAACTCTTTCTAAACTAGATTCAAATGCTATCCAATGTATTTTTCTTGGGTATCCTAAGGATAAGAAAGGATATCGGCGCCTTTTCCAGTCTTGAAGTGGTATTTTCTCTCTCGGGATGTTACCTTTGTTAAAACTGAGTTCCCTCCACTTCCACAAACTACTGATCTGGCTCCACAAGTTTACCCAGAAGATGATTTTTTGTTGTTTCCTGTTCAAACACAATAGTCCCCCGTAAGGGTGCCCTCCCCTACCGAGCCAGTCTCCCAGTCCGATGGTCCGCACACACCACCTCCGTTAGTACCAGCATCGCCGGAATGAGTTTCGCCGATAGTGTCTGTGGACACAACGCCTTCATCCTCCTCTAGCTCCATTGATTTGCTTTCGCTTGATCCGCCATCTCGACCTCGTCGTACATGTCGTGATCATCCATTATACGTTCACAATTACAAAGGGCTTGCGAGCCGCACACAATCATTGGTGGCGACTATTGATGGGATTCATATTCCTAATTCTGCAGAGGAGGGTCTTAAATATCCCGACTGACGTGCTGCTATAGAAGAGAAAATAAAAGCACTTCGGAAGAACCATACATGAAACTTGGTTGATTTATCTCATGGTAAGAAGGCAGTGGGTTGCAAATGAGTGTTCAATATTAAGGTAAAATTGGATGTCACTCTTGATCGTCTGAAGGCTCGTCTGGTGACAAAAGATTATTCTCAGACCTATGGTGAGGATTATTTTGAGACATTCTTCCCAGTTGCTCGAATGATTTCTGTGCGCGTTCTCTTGACCTTAGCTGTTCGCTATGACTGGCCGTTGCTACAGCTAGATATCAAGAATGCATTTCTTCATGGAGATATTGACGAAGAAGTATATGTGGTGCAACCTCCCGAATTTGTTGCAAGGGAGGGTAAAGTGTGTTATCTGCGGAAGGCCCTTTATGGTCTCAAATATTCCCCTTGTACATGGTTTGGTCGTTTCAAAAATGTGGTTACTCAGTTTGACATGTGCCAATCAAAGAAGGATCATTCAATATTTTACCGCCAGACATTAGCTGGGAGGATAATACCCGGTGTCTATGTGGACGATATTGTGATCACAGGAGACGACAGTAAGGGCATTGCAGAACTAAAGAAGTTTCTAGGAGAACAATTTCAAACCTAGGATTTGTGATTGTTTAGCTTTTTTTGGACGTAGAAGTCACACGGGGTAAGCGGGTCATTGTAATGTCTCAGAGAAAATATGTGCTTGACATCCTAAATGATACAGGAATGATGCAAGCTAAGGGAGCAACCTCGCCCATGGACCCATGTATAAAGTTACTTCCCGACGAGGGGACACTGATGACTGATCTGGATCAATATCGTCGAGTAGTTGGAAAACTCAACTACTTGGTCGTTATGACTCGTCCAGACATTTTCTTTGCCGTCAGTGTTGCAAGTAGATTCATGTCTTCTCAACGAGTTCCACATTGGGAGGCAGTTCTCAGAATTCTGCGCTATCTAGTTCAGAATCTGAGAAAATAAATTCGGATGAAGAATAAGGGGCATACTTATGTTGAGTGCTTTACTGATGCTGACTGGGGTGCCAGTCTTATGGATAGACGGTCTACATCTGGCAACTCGGTCTTCATTGGCGGAAACTTGGTATCATGGAAGAACAAGAAGTATAGTGTGATCGTATGATCAAGCTCGGAAGCAAAATATCTGGCAATTGTTCATGGCACAACAGATGTGCTATATCTGCAGCATCTTCTACAGGAACTGGAAGAAGAAGCAGGATATAAAGCAACAGATATGTGGTGATAACCAGTCTGCTATTCATATTGCTACTAATTCTGTATTTCATGAAAGGACAAAGCACATTGAAATCGACATTCACGTTGTCCGTGATGAGTATCAGAAAGGGATGATAAAGTTTCACTATGTGAGGACTGGCGATCAGATAGCTAATATATTTACAAAATCTCTTCTAGGTCCTCGGGTTCAATTTCTCTGTAACAATCTGAACATGATACATCTATGCTCCAGCTTGAGGGAGGGTGTTGAATTATGTGTTAAGATGAGTTTAGTTCCACATCGGATAGACTAATAGGGAGAGGGGTTAGCCTCTCCTATATAATGTACTCCCCTCTCCTCTTAATGAATCAATCTATCATTCCTATTATACATTATTTTTTTTTATTTTTTTTACATGCAATGCACGTGAAAGTAACTAGTATAGATAATAGATAGTTATTTGAATGATAGCAAAATAACTATTTGTTATTTATATAATATATTTGTTATTTTTTATGTAAAATTATTTACTTAATAATATATATATATATATATATATATATATATATATATATATATATATATATATATATATATATATATATATATATAATTTTTTTCTAAATCAATTAAATTTTGTATATAGATAATAATCAATTATCTATTATGATATCACAAAAAAATTAGCATGAATAATACCAAAACAAAAAATATTTTCCCTCTATATGATTTTTTTTTTGCAAAATTTACCATCCCTCAAACCAAATTCATCTCTCCCATATAAAAGCGAACCAACCTCAAAAAAGCTCTCAAACCATATAAAAAAAATCCAGCCATTAAACTCCAAACCAACTCATTAAACCCCAAACAAACCCACCCCTCATATTCCGTCAACTTGGTTAGCAGAAAACGACTGTGAGCCCCCTTCTTTCCACCTGTCACTCTTTCTTTCCACACGTGTCCCTCTTTCTTTCCACGCGTCAGATTGGCTGAAATTTTAAAAATTTTCCGTCATCTAGGATGGCAAAACGTATTTGTCATCCTAATTTTTGTAAAATTGTTTTGTTACAAATAATTTTATTAAAATAAATTTTGGTACAATAAATTTTCTGTAAATAATTGTACCCAATTAAAGCTATATACCGCCAAAAAGGAGACCAACTGTAATCATTTGTAACAACTACAATTAAATAAAACTAACTCTAACTATCCGAAATAATTAATTATAGACAATTAATACAAACTATAACAATGTGAAAGAGTTTCACTAATGTAAAATTTTAGTGTATTTTTTTAGCATTTTTTGTGACTAGTAATATATATTACATGTCATTTGATATATATCATTTGTCTTCACACTATAGGAGAGGAGGAAAAGAAATATTATGATAAATTAAAGACTACTACATTAAGAATGGAGTTCCATAAAATTTGTTGGAAGAGACTCAATCTCAAAAGACTATTTATTGCAAACTATAACCAACAAGTGTCAATTATAACCAAGATATGACGTTACATTTAGGCCTAGTTCGGTTCATGAAAGAAAAATAACCAAGATATGACATTACATTTAGGCCTAATTCGGTTCATGAAAGGAAAATAAACTCTTATATTTTTCATGAAAATGAGAAAGTAAAATTTCTATCAGATTTTTTTTTTCTGTGTTTGGTAAAACAAAAAAAACCATTTAGAAAATATCATTTAATTTTCTTTCTATTGTTTGGTTGTTTTAGGAAGAAATGAAAAAAAATATTAATATTTTCATAATGTCCTTGTCTTTTAATATAAAAATAATATTATTAAAAATTATGTGTTGGTAAAATCGACAATGACATAAGGTTATCTTTGTCTTAATTTCTTGTAATAAAAGTTGGAAAAGGAGGAGAGAAAATCAATTCCATGAATTTTGAAAGGAACTATTTTTACCTGTTTTTTCTTATGTCAAGAAAATATTTTTCAAGGTTGTAACTACCAAACAAAGAAAAATAATAATGTTTTTTTCACTGTTCCTTAAATTCGTGAATCAAACAAGACCTTAGTCTATCACTTATAATAATGGTGGTTACAATTTGCTATATTGATTATATTTCCTACAAAATTAACCCCCTTAAGAAAAATAATTTATTAGCTTCAAACAAATAATTGAGGGTTTATATAATCAAATAATTTTAGCATCGTCTTAAATGAAAAAAAAAAAAGATTCTGAATGCAATGACTTTGGCACTACTACGCATGTGGAGATGCTCTAATCCAGAATGAGAAAGCAATTTAAATGTAAACTACGCAAGTTAGAGTGAGGATTTGATTAATCTAAGCTTCTGATGTATCCATTTAAACAGCCATATAGCCTGCCTCAGGTCTTAATAAACAGACTGGTACATATAAAAACTGCAGAATGGATCTCGTGGAAGTAAAACAATTCCAGAATCTGACAGCACTGGGAAAGCCGCTCTATATACTATCAAGTCTTCACCCAACTAAAATCAGCCTGAAGTCACGGAAACGTGGAAAGCAAGTAATGTATAGTAGCAGTGGTCACATTTTGACTTAAAATTAGATCCTGATAAAAGCACTACAAAAAGCCTATTATTTTTTTTTTACATATTTTTCACTAAAAAAATTTATTCAGAATTAATCCAAATATTTATTAGGACTGTCAAAATTTAACAATTCTAAATAAATATGCAGTTTAATGGACTGTCAAAAATTTGACAGTCCAACATATTGGAAGGATAGTCCTAATAAATATTTGGACTAGTCCTGAGTAAATTTTTGAATAAAAAACTTATAAAAAAATTGGACCAATCCTGAGTCTTTTTTGTAATACCGAACTCAACTGGTTCTTGTGGTCAGTAAGAAAAGGTATAACCTTTTTGGCTGGACGGAGGTCTCGGGATCAAACCGCGGGAGAGGTGTGGAGGCAGTGGGCTCAAGAGGGACATCTGCGCTGCAAGTTTTCTTGCTTAGTTTTCGCTGTCGCCTTGTTGCTTTCGTGCTTTGAGTTGATTTTCGTTTTTGTTTGTGTTTTCTTGAAATGTTTCGATGTATTTCATTGTTTTCGTTCGTTGAACTGCACTTCAATTCCGAGCTTGGAAAGAGTAGAAAAGGTATTGATCAGCTGTTCGTGGCAATGCAGGTGATCTTGCAGTAGACGACGTGCGAGCGGAGTCTTGAAGCACCTCTTTCCTTTCCTTCTCCAACCAACTTGTGAGTGGCTTATATTCGATTCAGTTGGCCCTTCTTCCAAGTCTTCACATCTAAAAATCTTGTATTCTTGCCTGCCCCGATCAAACGATACCAAAATAACTAAAAGATGTCAAGATAAAGAAATGAATAGACTTGGGTTTTTTGTGCTTGTTAGTCAACTTGTGAACGGTTACCTTATTGCATGCTAGTTCATTTAGAATGCTCTTCATATGAATAAATTCCAAGTTAGAATGTATACTTCTTCTATAAATTGTACTAAGTATGGAACGCCCCTTCTTATGTAATAAATTGTTCAGGGAGACTATGCAAAATGAATCATGCCATGCTATTTGTCTTGTACTCGTGTTGCCTCAACTTCACAAATTGATAACCTAACATAGACGTCGTTTGATCACGGACAACTTGTGCACAAGTGTATAGTTCTTGCGGACGGTCGCTGTGTAAACACCCAGTTTTTCTAAAATAAATTTTTTTTTTAGCATTTTCTGGAATTTTTTTAATTATTTATTATAACTGTCCTTCAAAGGATTAATATTTTTTGTCCATTATATTAAGTATTAAAATATTACAAAAAATATATTTTTGAGTGTATAATTAATTATTGGATGTTGTGTAATTTTTAAAATTTATTGGGCTAAAAAATATATTTTTAAATAGCTAAAAATCTTTGTTTTATTTAGACCGGATTAAACCAACTCGAACCGAACCGAAACTAACCCAAACCGGACCTAACTGTCCTAGCGGGTCAGATCCGGACTCGACCCGCCGACCCGCAAGCCCGCTACACACTCCCCCACTCACAGAACCCCCACGTCCCCGCGCGAACCGCGGTCACCCACCCTTTCCGATTCATAAAATGACTCCCTCCCTCACTCTTTTACATGATAGACCACTCCCCCTCACTCTCCTATCTCCCACGTCCATCCCCGGCCGCCGCCCGTCGTCGCCCGCTGCCGCACGCCGCCGGAATTCGACCACCAACATCGCCGCGTAACTGCCCAGTCACGAACAGCAGTAAGGTATCCCTCTTCTAGCTCTCGTATCTCCCTGTGTGTTAATCCAAATTTAGTTCTGTCGAATCCTATGCGAAGACCACTTGACCCTCTCAAACCTCGTGCAAATAGTTTGGGGTATCGTGACCCGTGTCGGTCGAAAAGCGCGACGCAAAATAGAAAAAAATTACAGAATTCTGTACTTCAGAAAATGTCCTGGAGCCCCATGTTCACGGCCATTTTTCTCCCAACCTGTTTAATAATTTTAGATTCTGTTTGAACAGTAAATTAGACAACATAACCAAGATTAAGACCCTATAATTAGTTTATTTTAATTTCTTGTGTGCGGTATTTTATTCGCGGGTGAAATCGACCAAAAATTTGGTTTCCAAAATCCAAAATTTCTCGAAACAGGGTGCGTCCCGCTAAACGAGACGACTTTGTCATGTGCGACTTGCACCGAAAGATGCGTATCGTCAATGCGGACGTGTGGGATTTTACGAAAGTTGATTCGGATGTGCGTGCACACCGGAATCAATACGTATCCGTCGAAAATATCTCATATCGGGCCTGTTCTGAAACTCGTTGTAACTTTGTGTGTGCTTGTCGTTTCGTAACAAAACTTACGCCATGGGATTCGTAGCGTTACGCTGGTCCTGTGACCCAAGTTTGGTTCGATTATGAGAACGTTGACGAAATTCCGTATTGTGGGCCCCACGGTTCCACTTGACGGACGATTTTGTGACCGGCTCATCGGAATCTAGTTCTGGATATTCCGTTGGGTTCGTATCATCGTTCTGGACATGTAGATATTAAGTTTGACGAATTTGGAGAACTTTGTCTCTGGCACATTTTTTGGTGCGAAGTGGGCCATATGTGGACCTCGCTTTGACCAGAAACTGTCAATTTTGTCCCTGTGTTTAAATTGGACTTATGGGTAGTCAATCCTAGCTATTTCACATCTTCTGAGAGTGTTGGTAATATTTATTTCAGCATCCAGAGGAGTACCTGAAGATCTTGTTGTGACCGAAGTAACTGTTGAAAACCAAACCCCAGACAAGTGTACCTTGCCAATCTTGCAGTACTTGCTTTATATTATTCCCTTGATTTATTATATGATGTATCTGTTCAACCTAGGACCGTGTGACATTGCTTACCGTCCGAATAAGATTCGGGTGTCAACGCCGTACGCGAAGTTGTGTAACGTCACCTAGAGATTGATATCGCGATCCTATACAGTTTCGTGCTTGCATTATCAAATACGTCATACCATAGGACACCTGACACTATTTATGAGACAGAATCTTCCTGAGTTATTCATGGTGATTCTGTATAGGCTACAGGATTCGTGACATAGACTTTATATATATGCATAGCTATCATTATGATTTGCTGCATTAGATATGATCTTGTGTGTTATGGACATGAGACGTCGTGGACATGAGACGTGTGATTACATTGGGTGGGGAGAGACACACAGGCTACAGGCTGATTGTATATATTTATTTATTATTGTGAGGCCGTAGACTCTACATCAGAGCTAGGCATATTACGTGATATTACTGCTACCGGCTCCCCGACACAGAGCTTGTAGTGGTCTCAGCCTGAGTACTAGTGATGCTCTCACTTGCATATCACATTGCTGGTTACATAGTTTGCCCTATTGATACATTTTTATATACTGCATTTATTTGGCTTGAGTTATTCTTTTACCTTGCTATGTCCCATGAGGACCTGAATCCGAATTATGTCCCCAGTTATAGCAGAGGAGATCTATCCCGAGGTATACGAGACAGGAGCAGAAGCAGCAGCAGGAGCAATACCGATACCCGAGGACGAGGTGATGGCCGAGGATTTCTTCTGAGTATCTACTTTATCTATACTCAGTCTTTGCTGTTGTTAGACTCTTTTATTTCTTGTCTATTGAACTGCTGTATCAAACTCATTGTCGGGTTGTTCCCCGATATATTCTATTTAAGACTTGATGTTGGTTTATATGTTGTTACTTTGATATTGATTTATCTGCTGTGGATAAAATTAGTTTTATTCATTTGACATATATCGTAGACCACCGTATTGTTGTTTTACAGCTTAAGTACACTCTAACGGGTCCATTAAATTGGGTTTGTCTATTGATATGTGCTGCTGGTGTCACGCCCCAGTCCCAAAATGTATGGAACTAGGCCACGTGGCATTGGCCAGCTGACACGTCACTAAAGGTTTAATCCACATTTTATGGACCCAAAGGAACGTGCTACGCTGTCCTAAAATACTACAAGTCTAATACAGGCAAATCTATCTCATCCACAGAAATGTCAGAAAATAGTGCTGAATATATATAATGCTGAGTCTGAAAATGTCATAGTACACATCTTGTGGAAACAATCCCACTGCAAAAGATAATAATAGTGCAAAAATAAGATAGACTAAAGTATCGTCTATCTAGGAAAACAGCTCCATCTCCAGGTGAACAAGCTTCTAGGATCAGACAGATTCTGATGGTGTCTCCTCTAGTTCCTCCTCTGTGGCATGCCTGGTCTTCTGTCCAGGCCCATATACCGTAGGGTAGAAGGCCTCATCTAAATCTGGAAGGGAACCAGGTCCTCAGTGGGACATAACAAGATAAAGGAAAATAACATGCCAGGTATGTAAATACTGAATAAATAAATAAATACAGGGTGCTAACCATCTAAGTGAATGCAAGTAAAGACCTTGTAGTACGCATGGGAATGTGTAGGTTAGACATATGCTGACTTAATTCACCAATCGTGGTGACTGGCTAGTATATGTGTCATATGCCCCCAGACGCATGGGCACTCTGCAATCGTCCATCTCCGAGGAGCATGGAACGAAGGTAAAAGACTCAAGGAGGGGGTGTCCCACACGTCTACTGGTTATCTTTCCCGCCCAATGTAACTAATGCCAAGTCGTAATTATTCCTGAATTTTCCTGATTTTATGCTAAGCCGTGATGCACGTCACACGTACAGGTAGCTAATCAAATACGCAGCTCGCATCCCAATATGTATTGCAACCATGTTGCGTGTTCCCGTGACAGGGTCTAGGAGGATATTAGGATACCCTCACAGTTGTTGGTAAGTCTGTAAAAGACTAAGTTTAATTACACTACGTGTCAACGTATTTGTTGACTTGTACCCGAGGCAATCTCAGGTACTTACAGTTATATGGAATTCAGGTAAAATAGCATATAACAACATTTTGAATTTAAACAGTAACTTGGTAAGGTATACTTGCCTACTCCCTGGGTGTGTTGAAAACCTGTATTTGCAATCAAGTCTGGGGGGGTCCTGTGACAGGGGGTCACTGACTGTGCTGGAGATGTTTTTTGTTTAAGACGTCCAGGGTTCGTAAATATCATATTTATATAAAAGGGTACAATAATAGTATATATATACTTATGTAAATATATATATATAAGACATAATATATATATATATATATATATATATATATAGTCATATATATAATAAAGGGTATATATATATATAGAGTATATATATATAGATATAGTAAATATAGTAGTATGTATATATTTATATAGCATATATACATATTTTATATAAATACATATAGATATATACATATTTACATATATAAAGAAAATGCAGAATTATATACATTATAGAAGAAAAATGCATAAAGTGTATTTATACATATATATAAATATATGTATATATGAAATACATAAATATATATAATATAGTAGTAGTATGTATACATTTATATAGTATATAGAAATATAGATATATATATATAATAGATATACTTTATACATATATATAGATAGATATATTACATATATACATATATATATATAAAAGAAAAAATGCAGAAAATAAAATACATATATACTAATAGTATATATAGATAAATATATATTTATATATATATATATATATATATATATATATATATATATATATATATATATATATATATATATATATTGATAAAAGAAAAAAAATGCATAAGAAATATTTATACATATATATATAAAAGAAATTGAAATACATATGTATATATATAATATAGTAGTATACTTTATATATATATACTAAATATATATATATATATATAAATAATATATATAACATATATAACAATATAACTATATATATAATATCATATACATAAATATATATATATATATATATATATATATATATATATATATATATATATATATATATATATAAAATAAAAGAAAATGCAAAAATACATATATATATACATATTTATAATATATATAATATAATAATATATATATACACTGTATATATATATATACTGTATTTATAATAATAATAATAATAATAATAATAATAATAATAATTATATATATAATATATATATATATATATATATATATATATATATATATATATATATATATATATATATATATATATATATATATATATATAGTAATACATACATATATATAAATATATATACATATATATTTATAATACATATGTATATATAAATAAAAAAAAGAACAGAATTTAATGGATGCATATATATATAATATATATATATATATATATATATATATATATATATATATATATAAATGCAGAAATGTAAATACATATATATATACTGTATATACAGTATTTATAATATTAATATTAATATAATATTAAATACATATAATAATATATATATATATTAATATATATAAATATATACATATATATACATATATACATGCATATAGAAATAATTAGGTATTTACGTATTCTAGGGGGGGGGGGGGGTACTATACCTGTCAGACAGGTGGGGCCCCTGGCTCGTCACCGGCGGGAGGACGACGACGGAGGTGGCTGGTCGGAGGGACGACCACAGCTGCTGTGGCTGTCAACAGCAATAGCAGCAGCGTCGGCTTGCAGCAGCTGCAACGTCGCGTGCAGTGGCTGGGGTGGCGGTGCAGGGGGTCTGGGTCGTGGAGGAGGGGGCGGCGAGGTGTCCGGGGGTGGTAGCGGAGGTCAGGGGTGGCTGGAGTGGTGGTGGGGGACGCTCGGGATGGGGGAGGGTGTTGCTGTGCGGGTGAGGGAGGAGACGCTGCGGGGGAGTTGCCGGCGTCGGTGGTGGTCGGGGGGCGGTGGAATTTGGTCGGTCCGGTGGAGGAGGTGGTGGCGAGTCGTTAGGGGTGGTGGCGGTGGTGCACGGTGGCGGTGTGCTGGGGGAGGTCGGGAGTGATGGTGGTGCTGTGTGTTGGTGGTCGGGTGGGTTGCTGTGGACGCTCAGGACGGCGCTGGCGGTGGCCGGAGGGGGGTGGCAGTGGTCGGAGGGAAGGGGAGGGAAGTGGCGAGTAGTTCGTCGGAGGTTCGGTGGCCGGAGGTGGGCTGAGGGTGGTGGTGTAGGGTTTGCAAGGGGGAGGGGTCGGGTATTTATAGGGTTAGGTTGAGTGGCATTTTGGTAAATAGGTGGAAGTTTAGGGGCATTTAGGTAATTTTGGGTTTTGGGATATTTAGGCTGATATTTTTCAGGTGGGACCCATGCCACATGGACGGTCCATGATCATCGGCCAATAGGGGGTGACACCTCACAGGAAATTTTGCAGAAAAACCCCTGTAAATTCATAAATTGCATAAAGGTCCTAAATTTGGGATTTTGCGTAATTACGCAATTTGTCTGATAAAATACTCTGTTTCCAGAAAATACTAAAATGTTCAGAATTGAGAGGGAAAAGCTGTGGGAGGGTCCTGAGGGGGTGGGGGTGAGTCTGGGCAGGGACAGGGTCTGGTTTCTGGGTGATACGGGTCATCGTATTTATTAATTAATAAATACTGCGCACGGTGTTCTTTAATTATTTAGAGGCATATAGGGTCATAATTTTACTACGGTGTCAATATACTAATTTTAGTATATTCAAAGTAGAATATTATCATATTTTTGTTTGGGCAAAACTGGTGCAGGTTGGGCCTCAAATCTCTAGGGGTACAGAGATGGGTAAAGAGCAGAAAATTAAATAGGAAATAAATACGGACGTTTGTAACGATATTTGTGCGTCTCAAACGAGGCTCAAAATAAAGCATCTGGAAGTTGTACAAAATTCAGGAAAATAGTCTAACATATCTAGGACAGGTATGTGAACTTGTTTGGGGTTAACAGCTAGTGCAGTGCCCTATTTAATTTGTGTGAGGGACATGTGCACAAATCAATATGATATGTAAGCAAAATAAATTTTAAAAAGTTGCAATAATTCTAATTAGCTAAAAATAATCCTAAATTACTGAAATCTGGCCGAGGGAGTTTACAATCTACCCTCCTTAGAATATTTCGTCCTCGAAATAAAAACAAACATATAATGAGAATGTAAGATTGATTTGAAATATTAGGACATACCCTGGTTTGGAAATAGATGGGGGAAACGCTGTCGAATATCCTCTTCTCGTTCCCAGGTTGATTCACCTGGTGCATGATGTCTCCATGTAACACGAACTAGAGGGATAGTCTGGCCTCGCAACACCTTCTCGCTACGATCTAGGATCTCTACAGGTTCCTCCTGGTACGATAGGCTTGGGCCGACGGTGATCTCTGAATGGTCTAGTACATGACTCGGGTCTGGAATGTACCTCCTCAGCTGAGATACGTGAAAGACGTTATGCACTCCTTCCAAGGTCTGAGGTAAGGCTAGCTTGTAGGCAACTTCTCCGATGCGTTCTAATACATCGAAGGGTCCAGTGTACCTTGGACTCAGTTTTCCTCTTCCTCCAAATCTGATAGTACCTCGGGTGGGTGAGATCTTCAAGAACACATGTTCTCCCACTTGGAACTCTAGAGGTCGTCGATGAACGTTGGCCCAGTGCTTCTGTCTGTCTTGTGCAACTTGTAGGTGTCCTTGTATCTTCTTTACTTTCTCCACCTTACGAACAACCAGTTCTGGTCCCAAGATCTGTCTTTCGCCAACATCGCTCCAGCATACTGGGGAACGACATTTCCTTCCATACAAAGCTTCAAAGGGAGCCATTTGAATGCTCGCTTGATAGCTATTGTTGTAGGAAAATTCCACCAGGTGCAAATGATCTTCCCATGATCCGCTGAAATCAAGCATGCAAGCTCTCAGCATATCTTCTAGTGTCTGGATGGTACGCTCTGATTGGCCATCTGTTTGCGGGTGGTACGAGGTGCTGAATTTGAGGCGGGTACCAAGACTTTCTTGCATACTTCGCCAGAAGTAAGATGTAAACCTCGTATCTCTGTCAGACACTATGCTGACTGGTACTCCGTGCAGACGTACTATCTCCTTCATGTACATGTTCGCCAAGACTTCGGTAGATTGTCCGACTCTGAAAGGTAAGAAATGAGCAGCCTTTGTGAGTCTATCTACGATCACCCATACAGTATTACGACCACTGGGACTTCTTGGGAAGCCCGTAACAAAGTCCATCGTAATGTGTTTCCATTTCCACTCGGGTATTGGGAGGGGTTGAAGTAGACCTGCTGATCTCTGATGTTCAGCCTTGACTTGCTGACACACCAGGCACTTTGCCACAAAGCGTGCTATCTCTCGCTTCATTCCATGCCACCAGTAGTATTGTCGTAGATCTCTGTACATCTTTGTGCCTCCTGGATGTATAGAGTATGTTGAGCTGTGAGCTTCTGACATCAGCTCCTCACGAAGTTCTCCATTTGGAACATAAAGACGTTCTCCACATCTTAGAGTCCCATCTTCGTGTATGCGACATCCTGTCTGGATTCTAGCCTCTGTTCTTTGTCGAAGCCTCTGAAATCTTGCATCTGTTGGCAGTGCAGCCTTGATTCTTTCGACCAATGTTTATTGTAGTTGGTAGTTTGACAATTGGCCGTCAATTCTTGGCATAATGACTTTTATTCCCAACTTTTCTAGATCTTTCAATAGACCTGGTTGGGTGATCATAAAGAATGCCGAGGGTCTTCTGCTTAGTGCATCAGCTACTACATTAGCCTTCCCTGGATGGTACTGCAGATCAATCTCGAAATCCGTCATCACTTCGAGCCATCGTCTTTGTCTCAGATTTAAGTCCTTCTGGGTGTAGACGTATTTCAGGCTCTTGTGATCGGTGAATATCTCCACTCGTTCGCCGTATAGATAATGTCTCCATAACTTCAGGGCGAAGATGACTGCGGCAAGCTCCAAGTCGTGAGTGGGGTAATTCTTCTCATGAGTCCTCAGTTGTCTTGAGGCATAAGCTACAACCTTCCCATGTTGCATTAAGACACAACCCAATCCTTTTCCGGATGCATCGCTATAGATTACGAAACCTCCGGATCCAGATGGTATAGTCAAAATGGGGGCAGTAGTCAGACGCTTCTTCAACTCATCGAAAGCTGTCTGGCATTCCTCAGACCAGATGAACTCCTGCTCCTTGCGGGTAAGACGGGTAATTGGCTCCGCGATTCTTGCAAAGTTTTTTACGAACCTCCGGTAATATCCGGCAAGTCCTAGAAAGCTTCTCACCTCTGAGACGTTGGTCGGGGTTGGCCATGTCTCCACAGATGAGATCTTTGCTGGGTCCACCGAGATGCCTTCTCCTGTGATCACGTGTCCAAGAAAAGTGACACGATCAAGGAAGAACTCGCACTTGCTCATCTTAGCATAAAGGCTCTCCCATCTCAGCGTCTCTAGTACTAGTCTCAAGTGCTCTTCGTGCTCCTCGTGGCTCTTTGAATATACCAAGATGTCATCGATGAAGACTACCACGAACTGGTCCAGATATTGGTGGAAGACTCTGTTCATTAGGTTCATGAATACGGCTGGTGCATTAGTCAGTCCAAAAGGCATCACCAGGAACTCGTAATGACCATAACGAGTCCTGAATGTTGTCTTTGGAATGTCTTCTCGCCGTACTTTGACCTGATGATAGCCTGATCTCAAGTCTATTTTTGAGAATACCACAGTTCCCGTCAGTTGGTCGAACAGATCATCGATTCGCGGCAAGGGGTACTTATTTTTGATTGTCAAAGCGTTGAGGGCTCTGTAATCAATACACATCCGATATGTTTCGTCCTTCTTGGGTACAAACAATACTGGTGCTCCCCATGGAGATGCACTAGGACGAACAAATTCCTTGATTTGTAATTCTTCAAGTTGCAGCTTCAGCTCGTCAAGTTCCTTCTTCGCCAGTCGGTACACATTTGAGGATACCGGTGCAGCTCCGGGTATCAGCTCAATAGTGAATTCTACTTCTCTGTCATGCGGTAGGCCTGGCAATTCCTCCGGGAATATGTCTTTGAATTCTGCAACGATTTCTGGTGGTGCTAACTCCATCGCCATGTAAGCTCTAGGAGTCTGGCCTACTCCTTGCTCGATGGTACCTCGTACGTATTCGAACTCCGGGTGTCCTGGTGGTCTAAATTTGACACTACCTTTTTGGCAGTCTAGGATAGCATTGTTCTGGATTAACCAGTCCATGCCTAAGACGACGTCGAAATTTGGCATTGGGAGTACCAAAAATTACGCTCTTAGCTCTCTACTACAAACGACTACCGAACATGTTTCAATAATGTTGGTAACTGGAATAATACCTCCTCCGGTAAGAATTTTCCAGCACTTGGGTAGTGGGGAAGTGACTAGTTTGTGCTTGGCTACGAAACTACTAGATATGAATGACAGGGTAGTGCCAGAATCAAATAATACGGTTGCAGGTAATGATGCAACTAAAATGGTACCTGTGATGGTTTCACCTTCGGGTTCTTCGGCAACTGCAGCTAAAGCAAAGGCCTACCCATGCCTTTGTCCTCCAGACTGTTGTCTGGCTTTGAACTGG
Organism: Iris macrosiphon; assembly: GCA_036927795.1. Taxonomy (NCBI): domain Eukaryota; kingdom Viridiplantae; phylum Streptophyta; class Magnoliopsida; order Asparagales; family Iridaceae; genus Iris; species Iris macrosiphon. The sequence goes on from JAYESA010000008.1 coordinate 201,903,680, forward strand.
CTCTCCTGGGTGGCCAGGGGTGCTCCCTTCTGATATCCTCCAGATGTGGAGGGTAGCTTCTTTTGGGCTGGTGTTCCTGATTTCTGCCCGTTCTGAGGTGCTGCATCTCTGCGTTGCGGGCAGTCTCTTGCCATATGTTGGCTAGCTCCACATACTAGGCATAGTCCTTTCTTCTTTCTGCAGTCATTGGCAAAATGCCCCTTCTTGCCACAATAGTGACAAGTCGGGAGCTCCTTCCTCTGGTAGGGCCCCGTTGTCTGCTGCGTCTGATTTTGTGGACGATGGATAGGGCCTTCTACTCCTTGCTGGTTTTTGGCCGGGATGTTTGGATTAGAGCGTCTCGCTCCTCGGCCAATAGCTTCTTGCACCCTCGCTTCTGTAAGAACCTTCTCGTAGGAGATCCTTGACTGCGTTGTCGTATACCTCTGGAGCTCGCAGGTGAGGCCGTGGTGGAATCTTTTGGCCTTCTCCAGCTCATTCGGTATCAAGATGGTACCGAATCGACTTAGTCTGCTGAACTCCGCGTCGTAGGCGTCAACAGTCATGTTCCCTTGTTCCAGGTGCAGGAACTGGGAGTATAGGGCATTTTGGACTGTTGTTGGGAAGTACTTAGCATTGAAGTGTTCCAAGAATTGTTCCCAAGTCTGATCTTTGCCGACGCTACGCTCTATCGAATCCCACCAGTGATGGGCGTTGCCTAAGAGCTGGGCCCTCATGGCGGTCATCCACAAGTCGGGGGTAAGTTGCGAGCCTTCCAGCAGCATTTCTGTATTGGAGATCCAATCTGAGATCTCCTCTGGGGTTTCGCTGCCTTTAAAGGTTCTCGGGCTCATTTGTCGGAAGCCTCGGACTGTGCCCACTGGTTGGACAGGTGCTGGTGTCGGGGCAGTCGTTCTTTCCAAGGCCGTCATCAAAGTTTGTCTCAAGGCTTCAGTCTGTTGCCACTGAGACTGTCTCAGGGCTTCAGTCTGTTGCCATTGAGTCTGCTACATAGCTTGGAGGAACTGGAACATTTGAGTTTGTCCCTCAAGCTGTGGCATCAGGGCAGGGAAGGCGGGAGGTGGAGGTAGAGGTGTCTCCGCCTACGGTGTTGGGGCCTGGGAGGTTTGCCCTTCATGCTGGGCTGGTGTTCCTGTCTGGGCAGGATTCTGGTGGATGTACGGGGTTGGCGGGTAGACCAGCATCCTTCTAGGGGATTGGTCTCTCGGGGTGGACGGGGTTCCTTGGACATCGGGCGAGGGGTCTGTTGCTTGGTCAGCCCCATCAATCGCATGTCCACCGGTATGTCCATATTTCTGAAGAAGATAGAATAATTAGAAAAGCACAAGGAATTTAATATTTGATAATCAAGCAGGATGCAAAAATTTGATGAAGTAAGTGTGGATGAGACCTAGTATTTTTATCCTATTGCAGGCTTGTTGGACATGTCATCATACCACTAGCAATAAACTAGACCTGCATGGGCCACCACTAAAACCATGTCACGCCCCAGTCCCAAAATGTATGGAACTAGGCCACGTGGCATTGGCCAGCTGACACGTCACTAAAGGTTTAATCCACATTTTATGGACCCAAAGGAACGTGCTACGCTGTCCTAAAATTCTACAAGTCTAATACAGGCAAATCTATCTCATCTACAGAAATGTCAGGAAATTATGCTGAATATATATAATGCTGAGTCTGAAAATGTCATAGTACACATCTTGTGGAAACAATCCCATTACAAAAGATAATAATAGTGCAAAAATAAGATAGACTAAAGTATCGTCTATCTAGAAAAACAGCTCCATCTCCAGATGAACAAGCTTCTAGGATCAGGCAGATTCTGATGGTGTCTCCTCTAGTTCCTCCTCTGTGGCATGCCTGGTCTCCTGTCCAGGCCCATATACCGTAGGGTAGAAGGCCTCATCTAAATCTGGAAGGAAACCAGGTCCTCAGTGGGACATAATAAGATACAGGAAAATAACATGCCAGGTATGTAAATACTGAATAAATAAATAAATACAGGGTGCTAACCATATAAGTGAATGCAAGTAAAGACCTTGTAGTTGTTTGTGGTATTAAACGAAAGGAATGAAATTGTATTTCAATGACGGGGTTTATGCGAAACCCGCGCCCTTCTGTTTACAAACAAACTTGTACAATGTAATCCTATACGAGGATGTGGGAGTACAATTTATTTAATCTGGGTATAAATTGCTATAGGTGTCTGATCTGCGGTCGATCACTTTAGCCCTTGGACCACACGATGTTGAAGAAGTGCCGTGGAAGACAGGTAGCAGCTTCGAAGGTTGCAGAAGAGGTTGGAGACACGAGGCCAAGGTCGTCGATCCCTGCTCTTTGCCTGCTCTCCGGGCTCTCTCTCTCTCTCTCTCTCTCTCTCTCCCTCTCTCTTTCTCTCTCTCTCTCTCCTTGGACGGTAATTCTCTCCTGGATGATAATTCTTTTTCCGTCCTTTTTCCCCATTGATAGGGGTCTCTATTTATAGAGTTTTGGTGACAGTGACCACTCCGTCGGTGTAAAAACCGAGGAGTGGGAAGTACAACACCCTTTTACACAACGGTTAAAGTAACCAATGCCTGCGTATGGATGATCTTTTGAATGAGCGTATGACGCGGGTCCAACTAAGGGAACACAACGCGTACTATTGCTACGAAGATCACGGCGTAAGAGCCACGCAGGTAGGTATCCCGTGTGTAGAAACGGTTGGCGTAGAAGCCAAATGACTGTCACCCTGGCACAGAGGCCAGATAGGCATAGAAGCCGAAATAGGCGTAGAAGCCGGATAGGCGTTGAAGCCGGGTAGGCGTAGGAGCCGGAGAGGCGTTGAAGCCGGAGGGGCGTTGAAGCCGGAGGGGCGTTGAAGCCGGAGGGGCGTTGAGAGCCGAAGAGACGCTGAAGCCGGAGAGGCGTTTGAGAGCCGAAGAGGCGTTGAGAGCCGAAGGGGCGCAGGTCTTGAATGGGCGTAGAAGCCGCTGCGTACCGTGCCCGAGTGCTGACGTGGACGTCTTAGCCGAAATCACGGCTTTCGAAGATGTAATCAAATCTTCTACAGAGATTTGCCATCATCTTGTGCATTAAATGCGAAGACGTGTTTCGAAGGTCTGCAGCCCTTCTGTGCATCCGTTTGCAGAGACGTGCTTTGACTGAACCTGTCACCGCTCCGTGCAATTAGACGTAGAGACGTGCCTCGAGCCCCGTACGATGTGCAGCTTTTGACGTGGCAGGCGGTTTGTCTACTGCGGAGCGTAAACCGGCTTATGCCTGCCTGTGTAAAACAATGCAGCGTATCCCTCTGTGCGCAAAAGAGCGGTTTATGCTGAGGGCACGTTAGTAAACGACGGTTCGGTGGTATCTTAACCCAATCCCCTGCATTAAATGCAGAGATCCGCCATTATACTGTGGTGTGCGTCCCGAGGGGTCTGTGCCTGTTTCCAGCCGTCGTCTGGGTCGCCGTGCAGCACTTTTTTGTTAGGAGTCAGAGGCCAGGTTCATTGCGTGACTTGACAGGTTCATTTCGGGGAAGACGAAGCGTTCCTCGTACGCTATTTTAACGCTGCTTTGAGAGCGGCTGAGTTTTTACGCCCTGGAGGCGATGGGGGGGGGGATCCCGTCTACGCCGAAGCGGTTTTGGATGCGCTGCACCCTTGAGCTCTTACGCCTGATGGCACTGAAGGCCTTTGCTTGCGCTGCTCTGTATCAATACGCCGCGTAGCTTTTGCCAGCGTATTTTTTATGCTTCTATAAGACCCCCTTCAAAGCTTTTAAATTCCTTGAAATTTGAAACGCTTTGAATGAAGCATGAATGGCCCCTCGTGACTCGAAACGTTTCTGAATGGAGCGTTGAAACGGTCGGTGCGGCCTTTATGGCGGATTTATTGGGGACCGTCGCGGAGTACGAAATCCTCAGCCTGTAGCGTCTGGGCGTAAAACACCGTCGAGCGCGAAGTCGTAGACTTGTGGTTCCTGAGCGTGAAGTCGTAGGTTTGTCGCCTCTCGAGCGTAAAAGCTACCGAGCACAAAGGCATCCGGGCGAGAAAAACCATAGACTTATAGCTGCTTGAACGTAAAGCCGTAGAATCATTGCTGTTGAGTGTAGGAAGCTCCTTTAGCGTAGGACTTGTGGATCTGTAGCTCCTGAAAAGAGAATTTCTTCGAGCGTGAAGTTCTGCGGATCTGTTGCTTCTGAGCGTAAACTGAGCGCCACCGAGCGTGAGATCATCGATTTGGTATCTGCTGAGCGTAAAGCCGTAGGTTTGTCGCCTCTCGAGTGTAAAAGCTACCGAGCACAAAGGCATCCGGGCGAGAAAAACCATAGACTTGTAGCTTGCGAGCGTAAAATCGTAGATCTGTTGCTGTCGAGCGTAGAAAGCTCCTTTAGCGTAGAACTGCTGAACTGTCTTGCGCGAAGAATTTTTTGAATTCGCTGACTGTCCGTCTTTTGAGGGTAGTGGTTTGACGTAGCACCCAATCATATCCGACTATTAATGCGAGACTTGGTTAGGGCGAGAGTGGTATCAGAGGTAGTATGGACGTGATAAACTCTCGGTGAACTTCAGCAGGGCACGTCTATCCAGAGGTCATACAGACATGATAGAACTTGCTTTGGCCAAGTTTTTGTAGGTAAAGTACTATCAGAGGTGAGATAGACGTGATAGGCTTTACTAGAGTTTACAGCTCAGAGGTAATATGGACATAGCTGTTTTGTGGGCCTATTACTCGTTGCGCACCTAGGTGCAAGTAAATAGGTTTGAGGACAAGCCCTGCTAGAGGTAATATGGACGTAGCAGATTTTGTGGACCTAACACCACTGGCGTACTTAGATTTAGTACGGGTGTTAAGTTGAAGTGACGATCGATATCAGAGGTGATAATCGATGGCCAGAATCTTGGAAAGCCTGTTCAGAGGTGATATGGACATGGCAGATTCTCCAAGGAAATACAGTTCAGAGGTGATATGGACATGACTGATTTGTGGGCCTATTGCTTTTTGCGCACCTAGGTGCAAGTAATAGGTTTGAGGACAAGCCCTGCTAGAGGTAATATGGACGTAGCAGATTTTGTGGACCTAACACCACTGGCGTACTTAGATTTAGTACGGGTGTTAGTTGAAGTGACGATCGATATCAGAGGTGATAATCGATGGTCATAATCTTGGAAAGCCTGTTCAGAGGTGATATGGACATGGCAGATTCTCCAAGGAAATACAGTTCAGAGGTGATATGGACATGACTGATTTGTGGGCCTATTGCTTTTTGCGCACCTAGGTGCAAGTAATAGGTTTGAGGACAAGCCCTGCTAGAGGTAATATGGACGTAGCAGATTTTGTGGACCTAACACCACTGGCGTACTTAGATTTAGTACGGGTGTTAAGTTGAAGTGACGATCGATATCAGAGGTGATAATCGATGGTCAGAATGGTGATATGGACATGGCAGATTCTCCAAGGAAATACAGTTCAGAGGTAATATGGACATGACTGATTTGTGGGCCTATTGCTTTTTGCGCACCTAGGTGCAAGTAATAGGTTTGAGGACAAGCCCTGCTAGAGATAATATGGACGTAGCAGATTTTGTGGACCTAACACCACTGGCGTACTTAGATTTAGTACGGGTGTTAAGTTGAAGTGACGATCGATATCAGAGGTGATAATCGATGGTCAGAATCTTGGAAAGCCTGTTCAGAGGTGATATGGACATGGCAGATTCTCCAAGGAAATACAGTTCAGAGGTGATATGGACATGACTGATTTTGTGGACCCATCACTTTTTGCGCACCTAAGTGCAAGCAATAGGTTTGAGACAAGCCCTGCTAGAGGTAATATGGACATAGCAGTTTTTGTGGACTCAACACCACTGGCGTACTTAGAGTTAAGTACGGGTGTTAAGTTGAGATGACAACCGATATCAGAGGTAATATGAACATGATAATCGATGGTCGGACCAGGATGGTTTGTTCAGAGGTAATATGAACATAACAAACTCAGCTGGGGATTACAGCTCAGAGGTAATATGAACATGGCTGATTTTGTGGACCCATCACTTTTTGCGCACCTAAGTGCAAGCAATAGGTTTGAGACAAGCCCTGCTAGAGGTAATATGGACGTAGCAGTTTTTGTGGACTCAACACCACTGGCGTACTTAGAGTTAAGTGCGGGTGTTGAGTTGAGATGACAACCGATATCAGAGGTAATATGAACATGATAATCGATGGTCGGACCAGGATGGTTTGTTCAGAGGTAATATGAACATAACAAACTAAGCTGGGGATTACAGCTTAGTGGTAATATGAACATGGCTGATTTTGTGGACCCATCACTCTTTGCGCACCTAAGTGCAAGCAATAGGTTTGAGACAAGCCCTGCTAGAGGTAATATGGACGTAGCAGATTTTGTGGACTCAACACCACTGGCGTACTTAGAGTTAAGTACGGGTGTTAAGTTGAAGTGACGATCGATATCAGAGGTGATAATCGATGGTCAGAATCTTGGAAAGCCTGTTCAGAGGTGATATGGACATGGCAGATTCTCCAAGGAAATACAGTTCAGAGGTGATATGGACATGACTGATTTTGTGGACCCATCACTTTTTGCGCACCTAAGTGCAAGCAATAGGTTTGAGACAAGCCCTGCTAGAGGTAATATGGACATAGCAGTTTTTGTGGACTCAACACCACTGGCGTACTTAGAGTTAAGTACGGGTGTTGAGTTGAGATGACAACCGATATCAGAGGTAATATGAACATGATAATCGATGGTCGGACCAGGATGGTTTGTTCAGAGGTAATATGAACATAACAAACTCAGCTGGGGATTACAGCTCAGAGGTAATATGAACATGGCTGATTTTGTGGACCCATCACTTTTTGCGCACCTAAGTGCAAGCAATAGGTTTGAGACAAGCCTTGCTAGAGGTAATATGGACGTAGCAGTTTTTGTGGACTCAACACCACTGGCGTATTTAGAGTTAAGTACGGGTGTTGAGTTGAGATGACAACCGATATCAGAGGTAATATGAACATGATAATCGATGGTCGGACCAGGATGGTTTGTTCAGAGGTAATATGAACATAACAAACTCAGCTGGGGATTACAGCTCAGAGGTAATATGAACATGGCTGATTTTGTGGACCCATCACTTTTTGCGCACCTAAGTGCAAGCAATAGGTTTGAGACAAGCCCTGCTAGAGGTAATATGGACGTAGCAGTTTTTGTGGACTCAACACCACTGGCGTACTTAGAGTTAAGTACGGGTGTTAAGTTGAGATGACAACCGATATCAGAGGTAATATGAACATGATAATCGATGGTCGGACCATCGTTTACAGATGCAGAGTGATGACCTTGGCATCGATCAACTCCTGGATTCTCTTTTTTAGTACATAGCATGTCTTTGTAGGATGATGAATGTACCGATGAAAGAGACAATAATCTGGGTTATCAATTTTGCCAGCCCTCTCAGGGTATCTGATGTTGGGAAGCTGAAGTTTGTTTTCCTTCATCAACGTATTGAAGATTCCACTGATGTCATCTTCATTGAAGGAGAAAGTCCCTTTTGGCCTTCGGGCTCCTGATGCTTGAGTTCCATGGTCTTCTGGGAAGATCGTCATCGTTGCATCATCTTCAGATTCTGAGAGAATTCTACCCCCAGCTTTGGATGTTGCTCGGTTTTGTCGAGGGAGACTACCCCCAGACTTGTCGTTGCACTTGCGGAGATCACAGCGTTCATCTGGTTCTCCGTAGAGGTCAGATGTTGTCTTGCGCATGGAGCGTGATTTGTACTTCCGTCTTGGCGCCGAGGCACCATCGGAAGTTCTGTCTGTACCGCGCGGAGCGGGAGGCAGATTTCTATGCGTAAAGCGCAGTGAAGGCTTCTGGGTTAGCGCTGAGGCTTCGCCCGAAGTTTTGTCTTTACCGCGCGTAGCGGGAGACCGTTTCCTACGCGTAAAGCGCAGTGGATTCTTCGGGGTTAGCGCTAAGGCTTCGCCCGAAGTTTTGTCTGTACCGTGCGTAGCGGGAGACTGAATTTTACGTGCGGGGCACGGAGGGAGCGTCGCTACAACCTCGTTGGCCGAAGAGATCGGAGAGATCGGAGAGTCCGGAGAGGTCGGAGAGTCCGGAGAGATCGGAGAGTCCACAGGAATAGTAGAGGATGTCTTGGGCATCCACACATTGCGTAGCTTCCTGTTGTCCTGGACGGAGAGAGGGCGAGAGCTACCCCCGGCTCGAAGCATGTCTTCGTAGGCTGACTGGTCGAAATGAACGACCAGCGTCTTCTTCACGGTTCCCACGGATACCGTATCGTGTTGAGCAATTACTTCCTCGTCAGAAGAGAAAGATGTCCCCAGCAGAGTCGCCATCTTGTTTGTGGTATTAAACGAAAGAAATAAAATTGTATTTCAATGACGGGGTTTATGCGAAACCCGTGCCCTTCTGTTTACAAACAAACTTGTACAATGTAATCCTATACGAGGATGTGGGAGTACAATTTATTTAATCTGGGTATAAATTGCTATAGGTGTCTGATCTGCGGTCGATCACTTTAGCCCTTGGACCACACGATGTTGAAGAAGTGCCGTGGAAGACAGGTAGTAGCTTCGAAGGTTGCAGAAGAGGTTGGAGACACGAGGCCAAGGTCGTCGATCCCTGCTCTTTGCCTGCTCTCCGGGCTCTCTCTCTCTCTCTCTCTCTCTCTCTCTCTCTCTCTCTCCTTGGACGGTAATTCTCTCCTGTATGATAATTCTTTTTTCGCCTTTTTTCCCCATTGATAGGGGTCTCTATTTATAGAGTTTTGGTGACAGTGACCACTCCGTCGGTGTAAAAACCGAGTAGTGGGAAGTACAACACCCTTTTACACAACGGTTAAAGTAACCAATGCCTGCGTATGGATGATCTTTTGAATGAGCGTATGACGCGGGTCCAACTAAGGGAACACAATGCGTACTATTGCTACGAAGATCACGGCGTAAGAGCCACGCAGGTAGGTATCCCGTGTGTAGAAACGGTTGGCGTAGAAGCCAAATGACTGTCACCCTGGCACAGAGGCCAGATAGGCATAGAAGCCGAAATAGGCGTAGAAGTCGGATAGGCGTAGAAGCCGGATAGGCGTTGAAGCCGGGTAGGCGTAGGAGCCGGAGAGACGTTGAAGCCGGAGAGGCGTTGAAGCCGGAGAGGCGTTGAAGCCGGAGGGGCGTTGAGAGCCGAAGAGGCGCTGAAGCCGGAGAGGCGTTTGAGAGCCGAAGAGGCGTTGAGAGCCGAAGAGGCGTTGAGAGCCGAAGGGGCGCAGGTCTTGAATGGGCGTAGAAGCTGCTGCGTACCGTGCCCGAGTGCTGACGTGGACGTCTTAGCCGGAATCACGGCTTTCGAAGATGTAATAAAATCTTCTACAGAGATTTGCCATCATCTTGTGCATTAAATGCGAAGACGTGTTTCGAAGGTCTGCAGCCCTTCTGTGCATCCGTTTGCAGAGACGTGCTTTGACTGAACCTGTCACCGCTCCGTGCAATTAGACGTAGAGACGTGCCTCGAGCCCCGTACGATGTGCAGCTTTTGACATGGCAGGCGGTTTGTCTACTGCGGAGCGTAAACCGGCTTATGCCTGCCTGTGTAAAATAATGCAGCGTATCCCTCTGTGCGCAAAAGAGCGGTTTATGCTGAGGGGACGTTAGTAAACGACGGTTCGGTGGTATCTTAACCCAATCCCCTGCATTAAATGCAGAGATCCGCCATCATACTGTGGTGTGCGTCCCGAGGGGTCTGTGCCTGTTTTCAGCCGTCGTCTGGGTCGCCGTGCAGCACTTTTTTGTCAGGAGTCAGAGGCCAGGTTCACTGCGTGACTTGACAGGTTCATTTCGGGGAAGACGAAGCGTTCCTCGTACGCTATTTTAACGCTGCTTTGAGAGCGGCTGAGTTTTTACGCCCTGGAGGCGATGGGGGGGGGATCCCGTCTACGCCGAAGCGGTTTTGGACGCGCTGCACCCTTGAGCTCTTACGCCTGATGGCACTGAAGGCCTTTGCTTGCGCTGCTCTGTATCAATACGCCGCGTAGCTTTTGCCAGCGTATTTTTTATGCTTCTACAGTAGTAAGCATGGGAATGTGTAGGTTAGACATATGCTGACTTAATTCACCAATCGTGGTGACTGGCTAGTATATGTATCATATGCCCCCAGACGCATGGGCACTCTGCAATCGTCCATCTCCGAGGAGCATGGAATGAAGGTAAAAGACTCAAGGAGGGGGTGTCCCACACGTCTACTAGTTATCTTTCCCGCCCAATGTAACTAATGCCAAGTTGTAATTATTCCTGAGTTTTTCTGATTTTATGCTAAGCCGTGATGCACGTCACACGTACTGGTAGCTAATCAAATATGCAGCTCGCATCCCAATATGTATTGCAACCATGTTGCGTGTTCCCGTGACAGGGTCTAGGAGGATATTAGGATACCCTCACAGTTGTTGGTAAGTCTGTAAAAGACTAAGTTTAATTACACTACGTGTCAACGTATTTGTTGACTTGTACCCGAGGCAATCTCAGGTACTCACAGTTATATGAAATTCAGGAAAAATAGCATATAACAGCATTTTGAATTTAAACAGTAACTTGGCAAGGTATACTTGTCACGACCCGCACCCGAAAAATCGGGCATGAGTCGTGGGTACGTCCAGCCTACGCCGCAGCATCGGCGGTAGAACGCTGTCTAGGTCAACTATCTAGGTATTAATCTCACACAAAAATCGGCCATGACCTCTCCAAAAGGAGGGCAACCACGCAAACAATATATAAACCTGCCAAGATCTCAACTCCAAACGGAGGAGCAATATCATAATGATAATCACAATATACTCAATCACGAATCTAAGCACGATAAGATGACAAAGAAGTCTAACAATTATAAAGTCTAACCAACAACAACTACTACAACAAACACAACATCAATAAAAATAATACATCAATATCCAAAATAATATACAAACAAGGTCTCAATCCAAAACCGAAGACAAATCCGGTGCTAAAAGCTAATAAAAACAACAACAAAGTCTCAGTGATCCCGGCTACCAACCCGGAAATTACCCCTAAGCTAGAGGGTCCCTGTCTGCACCATCGACAGGCTCAGGTCCATAAAACATCGGACACCACTCCTTCGGATACTCTGAAAAATATGTCCAGTCAGGACTGGAGCAAGTACATCTCTAACAGCAGTTCCATTTAAATGATAAAAACTATAAAACAGTTATAGCAAGTAGCAAGAAGAATGAAGCAAGTATGAAACAAGGAAATATGTATAACTGGTGCATAAAGGTAAAGATGCATGGATATCAGAGCAAGATAGTAATAATTGTAAGATACAAGAAATCTACACTAAGAGTAAGTCTGTGCACATGAACGTGTAGTGAGTCCAGCATAAAAAAATATGTAGTGAGTCAAGTCCAGAAACATGTAAGTGAGACAAGTCAAGAAATGCATGAGAGTCCAGACTATAAAGAATGAACTCGGTGTTTTTGAAATACTTGTTTCGACATGTAAACGGCTAGGGGTAAGTACGGCTCACCGCGCACTGGGTGCGCGGCTGCTATCATTCCAGATTAGACCAGAGGGAGTGATTCCTGATGATTCCAGATGAAAATGTTTACATGTCTACTCGAGTATTTCCCCGCCCCGACTAATACAAGTGGATCCAAGATCCGACACGCAAATCAAGATGAGTCCAGCCTGAACATGAATGATGCCTGTAGGTGATGCCTGTAGGTGATGCCAGTAGTGATTCCAGAATAGAGGCCAGAAACATGAAATGTACGTGTCGCAAGTAAATGAATCCAAAAATATCAATCAGTGTCCCGTGTTGTGCCAGAATAATCAGATGATACTATACTAGAAGCTGAATCATAATAATCATCAAATAATGAAAACTATCAGAGAATGTACTCGCCTGACGTCCTGAGCAACTGGCGATCCGAACTGGTGTCGCAAGGACCTAATGCGAAAAGCAAGGTTAAACATGGTTCTAATGAGTTAAACAGATATAAAATAACTAAAAATAGGCTTCTAGGGTTGTTCTAGGTCAAACGAGTCAAACCGGTAAAATCTGGGTCAAAAAGTCAACTCTGGGTCCAAAAAGTCAACTCTAGGTCAAAACTAGGTCAAAAGTTGACTTTTGCGGTCAACCGAGTCAACTACGGTCAAGTCTGGGTCAAACTAGGGTGCTCCTGAATTTCTAGGTCAAACCGAGCTCATTAAGCTAGAAAACTCACAAACTCGCCTCCTTGAGATACCGAGATACCCTCTGTATCCGATACCTCAACCTAGGCTATATACCCCGCCTATACCCTCTAAAACCTATGCTAGCACGCGTAAATATATACACATATACATATAAAAATTACTCCAATACTATTCCTAGGCTATTGCTCAAAAACTCCGTTCGAAACCCAATACCTTGGTTATCTTAAGGTATTGAAATACCTCGGTATCTCAAGGTATTGAGATACCGCTCTAAACTCAACCCGACTACCCCTCTAGCTGACTAACTATGCATAAACATATATATCTAGCTATAATCTAGGCTAAAATATAGATATCTAATACATATAGGCATATACCTATATATCTATATATATATATCTCACAACACACATATACCTTACCTTATACCCATTCTCAATACATATATATCTATATCTAGTCTCTATACCTTTATATAACTATATGTATATGCTATTATATATATATCTAACACATATAAGTATCTACATAGCTATATGTATCTATATTCATACATACACACAATACACATATACACATACCTTATATCTATATACCTTACCTTACCTTACCTTACCTTACCTTACTCTCAAATATATAAATATATCTATCTAGATATCTAATTGTCTATCTACCTAAATAACTATGTAGTTATCTAGCTATCTATCTAAGTATCTATATATATAACTATCTATTATCTAGTATCTACCTATCTAATATCTATCTAACTAGATACCTATCTATTTATATCTAGATATCAACTACCTATCTATCTATCTAACTATCCATCTATTATCTATCTATGTATCAAACTATTTACCTATCCATCTAATATCTATATAGTATCTAGATATCTATCTATTCATAAATCTATCTATCTATTTATATCTAGCTATCTACTTACCTATGTATCTATGTATCTATCTATCTATCTATTTATTTATCTAACTTATCTATCTATCTAACTATAGATATACATATCTATACATTTCACTCTCTCCCTCGCTCGCTGCTAGCTGTTGCTGCTGCTTACCCTGCTGCTTACCCTGCTGCTGCTGCTGCTTAAAACTGCTGCTGCTGCTGCTTTTCATTGCTGCTGTTGCTGCTTTTCACTGCTGCTGCTGCTGCTTTTCATTACTGCTACTGCTGCTGCTTTTTACTACTGCTGCTGCTGCTTTTCACTGCTGCTGCTGCTGCTTATTCTGCTGCTGCTGTTGCTTTTCATTGCTGCTGCTGCTGCTGCTTTTTAAATGCTGAAGGCTGCTTTTTAAATGCTGAATGCTGCTGCTGTTCAATCCACCCCCCTCTCACTCTCACTCACACACACACACACACACACAACCACATACAGACACACATATATATACATATATCTATATATATATATATATATACAACCATATATATATATATATATATATATATATATATATATATATATATATACACAAGCACACTTACACATTCATATATATATACACACATAGACATGTACACACACAAGCACATAGATATAAATACATACATATATATACAAATATGTATATATAAACACACATACATATAATTATATACATATCTATATATATATAAACACCCATATATCTATATATACATATATCTATATATATATATATATATATATATATATATATATATATATATATATATATATATATATATATATACATATGCATACTCACACACTCAAACATATATATATATATATATATATATATATATATATATATATATATATATATATATATATCTAAACACTCACTCACACTCACACACACACTCACCTACACACACACTAACACCAACACACACTCACACAAGCACTCTCTAACACACTCACACAAGCACTCACTAACATATATCTATAAATATATATATATATAGGGACACACATACATATAAATATATATATATATAGAGAGACATATATACACACACACAACAACACACAAACAACACGCCCCACTCACGCCCAACGACCCCGACACTCACCAACACCCTAAAATATATAAAATATAACTCGAAAACTCTAGCACACACTCCCCGATACTAACCCAACGCGCGCACAAGCCCGAAACGAGGAAACCAAGTCGAAATGGCCGTTCGGTCATTTCGACGAACACGTGGTGCGCGGCTCGGAAAACCTCCTGAAACGCACACCAAACGAACTCGGAATCGGTCCAAAATTTACCCACGTGCTCTACACGATGCCTAGATCCAAAAAAATGCGCTCCCGCGTCGATTCTAGGCCCGTGGCGGAAACGCGCATGTACTTAGAATCGACGACGACGAAAAGCCCCAAATTTGCCCGAAACGTCCGTTTCTCCGCGACACGGCTTCCCGTGTCCAAACGGAGACACACACTCACCCTCTAGACACCCGACAACGTCTACCTAGATCCGTCTAACCTAGGGCATCACCTAAAATTGGGCCAAATTCGGATTCCACCCGAAATTGAAACAAAACCTAGTGTTAAAGTCTCCAAACACTACCCAACTAGTTCCAACTTCCTCCCACGGGTAGCCTAAGGGTCTAGGAAGGTTCTAAACTATTAATTATACTATAAAAGAGTAATTACAAGGGGAAAATTAGGGTTTACATCTTGGGAGTTGGAATCCCAAGCAAAAATCTCCAAAATGCTCTAAATCCTCCAAACCAAGCTTCCAAGCTCCCAAATCTAGCTCCAACACCAAATCTAAGCTCTACCCACCTAGGTTGGGGAAAAATGTAGGGTTAGGGTTCACAATCATGAAGAATAGAAGAAGAAAGAAGAGGAAATGATGCTTACTTGAAGTAGGAAGGAGAAATAAGTGGAAATGGAGAGTGGAGAAGAAGGAGAAGAAGAAGTGATGAAGAAATGAGGTGGGGAAGAAAGGGGCTGCTGTGTTCTCACGGAAATGGGGTTGGTTTGGTCGGCCAAAGCAAGGTAAAGGGGGTTGCCAAGTTTCCAAATTCCCAAAACGCCCCTATTTGACTTGGTTTCGGGTTCCAAAAGCACTCAAACTAGTTCCAAATCTCTCCCACTAACCTTCTAAAAATAAAATAAATATTTCTAAGCACCAAAATAATTCTCACAAGGGTGTGGGCTGGGTCGGACATGGGTCCACTAGGGTCTGACATGGGTCCAAGCTAGCCAAAATCCTAAAACAATCAAATAAAAAATAATGCAATCACTAATTAATTATAAATATAATTAATTAAAAATAATGCACAATTAACTAAATTAAAAATAAAAAAATACCCGGCTCTGGAAATGGGGTGGTGACAATACTTGCCTACTCCCTGGGTGTGTTGGAAACCTGTATTTGCAATCAAGTCTGGGGGGTCCTGTGACAAGGGGTCACTGACTATGCTGGAGATGTTTTCTGTTTAAGACGTCCAGGGTTCGTAAATATCATATTTATATAAAAGGGTACAATAATAGTATATATATACTTATGTAAATATATATATAAGACATAATATATATATATATATATATATATATATATATATATATATATAGTCATATATATAATATAGGGTATATATATATAGAGTATATATATATAGATATAGTAAATATAGTAGTATGTATATATTTATATAGCATATATACATATTTTATATAAATACATATAGATATATACATATTTACATATATAAAGAAAATGCAGAATTATATACATTATAGAAGAAAAATGCATAAAGTGTATTTATACATATATATAAATATATGTATATATGAAATACATAAATATATATAATATAGTAGTAGTATGTATACATTTATATAGTATATAGAAATATAGATATATATATATAATAGATATACTTTATACATATATATAGATAGATAGATTACATATATACATATATATATATATATAAAAGGAAAAATGCAGAAAATAAAATACATATATACTAATAGTATATATAGATAAATATATATATATATATATATATATATATATATATATATATATATATATAGAGAGAGAGATAAAAGAAAAAAAATGCATAAGAAATATTTATACATATATATAAATATATGCATATATATATAAAAGAAATTGAAATACATATGTATATATATAATATAGTAGTATACTTTATATATATATACTAAATATATATATATATATATATATATATATATATATAACAATAATATATATAACATATATAACATATATAACATATATAACTATATATATAATATCATATACATAAATATATATATAATCTTCCTGAGTTATTCCTGGTGATTCTGTATAGGCTACAGGATTCGTGACATAGACTTTATATATATGCATAGCTATCATTATGACTTGCTGCATTAGATATGATCTTGTGTGTTATGGACATGAGACGTCGTGGACATGAGACGTGTGATTACATTGGGTGGGGAGAGACACACAGGCTACAGGCTGATTGTATATATTTATTTATTATTGTGAGGCCGTAGACTCTACATCAGAGCTAGGCATATTACGTGATATTACTGCTACCGGCTCCCCGACACAGAGCTTGTAGTGGTCTCAGCCTGAGTACTAGTGATGCTCTCACTTGCATATCACATTGCTGGTTACATAGTTTGCCCTATTGATACATTTTTATATACTGCATTTATTTGGCTTGAGTTATTCTTTTACCTTGCTATGTCCCCTGAGGACCTGAATCCGAATTATGTCCCCAGGTATAGCAGAGGAGATCTATCCCGAGGTATACGAGACAGGAGCAGAAGCAGCAGCAGGAGCAATACCGATACCCGAGGACGAGGTGATGGCCGAGGATTTCTTCTGAGTATCTACTTTATCTATACTCAGTCTTTGCTGTTGTTAGACTCTTTTATTTCTTGTCTATTGAACTGCTGTATCAAACTCATTGTCGGTCTATTTGAGACTTGATGTTGGTTTATATATTGTTACTTTGATATTGATTTATCTGTTGTGGATAAGATTAGTTTTATTCATTTGACATATATCGTAGACCACTGTATTGTTGTTTTACAGCTTAAGTACACTCTAACGGGTCCATTAAATTGGGTTTGTCCATTGGTATGTGCTGCTGGTGTCACGCCCCAGTCCCAAAATGTATGGAACTAGGCCATGTGGCATTGGCCAGCTGACACGTCACTAAAGGTTTAATCCACATTTTATGGACCCAAAGGAACGTGCTACGCTGTCCTAAAATACTACAAGTCTAATACAGGCAAATCTATCTCATCCACAGAAATGTCAGAAAATAGTGCTGAATATATATAATGCTGAGTCTGAAAATGTCATAGTACACATCTTGTGGAAACAATCCCACTGCAAAAGATAATAATAGTGCAAAAATAAGATAGACTAAAGTATCGTCTATCTAGGAAAACAGCTCCATCTCCAGGTGAACAAGCTTCTAGGATCAGGCAGATTCTGATGGTGTCTCCTCTAGTTCCTCCTCTGTGGCATGCCTGGTCTTCTGTCCAGGCCCATATACCGTAGGATAGAAGGCCTCATCTAAATCTGGAAGGGAACCAGGTCCTCAGTGGGACATAACAAGATACAGGAAAATAACATGCCAGGTATGTAAATACTGAATAAATAAATAAATAAATACAGGGTGCTAACCATCTAAGTGAATGCAAGTAAAGACCTTGTAGTACGCATGGGAATGTGTAGGTTAGACATATGCTGACTTAATTCACCAATCGTGGTGACTGGCTAGTATATGTGTCATATGCCCCCAGACGCATGGGCACTCTACAATCGTCCATCTCCGAGGAGCATGGAACGAAGGTAAAAGACTCAAGGAGGGGGTGTCCCACATGTCTATTGGTTATCTTTCCCGCCCAATGTAACTAATGCCAAGTCGTAATTATTCCTGAATTTTCCTGATTTTATGCTAAGCCGTGATGCACGTCACACGTACAGGTAGCTAATCAAATACGCAGCTCGCATCCCAATATGTATTGCAACCATGTTGCGTGTTCCCGTGACAGGGTCTAGGAGGATATTAGGATACCCTCACAGTTGTTGGTAAGTCTGTAAAAGACTAAGTTTAATTACACTACGTGTCAACGTATTTGTTGACTTGTACCCGAGGCAATCTCAGGTACTTACAGTTATATGAAATTCAGGTAAAATAGCATATAACAACATTTTGAATTTAAACAGTAACTTGGCAAGGTATACTTGCCTACTCCCTGGGTGTGTTGAAAACCTGTATTTGCAATCAAGTCTGGGGGTCCTGTGACAGGGGGTCACTGACTGTGCTGGAAATATTTTCTGTTTAAGACGTACAGGGTTCGTAAATATCATATTTATATAAAAGGGTACAATAATAGTATATATATACTTATGTAAATATATATATATAAGACATAATATATATATATATATAGTCATATATATAATAAAGGGTATATATATATATATAGAGTATATATATATAGATATAGTAAATATAGTAGTATGTATATATTTATATAGCATATATACATATTTTATATAAATACATATAGATATATACATATTTACATATATAAAGAAAATGCAAAATTATATACATTATAGAAGAAAAATGCATAAAGTGTATTTATACATATATATAAATATATGTATATATGAAATACATAAATATATATAATATAGTAGTAGTATGTATACATTTATATAGTATATAGAAATATAGATATATATATAATAGATATACTTTATACATATATATAGATATATATATTACATATATACATATATATATATATAAAAGGAAAAATGCAGAAAATAAAATACATATATACTAATAGTATATATAGATAAATATATATTTATATAGATACATATATATAGATATATATATATATTTACATATATATATATAGATAAAAGAAAAAAAATGCATAAGGAATATTTATACATATATATAAATATATGCATATATATATATAAAAGAAATTGAAATACATATGTATATATATAATATAGTAGTATACTTTATATATATATACTAAATATATATATATATATATATATAACAATAATATATATAACATATATAACTATATATATATATATATATATATATATATATATATATATATATATATATATATATATATATATATATATATATTTGTATATACATATATATATATATATATTAAATAAAAGAAAATGCAAAAATACATATATATATACATATTTATAATATATATAATATAATAATATATATATATACACTGTATATATATATATATACTGTATTTATAATAATAATAATAATAATTATATATATATAATATATATATATATATAATTATATAGTAATACATACATATATATAAATATATATACATATATATTTATAATACATATGTATATATAAATAAAAAAAAGAACAGAATTTAAAGGATGCATATATATATAATATATATATATTATACTGTATAATATACTGTATTTAAGTATATATATATTATATATATATAGTAATATATATATAATTATATATATATATATAGTAATATATATATATATATATATATATATATATATATATATATATATATATATATATATATATATATATATATATATATATATATATATGTATATATATATATATATATATATATATATATATATAAATAAGTAAATAAATAAAAAAATAAAAAAAATGCAAAAATGTAAATACATATATATATACACACTGTATATACAGTATTTATAATATTAATATTAATATAATATTAAATACATATAATAATATATAATGATATATATATATATATATATATATATATATATATAGAAATAATTAGGTATTTACGTATTCTAGGAGGGGGGGTATTGTACCTGTCAGACAAGTGGGGCCCCTGGCTCGTCGCCGGCGGGAGGACGACGGCGGAGGTGGCGGTGGCTGGTCGGAGGGACGGCCACAGCTGCTGTGGCTGTCAGCAGCAATAGCAGCAGCGGCGGCTTGCAGCACCTGCAGCGCCGCGTGCAGTGGCTGGGGTGGTGGTGCAGGGGGTCTGGGTGGTGGAGGAGGGTGCGACGAGGTGTCCGGGGGTGGTGGCGGAGGTCAGGGGTGGCCGGAGTGGCGGTGGGGGACGGTCGGGATGGGGGAGGATGTTGCTGTGCGGGTGAGGGAGGAGACGCTGCGGGGGAGTTGCCGGTGTCGGTGGTGGTCGGGGGGCGGTGGGAGTTGGTCGGTCCGGTGGAGTAGGTGGTGGCGAGTCAGTTAGGGGTGGTGGCAGTGGTGCATGGTGGCTGTAGGCGGTGCTGGGGGAGGTCGGGAGTGATGGTGGTCCTGTGTGTTGGTGGTCGGGTGGGTTGCTGTGGACGCTCAGGGCGGCGCTGGCGGTGGCCGGAGGGGGGTGGCAGTGGTCGGAGGGAAGGGGAGGGAAGTGGCGAGTAGTTCGCCGGAGGTTCGATGGCCGGAGGTGGGCTGAGGGTGGTGGTGTAGGGTTTGCAAGGGGGAGGGGTCGGGTATTTATAGGGTTAGGTTGAGTGGCATTTTGGTAAATAGGTGGAAGTTTAGGGGCATTTAGGTAATTTTGGGTTTTGGGATATTTAGGCTGATATTTTTCAGGTGGGACCCATGCCACATGGACGGTCCGTGATCACCGGAAAATAGGGGGGTCACACCTCATAGGGAATTTTGCAGAAAAACCCTGTAAATTCATAAATTGCATAAAGGTCTTAAATTTGGAATTTTGCGTATTTACGCAATTTGTCTAATAAAATACTCTGTTTCCAGAAAATACTAAAATGCTCAGAATTGAGAGAGAAAAGCCGTGGGAGGGTCCTGAGGGGGTGGGGGTGAGTCTGGGCAGGGACATGGTCTGATTTCTGGGTGACACGGGTCATCGTATTTATTAATTAATAAATACTGCGCACGGTGTTCTTTAATTATTTAGAGGCAGGTAGGGTCACAATTTTACTACGGTGTCAATATACTAATTGTAGTATATTCAAAGTAGAATATTATTATATTTTTGTTTGGGCAAAACTGGTGCAGGTTGGGACTCAAATCTCTAGGGGTACAGAGATGGGTAAAGAGCAGAAAATTAAATAGGAAATAAATACGGACGTTTGTAACGATATTTGTGCGTCTCAAACGAGGCTCAAAATAAAGCATCTGGGAGTTGCACAAAATTTAGAAAAATAGTCTAACATATCTAGGACAGGTATGTGAACTTGTTTGGGGTTAACAGCTAGTGTAGTGCCCTATTTAATTTGTGTGAGGGACATGTGCACAAATCAATAGGATATGTAAGCAAAATAAAATTTAAAAAGTTGCAATAATTCTAATTAGCTAAAAATAATCCTAAATTACTGAAATCTGGTCGAGGGAGTTTACAGCTGGCCATTGCCAAGTGTCTAGTCCCTTGGTATTTTGGGACTGGGACGTGACACGCTGGGGCACTGGCACCGATCCGATCCGGACGGAACTTCAAGTGTAGTCTTCTTGTACTGGACGGGATGGTTTGTAGCGCTACTTGTACTTTCTCGATGCATTCCATCCTCTTCATTGACTAGTCATCCTTTATGGCATCTTGCCAGTGACCCCCTCGTATATTTGAACCTGTGCAAGCTAACTTGTGTCTTCGTGGCAGGGAAGGACATGGTAAGTATTGTGCAGGTGGTTCAGACGGGCAGGTAAAAGCCACCGAACGGTGGCAAGTTTATTTCAATAAAATTCTATATCAATGCTTGCTTGTAAAATGAACTAAGACCAGATAGAAAGACCACAAATAACTTCCATGCTTCGTATAAATAACGTATTGATTGGTATAGTTGGGTTAGTTAGCCTTCACCAGTGCATTTCGATGTACTGACCCTCAATGGAACAGGTTTCCCGCACCAAGGAGATCCTGTGAGGAGCTGAAGTCACTTTCCAATCCAGTTCAACTGCCGACACGCCTTGATCGTGCCCTATTTTGAAGCATTTTTTAGACCCAGGAGCTAGCAAACTTAACTCATGCAGCTCAGAGGAAAAGCTATTGTCCCGCCTGGAGGTCTCTTATTTTGAAGTTTTAGTAAATGATGTAATGTATAGGACAACTATCTCATTTTATGTCAACTTTTGTAAGTCCGTGAGGCAACTATCTGACTCGTTCAAGAGTTTGTAAAAGATGTTCATTATCAATAAAGAGAACTTTTCCATATTTCAACTTTGTGTTTCAATTATCTGCGTACTCTGAATAAGTGCTCGTTATGAAAAATACCTT
Organism: Iris macrosiphon; assembly: GCA_036927795.1. Taxonomy (NCBI): domain Eukaryota; kingdom Viridiplantae; phylum Streptophyta; class Magnoliopsida; order Asparagales; family Iridaceae; genus Iris; species Iris macrosiphon. The sequence goes on from JAYESA010000008.1 coordinate 201,926,156, forward strand.
AGCCTTGTGCGGTGCGCAACCTAGGCCCGCACGGCGTTACGCCCGGGGGACCACTATCGATTCCACGAAATCGGGACGTGACATGCCAAGCTCTCGCTACCAGAACCTGGAGATTTGTCAACCAACTTGTGGGTCAATACTACAACATGTACTGGTGAGCGACCATGTCCAAACTTATTTTTAAATCCACACTAAACATATGAAGCTAGCATTTTAGATGATCTTTCTAGTTGTCTAGTTTCTTTTAATAATTCATGCAAGAAAATATAAATAATAGATAGACTACGCACGCATATGATAAATCTTACCCACGGTCGAGCGGTTATCCCTGCAGCAGACACACAAGTTAGCAACAATTTGCATATATGTATATAACTCATGTATCTGTGTTGGTATCAAGTGTCAAGTATGCGTAGAAGATAACTTATCATGCAACCTAACTACATGATGGTCCATGGAAAACCCATTCTCTATAGACATGAACACCCCCCTGATCGCGAGGACTTCATTGTCTCAGGGTGTTCCTCTGATCCCCCCTAGGACGAACGATCCCAGTACCCCAAAAATCGTTCGTGGGATTACCCTTGTGCACAAGTTATCTAAAGACCGATGCATGGTATGCAGCTCTATCATGTAAACTCTTACTATGCAGCAGTTAGACTATAAAATAACATCTCTATCTCTTTACTCTATTTTTTTTGTAACCCATGCGAGGTTTCTCTAAACATCTCTTATGCAGCATATGAGTAAGGAACATATACACGTCTTGAACAAGCATTTGCAATAGTTCTATATACATATAATCAAGCATGCAATTCATCTCTTTTAGCTTATCTCGTTTAGTGATGGTTCATTTGTATAGGAACATGTAACTCGTGCAGACTAGAGATCATTTTATTAAAGCGTATGGACTGAAGGATTCATCGAAGGGACTAAGTCACTCACCGATTGATTCAAACGAGAGGATATGAAAGCCTAATACAACGACCACTCCTTGGTTATACGTCCTGAAATTGCAACAATACTTGGTTAGCATCCTTCGATCTCTTTCCCTTACAATTCGAAAAGAATTCACAAGCGAGAAAAGCGAATCATGAAAACCAAGTCATCGAAAGCAAGACAAAACACAAAGAAACACAAACCAAGTAGCAAAACAACCAATGAAAACTCTTGGACTTATTTCAGTAGAAGCCGTTCCATCAATTTGAAGGGTTTATTGCATTTCGTCCGTATTGATTTGGAGGTAAGGTTTTCCCGAGACTCGATTCTCAACCGAGTCAAAGTAACAAGTGTTCCATAAGTATCCGTTAGGAATGGTGCATTACATAATACCCCACTGAGAAGAAGTTTTATCCTCGAAACTTAAGAGATCAAGGAGTCGAAGATCAAGACATCAAGAGGTCAAAGGAATCAGAATCACCAATATCGTGTCCGCTCGTATCGCGCTCAATATTCAAATGGTAAACTCTAGGCCTTCTCGTTTGATCAGTTTGTCCATTAGCTGGGGCTGGGACGGAGTTCTGATTCTGTCCATGTTCTGCATTGTCCACTTGGTTCTCTGGAAACCTTCTCTTGTTCTGACAATCTCTGAAGCTATGGCCCCTCTGAACACAGTTGAAGCACTCTCTATTTTTAGTGCGACAGTTTTTGATGCTATGACCCCGTCGGCCACAGAAGGTGCACTCTTGAACAGGACGCTGCTCACCTTCTATCTTCTTCTCCCCATCTTGGTATCTTTTGACATGAGGGTTTCGAGCAACTGGCGCCTTCTCGGAAGCACTCTGTGGCGAATATTGCTCATTCTGAACTGCTGCCTCGAAGGCTTTTATGTAGGAGATATATTCACGGTTTATAACATCTTTCCTGAGGTCGTCATTCAAACCCTTAATAAATCTGTGTGTACGGGCCCTCTCGTCAGGAATCAGTGAGCTAGCAAACTTAGCAAGTTTGGAGAATTCTGACTTATAGTCATCGACGGACTTGCTCCCTTGCTTAAGTTCGGTAAACTCATCTTCCTTTCTCTGTTTGACGGCAGGAGGAAGGTATTGCTTCTGGAATGCTTCCTTGAACATTTTCCAAGTGATTTTGCCGTCTTGGCACCTTGTGGCAAGATCCTGTTTCTTGATCTGCCATCAATCGTGTGCTCGTAACCGCAACTGCATGACTGCAAACACCACTCTCTTGTTTACAGGTATCCCAGCGAATTCGAACAAGTCATCCAACTTGGCGACCCAGTCCATCATCTTATCCGGCACGGTCCTGCCTTCGAACTCAGGAGGGTTCAACTTCAGAAACTCAGCACCTTTAAAGATAGACTTCCTGACCGCCTGCAGAGGCTCATCAACTTCTGTTAGGCCTGCTTCTCGAGACGCGGGTGTGGCGACCACATGTGTCGCGGCGGTTCCCGATGCACTGCTATTGACGACTAAGGTTGTCATTATCTGAGTCAAAGTGTCTAACTGCTTCTGTTGTGCTATGGCTCGAGCATCTGCCCATTGCTGCTGAGCCTCAAATCGATCCTGTTGGGCATTGAATCGTTCTTGTTAATTTTCAAACATGCCAATCAACCTATCAATTTGGTCATCGTTCACGCTCTCTGCCCGCGATGTCCCTTGGTTACCAGTTTTAGTCATCTTGCTGCAAAATAGGGTAGCTTGAATTACTCTCATAACGTATTATGGACTTATTGCATGGGACATTGGGTTTTCATGCTCTTCAAGATAGGGACATTTTATACTTTCGATTTACTTATATAGATTCGCAACCATTTTCGAAATTCGGGACTTTTGAAACCGTTTGAAAACTTATATCATTTTTTCAAAATAATATTTGAAGAGACTAAGGACATAAAGCTGTGCTCTGATACCACATGTTACGCCCCGGTCCCGTAAGGGTCGATCGTCCTCGTTTGGTCCCTACGGAACCGATTGTCCTCGCTTGGACGCGATACCGTGCAAGCCTAAGTTATGCTTGCACCAGGCTTAGTACCTGCACATGACAAAAGTCAGACGAAAATATACATATATAAGCACGAAATGTAAATACAGAGAACCAAAGTTGAACACATTTGATAGGAACACAAAATACTTTCTTCATTGAATACTTGAAGATTGAATTACAAAGTACTTGCTTGGCTGAGTTATAAAATATTCCATAGATGGCTTACAACTCTTTTTATAAACCCAAAACTAGCCACAACTCCCATACATTATAGCCTTTTAGTAGGACCAAAATTAAAACAACTAGCAGAAGAGGAGTTTGCACACAGGAGAGGAAACCTAAGGAAGCAGCATGAGCACGGTCCCGCTAGAATGACGCGCTAACACTGGTTCAAAACACTCGCCAAGCTCTCGCTACTAGAACCTGGAGATTTTTCCATAAACGTGGGTCAGTACTACAACATGTACTGGTGAGCGACCGTAGCCAAACTCACATAAAAATCTACACTAAGTAAACATGTGAAGCTAGCATTTTAGGTGATCTTTCTAGTTGTCTAGTTTCTTTTAGCAATTCATGCAAGAAAACATAAATAATAGATAGACTACGCATATGATAAATCTTACCCACGGTCGAGCGGTTATCCCTGCAGCAGACACACAAGTTAGCAACAAGTTGCATATATGTATATAACTTATGCATCTGTGTTGGCATCAAGTGTCAAGCGTGCATAGAAGGTAACTTATAATGCGACCTAACTACATGATGGTCCATGGGAAAGCCATTCTCTATAGACATGAATACCCCCCTGATCGTGAGGACTTCATTGTCTCAAGGTGTTCCTCTGATCTCCCTAGGACGAACGATCCCAGTGCCCCGGAAACCGTTCGCGGGATTACCCTTGTGCACAAGTTGTCTAAAGACCGATGCATGGTGTGCAGCTCTATCACATAAACTCTTACTATGCAGCAGTTAGACTATAAAAGAACATCTCTATCTTTTTACTCTATTTTTCTGGTAACCCATGCGAGGTTTTTCTAAACATCACTTAAGCAGCATATGAGTAAGAAACATATACACGTCTATTTGAACAAGCATTTACAACAGTTCTATATACATATAATCAAGCATGCAATTCATCTCTTTTAGCTTATCTTGTTTAGTGAGGCTTCATTTGTATAGGAACATGTAACTCGTGCAGACTAGAGATCAATTTATTAAAGAGTATGGACTGAATGCTCTCTCTCTCTCTCTCTCTCTCTCTCTCTCTCCCCCCCCGATCCCCTATCCCTCTCCGGCGAGCTCCTTCTCCACCAACCCCTCCCTCTCTCCGGCGACCTCCTCCTCCACCGACCCCCGACCCCTCTCCGGTAGCCCCTTCCCTCACTCGCCCTCTCCTCCTCCTCCTCCACCGCCCCCTCCCCCTCTCCGGCGACCTCCTCCTCCACCAACCCCTGATCGCTCTCCGGCAGCCGCTCCCCCTCACTCGCCCTCTCCTCCTCCTCCTCCATCGACCCCCTTTCCCTCTCCGACGACAAGTAGCCCCTCCCCCTCTCCGGCTAGCCCTGACATCCTCCCGAGCTCCCCTCTTACTCCTCGACTCGAGCGGCGGAGACATCCCCCCAAGCCCCTCTTCCGACCTCAGGAATCTGAGCCAGGCCCTCCACCGGCCTCAAACGTCCGCCTCCGCGCTCCGTCAGATCCCCTCCCTTCCGAAGCAAACCCTAACCCTCCACATATCTATTTGGGGAAAAGACTATACACATTGTCGAATATATTTAAATTTTGTGGAAAGAAACATGACACAAGACGCAAGAAGACACATATAAACATTAGGTGTATAAACACATGTTTGCTTTGGATCGTTTTGGAAAGCTACTAATTTGTCATATTGATACTAGTTGCGGATTTTCTTTGAAAAAAATTAGACCATTACTATTTGTATCGGTAATATCGGCGGTATTGGACCAGAGTATCGAATTTTTTGGTTTCAGAAACAAATAACTATTAGTAAATTATTATCATTTTATAATATATATATTTTATACTTAATGCATAATTTTAAGTATTTCTAGTGTTGTTTCTTTTTTTTTTTTGGTATCAGACCGTTACTATGAGTATCGATATCGGCGATATCGGTAATATCGACGGTATCGGACCGGAGTATCGAATTTTTTTGTATCGAAAACAAAAAACTATTATATGCGATAGATAAGTTTTTCTCTTGCATTTGCTTTTAGCAAGTATCCTAACTAGGTACTCATAGTTATTTATATTTTTTCTTTTGATATGGTACATAATCATTAAAGTCTATAAGAAAGCAATGAGTCGATACTTAGTTGACCGATCGTGGATGTACAATCGACGACAAGAGAGTATGATTGGTTTGACAGATGATTTCAGGGTGGGCGTTAAAAAATTTCTCAAATACGCCAGTAGTCAACCTTATTTCATGGATGTGAGTCTCATCAAGTGCCCTTGTGTCAAATGTCATAATATACCATTCAAAGAGGTGGATCTTGTGGGGGAGCATCTCTACAAGAAGGGTTTCGTACCGAATTACAATGAGTGGATGGCTCAAGGAGAACCTTTGACTCCTCAATATCCTTCCTCCTTCAATACGGAGGTAGAAAAGTCCACTCTCGTAGGTAACTTTGAATATCGACCGCGAAACCTGGCGCATGAGTTGGTATTTGATGCGACTGGTCTAAGTTTTGATCCGGAGGATCCGAATCCTGATGCGAAGGAATTCTATGATATGTTCAAGAATGTCGATACTCCATTATACCCAGGTTGTGATTCTTATTCTGTCCTGTCGGTGGTAATACGGATGTTGAACCTCAAATCTGATTTTAACTTGCCACAGGAGTACTACGACCGGATAATTTAGTTTGTTAGAGAGTTGTTGCCAAAAGGATCAAAGTAGTTGCCTGAAAACTTTTACAAGTCGAAGATGATGATATGGAAACTCGGATTAGGCTACGAAAAGATAGATTGTTGTCGAAACGGTTGCATGTTGTACTACAAGAAGAACAATGATAAAGTTAGATGCATTTTCTGTCACGCGGACTGGTACAAGCCAATTCTGGAAAAAGAAAACTCAATTGCTCGAGCAAGGTTGGGTCTCTACAAGTACATACAGTTTTTACCGATTACAAAGAGGCTTCAGAAACTGCCTCCTCGGCATGCTCATCCTCTTGAGGGTCACCCTGACCACCATCAGCAGGCTGATGATTAAGGTTGGGAGCAACTCCATGTACTGGCTACCCCATAACTGGATCCTCTGCGATGTCCTCTGAAAACTGCTCGAAGCCAAATGACTCTAACTCAGGCAATTCCTCAGCCTCAGAAGGCATCTCGGAATCCTGAGTGTTGGTCATGGTCTGATCCTCGACGAATACCACGTCCTTGCTTCTGTAAAGCTTTCTTTCAACTAGATCGTAGAGTCTATAGCTAAACTCATCCCGACTGTCGCCGACAAAGACGCACCGTCTCGTCTTTGGCTCAAGTTTGGATCTCTCGTCCTTCGGTACATGCACGAAGGCCTTACAACCAAACACTCGCAGGTGATTAAATAACGGCTCTTTGTCGTACCATACATTGTCAGGCACATCACCCTGCAAATGAGCACTAGAAGATAAATTAATAACATAAGCAGCTGTGTAAAGTGCGTCACCCCAATAGATGCCTGGCAAGTTTGCTTCTGACAGCAAATACTGTACCCTCTCCATTAGCGTCATGTTCATCCGCTCTGCTACACCGTTGAGCTGCGGTTTCTTTGGTGGAGTCTTCTGGTGTCGTATCCCTTGCTCTCTGCAATAAGCCACAAAGGGACCGATATACTCGTCGCCATTTTCCGACCGAACACAAAGCAGCTTGTAAACACCCTAAATTTTCAGAATAAATGTTAATACAAATTTTCCCAAATTTTTGAAATTTTCAGGAATTTAAAACGAAGGTGAAGGTGATCTCAAGAATTTTAAATACAGTTTATTGGTGTTAAAATATTCTAGAAATAATATTTTATGGTGTAAAATGGAAAACCGGTCCTGTGGTATTTTTCGGTGAATTTATTGGACTCCAGAGTAGAGTTTAAAGCCTTTAAGACTATTGGCTTTTTAAACCCAACCAAACCAAGCTCGAACCAACCCAGACCAAACCCACCATAGCGGGTCAGACCCGAACCGCTGAAGAACCCGACCCGCTGCAAACCCTAGGCTGCCGTGAACACTGTAGCGACTATAAAGTCTCGGCGTTCGTGCCCTAGCAGCCGCCTATCTCTTTTCCTCGCCGTCGATCTCCTCTCAGCCGGTCGACTCTAACACCCCATCCTTCAACCGCCCGCTCGACCCGAGACCGGTCGCCGCCGCTCAAGCCCCGACGTCGATCACCCGGTCGACGCTGACTTCCCCTCAAGACCCCGGCGCCGCTGCCGCCAGGCCGAAGACGACCTCGAGTCGACACAGCCGTCCCCGGTGAACAACCCCGCCGCTTTCCCCATCGCCCACGACCTAGCCCTAGACCCAACTCCACCCTGGATGCCGAGCAGCCGCTCGATCCTCGCCTGCGGCCGCCGCGAGTTCCTCTCCCTCGGTCGATGCAGCCTTAGCAGAGTCACGGAGCCATCGACCTGGACGAGAGCAGCGGGACTCCACAGCAGACACCGGACACACCGCGAGGACACGACCAGGACACAAAGTGACTCTCGGACACGTAAAAAACAGATTCACGGGGCCCTGTTCAGGTACCGTTTTCTCCCTCATCGTAACACCGTTTTAGTTTCCGTCAGTTTCTACGCGTAGACAGTATAACCCTCTCGGTGCCCGTGCAACTCGTTCGGTGCATCGCGTCCTGTGGTGATCGTACACCGCGATCCAAAAATAGAAAAAGCAACGCCCTGTTTTACCCCGGAACTGAGTGCGCCCTGCCAAACGGGACGACTTGGTCACACGCGGTCTTTACCGAATCGTGCGCGTCTATGATACGGTCGTGTGGGATTTCGCAGAAGTCGATTCGGAGGTGCGTGCACCCCGGAATCAACGTGTATCCGCGAACAACACCCCGTATCCGACCCTTCTGGAACACGTTGTAACTTTGTGTACATACGTCGGATCGAGACAAAACTTGCGCCATCGGACTCGTAGCAATACGCTGGTCCGGTGACTCAAGTTTGGTCCGATTCTGAGAACGTTGACAAAATTGCGTATAGTGGGCCACACAGGCCCCACTTGACGGGCGATTTTGTGATCGGCTTATCGGAATCCAATTCTGGAAGTTCCGTTGGGTTCGTATCGTCGTTCCTAACTTGTAGACACTGAGTTTGAGGAATTTGGAGACCTTTGACCCTGACCCGCTTTTCGGTGCAAAGTGGCCCACATGTGGACCCCGCTTTGGCCCGGAAATGACCTTTTTGCTCCTGTGTCCAAATTGGACGTAAGGACCGACATTTCTAGCTGTTTGACATCTTCTGAGACTGTTGGTGATGTTTATTACAGCTTTTGGAGTAGTACCTACCGGATCCACAGATACAGGGACAATTGTTGGCATTCGGACATCAGGCAAGTGTACCTTGCCAAACTTTGCAGTCTTTATATATATTTTTCTTACTTTATTATATTTCTGTGCATGCTCAACCTAGGACCGTGTGACGTACTTAGCGTCCGATTATCAGTCGGGTGCCAACACTGTACGCAGTGTTGGGTACTGTCATTTAGAGATGGATTTTCGTGACACTTGTTATTCTCGTACTTGTCTTATCAAGTACCATACGACCCAGGACACTTGACACTGTTCATGAGGCAGGATATTCCTGAGATATTCGTGGTGATTCTGTATAGGATACATGACTTGACAGAGATACTATATTTATAGATACATATGACTTGTTGCATTAGTGATGATCCCGCTTGACATGGACATGAGACGTTATGGTCATGATATGTGTGGTTACATGGGGAGGGGAGAGACACACAGGCTACAGGCTGTTTCATATATATATCTACTACTATTGTGAGGTCGTAGACTCTCGTAGCAGAGCTAGGCACATTACTTGTTATTACCACTACCGGCTCCCCGACACAGAGCTTGTAGTGGCTCAGCCTGAGTACTCGTGTTGCTCTCACTTGTATTTTCACTTAGATGGTTATTTACTTGCCCTATTTATTTTATTATCTGCTGCACTGCATTTATTATTGGCATGAGCTTTCTTGTACCTTGCTATGTCCCCTGAGGACCTGGATCCGGATTATGTCCCCAGGATTTGAGGACGAGATCTATCCCGAGATATACGGGACCGGAGCGGGAGCTGATCCAGGAGCTGTACCACCATCCGAGGACGAGGTGTTAGCCGAGGACTTCTCCTGAGCATCCATGTTTCTGGCTCAGTATTTATTTATTAATTCAGTCATTTATTTCTGGTCTGTTGAACCACTGTACTAGTTGTTTATCGGGTTGATCCCCGAAGTACTTTGTTGAGTCTGACAGATGATTTACATTTCTTTATTTACTCTGTGGATCATATTTTATATCTTGAGTGGATGAGATTAGTTGTGCCATGATTATCGTAGGCTTGTTATTTTACATTTTAAGTATGTCCTGATGGATCCATTAAATTGGGTTTGTTCATCGGTGCGTACTGCTGGCCATTGCCACGCGTCCGGTCCCTCGGTATTTTGGGACTGGGGCGTGACACAACTTCTTGCCCGTCTCCCTTTCAACAGAGGCTTGAAACTTCTTGAAAGTGGACATCACCTGATCCTTGGTCTTTAAGGTATAGACCCAAACCTTCCTGGAACAGTCATTAATAAATGTTACAAAATAAGAAGCACCATAAATGGATTTTACCTTCATAGGACCGCAGGCATCCGAGTGAATCAACTCGAGCAACGCCGACTTTCTTGAACTTGGGTGACTTTGGAAAGACACCATATTTTGCTTCCCCGCCAAAGAGTGTGTGAACTTCTCTAACTTTGTTGACTTTAGCCTTGGAATCACTTTTATGTTCACCAAGTAGCTCATCCCCTTCTCGCTGATATGGCTGAGTCGCCTGTGCCACAACTCAGTAGACGCATCAGTAGCTTGCGTTAACCTCATGTACCCCCTGTGCGCTCCTTCCATATAGTAGATTCTGGACCTCTTGCTTCCTCTGGCAATCACCATCGAACCTCTGGAAAGCTTCTACTGATTGTTCTCGAAAAGACTGAAGAAACCCTCGTCATCCAACCTTCCAACCGACACCATGTTGAAACGGATATCAGGGACATGACGAACATCTTTGAGAACAAGAACTGCACCCGTCTTTGTCCGCACATGCACATTTCCAATGGCAACCTCCTTTGACACATCTCCATTGCCCATCTTTAACACTCCACAGTCGCCTATTGTGTAAGTAGCAAATAGTACCCTGTTGTGAGATACGTGCGCTGAAGACCTGAGTCCACCAGCCAAGAGTTGTCATCGCAGGCGAGGTTCACAACTACCTCATCACCTACAGTGATCACGTCGCCTCCATGTATCGAGGCCGCTGCTGTAGTGTTCTCACTTTGCTTCCCCTTGTCGTCCTTCTTCTCTCTCTTCCAAGCGAAACAGTTTTGCTTGATGTGGCCCTTCTTGCCAGAATGGTAACACTGAGTCCTCGTACCGACCCTTGGACCTTCTCCTGCTTTTGTCTCTACCACCGCCTGGATCCCTGCATTTACCCCTTCCACTGCTCTCTGAAACAAGCGCCTCTAAGTTGGATGTGGATGAAGTGCCCTGAGAACGTCTCCGCATCTCTTCATTCAGTACCCCGCTCTTGGCAAACTCCAGACTGACCACACCTTCCGGAGCAGAAGCGATCATAGACACTCGTACGGTCTCCCACAAGTCTGGCAATGTACACAACAACCATAGTCCCTGAACTTCGTTGTCGAACTTGACTCCCATCGAGGATAGATGGTCAACCACGTCCGAAAACTCACTCAAGTGATCCGTAATAGACGCCCCATCTTTGTACCGTAGACCCATCATCATCCGGATCAGGAATAATTTATTTATCTCATCCTTCTTCATATACAAAGATTTCAGCTTATCCCACAGTGTCCTCGTTTGCTCAATACTGGCAACGTGGTTGTACACGTTCTCGTCAACGAACTGTATGATGTACCCACATACCTGTATATGCTCGAAATTACAATCCTCTTCATATTTGTCACTGGGCCTCTCAGAAGCAAATACCGGCAGATGCAGCTTCTTGACAAATAGCAGATCCTTCATCTTGCTCCTCCAGTAGTAATAGTTGGTACCATTTAGGTTCACCATGCGCATCGGCTTCGCATCCATCTCTCCTCCCTGGTTTACCTGTCAACTACTGACACCCTTCTGAAATTCCAAAACCTGGCTCTGATACCACTTTGTTGGAAAAGAAGTGTGGAAACCTTCCCCCAAACCAAAGAATACCTGCGAGAGAACCGAGCAATACAACTCACAAATCAAACACCAAACCACAGAAAAATAATCCACACAGACACATAAAATTTTGACGTTGAAAACCCTTACTGGAAAAATTACGGGACGATCGGAGTCCAACCCTGAAAAACATCCACTAATGGAATAAAGAGAATACACCCTCTACAAGCTCCTCCCGATCCAACACAGATCACCACAACACTTAGGAATAGAAAATAGATCATACCACGAAGATAAAAGACAATGAAAAATTACCCAAAGTTGATCTCCTCCTCTGAAACGGCCTCCAATTATTCTTTCTTTTTCCCAAAGTTGCAATGACACTCTTGCCTCCTTTTTTCTCTTTCTTGAGATGATATGTTATGTATTCTCTATGGAATTAGGGTTAAAAAACCTAATATATACCCCATAATCCCGCAGCTAATCCTGGACAGTAGGATACGATCCAACGGTGTATAAAATACCCCTAAAATTTTGTTCTACCTGCCGATCGAACTCGGACCGAATTTGGTTTTGAGGTTCTGGAACACCACACCGAGTTCGGCCTGACTTCAATTTTGAGGTTCTGGAACCCCACACCGAACTCGGACCGAGTTCGTACCGAGTTTGGCCCGAACTCTGTCTCCCCCTGTACAACATACTGCTCCTTCTTCCTCCCGAGTTTCTTCGACGTCTCGAATGGCTCTCATCACCTCCCCTGGCTTCTCTGACCACAGACTGCGCTCGTCGCACTCCAGAATGTTCTCCACATAGGTTGGGAACCCCACCCACTCCAACAAGAAAAGAAGAAGAAACATTCTTCTTCCACTGTTCCACATACCATAGACAGTAAACAATACCGGGCTACCACTTCAAGCTTCAACTCCTTCAACCACGTTCAAGTATTCAAGTCTTCAATCAACCCAGTTCAAGCTTTAACGATTCAATCCCTCCTCCTTCCGGCTACCACTCCTTCAACCACGCTCAACCCATATAATTCTTCGGTTCCTCTATACAGTCTACAATACAGTGCAAGAAGTTTTATTGAGGTAATGTTTCAGATTTTTCAGTGTAGCTACATATTTACAGTCTTTAGAGTCCATTTACAATCTTTAGATTTCCTCTAAATGTGCATGTTGTTTAGTGTAATTTTAAGTCAAGAGACATTGAGAAACTCCAAAATTTGAAGTGAACACTAATATTTCACAACGGGATATATTTTCAGATGAAAAATAATACACTATTAATTTTTTTTAATAAATTTCGAGAACAAGTTGCTTCAAGCAGCTAAAAGACTGAACCACCAGCCGAAATTATAAATGTGTTATTATAATTTATTATTATTTTAATAGTAAGTATGCGTTTCCTGAATTGCAATTCTGGTTACGCCACTACGCCTAAGCACATCTAGACGTTGCCTAGATGTCAGTCTAGCATTTCTGCATGTTCTTGATATTATGCAATTTTGTATACATCTATACATATATTATATGTAATGTAAGAAGCAAAATATAACCAATATTCAACATCAGGTAATGCTACTAAGCATTGAGCAATAAACATAAAAGTAACACTAATATTAAGTTCTAGTAAGCATTAAGCAAATTTTCATGAAGCAAAAAAGGAAGTCTATAAATAATAAGTTCTAATAACTTGCCTAAATATCATATTTTTTCCTCGGACAACCTACACCCAGGAGAATTTATTCCAGGTCGAGACGTCTATCCAACCTGCAAGCGTAGGCCGTCTAGGCGTCGTCTATGACAACATAGGCCCATGATCGATGATTTAAGGAAATATATAACACTCCATCCACCCCCAACCCTAGGGGTGAGCATTATTCAATTTTGAACCAAAAATCAAATTGAACTGAATCGAATAAGAGATTCGGTCCGGTTTGAAAAAAATCGGTTCAATTAATTCGGTTTTGAAAATACTAGAATTTCTTATTCAGTTTTGGTTTCGGTTTTGGGTTTCCATTCAAAACTGAAAATCGAATAAGACTTATGTAATTATGTAAATACTCTCAATTTTATGCATATTTTGTGATTAAAGATGTGTATATTTTGAAATCAACAGTTCTATGCATGTGTTTTGAAGTCCAACTTTGAACATAACTTTAAAATACAAAAAATATGTCTATACAAATTATAATTTTTAATATAATTTAACCACGATTCTAACTTTGGACACGATCAATTAAACAATAGCATTAACTCAACCGAACAAACTAAATAGATAATTCGATTCAGTTTCGATTTTGGTTAATTTCGATTCGATTTTAATTTTAATTTTTAAATTTTTAGAATTTTGATTTATTTAGTTTTAACTAATAAACCGAACGCTTACCAAATCCACCAAAATTAAAGAAGGCCTTATAATATCTTCACATTTCCAATAAAACCAAATGCCACATCTAGTCAAATAGGTTGCACATGAAACTGGTTTTTGACATAGAGTATGTCGAACCTATTCAGACAGTGATATATTTTGTCTTTTATACAAAACAATATGGTTCTGTGTTTTGTCTTTTATACGTTGGTCTTAAATTTCTTCCATTTCACAATGATTTGAGAAAAATGAGGCATGGTTAAAAAAAAGTGTTAATGGATAAACTATATTTTCTCATTCGATCTGACTAGAATTCTAAGTATTAATTCAATGTTTTATTTTAAATGCAAAATAATATAATCCGAAAAAAAAAAAGTTATATTGGATTTATATACTTATGTCAGCACCAAGAATCAAAGAAGAGAAGAAGTGTAAATATACTGAAAAACAAGAAAATTTATTTTTATTTCTTGAAAGTGGAAATTACAGACCTAAAACACTATTGCCTGATACATAGCTAAAGGGTCATAGTCCGATATGGTTTGTATCTCCATTTGTCACTGATATTCAATTGGTCGCATCCCTCGACCTAGATGTTTCTAACAGATCATATACATGACCTACTCCAACGTTTCTAGAGGCCTAGGATGTGTTCGATTGCTAAGAAAGTTAGTAAAGAAAAAGAAAAAAAAATAGTTTTATTGGAATTAAATTATATCATTAAATTATATTTATGGTGATTAGCTATATATGATAATTGACTGGTTGTATATGGTGACTGGGGTATTGGGATTAAATTGTATTTATGGTGATTGGCCATGTGACTTAGGCTCCAAGTTGATATGTGGATGTATATATATGTAATATCATGATGAATGAAATACCTAGAATATTATCTCCTATCACTTCTTCACATGGTATTAAAGCCTAACGGCTAGGGCACGTTTTCTTCGAGCGGCGGTGGTCGCGGTTGCGGTATGTCAAGCGGCGACGACGACATGACGAGCGGCGGCGGCGGCGAGACTTATATATCGGCGGCATCGCGGATCGATCCCATATTTCCGTATTACCTTGGTTCTAATGACAATCCGGGTAATACAATTACGAAAGTGGTGTTTCGTAGGGAGAATTATGGGGAATGGTCGAGATATTTTCGGCTTTCTCTACGGGCTCGACGAAAATTTGGGTTTGTTGATGGGTTTATCAATAAACCTTCGGAGAAGGATCAATTAGAGGATTGGTAGTGCGTCCAATCGATGCTTGTGGAGTGAATTTTGCATACTATCGACGCTTCGGTGAAGAAGACAATATCCTACTTTGAGGAGGAGAAACCACTGTGGGATTCGCTCAATGTTAGATTTAGCGGACATGCGGCTGGTGGTGGACGTGGACTGGGTGTGAAAGTGCATGCGGCGGTGGCTGGACATGGCTTAGTTGCTACACAACCGCGGATGGCAGATGATGGTGCATGCGGCGGCGGTGTGCCGGGATTGATTCCTGACCAATGGCAACAACTTATTTCAATGCTTGGTAATTCTTTGGCCAAATCTCTGGAGGATCGTATGGTGGGTAAGTCCATTGCACCTTGAATTATTGATCACATGCGCTTCGAATCATGTTACAGAGAGTTTGGATTTATTGTCGGGGGTGACAACAATGGAGGAGTGTCCGGTTGGACTCCCGGACGGACGGACAGTCACTTCCCGATCTTCCGCAGGTAATCGGTCATCCCTGCTAGGCGCGAATCATCGCGCCAGCGCTCCCGCGGGACGATCTAACCCATTTGGACATGATGCCGCACGAGCGTAAGCCGCGCCCGTGTAAGGTCATGATCCGAACAGGCGACAAGAGGCCTAAGCCACAGAGTCGCACATATTGCTCGAGTGCAGCGAAATAATAAACGCACAGGCGATTGGTAACAAGTTCACTGAGTCGTCAATAGTGGAAGCATTGAAATGCACAAGTATATAAATAAAACAAGTTCTTTATTGATATGAACAAGTGTTACAGGCGGCGTTAGGCCGAGATTACAAGTCGCTCAAGCCTCTCTCTCTCTGAAACAGTAAAAGTGTGCCAAGTGGCTACATTTGTGGAATGATACATAGGTGATGTTCCAACATTATGTCTTGTATATGTGCTTCAGTTCCGGCCGCAACGTTCCAAGGCTCCAGAGTGAACTCCATGCCTTAGCACGCACGAAGGAGGCATCCGCACCAAATGAGGTTCTCCCACACTCTGCAAGCAATCTGGTGGGTTATCAGTACATGAATGCACTGGTGGGGAGGCTTCTCGCCTGCTCGACAAATCCAAACACGTTATGTAGATTCCGTGCACCATCTATTAAGTTATCTTTCTAGTCTTGCCATAGGATCAGTTTTATGGCATTTATGAAAAGCCTAACTCGTGTGACAGTGCGCCGTGCGATATATATAAAGGAACACAGCGAGACTTACCAACTTACCATTCGTCCTTCCCTGTCCAAGAAAAATCAATTTAAATCAAGCACGAACATTTATAATAAAAACCAGGGACAATAGCATATGCAAATACAAGTGTTGTGAACGAGATTATGATTCGGGTGCATGAGTTACACAGATTATAAGGCGTATTGCAGAAAATGTTGAAGTGCTCTATATGTACAAGTGTTTCAATTATACACAAGTATGTTATACTCATGATCGTTTAGGTATTTTTGATTTCTGGATGCGATGTAATGACTCACACGCGGATATCCGCTAAGCGATGATAACTTATCTATATGAATGTGAGTTGCTGGCATAGCCATAAAGGACGAGTTATAGTCACGGGGCGCAGAGGATGGAGGTACATGTGTCTCTACACGCCATCCCGCCCTGTTGTGAGACTATCATTAAGTTCCATCCGGATCGGAGCAGCCCCGGTGCCCCGGAGACCGTCCGTGGAACGAGATCCGAAAATACCCTTGTTAACAAGTTGTCCGTGACATGCAAGTCTTGGTCTTCCAATTTCATAACTTGACATGATAATCCATGATTCTTGTTCTGAACGAGCATATGCTCCACGAGCTGTGATTCTTGATTTGCTTGACATGATTCTCGTTCAGTGTTCAACTTGACGCATTCCCCTGGTGCGGGGGCTGCCTTGGCGACCTAACGGTCCCGGATACTTGCAGGTTCATATTGCATATAAGGTCTATTTGATAGTCTTTTGGCTAACTGGATGCATACACGATTCGCGATTGTGTTACTTGATTATGGCATAATATAAGTGACAAGCATTCACTACTAGAATAAGCGGGATTAACGATATTTTTTAGCGACGTAAATGAAAAACGTCGCTAATATAATATAAATTAGCGACTCCATGTAAAAACGTCGCTAGATGTCGCTAAAATCGTCGCTGTACGTCACTAAAATTGTCACTGTACGTCGCAAATTGCTGACATGACAGTATTGCCATGTCATTAAAGACGTCGCTGTAACGTCGCTATATAAGTCGCTAATTAGCGACGTTAATAAACGTCGCTAATTAGTGACGCTGAGTCGCTAAACGTCGCTAAATTTAGTGACACATTAATATCGCTAAAAAACGTCGGCATAGCGACGTTTAGCGACGTTTTTTCTTTTAGCGACTTGCTTTTTTTGACTTCTTTAAAATGTCGCTAATTACGTCGCTAAACGTAATTAGCGGCATTTTTTGGTCATTTAGCGACGTTTTTAAACGTCGCTAATTTGACCTTTTCTGGTAGTGATTGAATCGAGGCAACGAGTACAAGTTAAAATATAAGCAGACAAGTATTGCATTTATATCGAATATAAGCATTTACGTTTGGCACGGGTATAAGGGTAAAGCGAGGTGTAAAACCATAAGGGGACATACCGAGCGACATAACCTAGGAAAGTGCGGTGTAAACAAGTGAACAGTGCACTACTAAGAGTATATATCATTCTACTCGAGGCATAGTGGGGTCTAGTTGCACAAGGCAAAGGTAGCATGCAAGGGTCCATTTATAAGCAAAGTTTTATTTCTATATTGTCACGCCCCAGTCCCAAAATACGTAGGACTAGGAATACGTAACACGTCCAGCCGTATGTATACGAACTCAAATATATGGAAATCATATACACACGTACGCTGTACATGAATATTTAATCCACCAGTGGTAATATACTGTCACAACAAGTCACACAGAATCTATATCTCATCCACAACACAAATAATCAGTAGGAATAAAAAGCTAAATAATAACTTAATATCAAAGATGAGTATCAAAATCTGATAGTTGGATGGAAACAAATCCACTACAAAACGACTATACTGAAACAACGGTAATAAAATCACAGATACTCCGAAGGTAAGACCTCCTCAGTCTGTTAAGTAGTATCCGGTCCAGGTCCGTACTCCTGCGGATACTCCTGCTCGTCCATATCTAGAAAGGGACCAGGTCCTCAGAGGGACGTAACAAGATACATAATAACATGCCAATAAGTACTGAAAAGTAAATATCTAATGGGTCGCCTAACCGTCTAAGTGAATGCAGTTGAGAACAACTTTCCACCAAGTGGACTGTCTGGCCATATAGTGGGATTGGCATAATTCTTTCGGAGAATCAGGGGCCTCAAAGCATGTCATCTTTTGAACGGCAGAGGCCTCCTGTAATATATATGGGGTCATCACCACCTGTCGCTCCGGCGGAGCGTCCGGGCGAACAAAAAGGAAAGTGCAAAGGAGCCAAAATGTCTTACTTGTTGTTCTCCCCATCTCATGCTCTAAGCATGCCACATCCATGACACGATAACCTTTAAATAACTGCCAGGTCTACTAGCATACAAAGTTTCTATCAGCAGTCATCCCTAACGCACGACCCATGCGTACAAGAGGCTAACCTGTCACGCAGTCCATGATCTATATAAGACTCATAACTCGTGTAACGACTGTGTCACGTCCAATAAACCTAATGATGCTCCATAATACTAGGGTGGTCTCATAAAGTAGGTCCAAAAATATACATACATAAACATCTATATAAGCAGAATTAAACATACATGTATCAGCTGGAATGTAAATAATAGTACGATGGCAAGGTATACTTGCCGAGCAAGAGTCCTGTATAGTGTACGTCCAAACAATGTTAAGTTTGTTGTAAGAAAAAGTGGGTTAGGGTTTGGAAGAGTAGTAATATATAGGGATAAGAGACGGTGGAGGCTGCTGCTGTTTCTTTCTTTTCATTGGTTTTGGTTGCGGTTGAGGAGAGTTTAGTAATAATAGGTAAAGAGGCGGTGGAATGAGGCGGTGGTGTCTGTTTTACGCGCGAAAAAGAAAATTAAGTGGTGGGGTTCTGTTTTACGCGTGGAGTTGTTTTACGCTTGGAAAAGGAAATAACAGAGTTGGTTTTTGCTACTGCTACTGCTACTGTTGATATTTTTCTAATGGGTTTGGGTTTGAGGTTAGCGAATTTCGGGTTGAAATTCAATAGGAATTCAAACCCATTTTTTTTTATTTTCTTTCTCTTTCTTTTTCTAATAAACTATTTATATATTTATATATACTTAAAAAATTCTAGAAATTATATTGGTGCATATGGTTAAGCTAGCAACTGTCCAAAGGGTCTCCTACATGGAATAAATTAGGAAAAATTTATAATGGCCCCATAAATCCTCTAATTACAAAATACCTCAAATGAAAATTAATAAAAATCTACTCCTTCTAGTTAGCTCGTAATTACTAAATAATTTAAATAATTAATACGGTTTTCAGAATTAGGGGTCTTACATTCTACCTAACTTATAAAAATTTTGCCCTCGAAATTAAAACTAAGCCCTGGTAGAAAGTCAAGAATGGTAGGAGATATAATTTAACAAAGTAAATTGATACCTTGGTCAATGAATATGTTCGAAAAACGTTTACGCATGTCGTCTTCTCGTTCCCAAGTTGATTCTCTTGGCGCGCCATGCTTCCATGCCACGCGGACCAAGGGAATAGACTGGTTTCTCAATACTTTCTCTCGACGATCGAGGATTCTCATGGGTTGCTCTTGATATGACAAGCTCGGCCCAATGGTAATCTTCGAATGGTCGAGAACATGACTGCTATCTGCCACATATCGCCTGAGCTACGACACATAGAATACGTCATGTACTCCCTCAAGTGAAGGTGGTAGCGCAAGTCGATATGCCACTTCTCCCACTTTCTCTAGCACGTCAAATGGTCCAATATACCTTGGACTCAACTTACTGCGTCCTCCGAATCGAATGGTGCCTCTGGTAGGTGATATCCTCAAAAAGACATGATCACCCACTTTAAATTCCAAGGGTCGATGATAAAGGTCTGTCCACTGCTTTTGTCTGTCTTGTGCTGCTCGTAGGTGTCCTTGTATCTTCTTAACTGTCTCAAAGATGTTGACCACTAACTCTGGTCCCAAAATCTGACGTTCTCCCACGTCACTCCAACACACAGGAGACTTACACTTTCTTCCATACAATGCTTCAAACGGAGCCATCTGGATGCTTGCCTGATAGCTATTGTTGTATAAAAACTCCACAAGATGTAGGTGGTCCTCCCATGATCCTCCAAAGTCTATCATACAAGCCCTCAACATATCTTCCAATGTCTGAATAGTACGCTCTGACTGTCCATCTGTCTGCGGGTGATAAGATGTACTGAACTTCAGACGAGTTCCAAGACTCTCTTGCATGCTCTTTCAAAAATGCGATATAAATTGCGAATCCCTGTTCGATACAATGCTGACTGGTATGTCGTACAATCTTACGATCTGCTTCATATATAGGTCAGCCAAAGCTTCTGTAGATTGGCCAACTCTAAAAGGTAAGAAATGGGCCGACTTGGTGAGTCGATCTACTATTACCTATATTGCATCTTTACCACTTGAACTTTTGGGAAAACCCGTGACGAAGTCCATAGTGATGTGTTCCCACTTCCATTCTGGAATCGGAAGTGGTTGCAATAACCCTGCTGTTCTCTGGTGCTCCGCCTTTACTTGTTGACATACCAAACATTTAGCTATAAAGCGGCTATTTCTCTTTTCATTCCATGCCACCAAAAGTGTTCTCGTAAATCACGATACATCTTGGTGCCTCCAGGATGAATAGAATATATCGAACTATGAGCTTCTGTCATCAGCTCCTGTCGAATCTCTCCACTTGGAACATAAAGACGATCACTACATCGTAATGTCCCGTCATCATGAATGCGCAGTCCTGTCTGCTCTCCGGCCTCTTTTCTTTCCTTTAATCTTCTGAATATGGCGTCTGTAGGCAAAGCTGCCTTGATCCTCTCTACTAGGGATGATTGTACTTGCAAATTGGCTAGTGTCCCGTCTGCTCCGGGTAATATCACTTCAATGCCAAGATATTGCAAGTCCTCCAATAATTCCCTCTGTGTCGTCAAGAAATAAGCTGCTGGCTTCCGGCTTAACACGTCAGCTACAACGTTAGCCTTGCCTGGGTGATAATGTAGCTCTATCTCGAAATCTTTCATAAATTTGAGCCATCGACGTCTCATATTTAATTCCTTCTGCGTCAAGACATACTTGAGACTTTTGTGGTCTGTATAGATTTCCACTCGTTCCCCATATAAGTAATGTCTCCATAGCTTTAGAGCAAATACAACGGCTACAAGTTTTAAGTCATGAGTTGGATAATTCTTCTCATGTACTCATATCTGTCTAGATGCATATGCAATCACCTTGCCATGCTTCATTAATACGCATCCCAAGACTTTTCCTGATGTGTCACTGTAGATCACATAGCCTCCGGATCCTGATGGAATAGTTAATACTGGTGCTGTAGTCAGTCGCTTCTTCAACTCCTCGAAAGCGGCTTGACACTCGTTGGTCCATATGAACTCTTGATCTTTGCAAGTCAAACGAGTCAGAGGTATTGCTATCCTTGAGAAGTTTTCCACGAACCGTTGGTAATATCCCGCAAGTCCAAGGAAACTTCTCACCTCTGCTGCTGATTTAGGAACAGGCCATGTCTCGACTGCCGAGATCTTTTCTAGATCAACAGAAATACCATCTCATGTAACCACATGTCCAAGAAATGAGACCTTGTCCAAGAAAAACTCACATTTACTGAGCTTTGCATATAGCTGCTCTCCCCTCAAGGTCTCTAGAACAATCCGCAGGTGCTTCTCGTGCTTCTCGTGGCTCTTTGAATAGACAAGTATATCATCTATGAAGACGAACACAAACTGGTCCAAATACTGATGGAAGACTCGATTCATTAAGTCCATTAAACTAGCTGGAGCATTGGTCAATCCAAATGGCATGACCAGAAACTCGTAGTGCCCATATCTTGTTCGGAATGCGGTCTTCGGGATGTCCTCCTTCCGTACTTTCACCTAGTGATATCCCGATATCAAATCTACTTTTGAGAACATCTTGGCTTCACTAAGATGATCAAATAAGTCATCAATGCATGGCAGTGGATATTTATTCTTCTGTCACTGCATTCAAGGCTCTATAGTCAATGCACATACGCACTGACCCATCCTTCTTTGGTACAAACAATACTGGTGCTCCCCAGGGTGATGCACTTGGTCGGATGAAACCTTTCTCTTCTAGTTCTTTCAACTGTGTCTTCAGTTCATCCATCTCCTTCTTTGCCAGTTTATAAACATGTGATGCTATGGGTGCTGCTCCTGGCGTCAATTCAATTGAAAACTCTACTTCTTTATCTGGGGGTAGGCCTGACAATTCTTCTGGAAAGACGTCTTGAAATTCTGAAATAATGGGATGATAGACAACCTCGTCCATTGCGAGCTGCATACCATCAAGGATTTCTGTGGATCCTCGTGCAAACTCAAGTTCAGGCTGGCCGGGTACCTTAAAAAGAATGCTTCCTCCAAAGCAATCGAAGAAAGCGTGGTACTTGCTTAGCTAGTCCATTCCAAGCACAATATCAAAAGTTGGCATAGGAAGGACTAAGAGTTGGGCGTTCATATCTCTGCCATGTATCACTATAGGACACGATCTACAAATTCTATTAATAGGTACAACTCCTCTTCCGGTAAGAATTCTAACACAACTAGGTAAAGGTGTAGAGATAATATTGTATTTTGCAATAAATCTAGATGATATGAATGAGTGGGTGGCTCCCGTATCAAACAATGTCACAACACGGAAAAGTAAAAACAAGAGTGATACCTGCTATGACATCAATCTCTTGATTCATGTCATCTACTTTCATTGCAAAAGCTTGCCCATTCCTCTGCGGCTGTCCATGACTAGCCCTCATGTACTGGTCCTTCTGGGTGGGTAGCGGTGGTCCTCGCTGAAATCCTCCTGCTGCTGGAGGTCGAGATGCTCCTGGTTTAGCCATTTATTGAGCTGGCTTTGGTGCTGGAAGTGCTAGTCTCTGTGCTGGCGGTGGAAGTGTCTGCTGCATTGGACAATTTTGCGCCAGGTGCTGTCCGGAATCACATCTCATACACCATCCCAAACGGATCTGACAGTCTTTTGTGATGTGCCCGCGTCTCCCACAATAATTACATTGGGGCTTATCTGGAATTTGATATGGTCCTGCTCTGTGCTGATACTGTTGTTGCTGAGCTAAAAGACGTCTGATAGGTCCTCCTTGTCGGTCCTTGTTGTGTCCTCAGCTGACCTCCCTTTCCTCTGCTGATGGTTTCTTGCAATCTGGCTTCCGTAAGTAACTCGGCATAAGAGATCCGGGACTGTGAGCTGGTATAATGTTGGAGCTCCTGAGTTAGTCCGCGATAAAATCTTTTAGCCTTGACCAAGTCATCTGGTATCAGGGCAGCGCCATATTTACTAAGGCGACTAAACTCGGCATCGTACTCGTCAACTGTTCTGTTCCCTTGCTCCAGGTGAAGAAACTGATCGTACAATGCATCTCTGACGGTGTTCGGGAAGTACTTTCTCTCAAAGCACTCCAGGAAATGCTCCCATGTATGGTATGTACCCAGCTAGCGCTCCATGGATTCCCACCAGTGGTGAGCATTACCATCTAGAAGCGTCCTTACACCCGTCATCCACAACTCCGTAGGTAACTGCGATGCTTCTAATAACTTTCGAGTGTGAATAATCCAGTTGGTAGTTTCCTCTGGACTCTCAATGCCCTTGTATGGCCTCAGACCCATCTGTACAAAGTTCTGTACTGAACCAACTCTAGCTCGAGGTTCTGGAGCTAGTGCTTGAGCTGGTACAGTAGTCTGTGCAGCCATCCTTTCAAGTGCTGCTAGAAATTCTTGCCTCTGCTCGGCTGCCTGTTGCCTCTGTTCCTGTATCATCATCTGGAAGAATTGGAACAGTTGTGCCTGGCCATCCTGCGGTGTCGATGAGACTGGAAGGGTCCCATTAGGTGGAACGGAAAGATCAGATAGAACTGGATTATGAATCTGTCCATCTGGTCCTAGAAGTCTAGGATTTGTTGAGGTCCCTCCTTGAGCCTGACCATTGACTCCAGGAGTTGTGTCGCCATCGGCGACAGTACATCCTTTCTTCATATCCATCTCTCTGCAGGCGATGTACACAACGTTTAGACGAAGTATAGGAATCAAACAGGGTTCAAGTATTAAATAGGATGTAGAAGCATGAATCATGCTGGGGAATTGTTCGCATATTTTACAATCAAACCCCTCCTTATATACATGAAGTCTCTCCTGCGTAAAACAGGGACTCAAGGTAGTTGCATAAAACAGATATTAAAGGAAGTTTGGCGTAAAGTAGACTTCAGAACTGTCGGCGTAATATATGGCTTCAGAACTGTCCGCGTAAAAGTTTGTGTAAAAAGTCTGCGTAAAAGTTGCGTAAAATCTGTGTGTAAAAGATCTGCGCGTAAGATTTGTCCGCGTAAAAGTTTGCTATTCTTCTGGCATAAAATCTGAAATACGTTGCAGCGTAAAGTTGTACGAGGAACTCTTTGTATTTCCTCGGATAAATTTGTCAGATAATTCAGTGAACGTGACATCTGACAAAAGTGCTGCACGATGATCGAGAGGACGACTGTCATGATGATTTTGCACAGAGACCCAGGTTGTCGTTTATTGACATATTTGATATGAGTCATTTTTACGCATGGAGTCTTCTGAATACGCTGCCTACAGAAATGAGTTTTACGCTCAAAATACGACAAAATCAAATGCCACATCAAAAACTATTTCTGCACAGGGCTCGAGGCATATCTCTGAATTTAATGCACGAGATTTATTTTTGACTGGGAAATCTAAAGCTGTGCCAAATACGCTCATATCACCATCTTTATATTTTACTCCTAATCGGGCTATTCTACGCTGGTTATCTATTATTCATGAATCATCAAGTTTATGCAGGGGCAGTTACCTACGTGGCTTGTATGCCATGATCTTATAAAGGGACACGTGTCATACGTGGATTGAACATGGGTAGCAGTTATCATAACCGCAGCGTAAAGGAGACAATCTTTTTCGTAGCTTGGCTTTTTACGCCAACAAGATAGTCAATTGGCTTTTACGCCAACAAGGGTAAAGGGTCTTTGGCGTAAAACATGGTTTACCCAAATAGAGGATAGTTGAAAGGAAGAATGAGGTTTTAGTCAAGTGTGGATGAGATCCTTATACTTTATTCCTGTACGCAGGCTTGTTTGGTACAGTTACGTAACCAAGACAATATATTCTTGACCTGCATGGGCCACCACCAAAAATATATCACGCCCCAGTCCCAAAATACGTAGGACTAGGAATACGTAACACGCCCAATCGTATGTATACGAACTCCAATATATGGAAACCATATACACAAGTACGCTGTACATGAATATTTAATCCACCAGTGGTAATATACTGTCACAACAAGTCACACAGAATCTATATCTCATCCACAACACAAATAATCAGTAGGAATAAAAAGCTGAATAATAACTTAATATCAAAGATGAGTATCAAAATCTGATAGTCGGATGGAAACAAATCCACTACAAAACGACTATACTGAAACAACGATAATAAAAGCACAGATACTCCGAAGGTAAGACCTTCTCAGTCTGTTAAGTAGTATCCGGTCCAGGTCCGTACTCCTGCGGATACTCCTGCTCGTCCATATCTAGAAAGGGACCAGGTCCTCAGAGGGACGTAACAAGATACATAATAACATGCCAATAAGTACTGAAAAGTAAACATCTAATAGGTCGCCTAACCGTCTAAGTGAATGCAGTTGAGAACAACTTTCCACCAAGTAGGCTGTCTGGCCATATAGTGGGGTTGGCATGATTCTCTCGGAGAATCAGGGACCTCAAAGCATGTCGTCTTTTGAATGGCAGAGGCCGCCTGTAATATATATGGGGTCATCACCACCCGTCGCTCTAGCGGAGCGTCCGGGCGAACAAAAAAGAAAGTGCAAAGGAGCCAAATTGTCTTACTTGTTGTTCTCCCCATCCCATGCTCTAAGCATGCCACATCCAAGATACGATAAACTCTAAATAACTGCCAGGTCTACTAGCATACAAAGTTTCTATCAGCAGTCATCCCTAACGCACGGCCCATGCGTACAGGAGGCCAACCTGTCACGCAGTCCATGACCTATATGAGACTCACAACTCGTGTAACGACTATGTCACGTCCAATGGACCTAATGATGCTCCATAATACTGGGGTGGTCTCATAAAGTAGGTCCAAAAATATACATACATAAACATCTATATAAGCAGAATTAAACATGCATGTATCAGCTAAAATATAAATAATAGTACGATGACTAGGTATACTTTCCGAGCAAGAGTCCTGTATAGTGTACGTCCAAACAGTGTTAAGTTTGTTGTAAGAAAAAGTGGGTTAGGGTTTGGAAGAGTTATAATATATTGGGATAAGAGGCGGTGGAGGCTGCTGCTGTTTCTTTCTTTTCATTGGTTTTGGTTGCGGTTGAGGAGAGTTTAGTAATAATAGGTAAAGAGGCGTTGGTTTCTGTTTTACGCGCGGAAAAAAAATTAAACGGTGGGGTTCTGTTTTACGCGCGGAGTTGTTTTACGCGTGGAAAAGGAAATAGCAGAGTTGGTTTTTGCTACTGCTACTGTTGATATTTTCCTAATGGGTTTGGGTTTGAGATTAGCGGGTTTCGGGTTGAAATCCAATAGGAATCCAAACCCATTTTTTTTATTTTTTTCTTTCTTTTTCTAATAAACTATATATATATATATATATATATATATATATATATATATATATATATATATATATATATATATACTTAAAAAATTCTAGAAATTATATTGGTGCATATGGTTAAGCTAGCAACTGTCCAAATGGTCTCCTACATGGAATAAATCAGGAAAAAATTATAATGGCCCCATAAATCATCTAATTACAAAATACCTCAAATGAAAATTAATAAAAATCTATTCCTTTTAGTTAGCTCGTAATTACTAAATAATTTAAATAATTAATACGATTTTCAGAATTAGGGGTCTTACACATGTTCTAACATAAGCAATACAAGTTGGGATTATTCCCTTAGCTAGGTGCATTTTATTCTTTATTAGCATGCAAGGGGTGATTCACCTAGCAATTAGCATGTATCGTCCATATTTTAAGTGTGCTGGCTAAGCAAAGACAAGTTCATCGTAGCCACCCACCTTAGCGATGATTTGCCTCGGTCAAGCGATACTACGAGCGAGTCTCGAAAGTCTAAGTCCGAACTCCTGATGGGCCAAGTTTTGAAATTCTTTGCCTCAAACGAGTATTCTCGCTGAGTAAAATGGGTCGGGACGTTGCACTTACGTCGTTTGAATCGGCTGTCATCTTGAACAGAACAGGTTTTTACATTATACACCACTCATAAAAGTCTCGTCCTCGAGACTTCCTGAGCGCAAACTGTTCTAACGCAAACTATCAATTCTATCCCAAGCGTAGCAATCGGTACCACTAGATCCGTTTGAACACAATTTTCTACTCGTTCTTATACCGTGTCGTGTATGCTGGGTCGGTCTCATTGAATGACTCTATCATCCAATTCAAGTTCTGACTCGGTCTCTATTGTGCCTTAGTGCGGAACATGTATCTCTTAATGCGGGGTCCGTTATAATTCATTTTGAATGACGAACTAAGGCTGAGGCAACTTATACAAGTCGTTATACTTGTCCATGCGAGTCTAACATATTCACTTGTACTAGCATTCGAGATTAACATATCGCGAGTCCGGATCATGCACATATTCAAAGCGTCCTTCAAACATATGCATGCCACCAACTTAGCGATAGCGAAGTCATCTTTGAAAGTATATGTGGTATACTATTGTATACCGTCGGTATGACGTCCAAGACAAATATAGAAAAATAGGAAGAACAAGTCAGGACAATCGGTATACCGTCGGTATACTCCAGTATAATATCGGTATGCCGGTCTAACTGACATGTACCGTAAGAAGATGGAGATCCAACTCGAAGATCTTTTTCGCTGGATTCACATTGAAGATGAGGCCAGGGGACAACTGAAGTTGGATTTTCTGTCCAAACAGTTGGCAAAAGCCAACTTGGTGCATGCTGGTGATTCCAAGGAAAAGCATAAGGCTTCTCACAATAAGAAAAAGAAGGACTTCAACCATCTGAAGGTGAAGTTGCCTTCGTTCAAAGCGAAGCCAAAGCCCAAGTCAGATGTGACTTGCTTCAATTGTGGCAAGAAGGGCCACTTCCGGAGTGAATGCAGATCCAATATCCGCGACTGAGGCCGAGGCTGTCGTGGAAGATGCGAAAACGGAGGCCGCCGTGGCGGCTGCGACAGTAGAGGATGAGGCAGCGGTGGTGGTGTCAAATGGTGAGGGTGCACTGGGGCGTGGCATGTGTACCAAGATTTCGTTTGTGAAGCTCCATGACTTTGTTACAAATACAATACAAAAGTTGTCTTATAGTCGTCCCTCCCAACGTTTCACCACGTCCAATCACTCATCAGGTACTCCTTATCCTATAGCACATTTTTTGAATTGTGACCGATTTTCTCTGGAACACAGGAATTTTCTTGCAGCTATAACTGCAGGTAAAAAATCGACCTCCTTTAAAGAGGCGGTTAAAGATGCAGGGTTGCGAGAAGCTATGCAGAAGGAGATACGGACGTTGGAGGATAGTGGTACCTGGACCATGGAGATGCTTTCGGCTGGAAAACGTGCTTTGGGGAGCCAATATGTGTACAAGATAAAGTATAACTCTGATGGGAGTGTTGAGCGGGTTAAAGCTCGTTTGGTGGTTTTTGAAAATTGTCAGGTTGAATGGATTGATTATACTGATACTTTTGCTTCGATTGTAAAAATGGTTACTGTTCGTGTCTTTCTAGCTGTAGCCGCAGCAAAGAATTGAGAACTACATCAGATGGATGTTGACAATATCTTCCTATATGGAGACCTTACCGAAGAAGTGTATATGAAACTACCACCTGGTTTCCAAACCAAATACCATGGTCAGGTATGTCGGCTTCGAAAATCTCTTTATGGGCTTAAACATGCGCCTCGTTGTTGGTTTGCGAAGTTGGCATCTTCTTTGCGGGAGTACGGATTTTGCCTATCGTACTCTGACCATTCGCTTTTTACTCTTCATAAGGGTGATGTTCAGATAAATGTTCTTGTGTATGTCGACGATCATTATTCTCTCTGGCAATAATTTTGCTGCTCTTACTGCCTTTAAGGATTATTTGAGTACATGCTTTCACATGAAGGACCTTGGGGCGTTGAAGTTTATTCTTGGTGTTGAGGTAACTCGAAGTGCGGAAGGTATTTTTCTGTTTCAACGAAAATATACACTTGACATTATCTCTGAGACATGATTGTTGGGAGTGAAGCCCGCAAGCTTTTCAATGGAATAATATCATCAACTTGCACACTCTACAAGTCCACTTTTGTTGGATGGGGAAGCATATCGACGGCTTGTGGGACGGCTGATTTATTTTTCGTTTACTCGGCCGGATTTGGTTTATGCTGTTAACATCTTGTCGCAGTTTATGCATGAGTCCCGGCATGATCATTGAGATGCGGCTTTGAGGGTTGTTAGATATTTGAAGGGTTGTACCGGTCAAGGCATTCTTCTTCGCTCTGACTGTGATTTAGGCTCCGGGGGTGGTGTGATTCTGATTGGGCGAGTTGTCCCATCACACGATGTTCTTTGTCTGGTTGGTTGATTTTTCTTGGTGTTTCACCCATCTCATGGAAGACGAAAAAAATAGGTGGCAGTGTCCCGTTCTTTGGCCGAAGTGGAGTACCGTGCGATGGCGGCGGTCATGTGTGAGTTTAAGTGGCTCAAGGGGTTGCTTGGCTGTTTTGGGGTGCAACATTCGTGTGCTATGTAATTGCTTTGTGATAGTCAATCTACTTTACATCTTGTGCAGAACCCAGTTTTTTATGAGCGCACAAAACACATTGAGGTGGATTGTCATTTTTTGATGGATGATGTTCTTGCTGGAGTTATTCGCCCATCTCATGTGCCAACGTATTGGCAACTGGCGGATGTTTTCACCAAAGCTTTGGGCAAACGGCAATTTGAGTTTCTTTTGCTCAAGTTGGACATTTGTGACTTGCATGCTCCAACTTGAGAGGGGGGGTATTGGGATTAAATTGTATCATTAAATTATATTTATGGTGATTAGCTATATATGATGATTGGCTGGCTATATATGGTGATTGAGGTATTGAGATTAAACTGTATTTATGGTGATTGTCCATGTGACTTAGGTCCCAAGTTGATATATGGATGTATATATATATAATATCATGATGAATGAAATACCTAGAATATTCTCTCCTATCACTTCTTTGCAAGTTTCTATACAGTCCAATATGTAGTACTTTTAGTTTCCTTATTCTCACTTTCCATTCAACCAACCAAACACATGAAGCACACAAACAAGCCCAAGTTACTTGCATGATTTATCACCATGCACCAACTTTGCATGCAGATACAAATCGTGCATTTTCCTCGCAGTCATCCCAAATGTTTCGGTCATGTCCAGATCTTCTGGTTTCATGCGACCGGGAAGCTCCCAGTTGAAGTGGTAAAGGAGCTTTGCTAGCACGAGCTCTACTGTAGCGAGCCCAAATGTGATCCCTGGACATATTCTCCTGCCGGAACCAAAGGGCAAGTATCCGTAATCAGCTCCTTTGAAATCGACCGAGCTTCCGTCAAACCTCTCTGGCCGAAAGGTCTCAGCATCATCCCAGACTCCGGGGTCTCTTCCCAAGGCCCAAACATTAATCATCACTCTGGCTCCCGATGGTATCGTGAACCCACCCACCTCGCATGTCTCACCACAAGCTCTAGGCAGCAGCAATGGAAGTGGTGGATGTAGCCTTAGAGTTTCCTTGATCACTAGTTTTAAATACTGTAGGTCACTGATGTCGTCCTCATGTATCTTTGCCCTCCCCTTTAGAATTCGCCTCACCTCCATCTGAACCTTCTTCATCACCTTAGGATGTTTTACTAGCTCCGCCAGGGCCCATGTCAAGGTGGTTGATGTGGTCTCGGTCCCTGCACTGAACATGTCCTGCCATGGAGTTGATAGAGAAAAAAAGATTTTAGTGAACCTCTCGTTAGTTTTTGGAAGGATTGCTTAACCGAGTTTTCAGTTCTTCAGTTTTTAAGAAATATTATTCCATATCCAGTGCAGATCCTTTGGGGAGCTAAGAAGAAAGTTGTTGGAAAGATTGCTTAATCCAGTTCTTCAGTACTTAACTCATTCTTTCTCAGGATGCTCATTCCATGTTCTTCGAGTAAATTTTATATGTGCAAATTTGAAATACAGCAAGAAAATTAAGTAGTTTGGACTAATTTGAAAATAGAGGGCATCTACAATGAGTTGATTAACAAAGAACTGATTCTCATTTCTGTCAATTGTACAAAAACATACTTTCAAGTGCCTACGGAATCAAATTTTATTGTAAGGAAATTGTTCGAAGAATATGGAAAGAGTTTCATGAGAAATAGTGTGTAGCTGAAGATTAATCTTACTTGAAGTCATGCTGTGGCAAATTCTATTGCTGACATGGTATTATATCTTGTTTCCAGAGAAACTTGTATTCTTATTTCTAAGCAAGACTTATGATCTTGACAAGTGAATTTGCTATTAGAGGGCTAAATAAATAAAGTGAACCTCTCGTTAGTCTGAATGTTGGGGCCAAACTAATTTTATTAAGGTTATAATTTAGTAACGATGTAGTTACAAAAATTACTATTTGACTTAATTGTCCTTAAGATGGACACGTCTATTTTTGAATACAATGGAGACTTCATAAAAGCTACACGAGTGACTTATTACCTTAGAGCATCTCCGATCATATTGTCTTATTTTGTGTTGTGATTTCTATGTGACATAAGGTACAATGGAGGTACAATGCAGGTTGCTGTTAAGCAAATTATTTCTTTGATATTTTTCCACATGTTACACTTTGAGTATACACAATTCTAATAATGGTGGTAAACATCAAGTCATTAGCTCAGACTAAGTGGGCCATAAGGAGGAGAGAACAATAACTAGGTTCAATTATATGGATTATCATTGTCTAAGCAGTAAAAAACGGTTATGTATCGGTTATATAACCGATATATAATGGTATCGGTCTTGGACCGATATTTTGTTGCAGAAATATCGGTAAAATATCGGAACCGATATTATCGGCCGATATGGCCGATATTTTTCGAAATATCGGTTTACAAAAAAATCAATTTCTCACGGTTTTGATTTTGCTATAGAAAAATCGATATTGAATGATATGACATTCTAGTTTTGCTACAGAAAAATCGATATTGAATGATATGACATTCACATCAATGGAGAATGGAGATTACATCTTCTGCCATCAAAATCTCCATGTATCAAACTTATTCAGAGATGTAGTTCCTCAAGTGATCTCCTTTATTTTGGATCTCTTGGATTTCTCGACGATATGTATACTTTCTGCATATTTTATAATAGAAAATTATTAAGTGTATTGTTCATATATAAAAATTGTGTTAAAAATACAAACCGATATTTACCTTTGTAAAACCGATATATCGGTGATATATTTATAACTCTACTGGACCGTTATCATGAAAAAACCGTTATTAACTGCATAGATAATTGTTTTGCAACAAACTACGACTAAATGTAAGTCGTTAAATTAGTGACAACGATCTTCCTACCCTGATATCGCACAAATATGGAAATGCTAGCGACATTATAGGAGTCGCTAAATACATCGCGATAATGACGTTTAGCGACGTTGTGTGGTTTAGTGACTAAGGTTTATGTGATCTATCAGTTTATGTTTATGTGATCTATCATAAACGTCGTTAAATGTGTCGCTAAACGTCGTTTGTGACATTTATTTAGACATTAGTGACTTTTTTGAATGTCGCTAATTTGACTTATTTTACTAGTATACGTTAGGACTCGTAAATAGAAAATATTTTTTTGATACTAACTTAACAATATTTACCTCATATACTGTTTCCAAGTCACGCTTTTGATAGATTCTATCTATTTCATTTTATTTTATCGTCATTTGACTGAGGCTTGTATGTCCTTACGTACGACATAGTATTTGTTCACTATATTTGAGAGATGAAATCGAGAAGGCTACAATCGTACACTATAAAGGAGCTTGAGAACAAGAATAGGGTGCTGGAACTAAAGGCGAGCATGCTGTATATTGACCTTCAACTTTGCATCAGTTAAGGTATATAAGTGTTTATATATACTTCGGGTTAGTACCTTGTAGTTGGGATTGAATAATGAAATCTCATATTTATATTTTTAGAATGCCTTTTACCTAGAGATATTAATCAATCTCGCAATAATCCCTGGTAAACCTAACCTAGAACTTGTTGGGTCTAGTCTAGATTTGGTAACAACACATGTACGGGCCTCCCAAATCATTATCCAATATTCGTGTGATCAAATTTAGACGACCATGATTAATGTTGGACAATTTTAGGAATTCTCTATGCCCTAAGGCTTCGTTTGGTAGGAGGGATAGAAAAGTAGAAGGAAAGAAAAAGAGATTCAGGATGGCATATATATACCATATATATATATGGTGTATATATATATATATATATATATATATATATATATATATATATATATGTATATATATATATATATATATATATGGGTTGAGGGTGGATGGCATGAGAAGCGCATATACAAGAGATTCAGGATGTATGTCCACAAAATTTAAGAGAAAGTTCATACTTTGCTTTTAGGGCTCCTCATTCAAGACAATTGAAAGAGATCTGTTCGGGAAGTCTTCTTCGTTCAGGAAAATCACTGTGTTTAGGTGAGTGATTTCATTGTAATCTTTGTCTTTCTATTGGAGTTTAGTGAGGGGTTAAATCTTTTGGGCAAATGGTTCAATATATTTTTATCAATCTTGTATCTTTTCTGGAATTATAAGATTGTAATTTGTTTATGTGACATAATCACCGAAAATACTGTGTTTTATATGTCTTGGTGCTTTTGTTAGACGTTGGTTCGTTATCTTCAAGTGGGTTGACATCGCTTTCGCGTCCGTGTATGTGGCCAGCCATGGTTTGGGTCATATCGTGTTCCCAACAATTGGTATCAGAGCTCTAAGGTTCTCGAGAGAAAATGTGCAACCATGTCTATGGAGCAGATGAACACACATATGATTACCCTCACAGGGAAGAACTAAGCAATTTGGAAGCCAAGGATGGAGGTTGTACTCTGGTGCAATGATTTACATGGTCCGATGGAGGGAGACAACCCCAAGTCATGGGACAAATCTGTTGATGACTGAAAACGGTTGGATCAGAAGGCTGTTGGATTCATCTGCTAATGACTGGACGATTCGGTGTCCCATCACGTTCCTATAGAGAGTTCGACAAAAGCATTATGGGAGAATCTACATTCGTTGTACGAACAAAAGACATATATCAACAAGGTGTTTCTTATTCGACGACTCATAAGCTCGAAGTATACGGAGGGTGCCTCGATGGCACAATATCTGAACGAGGTTCATGATATCATTAATCAACTGTCTGCAAGGAAAGAGAAGACTCAGGTCGCAGGCAAGGACATGGGAGAGTTCTTGGGATCTTGCAAGTGTGGACCGTATGGAGGGATGCTATCATTGTGGCGAACGAGTTTATTTAAGAGGAACTATTTGAAGCTAAAAAATGAGAAGGCTAAACACAAGGATAACCAGATAGATTTTACGGCTATGAAAAATCTCATCATCACAACAATCGATGCAGAGGAACCTTGTGGTATGTGTCATAAAAATAATTGGGTCTTGGACACGGGAGAGTCGTATCACGTCACTTTAAAGAGAAGGATCTTTATGTCATACCGAGGTGGCAGGTTTGGACGTGTGAAGATGGACGACAAGGGAACGAGTGTAGTTATGGACATCGGTGATGTGCACTTTATAACAGAACTTGGTGAGAAGCTCATTCTCAAGGGTGTTCGTCATGTACCGAGTTTGCATTGCAACTTGGTTTTGGTGGAAAAGTTAGCAAATGATGGTTGTCGTAGTATGTTTGGGAACAAAAATTGGAAGCTTGTGAAGTGTGAGATCCGTCTCACTATTTTAGTATTATTGTATTTTATCTGGTATATTCGTGTTATAGCTATATAATTGCTTCCCGTGTAATTTATGAATTTTTTTAGCTGCTTTCATGTAATTTCTAAAATTTTGAATAGTGCTAGTCACTCTTGATATATATAGCCTTCATTTTCTCTCTCCTCCTCATTCTTATTTATTTTCTTCTCTTTCTTTATTTTTCTTCTCCTCTCCTTGACCGAACTCTAGCCCCAGCCGTGAGCTTGCCTTGGGTAGTTTAGTAGTGGGTTTAGGCAAGTACATCTTGCCAATGAGAAAGAACTTGCTATATTGTATTTATTTTATTTTCTTGCATTTTATTGCTTTATATTGTTCTTCTGAGTTTCTCTACATATTTAATTCTTGGTATTTTCGATTTTGATGTCTTGGTTGGAGTAGATCTAAGTTTTCAGTTTGTAGTTTCCGTGAGTTTTCTTGATTTTGATCTCTTAAAAACTTGATGTTTTCAAAACTAGTAGTTCCATGTTGAGGAGCACTTGATTTTATGCAGTTTTGAACTTTACTTTGCTGGATTCGGACTTGAAATAAAAATTTCATGGATAAAACAAGTTTTCAGACTTGTAACTTTTTTATGGCAGAAACTTGTTGTTCTAGAACGAAGGAGTTCCATGCGGCACCCTTGGCATGCCGCTTGGGCTTCTCACTCCAAGTCAGTATGCGGCCATCTCGTTGGACGCATAACTGAATCTGCACAAGCGCCCCTTGGCTAAATGCATAAAACTTGAACGAATGATAATTCTCAGTGTTCAAAAGATTCCATGCGGTCAAGTGTGTATGCGGCTAAAAGGAGCATGCGACAGAGTCTTCCATGCGACACGGAGCTATGTGTTCCTCTTTCCTTCGAACACATGACTCAGCACCGCCTTGGCACGACTTTTTATGATTTTGTCTTTTTCTTCTGACTCCTTCTCTTGACCAGTCACATCGGTCACTTCTCTGACACGACCAGTCATATCAGTCACTTCTCTGAGCCAGTCACATCAGTCACTTTCCTGACCTTGGATTTATTGTCCGTCACTCAACACTTTAATCGAGGAGTGAACTTTGCATCTCTCATGTGGCCAGCTTACCCCATGCGCCTATCATTCTCATGAGGCCTTAATTCCATGCGTTTGTTGTGATCCATGCGTCAGACTTGGTTATGCGGCCAGCTTACCCCATGCGCCTATCATTCTCATGCGACCATTTTCATGTGCATGCTTATCTCATGCTCCTTAGGCACTTGTAGTACTTTAACTTCTTTTAATATATTTTCTTGTTTAGCCTATTATGCTTGATTCTTATGTATGCAAGCTTTCTTTTAATTACTTACAACCTGATTTCTGACAACTTGTCAGAACCTAGAATTTTTTGAACATGGATTATATTGACACTGTTAATCTTGAACTTTCAACACTTGACCTGTACCGATACTCCTGATAGTGGCTCGATGCAGCTCACTCCTGAAATGCTAAAATTGAACATGGATTGTATTGATACTGTTAACCTAACATGTACTAGTGGCTCGATGCAGCTCACTCCTGAAATGCTAAAATTGAACATGGATTGTATTGACACTGTTAACCTAATATGTACCGATACTTCTGATAGTGGCTCGATGTAGCTCACTCCTGACATGCTAGAATTGAACATAAATTGTATTGACATTGTTAACCTGACATGTGCCGATACTCCTGATAGTGGCTTGATAAAACACACTCCTGACATGCTAGAATTTCTTGAACTATAATGCTTGAATTGATAAGATAAATTTTTGTGGTTGATTTGCGTGCTCCTGTCCTGAATGTACTTGTCAAGCTGGTGTCTTGTCCTACATTATGTCTAAGGCAAATTTTTGAGCACAACGGTCAGGAATTCTTAATAACTTGCCCAGGATAACAACTAAAATAATGTATTAGAAGTATCTAGAGAGATTTTTTGGCTACATACAATTCCGGTATCCCAGTGACACTTGATGGATTTGGAGCTCTCCATCGTGAGGGGCATACTTCCAACACATCGTCGAGTATTACATTTACCTGTAAATTACTATATATGATATAATCTATTATATTTATCCTTACGCCTGGATAACCCGGATAGTCTACAAGGCATGTGGTTGTATGGAATCTCAAGCTGCATGCGTTAGTAACTAGGACTGTGATAACCCTAGTTATCTAATGATAGCAAACCGTAGGGTATGAATGACCGTGATTGCTTGATTTTCAGTCTAGTCCTGTCCTGATTTATTTTAACACCTGATTCGAAACTGTAACTTGAGTACTGATTCCAGATATCCTTGTTTTAAATACTTCAGAACTGTTTGACTATTATTTTACTTGCTGCATTTATTTAATTGTTCCTTGTGTTATTTCTTACTGATTTGTCTGCATGCTGGTTTTAGTTCTTAAGTTGGCTCCCTTGTGGTACTTGCTGTTTTGGGATATGACCCACTGGTTTTATATGACCATATTTTGGAGCAGGACCACAGGATCTTTCGTACTTCCCGCCTCAAGATGGTGAATACCAGGAGCAGCCGAGGACATGAGTGTATTTCTTTGTTATCACTCACTTGATTTTGTACTTGTACTAAATGCCACCGAACACGTGTTTAGCTCATATTTTGGAACTTGACTTTCTAGCCCGCATGCCCACATGTAAAGCATATTATAAGCTATAGCTAGAGCTGATCATGTAATATTGTACTCGTGCTAGTTCTTCATTTTTGTAACTAGCTTCATGATCATCTGTGTATGTATAGTTTGGGACGCCTTACTGTTATATGTTTGGTGATCATACATCTTGTAACTTGTTGTTTGCTTGAGATTGAGACACCTAGGACTCTTGACCTAGGAATGACTATTGGATTGTAGAGTAAAACTCTCACATGTCTTGACAGCCGTGCCCGTATCTCTGAGTATTAATACTCTGGTGTACGTAGCTGGCTTTGTCCGCCTCTGCTCTCCAATATTCTGGTTCTCGGACATGACTTAAAGGATTTTCAATAGCTGGCTCGAGAAGATATATGTTGTGGTATGTACAAGCTAAAGCTGTTGAGGTGTGCATGCATACTACAAAAATACTGTTAAATAGCGACGAATCTAAGCGAAGGAAAATAATATGTCGTTGAGTCAGTGACAAACTTTCGACGAAATTACGACTAATTTATTTATGTAAACAAATTATATTATTTTTCGTCAACAAGCCGTCGCTAATCCTTCGTTGTTACGTTAGTGACGGAATAGCAACGAAAATATCCGTCGTTGCGAAAACTTAAAATTCCAGAGTGCGTTTCATTTTTCCCGTTCTCTCTCTCTCTCTCTCTCTCTCCTCGACACCCCCCCGGCTCCTCTACCCCTCCTCGAACCCCCCTCTCCGGCGACCCCCCTCCGGCTCCTCGAACCCCTCCTCAAACCCCCCTCTCCTCGACCCCCTCCGGCTTCCCTCTCCTCTACCCCCTCATCGAACCCCCCTCTCTGCCCCCCTCCGTTCGCCTCCGCCCCCTTCCTGAACCCCCCTCTCATCGACCCCCTCCTCGAAACCCCTATCTTCCCCCCTCCGTCCGCCTCCACACCCTCCTCGAACCCCCTCTCCTCGACCCTCCCTCTCCGCCCGTCCTCGACCCCCCTATCTGGACCATGCTCCGTCAGATCCCCTCCTCCGTCGAAGGTAAGCTATAACCTAATCCTCATTCGTATTTTGGTTAATTATTAAGCATACATGATTTAGGGTGCTGGACACGTAGACACTGGACACGAAAATGAGAACATAGACATGGACACAGATACAATGGAAATACTCTATTACATGATTTTACAAACTTATTATTTACACCCTTGCTAATTGGCCTTTATTTCATCAATTTTATTTTTCGAATTGACCGAAAAGAGACTTTGAATGTTGGAATCGTCGATATCGGGTTTTGGTCTATATCGGATCGATATTGCCGATACTGCAAACTATGTTATGTTCATATAAGTTTAACTCAATGTATTAGTTTTTTTTGGTAATGGAACTATTAGTAAGTTTAACTCAATAGTACGTAGTAATCCTTGTCGATTGATTTATATATCGATAGATAAGTTTTCCTCTTTCATATGTTTTGCAACCTTACTATATGCTTTTAGACCCTTGCCACTACATGCTAATTCGGGGAAGAAAATATGTCAGTAGAATTTGATAAATATAAATTTTTACTATTTAGTTATATAGAATTTAAGTATGTAGTATGTATCTGAAGAGAATATGTATTTAGATTATTTAGGATTTCCTTGTTTATTTAAAGAATCTAATAGCTCCTTTATATTTTTTTTTTTTGACACTTGTATATAATCCAATTGCTCGAATACATAGGGTACGTGCATAAGCATTTACGTGAAAGATATCAATGAGTCGATACTTAATTGACCGATCATGGATGTATAATCGGCGACAAAAGAGTAGGATTGGTTTGACAGATAATTTCAGGACGGGCGTTGAGGAATTTCTCAAATACGCCAGTGGTCAACCTTATTTCATGGATGCGAGGCTCATCAAGTGCCATTGTGTCAAATGTCATAATATACCATTCAAAGAAGTCGATCTCGTGAGGGACCATCTCTATAAGAAGGGTTTCGTACCGATTTATAGCACGGACACACGTATCAAAAAAATACAGATAAATTGACACGAGTATTAGGACACAAAAATGGTAATATGTATTGTATGTGTCTATAATTAACTTAGAAGAAGATCGACGAATTGAATATTACATATATAATTATTTTGATTTATATGTATATCCTTAGACGTACGTAATTCTTAATACATAGGCTTGAACGTATCCTAGAATATCGAAAATAGAATATGTGACGTTCAAAAATCCATATCGGTATCGATTTATTCATCGGCCCTAAAATTGATACAGTTATCACTAATTTAACCTATAATGAATTATTAACATTTTAGAGTATTGGTCTTTGTATCAGAATCGGTATCAGACCATTACTATGAGTATCAATTATTACTTCGGGGTACTAATATGAATAGTAATTAGTAGTTCCAACCTTACTATGCTATGGCATGTATCGTCCATATTCAGATGAGTGTAAAGGAATTATGGGTTTGGATACTTATAAAACACAGAGAAATGCTCAAATATGGTCTTTCCAATAGCTCATTTAGTTCTTTATGAGACTTCTTCATCAATTATCCTAACTAACTAATCCTTTAGCAAATATCCTAACTCATCTTGTATCTAATCCATATTGTTTGAATATATGGTACATACAAAATCAATGAGTCGATACTTAGTTGACCGATCATGGATGTACAATTGGAGACATGGGAGTAGGATTGGTTTGACAGATGATTTCATGGCGGACGTTGAGGAATTTCTTAAATATGCCAGTAATCAACCTTATTTCATGGATGGGAGGCTCATCAAGTATCCTTGTGTCAAATATCATAATATATCATTCAAAGAGGTGGATCTCGTGAGGGAGCATCTCTACAAGAAGGGTTTCGTACCAAACTACAAGGAGTGGACGACTCAAGGAGAATTTTTGTTTTCGTAATATCACCATTCCTCCTTCAATACGGAGGTAAAAGAGTCAACTCTCGGAGATAACTTTGAATATCGACCGTGAAACCTGGCGCGTAAGTTGGTATTTGATGCGGCCGGTCCAAGTTTTGATCCGGAGGATCCTAATCCTGATGCGAAAGAATTCTATGATATGTTCAAGAATGCCGATACCCCGTTATATACGGGTTGTGATTCTCATTCTGTCCTGTCGGTGGTGATGCGGCTGTTGAACCTACCGTCTGATTTTAACTTGCCGCAGGAATGCTACGACCAGATAATTCAGTTTATTAGAGAGTTGTTGCCAAAAAGATCGAAGGAGTTGCCTGATAACTTCTACAAGTCAAAGATGATGATACGAAAACTCGGATTATGCTACGAAAAGATAGATTATTGTCGTAATGGTTGCATGTTATACTACAAAGAGAACAATGATAAAGATAAATGCATTTTCTGTCATACGGACCAGTACAAGCTAATTCGGGACAAAGAAAAGTCAATTGTCCGAGCAAGGTTGCATCCCTACAAGTACATGTAGTTTTTGTCGATCACAAAGAGCCTGCAGAGGATGTATATGTCCGCAAATACAGCACAACACATGACATGGCATAGCAAGGAACGAAAGATGGATGAAGGCGAATTATCCCATCCTTCCGATGGAGAGGCATAGAAGCATTTTGATTTGTGTCATCATGAATTTGCTACGGAGCCCAGGAATGTCTGGTTGGGTTTATGTTTTGATGGATTCACTCCTTTTGGACAGTCGGAATCTCAGTACTCTTGTTGGTAGAAGATTTTGACTCCTTACAATCTACCATCATGGATGTGCATGAGGACTACTTACATGTTCTTGACACTTATCATATCTGGTCCAAAAAATCCAAAAAAGAACATCGATATCTACTTGCAGCAGTTGGTGGATGAGTTAAAACAATTATGGCAATTCGACGTTCGGACATATAATATATCGAAGGAGCATAAATTTTAGATGATAGCGTCTCTCATGTGGACCATCAACATTTTTCCAGCATATGTGATGTTATCGGGGTGGAATACTCATGGTACTTTGTCTTGTCCGATATGTATGGAAAATAGTAAGGTATTCCATCTCCAGAACGAAAAAAAGTATTTTTTTTATTGTCACCGTCAGTTCCTTCCTGCGTCGCATTCGTGGAGAAGGAACATAGATGCCTTTAGAGATGATAAACATGGACTATCTCCTCCTCCATTGAGACTGACAGGAGACGAAGTTTGGAAAGAGGCGGATGGATTGCCGACTGTGATGGAAGATCCGATATCGAGCGATCACTTTGAAGGGTTTGGACGTAGGCATAATTAGACGAAGCGAAGTATCTTTTGGGACTAACCTTATTGGAAGGACAATCTCATAAGGCACAATCTTGATGTCATGCATATCGAAAAGAATGTATTCGACAACATCTTCAGTACGGTGATGGATATCAAGGAAAAAATGAAAGACAATGTCAAAGAAAGAAAGGAATTGGAAATTATTTGCAGGCGTTCAGATTTGCACCTAAAACGAAGTGGCAACAATAATTGAGTCAAGCCTCCAGCGTCGTTTACATTCAGTAGGGAGGATAAATTAAAATATATGCAACTAGATTTCAAATTTGAGATTTCTTGACGGCTACCTGTCAAATCTGACAAGATGTGTTGATCACAACGAACATAAGCTGACATGGATGAAGAGTCATGATTGCCATGTGTTTATGGAGAGGTTACTACCTATTGCTTTGAGAGAGATGTTGCCTCATCAAGTTTGGACTCCGTTGGACGAATTATCTATATTCTTTAGAGATTTGTGTTCAAGCAAGTTGACGGTACAACATATAATAGAACTTGAGGAGAAGATTGTATTGACATTGTGTAAGTTAGAAATGGTGCTTCCCCCTAATTTTATGATAGTATGGAACATTTTCTGATTTATCTTGCATACGAAGCACGCGTCGGTGCTCCCGTCCATTATCGATGGATGTATCCATTTGAGAGGTATGAATTCTTTATACTAATAATTTTTTTATTCAAATAATTCTAAGATTCAATATATTATCTATAGGTATCTACATCACCTGAAGAAGAAGGTTGGCAATAAGGCTCATGTAGAAGCTTCGATATGCGAAGCATATATCATTGAGGAGGTTTCAAACTTCTGCTCCATCTACTTTGATACTCATGTTAGAACAAATTACAATAGAGCCCCAAGGAATGATGACGGTGGGGTTAATGTCCCGAATAGTGTAATCCACACTAGCTTCAATATGGGAGGGAAGCCTACAAGTTCTACTAAAGTACGTTGGTTGGAATAAGATGAGTTTAAAGCCGCTCATCGATATATATTGTTAAATAGTAGTATAAAAGAGATGCGAGATATTGAGAAGTAAGCGACACATCTTTCCTAGATATTGCTAGAGAGGTTGATAGAAAATTGCTCTAACTGTTCTCCTTATTATCACAGTACTTTTAGAGCTGGGGTGAAATCAGAGA
Source organism: Iris macrosiphon (assembly GCA_036927795.1). Taxonomy (NCBI): domain Eukaryota; kingdom Viridiplantae; phylum Streptophyta; class Magnoliopsida; order Asparagales; family Iridaceae; genus Iris; species Iris macrosiphon. Next base: position 201,969,424 of record JAYESA010000008.1, read on the forward strand.
GACCTAATATTAATGAAGATGATCTTGCTAGAGAGGTTGATAGAAAATTTTTATCGTGGTTCCATAATTATGTACGGATCATAAACATTAAGCATTCTAAATTTAGCATTCAGACCAATCTTTGTCTAATGTCTATATGATATGTGATATTTCAGGTTTTTCGTCCTGGTACAGACTTAAAAAATGAACGACTTCGAGCATTAGCTATCGGACCAAGTAAAAGGGCAAAGTGTTGGGATGGATACACCATCAAAGACTTTAAATTTAGAACCACTGATAAGTCTATTAATCAATCATTTGTTGATGAAGAGGCTAATTATACAATGAATTCTGGAGTATGTGTGAGGGTTTCAGTCTACGATGTCGATCCAGAATTCGACTATTATGGTGTACTAAGAGATATCGGGGAGCTGGATTACTCTTAAGAGACAAAAATTATGATATTTAAATGTGATTGGTTCGACACAACACCTAAACAAGGATGGAAAATTGACAAACAGTTTGGGTTTGTTGATATGAAATATGAAAAAAGATATGTAGGTTTTGAACCATTTGTGTTGGCTAGTCAAACGGTTAAAGTGTATTATACGAGCTATCCTAATAGATGACGCAATAATAAATATTGGTGGGTTGTATGCAAAACTAAAGCTAGAAACACATATAATGTTGGGGATCTAGCATACCAAGAGGATGAGGTGGTCATGCCTCAACTTGCATATATGAGTTTGGTCGGTGTTGATGGTATGGAGGTTGAGGTTACCGTAGAGGATGATAGAGTTGACATAGAAGATTTACCTTATATATAAGAGAAATCTGATATGGAGGTATCGAACGAGGAACATGAATTGGTAGATGAAGGTGATAGTGGTCGTGGATGTGAAAATAAAAATGAAGAAGTAGAAGATGAAGGCGATTCGAAAAATGATTCGGAAGACGATGACGATTCGAAAGATGAAGAAGATTAGTACGTACATACATATGCATTAGCTTAGATATTTATTTAATTATTTTATCATCACACTAGTATTTACTATTTTTACCATACCATGCATTACTTTATGATTATCTGTTTGATGACACCATTTTTTTATTTGCTGCAGATTTACCTATAGTATGGCGGGACGAGGACGAGGATGACGACATGTTCAGAGATGATCATCTTCTCAGCATCCTCCGTCCACTACGCTGGCTACCCCAGATTCTCGCACACAACCTTAGGACGAGTTCGTAGATGCGGCGGATGGTTTATCCCCGCCATATACTCATTCTTTCGTAGGAGGAGCTACTCCATCTACCGGATTGCCATCATCTGCTACCCCTTCTTCTACTCTAGCCACTTCCGACACTACTACACTGGATACTCCACTAGTTGCTCCCACAGGAGCAAATCCATTTCCAGGCCTTCTTGTGGAAAACGAAGTATATGTCCGCCACCCTGGATTTGCAGACCCCCCAACTCTACCAGAGCGGCCAGCCAATATCTCTCGTACCGAGCTATGGGCCGATGGAGCGATGTAAGCATTTATTTGTTAATTCACATATTTATTTTGTATTTTTTATTCTAATTGTATATTGTCTACTTATTTCAAATTCATTCCTATCAAGGCTGGAAATGATCTGGGAGAAATCATGCGGGACTATGTATATAAATTTTATTTATAATAATATATAAATTTTTTGATTACAATGATAGAAAATATTTTTCTAATTGGCAGAGGTTGTACTGGTGGCCGGATCATAGAGATAGTGTTATCCGGAAGTGCTACAAGATAGTCACCATCAAAAGGTTGAGAGATATGATCAATGACCAGAAGGCGTTGGCGTTACTTGGACCGGATCATCGCAAGTAGTGGCTGAAGGCGGAGTACTGGGAGAAGATGAAGAAGAAGATGAACACCCCGACCTATAAGACCAAGTGCGAGAAGGTGATGGCTGTCCGTGCTAAGGGTGGTCTCCATACTGGTGGATCCATTCCGACCGTCGAGCATTTTCGACGGATGGTTAGTATTAATTTTTTTCTCTATATTGGATTTTGTAATTCAATATTTTTTTCTTATTTATCAGTTGCTTAATTTTTACAGTGCGATGAGGCCGTCAGAGCCGGGAAAGACCCCAAGACCGTCGACTTTCCAGCAATTTTTCAGCGGATCCACAAAAGAAAAAAGGATGGAAAGCTCGTAGATGAGCGGGCCGCCAAAGCATATGCAAGTTATCTTTATAAAATTTTATCAATTTAATTAGATTATTTTGATAATTTAATTAGATTCTAGGTTTTCAGGTCAAAACAGTCAAACTAGGTCAACTCTAGGTCAATCAGTCAAACTATAACATTTCATAGTTTTTAGGTTGATTTTTTTATCCATTCTAATGGTTTATGAAGTTATATTAGATTATATTAAGATAAAAGCGTATAAAAGAGGAAAACTTATCTATCACATGTAAATTAATCGACAATGATGATTACTATTTTATTCAATTTCAAAAATACTAAGAATCAAATAGGTTTAGAGTTAAGGAATGGTCTGATATCGATTCCGGTTCCGATACTTTGAACCTTGGTTAAATTATATAATATGATATCTAGTATCTAATTTGATACTCTAACCAAAATCAAATATAGCACATATAACTCTAAAATCCTTAACTCTAAACCTATTTATATAAATAAATATAGGAAGTGTATGAGAGATTATAGTGGGGCGCTTAAAGCAGTACATCGAATGATAGAAACGATCGGTGGGTACAATCTGTCGGGAGAGGAAAATACGGTAGCATGTACGATACCAGATCGTTGGCATCCCAGTCGTCGGTTTTTCCTTAGCTCCTTCGACGACTACTCCAGCTCCATTAGTGCCCGGCTCCATCGTTCCTTCTGGTGAGATATCTCTGGAGCAGCTCACGACGACTGTGCATGAGCTACATGGGCTGGTACGATAATTGATAGACACGTGTGATGCTCCAGCACCTACTCCTCCGACGGCTCCTCCAACTACTTCGACGGCTCCAGCTCCTCCGACGGCATCGATGGGTCCTCCAGCTCCTTCAACGGCTCCTGCCACTGCTCCATCTGTCGTTTCTCCCGATGGTCTATAAAATATCATCGCTAAGGTTGTGGTGCAGTACATGGCTAGTCGACAGCCGCCTCCGCCTCCACGGTCGACTTGATAGATTTTTGATTTTGTGATATTTTTTTGAGTTGGTTGTATTTTTTTGACTTAATTGTATTTATTTGACTTGATTGTATTTATTTGAATTTGTAAAATTGTATAACACCGTCGTACTTTTGGACTTGAATTTTATAACACCGCATCCGCCTCCACCGTTGTATTTTTTGAGTTTAAGGTATGTTTGGATTACTCTACTTTATTAGTTCATTGTATATATAACATTTGGACATGTTTGTGTGGGTTTTCATAGTTTGTGTAAAATTTATTTGTGTGAAAATTGGTGAATGTATAACAGGTATATGCTCAGTAAAAATTGATTTATGGAAAAAATATTACCTTTAGCGATGGACTAGCGACGAAAAATCTAGAAAATCTCAGATCAGCGACGAATTTTCGACGGACAATCTCAGGTCAGCGACTACCTAGCGACGGATAATTCCGTCGCTAAAATGTATGAGACACACATATATACCAAACATGTATCAGGGTTCGTCGCTAAAATCTGTCGCTAATCCGTCACTGGGAGTGACGACTTAGCGACCGATTAGCGACGAATTATGTGAGCCCAGAATGTGCAAAATCTTCTGGAAAATTTGACAATTTTTGGGCTCATATAATCCGTCGCTATTATGTCGGTAAGTAGTCAGAAAGTTTTGCGGCGGAAATTATACGTCACTAATACGTCGCTAAAATTATGTCGCTTATTCCGTCGCTAAGCCGTCGCTTGAGAGACGGATTAGCGACGAAAAATCCGTAGGGACATTAATATTTTTGACGGAAGAATTCCGTCGCTAATCCGTCTCTATTTAAAAAAAGCGACAAAAAATGCATTTTAGCGACGGATAATTTCTTCACTAAAACAGTATATTTTAGTAGTCACATGTCACAAACATCAGATGGAGGCTCGAGATATGAAACTTGTTTTGGGAGGTCTTCAAGTTGATTTGAGGGATAAAAAGGATTTGGTTCGGCGAGACAAAGCGACGAATAGAGATGAGCAAAAGATTGATGGTCGGTCTGTCGGTCCCATGACAGCTGGTCGGTCTCCAAGTAGGGGTTGTTCTACGAATCCAATTTTGGTGACATATGGTTTGCAAAATCTAGTAGAACGACTTTAGTTTCAGCTTTTCGAAGCCAGAGAGGATAACAAGGTGTACAACAAACTCAATCCGAGGCGGGTGCGTCTCTATTTGTACAGTTCTAGGAGAGCTGTGGGTCATCGAAGACGTACACAATGCATGATATTCTTCTCGAGGATACATGTGTATGGGGGAGCTTTATTGTCGGATGCGAAGGTTGGTAAGCTCAGGAGCTTGAATCTCAAGGAAACCGCACTGTCCTTTTGGTTGGGTCAGCCAGGGTGAAGAAGTTCGTTGGAACAGGAGCACGTTCCTGTGGAAGACGAAAGTCGGAGATAGGCAGTCAAGTTTTACGAAGAGGCTGATCGTCAGGACTTTGGTCTTGGCCGAGTTATTAATTTTTACAGGATTCCAGTTGTACAGGAGGAGCTACGCAGCTATTGTTGACGTAGTGGTCGAGGAGTTGGAGACAAAGGAAGATGATCATTATTCCAATGGATCAGAGATTAATGACAAGGAGGAGTAGAAACTCTGTCGTGGAATGATAAACATGTAGTCCAATTGAGAAGTGATGGGTTAACATCTCTCATCAGATTGGAGGAGAGTATGTTGGGTCCAATCTAGATCATAGTTTGCAGTATCGGTCGATACAGATATAGTTTGGCATGTCTCAATTCGATACTGACCGATACCGACATTAGAGGTCTCTTTTCTGGTCAAATTGACAAAGAAAATTGAATGAAAAAGACCAATTAGAAAGGGTGTAAAAGCATAGTAAGGCTGTAAAAACATATAAAAGAGAAAAACTTATATATCGCAAGTAAATCAATCGACAAGGATGACTACTATTTTATTTAATTTTAAAAATACTAAGAAACAATACTGAAAATACTTAAAGTCTTGCATAAATATATACAATATATTTTCTAAAATTTTAATAATTTACTAATAGTTATTTGCTTTCCGATACCAAAAAATTCGTTACTCCGATCCGAAACAACCGATACTACCGATATCGCCGATCCCGATACTCATAGGAATGGTCCGATACCGATTCTGATACCGATACTTTGAACCATGGTCTAGATTTGGTAACAGCACATGTGCGGACACCCCAAATCAGTATCCAATATTCGTGTGATCAAATTTGGATGGTCTTAATTAGTGTTGGGCTATTTTATGTATTTTCTATGTCCTAAATTAGGTTTTCTCAACCTATATATATGTGTTGAGGGTGGGTGGCACGAGAAGCTCATATACATGAGATTTAGGGTGCAAGTCCACATGAAATCTAAGAGCAACTCCGTACTTTATTTTTAGGGCTTACCATTCGAGACAGTTGGAAGAGGAGATCTGTCTGGAAAGTCGTCTTTTTCGTTTAGGGAGATCACTAGGGGTTGTGTGAGTGATTTCATTATAATCTTCCTTTCTTCTGAAATTTGGCCAAACGATTCAACATATTTTTTTATCAATATTTTATCTTTTCTGGAGTTATAAAGATTGAAATTTGTGCAGGTGACATAATTATCGAAAATACTATATTTGATCTTTCTTAGTGCTTTTGTTAGACGTTTGTTCGTTATCTTTAGGTGGGTTGGCATCGCTGCTGCGTCCGTGTCTATGGCCAACTTTGGTTCGGGTCACATCGCATTTCCAAGTGAACCTTACATGTCACAATTGCAAATGCTGAAACTGATGTGATTGGAGGTCGCGTATCTTGAGATTTTCGTTACGTATTCGATTCGTCGTATTCTGGGAGCATGGTGTGACTACATAGTTTAAAAAAAACTAATACATTATGTAGTGTTCGGAATATACAATTATTTATTAGTATGTGGAGACAAGTTCCTTAAAACGGGACCATGAAAAATTATAAGTTATTACTATGTGGAGTTTATTTTTCTAACTGCCCCAAGTTAGGACCATAATTTTTATGGCTACATGAAGGTTATTCCTATATAAAATATCATCACTATATATAGAGGTGGTACTTTAATCAAAAGACACCTTAGTGTAGTATATTCACTTACTTTATGATCTTTTTATTAGTAATTGTTGAAGATCTTTTTGTTCGACAACAAGCTTAGAAGCCATATATTGTTAATAGAAATTTGCATTAGGAGAGGGGAAGAATAGATGAATTGTATAGGGGGAGATGTTTCGAAATGCCAACTCACGTGATATCGTTCTCGTAAATTTTTTTAATTAAAATTAAAAAAAATCAAAATTATTTAAATTTAGAAAAAAACTTTGATTTGGATAATTCTAGCATATTATTTTAAAAAATTTAGAAATAAATTATGACTGGACTTTTATATTATTAAAACTACAAAAAAAAATCATAATTGGGATAATTTTGACAAATTATTTAAAAAATTTAAAAATCATAATTGTGATAATTCTTGCGTATTATTTTAAAAATAAAAAATATTCTGATTGGGATTATTGTTTGATATTATTTTAAAAAATTAAAACAAATCCTAATTGGAATGATTCTAGCATATTATTTAAAAAAAAAAAAATTCATTATCGTGATAATTCTTGCATGTATTTTAAACAAAATTAAAAAAAATATGATTGGGATAGTTCTTGTATGTTATTTAATAAATTAAAAATAACTTGATTGGAAAATTCTAGCATATTATCAAAATAATAATAATTCTAATTGTGATAATTCTTACATATTGTTTAAAAATATATGTTTTAAAAAAAATTCTAATTGGGATAATTGTTGCATATTATTTAAGAATTATCTCAAACATGATTTTTATTTTATTTTTAAATAATATGCAAAAATTATCCTAATCATGATTTTTAATTATCGATATGTTAATAATTTATTAATAATAATAGTAAATAATCAATATTTTTTAATTAGTGTTCATTAATTAACATTCCCACGTATTTTACATTATTATGGTAATTAATTATAATTTAAAACAAGAGATTAATATTTAAACTTTAACATTTAGTCAAAAGATATATTGTTAGTAGGGCAATTTTATTTTTAATTAGAGTAATTACTTCGCATAAATAAATATATTATAATATGAATATTTTAAATAAATTAATAGCATAATTAATTAGTTTTTATTTCTTTAAGTATTATATAATTAGTTAAGTCCAGATGATTGAGATTATCCCAACCAATTTTTTTTTTTAATAATATGGAAGTATGATCACAATTAGGAGTTTTTAAACTAATGTGTTCGAATAATCTCAATTAATTTATTTTATACATTTGTAAAATAATATGCAAGTCCGTGCAATGTTTGTTTTCTAATTTTTTCTAAATAATATGAAAGAATTATTCTAGTCAGGATTTCTATTTAAATTCAAATGATCTTGTGTGGGTTTTAAAGATTTTTTTTTTTACTGGAATCTTGGATGTCACGGTAGTTGGCGTCTCACAACCTCCCCTCGCTTAGGGGGAATTCAGTTGGTGCCTACCTCTCTGAACACTTATAGTCCTATTCCTCCCTCTGCAAATTTTGGAAACATCTTCTTCTCCATACAATTCTTCTATTATTATTTTTTGCCTCCTAATGAAATTTTATGTATTGTTACTCGGTACCTTCATACCTGTGAACCCAAGGCATGCAGGTTGCTGCTTAAGTAAATTATTTCTTTGATATTTTTCACACAATTCTAATAACATGCGGAATGAATAAGTAATTAATTCAAAATTTAAACATCAATTCATTAGCTCAGACTGAAAGAGAAGGACGTAGGTTAAATTATATATATATATATATATATATATATATATATATATATATATATATATATATATATATATATATATATATATATATATGGTGTATTTGTGTACCTAAAGGTATTAGTTTAGTTGAGCATCAGTTACTTACAAAGATGACAGCTTTGACGTTATCCACGGTGAGAGGAACTTGAAGTTGTTGCTCGTCATCTTTGATCCTCAACAGAACATCGACTAGATCTTCAACTCCCCCCGATCCATCATCTTCACTAGAATATTTCCTCTTCGCTGTCCTCTCTTGGTGCACTTTGATTATCTCATCCATCATCTCATCAAATTTGCGACGACTCGTCTCGAGCCTGCGCTTCGTCCCAAGCACTACATCTATGAACCCAAAGGAGGGAAATAAGTCAGTTATTGCGAAACCCGATCCTAAATTTATCAAGTCCTCTAGTGCCGACACAAATTTCTGCCGGTACGTGTCGTCTTTACAAGATGATATTGCTCTACAAGAGACGGAGTGGGTCAATGATACGAACATGGCAGTGAGGTTAATAGGGGTTCCATGATCTGCTATAGAAATTTGCTCAAGAACATCACAAGTCTCTTCCTCTCTGATGTGAGAGAATGATCTTACGCGACGGACACTTAGAACTTCCAAGGTGCACAACTTCCTGAGCTGTCTCCAGTAATCGCCGTAGGGGGCGAAGGCTATGTCCGTCCCATCGTAGAGAAGGATCTTAGAAGAAGCCAGCTCGGGGCGGGAAGCGAAGTTGAGGTCATGGGTCTTGGTTACCTCCCTTGCGGCTTCCGGTGAGGAGATTACTATGAGGTCCACCTCTCCGAGCTTGAGGTGCAGTACGGGGCCATATTTCGCGGCCAGCTCGCGTAGTTTGTGATGGATAGGAACCCCTATGCCTATGAGATGGTGCATGTTGCCTATGATGGGCAGCTTCCATGGCCCTGGAGGTAGTAGTCTTGGTTTTCTCTTCTTTCCTTTCATCGTGACAAGAATAATAAGAAGAAGAAGAAGGAAGAGGAAGAAGGTAAACAAGAAGGCCAAGAAGGAAGAGGAGGATTGCTGCTCCATGGTTGTGTATATGATTGTTAGCTTTCAAGACTCTTTATAAAAATTTTCTAGTCATCAAGATGGAATCTGGAATTCGAGTCAAAGTGGACTAGGGTGGACTATGTATGGACTAACTCGTATGAAAAAATATATAAAAGAAAAGAATATATATATATTTTTTTGGATGGACACTCTCCTGCTTGTTTCTGCCTCTCTATATAAACAAAATTGATATTTGTCATCCAAAAAATTTGATGATATTTGTCACCCAAATTATTTGGGTGATGTCATCTCCCATTACGTTGAATCTGACATGATAAATAATAAAATTAAAATTTAACTTAAGAGTAAAACAAATTGTGTGAATAATTTTTTAGATTAATTTTTTTCATGTTCTAAGCCATCTAATGGAAGATGGTACGATCCAATTTTTTTGGGGTAATAAATAGCAGAATAATTGCATAAATAAAAAATAAAAATAAAAGAAAACAAAAGAAGAAGGGAAACGGCCATTTTGCAGCACCTATGGCCATGTCGACCTGAGGATATGGTAGTCGTTCTGGGAGTTTTTTTTTTTTTTTGGGTTTCTAACACACTTCCATTTTATCCGATAAAGAAGAGAGAGAAACTATGAATTTCATATGCATTACATAAAAGAATTGTTATTTTAGTTTTACTCTTTGAAAAGCTGCTTAAGAGGTACCCAGCAGCAGTTACCTGAAAATAGATGGCCCATCTTCACACACGCAACCTTCTTTTGGAATTCAGTTTTACTTTCAAATGACCAGATTCTTCCCACAAGGTATTCCACAGATCATCACTATCCGGATTCCAAAAATATTTCAGTACTCTCATGAAGGTGTTTTGTCCCGATTCAAAGACGACAACCGGAATGGGCCACATCGGGTCGACAACGACGACGAAGGCCACCGGAATGGGCCACATGAGGTGGACTCGATGCAGCACAGGTGGTTCGTTAGTGTAACATTCATGAGGTGGACTCGACTCGATGCAGCACAGGTGGTTCGTTAGTGTAACATTCATGAGGTGGACTCGATACAGCACAGCTAGTATTTTAGCTTACTTCGGACTCAAGTTAAAATATTCTAAATTTTTTTAGCGCAAAATTATTTACTTAATAATAAGTTATGAGCTTGTCAATATGACATCCACAAAGCCTTGAATTTCAAAGGCTCTTGTTTGGCTCTAAGCTCTGCTTGGTGGACCCGATAATGTGAAGAGCTCCTCATTTTGGCTGCTTGTGGACCTGAATGATGCAGATTATACAAAGCTTCACCATACAATATTTGGGTAGCTGATTACATGATGCAAGATATTTATGATCTGTTGTCAGTATCTTATTATACATGATTCGTTTTGAAAATTGTTGGCACAATTTTCATATATCAAGTATTTAATTAGCTAATCCTACTGAGCAGTAAAATGACAATGACAATGACAATGGCTCCTCTACTAAGTAAGAAAGTCTTCCAAACTGCCTGAAGATTTCTGAGCTATGCAATTTTAAATCTTATCATAGACCATTAGAAGACATTACGTTTAATGGAGAATTCATAGCATTCCTTGTTGTAATTATTAATTTGGCAGGACATTCTTTGTTGTGATATTCCCTCTGCACAGACACATGCACTACACTCAATATTAAAAATAATATAACAAATAATAATAAAATATTTTTTCAATCATAAATAAAGAGTTATTCATCTGTACATACAAGACAGAGGAATAAAACCTTAATCATGCACTGGAGAAATATTTCATCGAGCAAAGAAAAATTCTAATCATGTACAGACAAGACAGAACAATATTATTTGCTAAAAAATGGTCCCCTCCTTTGGTCAAGCAAAGGAAAACCTAATCGGGCAAGAATTAAAAAATTAGGATAAAATGATAACCTGAAAAAAACTTCCCAAATGGTCGAGCATAAATTTTTGGAGGGATATAGAGACTGGATCACATATGCAAATGCAACCACCTTCAACTTTAGGGTTTCTGGACGAGTCGAGAGGAAGGAGAAAGGGAAAAACGAAACGGTTGGAATTTTTTTCTTCCTCTTTTCATGTTCTTTGACAAAGTAATAAGGAAGGGTAAAATGATCAGCCAACACAAAAATTTCAGTAAACTCACGTCTGTTAACGGAAACCCACTTTTAGGGTCTAAACTGAGCCTATTTCATATATTAAGGGGTATTTAAAGTTAGGAGTCCTAATTTGCTGAAAGTGCAAATCTAAGGAGGAATTTTTTGTACTTTAACCAATAACATGCACATAATTTAGACAAACTCTATAGGCACTCCATATTTTACATAAGATAGTCTATTACTTCATGATAGTCCAAAATTTTTTTTTTTAACATCCCAAAATTTATTCAGGACAGCCCAACTCCCCCGAATCTTTCCAAAATCCTTCATTCTAAATCTCTCTCTCTCTCTCTCTCTCTCTCTCTCTCTCTCTCTCTTTTCAAATTTTCAAACCCCAAAATCCTAACCCACTACTAGAAAAAGCGGTATTAGCGACGTATTTTAGCGACGTCAAAAGAAACGTCGCTAATAATATATAAATTAGTGACTCCTTATAAAAACGTCGCTAGACGTCGCTAAATGGCGACATTTAGCGACGTTTAGCGACTTTTATTAAGATTTTAAAAGATAAGTCGCTATAAGTTCAATTAAGGTCGCTAAACATCGCTAATATGTCTAATTTAGCGACGTTTAGCGACGTATATAGCGACCTTTATATTAAAAATATTTAGCAATGTGTCACTACCAGAAAAAATCAAATTAGCGACGTCTAAAAACGTCGCTAAATAACCAAAAATCGTCGCTAATTAGGTTTAGCGACGTAATTAGCGATGTTTTAAAGCAATCGGAAAACACCAAGTCGCTAAAACAAAAAACGTCGCTAAACGTCGCTATGCCGACGTTTTTTAGCGACTTTAATGTGTCGCTAAATTTAGCGACGTTTTGCGACTCCAAGTCACTAAATAGCGACGTTTAGAAAAGTCGCTAAACGTCGCTGATTAGCGACGTCTATCGCGACGTTACACCGACGTCTTTAATGACCTGGCTATACTGCCATGTCAGCAATTGGCGACGTTTAGCGACGTCCTTAGCGCATTTTACAGCATCGCTAATTAGCGACGTATTTAGCGACGTAACTTAACGTCGCTAAACGTCGCTAATAACGTCGCTAATTTTAAAAAAAAATAAAAAAATAGTGTGCAGAAGCAAACATTGGTGATTCTCTGCAGTTTTACATCATCTTCATCATACACACCAACAAGATTCAATCTAGTTAACTATATAATCCAATTAAATTAAAGACCACAAGAAGTATCAATCCAATTAAATGTGGATAACTATATAATCCAATTAAATTAACTAAAAAATTAAAGACCACAAGAAGCATCATACATCATGTCTATTGTTGAAGTATCAATAATTCATAAATAATAATAAAAATAACTATACTACTACGGATCTGCAGGAGGCTGACCACCCGCGCGCTTGAAGGATAAGAACTCCTCATACTCGTCCCGTGGAATCGACACCGATGTCGATGGAGAAGGCAGTGACGTCGGTGGAGGTCGTGTCCGCTCCAAGTCTGCGAGTCGCTGGTTGTAAGAATCCAAGGTAGATAACAGCCTCGTACTGCTATCACCCATTGAATCATGCATCCTCGTCAGCTTCTCGCCCATCGATAGCTGTGACGCCTGCAGCTCCATGATGTTGCGATCATTGGAGGCTCTAATATCATTTGTCAATTCCCGTAGCTCCGTCATGCTGCGGTCGAGCATATCCAATCGTGCGATGAGCATCGAATCGTCCGCCTGCGGCTGGGACCGGGACTGGTCCTCCATACTTCGCAGCAAGTCGTCATGGAGAGACGCAATCTGACGGTCAACGGACTCCTGGACACCTCCTGGACTCTGGCCGACGACTGCGAGGGCTGCGACTGCGAGGGGTGTGTGGAATGCGCAGCTGTCGGGGAGGCCCTAGATGACTGCGTCGCAACCAGGGCGCCATAGGAGCCCGTACCGTAGTACGTACCCCTCTGGAGACCACCAGCTGCGGTCACCCACAGGTCGTCCGCCGACGGAGATGGACCGGGCTGCGATGAAGCACCAGCCTCTCCAGGTGTAGGTGCACTAGCAGTCGCCCGCTCACGAAGCCTAAGATACTCGGCCTAGAAAAGGTTTGGAAACTCAATAATTGCCTAAGTTATATTAAAATAAACACAAAGTAAAGTAATACTTACATAGGTCTGTGAGGCCCTCTCATCAATGAGATTTCCGTCCTTGCGATGGGTGGCCAAGAAGACGGTCACCATGTTTGCATCCTCACCCCTCTGTACCTGTTAAAAATATATTTTTTATTACTAAACTTAAATATTTTTTCCAAGTACCATTTTATGGTACTTATATTAAAATAATATATTTTAAAAGAAAAAACATACCAAACGACGGAAATGTTCCGTCATCGGAATCGAGCCACCACACCACTTGGCAGCATTCTGCCTAGCCGCCTTGGCCTTCTTAGACCTTTCCTTGTAGGTCGGATCGTCGAATCTAGCCCTCATCGCAGTCCACTGCTCAGGCGTGATCCAACCTTGGATCGGTTTTCCAGCACGATCACGAGCCTTCTGGTCATCCAGAGCATCTCGGATAAGCTTGGCGGCAACGGTAGGAAAGAGCCGCTCGATCAACTCGGCCCGGTGCGGAGGATAAAAATACGTTTGCTACAATAAATAATTCATTAAGTTAGCATCACGAATATGCATAAATTAGAGGATTTATTTAATATACTTTTACCTGGAAGTGCGCAAACAAGAACGCCTTCCTCTCCTCCGGAGCCTCAGAGTAGTTGATCCAAGGGCCACCGTAGTTGTTCCTCAGAAATTGGCCCAGGCGTCTCTGAACCGACGATGGACGATATCTATACAGAGATAATAATTTAGATTACTGAAAAAGTCAATATACGATGAATAAAGAGAAACACAAATATATACTAAACCATCTAATTGACTTACTTTGTACCGTCGGCCCAAATCTCTGTCCTCGTCTCCTCCGGTGGTGCGCATGGAGGATCTTGCTGATGCTGGGACAATGTCGGCACGACCTCCTCTACATGCTCATCTGTCTCCATGGTTCCGTCAGCAGGAGGAACGCTGGACGAGGGAATACTATCACGCCTGGAACTACTCGTCCCCGGAGTGATGCCACGCAACGTCGTCGCAGTTGGAGAAGTGACTGATCGATATACTGGAGTACTGGGCGACGATGATCCGGAACCAACAGTAGGCAGTACCGGAGTGGCACTCTGTCTACCTCGGGACCTGCCGAATCCTCCGCGTCGTCCTGTCATATCTGATAACAACATATGATGAATATAGAGAAACACAAATATATACTACATTCTACAGTCGAAATGTGATACATATCTCAAAGTATTATACAGTCAAAATATAATACATATATTCGTTAATGTCAACATCTACTTCTACATGCAATATTTACAGTCCAAATATAGTTACATTCTACATGCAATATTTTATATTTTCAATCATCTTCAGAAAATTTATCTTGTTCGCCTTCCTCGTCCTGCTCTTCCTCTTCCTCGTCTTCACTTTCATCTACTTTGTCGTCCTCTTCGGATAATTCTACATCTTCTACATTATTACTCGTGTAATGAGTAACTTCCGTTGAGTCCACATCTACAATATTTGTTACAAGAGGTAGATCGTCCTCCTGATAAGCTATTTCGTCAATGTCAAAGGTATTTCTAGCTTTAGTCTTGCATACTGCCCACCAATCCGACCTCGCTGTCCCCCGTCTAGGATAAGTTGTGAAGTACATGAGCTGAGCCTGACTTGATAGGACAAATGGTTCGTAGCCTTGATATCTACGCTTGTAGTTTATATCCACAAGGCCATGCTTGACAATTTTCCAACCTTGATCTTGAATCGGATCGAACCATTCACACCTGAATAGCACGATATTAGCAGGTTCTGGGCCATAATTATATGTCAACTCCACAATCTCTCGTAAGATGCCAAAAAAATCATTGCCCGGATTGACGTCTTTGTAGTTTGAAGATTTGATACACAAACTACTATTTTTCGTGGAATCAAGATCCAGAAAGCTGTCTCTGATAGGAGCATTTGTTGACTTGAACCTGAACCCATTCACACAGAAACTTGGCCATATTTTTACGGCAGTAATTGGTCCCTTGGCTAGAGTCCTAATAGATTCAGTCTCGGGTGATATTAGACGATCGACCTAAATACCAAAGTAGCGATAGTAAGTTATTTGTTTTGCAAGTGCAGAAATAAAAATTAATTACCAAGCATCTTACATATGCGCTCAACCAAGAAGGAAAATGGCATCTCATATCTTGTTCTCCTTGAGGTCGGCGCATCTTTTCAAGTTCGACACGTACCCATCTGGAAACTTTAGACCCTGAATCCACCTACAAAGTCTACCTTTATCCTCTTTATCCAGTGAGAAAACTGACTTAGGTTGCTTTAACTTTCCATTCCCCTCCTCTATCAAATGCAATGCAGGACGTCTACATATGTCTTCTAAGTCCAACCTCGCCTTCGGATTATCTTTCGTCTTCCCCTTTACATCCATTACAGTATTAATTATGTTATCAAACACATTCTTCTCGATATGCATGACATCAAGGTTATGTCTGATCAGATTGGTGCTCCAATATGGCAGATCCCAGAATATACTCCTCTTCGTCCAGTTATGGGTGCGACCAAATCCGTCACACTTGTACCCCTTAGCAGGCTCTTGGATAGCACTTGGTAAATCTTTTACCTCTTCCCATATCGTACATCCGGGCCACCTTGGCGGTGGATTGGCCTTCTCCACAACTCCCGCACGAAAAGCATTCCGATTCCTCTGGTACGGATGATCCTTCGGCAAAAATTGTCGATGACAATCGAAGAAGCACGGTTTGCCTCCTGTTTCAAACGGAAAGCCTGAGAACGGTCCATGCAATACGGACATGAGAGACGACCATGGGTGCTCCATCCCGATAACATTCCATAGGCCGAAAAGTCGTTGATGGTCCACATAAGTGCTGCCCTCATCTGAAAATTCTGCTTTCTAGAAACATCGTACGTGTTGGCACCGACTTCCCACAGCTGATTCAACTCATCTATCAAAGGCTGTAAATACACATCGATGTTCCTCTTCGGATTGTTCGGACCCGGGATAATAACGGTTAGGAACATATACGGAGTCTTTATGCACATCCAAGGCGGTAGATTTTACGGAGTGACGATCACAGGCCAACACGAATACTGGGAGCCCGAAAGTCCGAATGGGGTAAAACCGTCAGAACAGAGCCCCAATCTGACATTACGCGCTTCCTCGGCAAAATATGGATACTCTCGATCAAAGTGATTCCATGCTTCTCCATCGGATGGATGATCCAATACTCCTTCGATCTATTTTCGCCTGTGCCAACTCATGTTTTCTGCAGTCTCCTTAACCATAAACAACCGCTGCAACCGCGGCGTCAAAGGCAAGTAGTGCATCGAATCGGTAGACTTCCTTGCACCGACAGACTTTCCTCTAACAGTGGCTTTGTAGCGATCAGCACCACAGAATCTGTACGCATCTTCATCCTTGTCGTCTTTGTAGTACAACATGCACCCGTTGTGACATGCATCGATTTTCTCGTATCCCATCCAAAGCGATCTCACCATCCTCTTAGATCGATAGAAGTCTTTAGGCAACTTTGCACCCTCGGGCAAGATCTCTATAATCAAATCGAGCAGTCGATTATAGCATTCTTACGACATGTTAAAATCGGACTTGATGCTCAATAATCTTTTAACCACCTCCAACGGTGAATGATCCTCACAACCAGGATATAGTGGAGTCCTTGCATTCTCAAGCAACTCCATAAACTTTGTAGCATCGGCATTCGGTGCCTCCTCAGCTGCATCATAATTGTCCGGATTGAAACTAGGTCCCGCCGCATCATAATTGTCAGGATTGAAACTAGGCCCCGCCGCATCATAAACCATGTTCACCAACCCGTCGTCGTAAGCATCGTGGTCTTGAACATCCATATACGGCTCCACATAGGGCTCCGACTCCGATGCTAGAGATACAAGTTCTCCGTGCGCGATCCACTGATAGTAATTCGGCGTAAAGCCCTTCGAGTATAAATGATATGTAACTTCCACTTCAGGATGATATTTCCTGTTGCGACATCTCACACACGGACACTTAATTTTGGTACCGTCCATGTATTGAGGGAACGCCTTTGCGAACTGCAGGAACTGTTGTACACCCTCAATGAATTCATCCCGCACACCGCACATGTCATCAGGATGACGGTTGTACATCCACGAACGATGACGCAGATAGTAATTCATATCCATTTCTAGAAACTTCTGCAAAATTGACAGTATGTATCATATAAATCATTACATGCAAAATTAACCGTACTATAAAAATTATAACTGATATAATACATATTTTCATTTATCAAAACTGCAGCTACCCCCAACCCCATAGTACTATGAACTGCACTATAAGTATGCAGTCAACACACTACAAATAGTGTGTCATACTATAGAACTGCAGCTGCCCCCAACCACACTCCTAGGTCAGTGTCCGTTATGGGAAAAGCAGTCATGGCATTGCACTAAGGCACCTGGTGCTTGAACAATTTTTGCATCAAAAGTTTCCCAAGTACACGGGCTATTGCTCTATGAAATGGATAACCCCATGCATTGTGACTGTACTCACTCACATTTACCGGCAGATTACTGCACTCCCTTTAGTAAAAAAACCTAACCCCCCAAACTGGCACACTGATACACACATACACTCTTAAGAATTCTGTAATCAAAACTCACCTGGTACCAACAACACCTATTAAGTACTCTAAATTCTATACTTCATATAAACACTCCATCTATACTCATATAAACACTCCATCTATACTCCCAGATCTGGGATACACCTATATGAATGCTCAACCTTCACACCTATTACTTATTCTCTTCAACACATATATTCACTCAAACACCTGACTAATACACCTCTTTAAATCAGTCACCCACTGCTACTGCTTACCTTCTTCCTTAATATTTGATTACCCCTTATCCCGAACCACACACTCATGTGTGCACTATAGTATCACTATGAATATCCAATCTTCTCTCAGATGTTGGTGTTATATCTGACACTTGCCCTCATGTCCTTCAAATCATACGAGTTCAAACCCCATCTCAAACACATCCACATCTTGCCTTGCACTAGTTGCTGACTGGCTCAGTACGTTGCTGCACAAGGATGCAGTGTTTACACTGTATTAGGACCCCCTCACACCTGCCTGCAGAAGCTAACAACCAACTACAATGCACCTAAACCTTAATGCACACTATGTTCAGTTGTGCAGTGCCTCCCCAAGTTGCCTGTTGCACATTGGGCTGATGTGCCTCAAGTCTCCCCCTGCTCACTGCTAGTAAGCAGTGCTCACTGCTGCTGTTACCTCTCTCGTCGACTTGGGCCAGTCGGCCCTTACCCTAACCCTAACCCTAACCCTAACCCCATGTCAACAAACCTAACCCTAATCCTAACCCTATGTCCTGATCAGTGTCTGTGTCAGTGTGTGTGTGTGCCGTGTCTGTGTCTGTGTCAGTGTCTGTGTGTGTGTCGTGTTTGTGTCAATGTCACATGTGTCCTGTGTGTGTGTGAGAAAGAGAGAGAGAGAGTAGGGTTTACCGGAGTAGTCGCGGTGTAGAGCGGGTCGACGGAGCGCGGGGGGGAGGAATTTTTTTTTTTTCAAAATTTCAGCAGATGGGGAAAAATGAAACCGAGACCTAATTAACCAAATTTTAGCGACGTTTAGCGACGTCCAAGAAATACGTCGCTAAATTAAATTTTAGCGACGTCAATGACGTCGCTAAACACGTTGCTAAATATTTTTAATATAAAGGTCGCTATATACGTCGCTAAACGTCGCTAAATTAGAGATATTAGCGACGTTTAGCGACCTTAATTGAACTTATAGCGACTTATCTTTTAAAATCTTAATAAAAGTCGCTAAACGTCGCTAAATGTCGCCATTTAGCGACGTCTAGCGACGTTCTAATAAGGAGTCGCTAATTTATATATTATTAGCGACGTTTCTTTTGACGTCGCTAAAATACGTCGCTAATACCGCTTTTTCTAGTAGTGTGTTTAGCGACGTCATTGACGTCGCTAAAATTTAATTTAGCGACGTTTTTATTGGACGTCGCTAAACGTCGCTAAAATATGGTTAATTAGGGCTCGGTTTTATTTTTCCCCATCTGTTGAAATTTCGAAAAGAAAAAAAATTCCTCCCCCGCTCCGTCGACCGGCTCTCCACCGCGACTACTCCGGTAAACCCTACTCTCTCTCTCTCTCTCTCTCTCACAGGACACATGTGACATTGACACAAACACGACACACACACAGACACTGAGACAGACACATATACGGCACACACACACACACTAACACAGACACTGATCAGGACCTAGGGTTAGGGTTAGGGTTAGGTTTTTTGACATGGGGTTAGGGTTAGGGTTAGGGCCGACTGGCCCAAGTCGACGAGAGAGGTAACAGCAGCAGTGAGCACTGCTTACTGGCAGTGAGCAGGGGGGGACTTGAGGCACATCAGCCCAATGTGCAACAGGCAACTTGGGGAGGCACTGCACAGCTGAACATAGTGTGCATTAAGGTTTAGGTGCATTGTAGTTGGTTGTTAGCTTCTGCAGGCAGGTGTGAGGGGGTCCTAATACAGTGTAAACACCGCATCCTTGTGCAGCAACCTACTGAGCCAGTCAGCAACTAGTGCAAGGCAGGATGTGGATGTGTTTGAGATGGGGTTTGAACTTGTATGATTTGAAGGACATGAGGGCAAGTGTCAGATATAACACCAACATCTGAGAGAAGATTGGGTATTCATAGTGATACTATAGTGCACACATGAGTGTGTAGCTCGGGATAAGGGGTAATCAAATATTGAGGAAGAAGGTAAGCAGTAGCAGTGGGTGACTGATTTAAAGAGGTGTATTAGTCAGGTGTTTGAGTGAATATATGTGTTGAAGAGAATAAGTAATAGGTGTGAAGGTTGAGCATTCATATAGGTGTATCCCAGATCTGGGAGTATAGATGGAGTGTTTATATGAGTATAGATGGAGTGTTTATATGAAGTATAGAATTTAGAGTACTTAATAGGTGTTGTTGGTACCAGGTGAGTTTTGATTACAGAATTCTTAAGAGTGTATGTGTGTATCAGTGTGCCAGTTTGGGGGGTTAGATTTTTTTACTAAAGGGAGTGCAGTAATCTGCCGGTAATTGTGAGTGAGTACAGCCACAATGCATGGGGTTATCCATTTTATAGAGCAATAGCCCGTGTACTTGGGAAACTTTTGATGCAAAAATTGTTCAAGCACCAGGTGCCTTAGTGCAATGCCATGACTGCTTTTCCCATAACGGACACTGACCTAGGAGTGTGGTTGGGGGCAGCTGTAGTTCTATAGTATGACACACTATTTGTAGTGTGTTGACTGCACATTTATAGTGCAGTTCATAGTACTATGGGGTTGGGGGCAGCTGCAGTTTTGATAAATGAAAATATGTATTATATCAGTTATGATTTTTATAGTACGATTAATTTTGCATGTAATGATTTATATGATACATACTGTCAATTTTGCAGAAGTTTCTAGAAATGGATATGAATTACTATCTGCGTCATCGTTCGTGGATGTACAACCGTCATCCTGATGACATGTGCGGTGTGTGGGATGAATTCATTGAGAGTGTACAGCAGTTCCTGCAGTTCGCCAAGGCGTTCCCTCAGTACATGGACGGTACCAAAATTAAGTGTCCGTGTGTGAGATGTCGCAACAGGAAATATCATCCAGAAGTGGAAGTTACATATCATTTATACTCGAAGGGCTTTACGCCGAATTACTATCAGTGGACCGCGCACGGAGAACTTGTATCTCTAGCATCGGAGTCGGAGCCCTATGTGGAGCCGTATATGGATGTCCATGCGCACCACCGGGGAGACGAGGACAGAGATTTGGGCCGACGGTACAAAGTAAGTCAATTAGATGGTTTAGTATATATTTGTGTTTCTCTTTATTCATCGTATATTGACTTTTTCAGTAATCTAAATTATTATCTCTGTATAGATATCGTCCATCGTCGGTTCAGAGACGCCTGGGCCAATTTCTGAGGAACAACTACGGTGGCCCTTGGATCAACTACTCTGAGGCTCCGGAGGAGAGGAAGGCGTTCTTGTTTGCGCACTTCCAGGTAAAAGTATATTAAATAAATTCTCTCATTTATGCATATTCGTGATGCTAACTTAATGAATTATTTATTGTAGCAAACGTATTTTTATCCTCCACACCGGGCCGAGTTGATCGAGCGGCTCTTTCCTACCGTTGCCGCCAAGCTTATCCGAGATGCTCTGGATGACCAGAAGGCTCGTGATCGTGCTGGAAAACCGATCCAAGGTTGGATCACGCCTGAGCAGTGGACTGCGATGAGAGCTAGATTCGACGATCCGAGCTACAAGGAAAGGTCTAAGAAGGCCAAGGCGGCTAGGCAGAATGCTGCCAAGTGGTGTGGTGGCTCGATTCCGATGACGGAACATTTTCGTCGTTTGGTATATTTTTTCTTTTAAAATATATTATTTTAATATAAGTACCATAAAATGGTACTTGGAAAAAATATTTAAGTTTAATAATAAAAAATATATTTTTAACAGGTACAGAGGGGTGAGGATGCAAACATGGTGACCGTCTTCTTGGCCACCCATCGCAAGGACGGAAATCTCATTGATGAGAGGGCCTCACAGACCTATGTGAGTATTACTTTACTTTGTATTTATTTTAATATAACTTAGGCAATTATTGAGTTTCCAAACCTTTTCTAGGCCGAGTATCTTAGGCTTCGTGAGCGGACGACTGCTAGTGCACCTACACCTGGAGAGGCTGGTGCTTCGTCGCAGTCTGGTCCATCTCCGTCGGCGGACGACCTGTGGGTGACCGCAGTTGGTGGTCTCCAGAGGGGTACGTACTACGGTACGAGCTCCTATGGCGCCCTGGTTGCGAAGCAGTCATCTAGGGCCTCCCCGACAGCTGTGCATTCCACACACCCCTCACAGTCGCAGCCCTCGCAGTCTTCGGCCAGAGTCCAGGAGGCCGTTGACCGTCAGATTGCGTCTCTCCGTGACGACTTGCTGCGAAGTATGGAGGACCAGTCCCGGTCCCAGCCGCAGGCGGACGATCCGATGCTCATCGCACGATTGGATATGCTCGACCGCAGCATGACGGAGCTACGGGAATTGACAAATAATATTAAAGCCTCCAATGATCGCAACATCATGGAGCTGCAGGCGTCACAGCTATCGATGGGCGAGAAGCTGACGAGGATGCAGGATTCAATGGGTGATAGCAGTACGAGGCTGTTATCTACCCTGGATTCTTACAACCAGCGACTCGTAGACTTGGATCGGGCACGGCCTCCACCGACGTCACTGCCTTCTCCATCGACATCGGTGTCGATTCCACGGGACGAGTATGAGGAGTTCTTATCCTTCAAGCGCGCCGGTGGTCAGCCTCCTGCAGATCCGTAGTAGTATAGTTATTTTTATTATTTTTTAGGATGCGATTGTATATTATGAATTATTGATACTTCAACAATATACATGATGTATGATGCTTCTTGTGGTCTTTAATTTTTTAGTTAATTTAATTGGATTATATAGTTATCCACATTTAATTGGATTGATACTTCTTGTGGTCTTTAATTTAATTGGATTATAGAGTTAACTAGATTGAATCATGTTGGTGTGTATGATGAAGATGATGTAAAACTGCAGGGAATCACCAATGTTTGCCTCTGGACACTATTTTTTTTAAAATTAGCGACGTTATTAGCAACGTTTAGCGACGTTAAGTTACGTCGCTAAATACGTCGCTAATTAGCGATGCTGTAAAAAGTCGCTAATGACGTCGCTATACGTCGCCAATTGCTGACATGGCAGTATAGCCAGGTCATTAAAGACGTCGGTGTAACGTCGCGATAGACGTCGCTAATCAGCGACGTTTAGCGACTTTACTATACGTCGCTATTTAGTGACTTGGCGTCGCAAAACGTCGCTAGATTTAGCGACACATTAAAGTCGCTAAAAAACGTCGACATAGCGACGTTTAGCGACGTTTTTTGTTTTAGCGACTTGGTTTTTTCCAACTGCTTTAAAACGTCGCTAATTACGTCGCTAAACCAAATTAGCGACGATTTTTGGTTATTTAGCGACGTTTTTAGACGTCGCTAATTTGACTTTTTCTGGTAGTGACCCTAACCTTATCCCCAACTGCCGGAGGAGGAGGAGGAGACGACGACGGGAGGCGGAGGAGGAGGAGACGGACGCTGGAGGAGGGGGAGGAGGCGGAGGAGAGCGGCCTCCACTGCTGCTGTTGCCGCCGCCCTCGCACCCCCCCCCCCTCCGTCCCCCCTTCTTCTTCTTCTTCTTCCATGGACTGTAAAAAAAATTGACAGTCATTTCTATTGGAAGGACTATCAATTGTTTTTACAGTCCTAATTATTTAGGACTGTCACAATGTTGACAGTCCTTTCAATTGAAAGGACTTTTTCTAAAGGACTGTCAACATTGTGACAGTCCTGGAAAAAGTCCTTTCAATTGGAAGGACTGTCAACATTGTGACAGTCCTAGAAAAAAATTGGACTGAAAAATATAAGTCATTAGTTTTATATGAAAATCTGGTCTGCTCTACAGGAAAAAAAAAATTAGTGACAAATTTCTAAATAAACTGAAAAAATTTGAACGGTTCTAAACAAAATATGTAGTGCCTATGTAATTTGCCATAATTTATAGGTTATTCTGTATATCAGGACGCAACTGAACTCCCAAGCGGAGTCACGGTGAAATTAAGTGACTTCTTGATATTTTTGATTTACTTTGGTATCAGCCCTGGATATGTTTGGTAAAATAGCCCTAGAGCCATTCAGTACTCTGATCTTCAGTTTCTAACTTCCAACATCATATATTTATTACAAAGAACAAATCCAATCATGGTCCAAAAAGATTGAAGTATGTTCTAAGATGAGGCGGGAGAAAATTTTAACACTAGGGTTCAAAGATGGATCTAGACTATAGTTTACGAAATATGTCAAATGAGAATAATACAGCAGAATAATCGGACAAAATAAACAGACCACATTGTATCAGCTAAATATCAAATATATATGGTCTCAGAAAAATCTGCACGCTCAACCACAGGTCCACAGCCACTTGTTATTGAGGATCCTGAAACTTGAAAGCAAACCTTTGCCATTGACAAGCCACTTGCTAATGGACTTGCAAGCAACTTTGGCATTGCCAGTGACCTAATCAATCCTATAGGTAAAAACATACAACAAGTTGCTTTTGAGATTCAAATGATTGCTCACATTTCATCAAACTGAACACCCATTCTATTTGTTTCTGAAGACCAGTCAATAGAGGGGAGCAAATCTTGGTTTGAAATTAACCTGAAAAAGGGAACCAAACGGAATCGAATTGGACATACGGTTTGATTTTTCTTTAAACAGCTCAATTTTTTTTTTTTTGTTTATCGGTTCAATCATCGGGTTAGGAGTTCGAAAATATTCAGTATGTCGGTTCAATCATCTGATTTGGAGTTCAGTTACCGACCAGATTCAAAATTCGAAATAATTATAATAAAATTACCCTTCTCCCCTTCCCCATATATATATACACTTAAAATTTTACTCAAATATAATTCCTAATCCTAAATCTCTCCTCATCCTTTCTGCTGCGGCGTTGCTGACTCCCAAATCTCCCTCTCTGAGCCCCTCTCCCTAAGTCGGTGAGCCCTCAACACCTTGCTTCTCTCCCTTTCCCAAATCTCCGTCTCTCGACTTCCTCAAAATTTCTCTCTCAAGGCTCTCACTCTCTCGAAATCTAAACCTAAATCTCTGAGATTAAGCACTCAAGTTTTGAATTTTAAAGTTGAAACTCTAAGATCGAGCACTCTAGTATAAGATAGAGCACTCAATATCTAATTCTCCAAATCTCATTGTTTTGACTTTCTCCGACGTTCTTGAATCCTCAACGTAAGGTTAGAAATTAAACCCCAAATCTCATTATTTATTTTTATTTCAATTTTTTAACTAATTATTCTTGCATGACTATAAGGAGAACTAGAAGCACAAGAGTGTGGTCTTGACTGGAGTGTGTTGACCCCCTCCCCTCCCCGATTTACTTCTATTAACTCACTGTAAATATCTTTTATTCTATTATCATTTTATCAATATTTGTGTTCTTTGATTTGGATTGTAGGGATGCAACATACATGCTTGCAGCAAAAAAAAAAAAAAAAAAAAGTTATTTGTATTTACCCCCTTACACCCCTCGTCTTCCTCCATTATCCTCCATTTTTATTTTAATTAGTGCTACCACCACCACCAATTTGCATAACAACCAATCATATCAAACTATGATCATTGAACCATTTCTTTAATCTATATAATACAAATATACACGACCGATACAATAAAAAATGTCAAATGGCTTCTCACATCTCATTTTTGTGATGAGAACTTTGTTGAATAATATAAATTTAACTCTCAACCCTTGCTAATAACACTCTAATTTTGGTGCAAGTTGTTGAAACTTTAACATAATATCATTAGCAACACACATTCAAATCTTCTGACACACATTAATTTCAACCAAACTAAAAAAAAAAACCATGCATAGTCCAGCTCTCCATTCAAAATGGGCTAGAGTTTAGCTGTTAACAAACTTATAATACCTAATTCATATTTGCAATAAAACCAAATGCCACATCCAGTCAAAGACTCAAATAGGTTGCACATGAAACTGGTTTTTGACAGAGAGAAACAATGTCGAATCGAAGTCCTTATTTCCGTTCCCTTTATTCGCAATTAACCAAACACAAACTACATGATTACTTGCATGGTAATTTATATATCACCATACATGTACTAACTTTGCATGCAGATACAAATCGTCCGTTTTCCTCGCAGTTATCCCAAATGTCTCGGTCATGTCCAGATCTTCTGGTTTCATTCGTCCGGGAAGCTCCCAGTTGAAGTGATAAAGGAGCTTTGCTAGCACGAGCTCTACTGTAGCGATCCCAAATGTGCTCCCTGGGCATATTCTTCTGCCGGAACCAAATGGCAAGTATCCGTAATCAGCTCCTTTGAAATCGACCGAGCTTCCGTCAAACCTCTCTGGCCGAAAGGTCTCAGCATCATCCCAGACTCCGGGGTCTCTTCCCAAGGCCCAAACATTAATCATCACTCTGGCTCCCGATGGTATCGTGAACCCACCCACCTCGCATGTCTCACCACAAGCTCTAGGTAGCAGCAATGGAAGTGGTGGATGTAGCCTTAGAGTTTCCTTGATCACTAGTTTTAAATACTGTAGGTCACTGATGTCGTCCTCATGTATCTTTGCCCTCCCCTTTAGAATTTGCCTTACCTCCATCTGAACCTTCTTCATCACATTAGGATTTTTGACTAGCTCCGCCATGGCCCAAGTCAAGGTGGTTGATGAGGTCTCGGTTCCTCCACCAAACATGTCCTGTCATGGAGTTGATATAGAAAAAAGATTTTAGCCTAGAGAGCTAGATGATAAGGAAGTTAGTTTTTGGAAGGATTGCTTAACCCAGTTTTCAGTTCTTCAGTTTTTAAGAAATATTATTCCATCCACTGCCACCGCCAGTTGACTTTTTTAGAATATCCAATGCCGACTTTGGGGAGTTAAGAAGGAAGTTGTTGGAAAGATTGCTTAATCCAGTAGTACTCGTTCTTTCTCATGAAGCTCTTTTTATGTTCTTGGAGTAAATTTCATATATGCAAATTTGAAATACAGCAAGAAAATTAAGGTAGGTAGTTTGGACCAATTTGACACTTTGAGTATGCACAATTCTGATAACATGTGACATGAATAAGCAACTAATTCAAAATTTAAACATCAAATCATTAGCTCAAGACTAAGAGGGCCAGAAGGAAGAGAGAACATTAACTAGGTTAAATTATATATATGGTGTATTTGTGTGTACCTAAAGGTAGTTTAGTTGAGCATCAGTTCTTTCAAAGTACTTACAAAGATGACAGCTTTGATATTATCCACGGTGAGAGGAACTTGAAGTTGCTCGTCATCTTTGATCCTCAACAGAACATCGACTAGATCTTCAACTCCACCTGATTCATCATCTTCACTAGAATATTTCCTCTTCGCTGTCCTCTCTTGGTGCTCTTTGATTATCTCCTCCATCATCTCATCAAATTTGAAACGAGCCCTCTCGAGCCTGCGCTTCACCCCAAGCACTACATCTATAAACCCAAAGGAGGGAAATAAGTCAGTTATTGCGAAACCCGATCCTAAATTTATTGCGTCATCTAGTGCTGACACAAATTTCTTCCTGTACGTGTCGTCTTTACAAGATGATATTGCTCTACAAGAGACGGAGTTGGCCAATGATATGAACATGGCAGTGAGGTTAATAGGGGTTCCATGATCTGCTATAGAAATTTGTTCAAGAACATCACAAGTCTCTTCCTCTCTGATGTGAGAGAATGATCTTACGCGACGGACACTTAGAACTTCCAAGGTGCACAACTTCCTGAGCTGTCTCCAGTAATCGCCGTAGGGGGCGAAGGCTATGTCCTTCCCATCGTAGAGAAGGATCTTAGAAGAAGCCAGCTCGGGGCGGGAAGCGAAGTTTAGGTCATGGGTCTTGGTTACCTCCCTTGCGGCTTCCGGTGAGGAGATTACTATGTGGTCCACCTCTCCGAGCTTGAGGTGCATTACGGGGCCATATTTCACGGCCAGCTCGCGTAGTTTGTGATGGATAGGCACTCTTATCAGATGGTGCATGTTGCCTATGATGGGCAGCCTCCATGGACCTGGAGGTAGTCTTGGTTTTGGGCTTCGACTCTTCTTTCCTTTCATGGTGACCAGGAGGAGGAGGAGGAAGAAGAAGAAGGTAACCAAGAAGGCCAAGATGGAAGAGGTGGTTTTCTGCTCCATGGTTGACATGATATGTTACCTTTCATGACTATAACTATTTATAAAGTTTTTCTCCGTCATCATCCGAGAAAGGTGAAATTCTTAAAAATATATGAGAGTTGTGTCAGTTGAGTTGTTTAGTTTTGAATGATAATTATTGTGTGACTTGAATTATTTAGTTTTGTCATGACCAATCCAGAATGAAATTTGTGACACCGTTGCTTGCTTCTATCCTGATCTCAGCAGAGACATAATACTTCCGACGGCATCAATTTCGATGAGAACGACTTCATATGCATCGTGTATCATCGGAGTCTCTCGTCACGGTCGCATTGTTGAATACTTGAAACTCAAGAAGCCCTGAAGGATTATGTGAATGTTGAGATCTGAATAGAATCAAATAACAACTTCACAATTTTATTCTCAATTGTTCATGGAAAAAAAACATAATTAACCCAAGTCTTCCATTTTGGACGGTAGGATGAGACCCAAATTCTGTTCTGGACAATATGAAGATGTAAATATAATTTTTTAATATTATCTGAGATCCTAAAACTAAATAATCCGGATTATCCACTACAGTAATGATAACAGTTTTTTGCTTATTTATAATAATCTGGAAAATAAAATTTACAATATAAAAAATAAAAGAAGATTGACGATTATAACATTTAAATTTTATTTTCCATTTACCATGAAACAAAATGGTTATCTGAGGATACCATGCATGGCATATCATCATGTTACTTCATTGTATTTCACTTTATTTGTTGATATGTATTTATGTAATATGATTTAGTTTCTATATAACCAGAAAATAACTATGCAACCATTAGATTGTATGCATTACAAACAAGCCAAAAAAAATAAAACAACATGCAATGTTACCATCAACGAATATCATGAACTAGACATGATAGATGACCCGGCCATAGAAATTATTTTTGTTGAGCTATTGTACTCAAATGTGGGTTTGTAACATTCTTTAGCAATTTTTGTTCATGCAAATTATACCACAAACATGAATTTGAACGAATTGGAACATAATAGTAATAAACTATAAATAATTCAAAAAATTTATTGTATCGAAATTTATTTTAATAAAATTATTTGTAACGAAACAATTTTGCAAAATTAGGATTGCATATACATTTCGCCATCCTAGATGGCGAAAAATTTTAGCCGATCTGACTCATGGAAAGAAAGAGGGACGGGTGGAAAGAAGGGGACCCATAGCTATTTTTCGCCAACTAGGTTGGCGGAATTTGGCCTAAGGCAAAATTTCGCCAACAAAGTTATCTGCTAACTATCACGGGCTACACTAAATCACGGGTTATAAGGTATGATCACATATCAACTAATACTTTTCTAACTCTCCGACTAATACACGGATCTAAATCACGACACATTATAATACATATATCATACTGCACGGTATATAATATCATGCACTATGATCATGGTCTATATAATCACTAAGATATTACGGTAATCACGAAGCACGATACGACGATCACTGAGTAATCACGATAATAACATCTTATGACCAAGATCCACGTATACCAATCCTTGAAACCATCGCGTCAAGAATCAAATATATCAATACTAAATACATGAAACATATAGACTATCAAATAAGAAAACTATCAGAGAATGTATTCGCCTGTGGTCTTGAACAAATGATATATCTTGGTATCCGAGCTGGTGTCACACACACATATATATGAATGATATGTCAAATGGGGTATAATAAAGTGATAAATGAGCTATATGCACTAATATGAATTTCTAGGCCATTTCTAGGTCTTGACCAAGTTTCTAAGTCCACACTAAGATTTTAGGCTCAAAAGAGTTATTAACTAGCTATTCTATTACTATTGTTGTTTCATAGTTTCTGTCAATTATTGGAACTGCAATTTGGGTTGTACTTCGCTCCAATCCTTACTGGATATACTTTTCAGATGATTCATTAGAGGACTGGTGTCCTACGCACTATGGGCCTCATAAAGTCTGATACATAATACCAAATCTGCTATTAGAATCTGATTCCCTTGCAACTAATAACTGATACTAAGTGAACCCGACTGTTGATACTGATACTGCACCTTGTTATTGATGTTACTGCATTGCTACTGCTGCTAATACATCTTGCTGCTGCTGTTACTGCAACTTGCTGCTGTTGTTACTGCATCTTGCTGCTAGCTCTATTGCTACTGCTGTCACGCCCCAGTCCCGAAATATCGAGGGACTGGACGCGTGATAATGGCCAGCACCACGCACCGATGGACAAATCCAATTTAATGGATCCATCGGGGCATACTTAAGCTGTTTTACAATAGTCAGGGTTTACTAATCTCATCCACAGAATAAAGATAGCAATAACAGCAAAAGAAATATTAAACAACAACCAGTCAAAGTAAATAAAATCGGGGAACAACCCGATTTAAGTCTGTTACAATGTTCTCATAAACAGGAAATAAAGAGTTTAATTAAACAGGAAAGAAAGTCTATTTGCCATAAAGACTGTGCATGGCGAAGCAGTTGTTCAGGAGAAGTCCTCAGCAATCACCTCGTCTTCAGGTTCAGGTACTGCTCCGAGTAGTGCTCTTGTTCCGTACACCTCAGGGTAGATCTCGTCTGCTAAATCTGGGGACATAATCCATTCCAGGTCCTCAGGGGACATAGCAAGGTACAGAAAATACAAGCCAAAATAATGCAGTGCAGAAATAAAGGAACAATAGGGTAAGTAATTAAACCAGCTAAGTGTTAATGCAAGTGAGAGTTATTAGTCATACTCAGGCTGAGACTACTACATGATCAGTGTCAAGAAACCATAGCAGTATTTTCTCGATGGGCCAGAACTGGTGCCAAAGCTCTGTGTCAGAGACTAGGACACATCCAGATTACAATATATATAATATATTCAGCCTTGATATGGTAATACTCTTCCCACCCAATGTAATCTTACATCACAGTTCCATAATGTCTCATGTTCATGTCACGCAAGATTAAACTAATGCAATAAGTCATTTATTAAGATCTAAGAAAATAATGTTCAAGTCATGAAATCTGTATCCTATACAGAACCACCTTGAATAGTCAGGAAGATTCTGTATCATGATTTGTGTCAGGTGTCCTGGGTATAATGTACTTGATAGGGCAAGTACCAGAAATATAAATGTCACGATAACCATCTCTAGGTGACGTTACACAACCCCGCGTACGGTGTTGGCACCCGACTATTATTCGGAAGCTAAGTAAGTCACACGGCCCTAGGGTTGAGCATTTATAACAGTCACAGGAAAAATAAATTAAGAGAACAAAATGAATCAATAAGCTGCAATTTATGGCAAGGTACACTTGCCTGGGTT
This sequence comes from Iris macrosiphon, assembly GCA_036927795.1. Lineage (NCBI taxonomy): Eukaryota > Viridiplantae > Streptophyta > Magnoliopsida > Asparagales > Iridaceae > Iris > Iris macrosiphon. The sequence goes on from JAYESA010000008.1 coordinate 202,000,930, forward strand.
TTCGGCTCCAAGTATGGCTATGGCTTCAGCGGGAATTGTAGGCAGTACTCCAGTTGCTGAAACAGACATCACCATCAGATCTAAAAAATATTAATCAGCTAGAAACACCTGTCCTTGAGTCCAATTTGGAGACAAGGGCAAAAATGATATTTTCGGGTCAACGCGAGGTCCAGATGTGGGCCGCTTTGCACCGAAAAATGCGTCAGGGTCAAAGGTCTCCAAAACAGTCCAACTTAGTGTCAACAGGTCAGAAACGATGATACGAACCCAATGGAACTTCCAGAATTGGATTTCGATGAGCCGTTCTCAAAATTGCCCATAGAGTGGAGCATGTGGGGCCCACGACACGCGATTTTGTCAACGTTCTCATAATCGAACCAAACTTGGCTCACAGGACCAGCGTATTGCTACGAGTCCGATGGCGCAAGTTTTGTCTCGATCCGATGTGTGTACACTAAGTTACAGCAAGATTTAAAAAAGTCGGATACGGGACGTTGTCCGCGGATACGTACTGATTCCGGTGTGCACGCACATCCGAATCAGCTTCTGCGAAATCCTGCACGTCCATATCAACGACGCGCACGTATCTGTGAAGAACGCACGCGACCAAGTCGTCCCGTTTGGCGGGACGCACTCAGTTCCGGGGTGAAACAGGGCGTTAGTTTTTCCTATTTTTGGATCGCGGTTCACGATCACCACAGGACGCGATGCACCGAGCGGGTTGTACGGGCACCGAGGGGGTCACGCAGGGTTCGCGATACAACTGACGGAATCAAAAACAGAGCTACGAGTAGGAAGATACAAGTACCTGAACATGGCTTGGAAAACAGCATATAATTCGTGTCCGACACGTGTCCGACACAAGTCACTGTGTCCGGCCGACCTAGGGTTAGGGTTCACTGTTCCAGTCGCCGGAGTTGGCAGAAGGAGGGCGGAGCGGTCTTGCTGGGGCCGGCTGGGTGGAGGCACGGCGGCCGGAGCGTTGCCCGCTGCTGCTGCTGCTGGTGAAGGAGTCCGCCGGAGGAGACGGGCGGAGGGTCGCGGACCGAGGGCTCGGGGTCGGGCTCACGGTTGCGCGGTAGAGCTGGGAAGGAGGAGGAGGGCGAAGGGTTGCGGCGCTGCCGGCGGAGCTGCGGCGAGGCGGGGTCTGGAGGAGGCGGGGTCTGGCGGCGACGTCGCGGGAAACGGAGGAGCCGGAGGGAGGAGGGGATTAGGGTTCGGGTGGGGCGGCTTTATATAGGAGAGATGGGGAGAGGGAGCGGCGGCCGGCGAGGGGGAAGGGAAGAGGGTCCGGTGAGGGAGAGGGAGAGGGAGCGGCGCGGGACAGTGAACAGGCGACGGCGGCAGACGTTCCCGGCGGCGGGGAGGTCAAGGGTCGGGTTCAGAGCGGTTGGGGGAGAGAAAGAGAGCGGGTCGGGTTTGGGCGGTCGGGTCGGGTTCTAACGGACCCGGCCCGATCCGAAACTAAGGCGGGTCGGGTTTCAGGTTAATGGGCCGGGTCTGGGTTGGACCCGAATCCGTCCCGCTAAGAATTGGTTTAATAAACCGGTTCAGAAATTGGTTTAATTAGACCGGTTTGGTTTATTTTAAATAAACCCAGTTTATTTTAGTTTAATTAATTAATTAGTTTTTAGGGCTTTAAAAATACATCCGGGGTCCAATAAATTCCTAAAAAATTATCCTATGTCTAGTTTTTTATTTTACACCATAAAATATTATTTTCATAATATTTTAATATTATTTAATAACAATTAAAAATCATTTAATAATTAAAACACCTGAATTTAATTACAGAAAATTTCCAGAAAATTCCAGAAAATTGTGAAAAATCCAAAATTTAAAAATTCTTGAAAATCAGGGGGTTTACAACTGCTGCTGATATTTTATTGCTGCTGCTACTGCACCTTATTGTTGCTGTTACTGTATTTTGCTGCTGCTAGCTCTATTGCTACTGCTACTGCTATTCTATTGCTACTGCTACTGCATCTCCACACACTCTAACTTTTAATTACTCACCCAAGAGTTAATAGACTGTCACAGTGCATTTGCACCACTCCTTGATATCTGAACACCACTACAAACACCAACACCACTGCTATCAATACCCCCCTCACTCACTACACTGAAAACACCTACCTGCAGTTCACAATGACACACACAGTGCCACACTCCACACACCCAAGCACAGGTGTGCACACAGGCAATGCTTGCTACAACTGCTCTAACTGAACCCGACACTATATATATATATATATATTAACACACTATATAAATATACCTATTTATATATCACAATGTTATATATGTATTAGTATCAGAGAATGGTAAATGAGATAGTGAATTACGAGATTGACACATCAAGTGTACGTCATGAGACCAATTAGATCTAATTAGACTTAGATCGGGATTGTGGGACTAAGTACGTGTCCACAATTGGACACGAGTAGAGCGTATCATAGAAATTTGTGATACGGTGTGATACATGGCTCATTTTTGGGTGACATGTATAATTTTCTTTTAAATCTTATTGTAGCAAGTTGTATTATTTATTATATTGAGTATTTGATATGTAGGAAGGTGTCTTGTGGAATATTTAGAAATTTGGAACTTTGGTGGATACGTATCATGGGTATCCTAGTTGTGCACCCTAAGTGTTTGAGGTTTTGACTATAGAGTATCATCTGTGATATATAGATAGGTATATTTATATAGTGTGTTAATATATATATATATATATATATATATATATATATATATATATATATATATATATATATATATATATATGAAAAAAAGGGATATGAGCCATAGGCTTATATTCCTACATGAGCCAATGCACATGTGGACCAATAGGAATGGAGTGTACTAGTGCACATGGGTGTACATGTGCATGGCTCATATAGGAATATGAGCCTATGGCTCATACCCTGTTTACCCTATATATATATATATATATATATATATATATATATATAGTGTCGGGTTCCAGTTAGAGCAGTTGCAGCAATCATTGCTTGTGTGCACCTGTGTGCACACCTGTGCTTGGGTGTGTGGAGTGTGGCACTGTGTGTGTGTGTGTGATTGTGACCTACAGGTAGGTGTTTCCAGTGTAGTGAGTGAGGGGGGTATTGATAGCAGTGGTGTTGGTGTTTGTAGTGGTGTTCAGATATCAAGGAGTGGTGCAAATGCACTGTGACAGCGTATTAACTCTTGGGTGAGTAATTGAAAGTGAGAGTGTATGGAGATGCAGTAGCAGTAGCAATAGAATAGCAGTAGCAGTAGCAATAGAGCTAGCAGCATCAAGATTCAGTAACAGCAGCAACAAGGTGCAGCAGCAGTAACAATAGAATATCAGTAGCAGTAAGAATAGAGCTAGCAGTAGCAAGATGCAGTAACGGCAGCAGCAAGGTGCGGTAACAATAACAACAAGATGTATTAGCAGCAGTAGCAATTTAGTAACATAAGCAGCAATGTGCTGTATCAGTATCAGCATTCGGGTTAGCTTTGAAAATACCTTCGCTCCGCTCAACTGTTCAAAGAAATCATCAATTCTCGGCAGCGGATATTTGTTCTTGATAGTGAGGTTGTTCAGAGGTCTGTAGTTGATACACATGCGTACCGACCCATCCTTCTTCGGTAAAAATAATACCGGAGCACCCCATGGTGATAAACTGGATCGAATGAAACCCTTGTCCTGCAACTCATCCACCTGCTTCTTCAACTCTACTAGTTCGTTGTTGTTGACTCTATAGACGTGCTGAGATATTGGCTCTGCGCCTGGCACTAAATCTATAGAGAACTCAATATCTTGGTATGGCGGCAAACCCGACAACTCCTCTGGAAAAACATCCATGAACTCTGCTATCAACGGATGTGACAACTCCTTCTCTTCCACCATGGCTCCAAAGATGGTATCGTCGCTCTGCTCCTCTGGCAATCTCAAGCTCTGGCTCTCCTGGCGGTCGAAACAAAACTCTGCCTCCACGACAATCTATACTAGCATGGTGCCTACTCAACCAATCCATCCCGATTACAATGTCATAGCTCGGAAGTGGTATTACGAGTAAGCACACGCTCAACTCTCGGCCTCCCAGTATAACTCTCCGATCCTTGCAAACATCACTGACTAGGATAATGCCTCCCCAGTAGTGATCTTGCAAGTCCTAGCCAAAGGTTCAGACTCTAATCGATGCTTAAGAGCAAAAGATACAGATACAAAAGAATGGGAAGCACCAGAATCAAACAAAGTATAAGCTGGAATATAATCAAACTACGCGGGAGGGGCGCATGAGGGTTTGTCCCTGTGGGTGCAGCTTAGTGGAAAGGCAGCGGGACACGAGCGGGGAGGTCGGGGGATTAAACCGCGGGGGGCGCAGGGGCTGAGGCCTCTTTGCCAAAAAAAAACTGGAATAAAATCAAGGAGAACTGAACCTGATATCAAATTTTCGACTGGCTCCTCCTCCTCAACTGCCATGACGAAAGCTCGCCCTCGTGATGCATATTATATATAGTATAACTGATACATAGGTGAGCGAAATATGAGGGTTTTGGTTGGGTGGGTTAGTTTGGGGTTTAATGGGTTGGTTTAGGGTTTAATGGTTGGTTTTTTTATATGGTTTGAGGGTGATTCAGTTTTATATGGGAGAGATGGATTTGGTTTGAAGGATGGTAAATTTTGTATAAATTTTCAAATAGAGGAAAAATATTTTTGTTTTGGTATTATCCATGCTATTTTTTGTGATATCATAATAAATAATTGATTATTATCCATCTAGAAAATTTAATTGATTTAGAAAGAAATAAAATAAATAATTTTAACCCGTCTAAGAAGTATGTATATTATCACTAATCATTAATTTAAAAGATTTAAAAATTATTTTAACTACCATAGTTCTCTCCTTACGTAGTTGGAAGAAAAATATTATAAACCGAAAATCTTTCTAACTACCTGAATTATAAATTCTAAAATATATTCATTATTTAAATTATATTTAAACTAATTAAATGATATTATCTAACTAAATACATATCTATAATTCTAAAACATATTTATAATCATTCATAATTAAAATATATTCAAATCATACTTAAAATATTCTAACATAATTTAAATTTTTATCTAATTTTTCAGTAATATTATTATTTGTTGAGTTATGTGTTAAGATAAGTTTAGTCCCACATCAGGTTGACTAATAGGGAGATGGATTAGCCTCTCCTATATAATGTACTCCCCTCTCCTCTTAATGAATCAATCTATCATTCCTATTCTACATGGTATCAGAGTCATAACTCATCCACCTCTCTCACCAAAAAAAAAAACTACTCCAAAACCCTAGCCGCCAACCCGAGCCCCCCTTCAGCACCCCCCACCTCCTGCCACCTGCCCCCATGCCCTCTTCCCTGGAGCCCCCTGCCTCCCAGCCCCCCTCCCTCCCGCCTCCCTTTCGGCCCCCTCTCTTGTTCGCTGTTCCCCCCTGCTCCAGCATGACGCCAGCACCCCCGGGCCCCAGCCTCCCTCCGTTGTCCTCGACCCCACTATGTAGCCCAAAAATCCTAAACCTTAACCCTCAACCGCCGTCCCTCCTTCCTGTCTGAACCCTAATTTCAAAAAAAAAAGGTCGTATATTGAAGCTAGATGGGAGACAATAATTTGTTTGCACAACCTCTGTTCCTAGATTACGACTTCAGGAGCGTATATCGAAGCCAGATGGTAGATAATAATTTGTTTGAACAATCTCTGTTCCTAGATTACGGTTTCAGAAGTTAACAAAGAGTAGACAAGTTGCTTGTTTACGTGGATCTTTATTTTTGTCCTACCCTAATATCCACATCAGGATCTACACAGAGAGTGACCTGGGTTACCTCTGTAACTTGGTTTGTGTGATCCCCATACGATCTCTACTTTCCATGTGCATGCCGGTTCTGGCCACGTTAATTGCGCATCGGTAAAGTTAATCTGATTATTGGAGTTGGGAACATCCAGCGACAGTCGAATCAAGTGCATGATGACTAACACTGATGCAACTAGCAATGCTACTACTTACCGGTGTCGGGAACGCATTGGCGGGACCAACGAGCTCTGGCATGACGATTTCTTCGATTCGACTCGTCGATCGACGGTTGGACGGATCAAATGGCTACTCAACATGGTGGAAGAAGGTTGAGAAAACACTTTGAGGAATGCGATTGTCCAAGCATCTGATTGACAACCCTCCAGAGACGACTGATCCCACATTTGAGCAGTGGAAGACAGATGATAGTCTACTGTTTACACAGTTGATGAACTCAATGGAACCATCGGTGGAGGACATGGTTCAGAACACGGACACGGTAAAAGATTATGGGAGGTCCTATCGACGATGTTTGATAGAAAATATGACTTGTTTCGTATCTACGACTCGGTCGTCGGCATCTACCGGGCAGAACAGGGCGACAAGTCTCCTAAGGATCACTTCCGGGCCTTTAAGGGTATGGTCGATGAAGTTGACCGTGTATTACCTCTGACGATGGATATCAATGAAGCAAGGGCTCATCGGGAGCAGTTTCATGTCATGGCATATCTTGCCTCTCTCTGTCCTAATGCTGATGTTACATCTCTAATGGAAGCTCATTTTCGTGTCCTACGGGCAGCAAAGGTCGTCGAGACCTCTCCAAGTGATGCTCCCACTGATCGATTTATTCTGGGAGCCGCTCGTACTAGATTTCTTGGTGGACGGCGTGGTGGCCGTGATGGTGGACGAGACATTGGCAGTCGTGATGGAGGTCGATTACACACCTGCTTCAACTATGGTCTACATGGATATTTCCAGTGGCAGTGTACTAAAACTCTTGCCGCCAATGACACCTCAGATATTCCTGATCTTGGCGATCAATTCGTACAAATGACTGATGAAGCATATGCAAACTTTGTTGAGTTTCTAGCTCAACGTCGAGGTGAAGCTTCTACTTCTTGGTCCACCGTAGGGTACTCAGCGACATGTGTGGTACAGTCGAAGCAGTGGGTCCTTGATTCTGGTGCATCTGCTCACTTGACAGGCGACGCAGATATGATACGAAATTATATAACGGTTGGTCATATGTCTAATATTATATGTGCCAACGGTGGTTTGCTAACAGTCCATAAAAAATGATTTGCCCGTCTTTTCTTTGGGACTGTCACTACATTCTGTCTTACATACACCTGGAAACTCATTCGACTTACTCTCAATTAGTCGGATTACTCATGATATCCGTTGCTCGGTAACTTTTTTTTCTGATGGTTGTATTTTTCAGGACCTAAAGACTGGAAATGTAAACCCCTCTGAATTTTCAAAATTTTAAAAACTGGATTTTCACAATTTTCTGGAATTTTTTGGGATTTTTCTGTAATTTAAAAACAGGGTTTTAATTATTCAATGATTTTTAATTGATATTAAACACTATTAAAATATTATGAAAATAATATTTTTGGATGTAAAATGAAAAACTGGACTTAGGGCAATTTTTCTGGAATTTATTGGGCCCCGGACCTATTTTTAAACACCTAAAAATAATTATTTAATTAGTTAATGATTTAAATTTAATTATTTATTTTTATAAATAAAACCCTAAGCCCACCAGAGCCCGGCCCGGCCCAGTGGGCCCAAACCCAGACCCAGCCCAACCCGAGCCCTAGCGGGTCGGGTCGGATCCAACAGACCCGAACCCGGCCCAGCCCAGTCCGACCGCTGCGGGTCGGATCCGGGTCCACCCGCCCGACCCGGCTACTCGCCCGACCCGCCTGACCCCCTCTCCCCCGCTGGCCCGCGTTTTTCGCCGCCCCGCTCGGCCGCGCTCCGTCCCGCTCGGCCACGCGTCCCGCCCGCGTCCCCACGACCCCGTCTTCCCCCGAGACCTCCGCCGGCGCCGGAAAACGTGTCGCCACGTCCTCCTCGCTGCAACCCACGCCCCACGACCCTCCCCCGAGCCTCCCTTTAAAAGCCCCCTCTTCTCCTCCTCCGCCTCACTACCTCCTCCCCGCCGTGACCTCGCCGTAACCCTAGACTACCCCGCTCGCCGTCCCCGATGAACCCGGCCACCCTCCGCCCGCGTCCAGCCTCGCCCGGCCCTTCCTCTCCTTCGCCTCCCTCCTCCAGCAGTGGCCGCCCGAGCCAGCCGACGAGCTCCACCATCCTCCGCCCTATCTCCCAGGCGACCCTCGACGAATCCGCCGCCGGAGTCGCCTCGCCGCCGACGACCCCAGCCGGCAGCTGCCAGGCCCTGCTTCGCCTTCCTCCGGCCAGCCACGGCGGCCTAGCCTCTAGCAGAAACCCTAAACCCCCAATTTCTTCCCCCGTGTCCGACACAGGACACGTGTCCTGTGTCGTGTCGGACACAATTTGGCCCTGGTTTTCGGGTCCCCTTCAGGTGCGTGTATCTTTTTATTCGTAGCTCCGTTTTTGATTTCGCAAATTGCGTTGCGAAGCCTGTATGACCCTCTCGGTGTCCAGACAAACTGTTCGGGGCATCGCGTCCTGGGGTGATCGCACACCGTGATCCAAAAACAGGAAAAACTAGACCCTGTTTTACCCCGGAACTGAGTGCGCCCCGCCAAACAGGACGACTTGGTCGCGTGCGGTCTTCACAGATACATTCGCCTCGTCGATACGGACGTGTGGGATTTTGCGGAAGCTGATTCGGGTGTGCGTGCACACCGAAATCAACGCGTATCCGCAGACATCGCCCCGTATCCGTACTTTCTGGAATGTGCCCTAACTTTGTGTACACACGTCGGATCGAGACGAAACTTACGCCATCGGACTCGTAGCGATACGCTGGTCCTGTGGGTCAAGTTTGGTTCGATTCTGAGAACGTTGACAAAATCGCGTGTCGTGGGCCCCACAGGCCCCGCTCGACGGGCGATTTTGTGATCGGCTCATCGGAATCCAATTCTGGAAGTTCCGTTGGGTTCGTATCATCGTTCCTGACCTGTTGACACTAAGTTTGATAAATTTGGAGACCGTTGACCCGGACGCGTTTTTCGGTGCAAAGCGGGCCCACCGGTGGACCCCGTTTTGGCCCGAAACTGTCGTTTCTGCCCTTGTCTCCAAATTGGACCCAAGGACAGGCGTTTCTAGCTGATTGATATTTTCTGGATCTGATGGTGATGTTTGTTTTAGCAACTGGAGTACCGCCTGCAATTTTCGCCGAAGTCAGAACTGCAAACATAGCCGGAACCACAGGCAAGTGTACCTTGCCAAAACTTGCAGCTTTGCTACCTATTTCCTGGACTTAGTTATATATCAGTGGGCAAGTAAAGCTTGCCAAATTCTCAGATAATTCTGGTTAAAGTATTTTACTTGATTGCTTGTAGTTTCATAAGTAACTTGCTTAACTGCTCAACCCAGGACACCTGACACTCTTCATGTGATGGAATTGTCTGAGATATACCTGGTGATTCCGTATAGGTTACATTTTTTATGTCATTACAGTTTACATGCTTAGATTCTATCCTGACTCATTGCATTAGTTCAATCTTGCGTGACTTGTACCTGATATTCTGGAACTGTGACGTGAGATTGCATGGGGTGGAGAGAGTATTACCATATCAAGGCTGATTATAATGTAAATAATGTTATCTGGAGGTGTCTTAGTCTCTGATACAGAGCTTTGGCACAAGTTCTGGCTCTTCGAGAAAATACTGCTATGGTTTCTTCGACACTGATCCTGTAGTAGTCTCAGCCTGAGTATGACTAAAACTCTCACTTGCATATCACTAGCTGGTTTATATATTTACCCTGCTGTTTATCTTGTTGCTGCACTGCATATATTTTGGCTTGTATTTTTTGTACCTTGTTATGTCCCCTGAGGACCTGGAATGGACTATGTCCCCAGGTATAGCCGAGGAGAACTACCCCGAGATGTACGGTACAGGAGCACTCCTTGGAGCAGAACCCGGAACTGAGAACGAGATAGTGGCCGAAGACTTCACCTGAGCACCAGCTTCAGCTACACAGTATTTCTATTTCAGTATTTTATTTCCTGTCTTGCTTCTAAAATGTAACAGAATAATTCTCGGATTTGTTTCCCGAGACACTTATTTGATATTGCTTATTTATTTCTATTACATTATTTCTGGCAATTAATCTGTGTTTGTTCTGTGGATGAGATTAGAAATACCTGAGACTTGTAACATATTACTGATAGACTACAGCTTAAGCATGCCCTGATGGATCCATTAAATTGGGTTGTCCATCGGTGCGTGCTGCTGGCCATTGCTCACGTGCTCAGTCCCTCGTCATTTTGGGACTGGGGCGTGACATGGAGTGCATCACCAGAATAGAGTCCAGCCAGAAGCGGCCGCATGCACCAGACCAAGCACAGCAGGAAAGAGCTGCAAAGCGACCCCAGAAGAATCCACCGAGAACAGCATCCAGAGCCTCATTCCTTCCTACTTGTTACTATTGTGGCAAGGTAGGCCATGTTGAGAAGAAGTGCAGACGCAAGTTGGGACTGTGCTTGATTTGCGGATCCAGTAACCATTTAGCCAGAAGTTGCAAGATGCACAGAGGAGAAGCATCAACGGTTAACCAACAAGTGGTGCCAGTACCGAGGCCAGCCTGTCCAGCTTTGGGAGCACCGCAAACGGAAGTGGAAGGAGTCATATCACCAGCTCCAGGAGGGAACCAGCCGAGGCCACCTTTGATACCCCAGGCCGTACTCTTCCAGTAGGTCCAGCAGCAACCGAGGAATCTACCTCAAGGACACGGACAAGCTCCAGCGAAGACAGTGGAGAACGCGCAGACTCGTGGAGTAGCTGATGCGAGTAAGTGATTTATAGTTTTCTGTTTCCAGTCTTGTGTAGCTCATGCCTATTGGTTCGTGACCTCAGCCCCAACCTAGTAATTTGCAACTTGTTAATAATAACCTGGTTTTCATAAAAGTTATAGTTTTAACTAGATTTTCCTGGAAAGTGTAAACTTTCAATTTTTAGGGAAACGGTACTTCCCTAAGTATCTTGTGATGTGTTTTCAAGCGATGTTTGCGACCGCGTCATCTCTGTTGACCGGTTATTCTTTGATTGCGAGGACGCAATCCTCTTAAGGGGGGTAGATTGTAAACCCCCCTGAATTTTCAAAATTTTAAAAACTGGATTTTCATAATTTTCTGGAATTTTCTGGGATTTTTCTGTAATTTAAAAACAGGGTTTTAATTATTCAATGATTTTTAATTGATATTAAACAGTATTAAAATATTATGAAAATAATATTTTTGGATGTAAAATGAAAAACTGGACTTAGGGCAATTTTCCTGGAATTTATTGGGCCCCGGACCTATTTTTAAACACCTAAAAATAATTATTTAATTAATTATTTAATTAGTTAATGATTTAAATTTAATTATTTATTTTTATAAATAAAACCCTAAGCCCACCAGAGCCCGGCCCGGCCCAGTGGGCCCAAACCCAGACCCAGCCCAACCCGAGCCCTAGCGGGTCGGGTCGGATCCAACAGACCCGAACCCGGCCCAGCCCAGTCCGACCGCTGCGGGTCGGATCCGGGTCCACCCGCCCGACCCGGCTCCTCGCCCGACCCGCCTGACCCCCTCTCCCCCGCTGGCCCGCGTTTTCCGCCGCCCCGCTCGGCCGCGCTCCGCCCCGCTCGGCCACGCGTCCCGCCCGCGTCCCCACGACCCCGTCTTCCCTCGAGACCTCCGCCGGCGCCGGAAAACGCGCCGCCACGTCCTCCTCGCCGCAACCCACGCCCCACGACCCTCCCCCGAGCCTCCCTTTAAAAGCCCCCTCTTCTCCTCCTCCGCCTCACTACCTCCTCCCCGCCGTGACCTCGCCGTAACCCTAGACTACCCCGCTCGCCGTCCCCGACGAACCCGGCCTCCCTCCGCCCGCGTCCAGCCTCGCCCGGCCCTTCCTCTCCTTCGCCTCCCTCCTCCAGCAGTGGCCGCCCGAGCCAGCCGACGAGCTCCACCATCCTCCGCCCTATCTCCCAGGCGACCCTCGACGAATCCGCCGCCGGAGTCGCCTCGCCGCCGACGACCCCAGCCGGCAGCTGCCAGGCCCTGCTTCGCCTTCCTCCGGCCAGCCACGGCGGCCCAGCCTCTAGCAGAAACCCTAAACCCCCAATTTCTTCCCCCGTGTCCGACACAGGACACGTGTCCTGTGTCGTGTCGGACATAATTTGTCCCTGGTTTTCGGGTCCCCTTCAGGTGCGTGTATCTTTTTATTCGTAGCTCCGTTTTTGATTCCGCAAATTGTGTTGCGAAGCCTGTATGACCCTCTCGGTGTCCGGATAAACTGTTCGGGGCATCGCGTCCTGTGGTGATCGCACACCGCGATCCAAAAACAGGAAAAACCAGACCCTGTTTTACCCCGGAACTGAGTGTGCCCCGCCAAACGGGACGACTTGGTCGCGTGCGGTCTTCACAGATACGTGCGCCTCGTCGATACGGACGTGTAGGATTTCGCGGAAGCTGATTTGGGTGTGCGTGCACACCGGAATCAACGCGTATCCGCGGACATCGCCCCATATCTGTACTTTCTGGAATGCACCCTAACTTTGTGTACACACGTCGGATCGAGACGAAACTTGCGCCATCGGATTCGTAGCGATACGCTGGTCCTGTGGGTCAAGTTTGGTTCAATTCTGAGAACGTTGACGAAATCGCGTGTCGTGGGCCCCACAGGCCCCGCTCGACGGGCAATTTTGTGATCGGCTCATCAGAATCCAATTCTGGAAGTTCCGTTAGGTTCGTATCATCGTTCCTGACCTGTTGACACTAAGTTTAGTGAATTTGGAGACCGTTGACCCGGACGCATTTTTCGGTGCAAAGCGGGCCCACCGGTGGACCCCGTTTTGGCCCGAAACTGTCGTTTCTGCCCTTGTCTCCAAATTGGACCCAAGGACAGGCGTTTCTAGCTGGTTGATATTTTCTGGATCTGATGGTGATGTTCGTTTCAGCAACCGGAGTACCGCCTGCAATTTTTGCCGAAGTCAGAACTGCAAATATAGCAGGAACCACAGGCAAGTGTACCTTGCCAAAACTTGCAGCTTTGCTACCTATTTCCTGGACTTAGTTATATATCAGTGGGCAAGTAAATCTTGCCAAATTCTCAGATAATTCTGGTTAAAGTATTTTACTTGATTGCTTGTAGTTTCATAAGTAACTTGCTTAACTGCTCAACCCAGGACACCTGACACTCTTCATGTGATGGAATTGCCTGAGATATACCTGGTGATTCCGTATAGGTTACATTTTTTATGTCATTACAGTTTACATGCTTAGATTCTATCCTGACTCATTGCATTAGTTAAATCTTGCGTGACTTGTACCTGATATTCTGGAACTGTGACGTGAGATTGCATGGGGTGGGGAGAGTATTACCATATCAAGGCTGATTATAATGTAAATAATGTTATCTGGAGGTGTCTTAGTCTCTGATACAGAGCTTTGGCACAAGTTCTGGCTCTTCGAGAAAATACTGCTATGGTTTTTTCGACACTGATCCTGTAGTAGTCTCAGCCTGAGTATGACTAAAACTCTCACTTGCATATCACTAGCTGGTTTATATATTTACCCTGCTGTTTATCTTGTTGCTGCACTGCATATGTTTTGGCTTGTATTTTCTGTACCTTGTTATGTCTCCTGAGGACCTGGAATGGACTATGTCCCCAGGTATAGCCGAGGAGAACTACCCCGAGGTGTACGGTACAGGAGCACTCCTTGGAGCAGAACCCGGAACTGAGGATGAGATAGTGGCCGAAGACTTCACCTGAGCACCGGCTTCAGCTACACAGTATTTCTATTTCAGTATTTTATTTCCTGTCTTGCTTCTAAAATGTAACAGAATAATTCTCGGATTTGTTTCCCGAGACACTTATTTGATATTGCTTATTTATTTCCATTGTATTATTTCTGGCAATTAATCTGTATTTGTTCTGTGGATGAGATTAGAAATACCTGAGACTTGTAACATATTACTGATAGACTACAGCTTAAGCATGCCCTGATGGATCTATTAAATTGGGTTGTCCATCGGTGTGTGCTGCTGGCCATTGCTCACGTGCTCAGTCCCTCGTCATTTTGGGACTGGGGCGTGACAGGAAAGACTATCCGTAAGGGGCATGTGACTGGAGGCTTGTACCTGTTTGACGAACCTTCCTATGTTGTCTGTGCTGGTGTGAAATTTGATCCTTTTGAGTTACACTGCCGGTTAGGATATCCTTCTGTCCAAGCACTTTAGAAAATGTACCCATCTTTAGATATTTCATGTTCTTTTTATTGTGAGTCCTATAGTTTGGCTAAGCATCACTATATTTCCTATTCAGCCAGTCAAAATAAAGTTGCTTCTGTTCCTTTCGACTTGGTGCATTCCGATATAAGGGGACCTTGTCCGATTGAATCTGTGATGGAATTCAAGTACTTTATTACCTTTGTTGATGACTACTCGCGTGTCACTTTTGTTTATCTCATGGAAATTTGCTCTGAATTATTTAACATTTGGTGCAATTTTTATGCGAAAATCAAAACACAATTTGGTGTTCCGATTAAATGCGTTCACAGTGACAATGGTCGTGAGTATATGTCTCGTGAGTTTGTTTCACATCTATCTCGGAATGACATCATCCCCCAAACTTCATGTCCTTACACACCACAACATAATGGTGTGGCTGAACGCAAGAATCGTCATCTCTTAGAAACAACGCGTACTCTTATGTTCTAAGCACGTACTCCAATTTTTTTTGGTCGGATATCGTTCTCACGGCTTGCTATCTAATTAATCGCATGCCATCGTCTGTTCTCAATGACGATACTCCATTCTCTCGGTTATATCCCAAACGAGAGCCGTTTCCTTTATCTCTCCGAATCTTTGGTTGCTTGTGTTATGTTAGGGATACTCGACCAACTCTTTCTAAACTAGATTCAAATGATATCTAATCTATTTTTCTTAGGTATCCTAAGGATAAGAAATGATATCCGCGCCTTTTCCAGTCTTGAAGTGGTATTTTCTCTCTCGGGATGTTACCTTTATTGAAACTGAGTTTCCTCCACCTCCACAAACTACTGATCTGGCTACACAAGCCAGTCTCCCGGTCCAATAGTCCGCACACACCAGCTCCGTTAGTACCAGCATCGCCGGAATGAGTTTCGCCGATAGTGTCTGTGGACACAACGCCTTCATCCTCCTCTAGCTCCATTGATTTGCTTTCGCTTGATCCACCATCTCGACATCGTCGTACATGTCGTGATCATCTATTGTACGTTCACAATTACAAAGGGCTTGCGAGCCACACACAATCATTGGTGGCGACTATTGATGGGATTCAGATTCCTAATTCTGCAGAGGAGGGTCTTAAACATCCCGGCTGGCATGCTGCTATGGAAGAGAAAATAAAAGCACTTCGGAAGAACCATACATGAAACTTGGTTGATTTATCTCATGGTAAGAAGGCAGTGGGTTGCAAATGAGTGTTCAATATTAAGGTAAAATCGGATGTCACTCTTGATCGTCTGAAGGCTCGTCTGGTGGCAAAAGGTTATTCTCAGACCTATGGTGAGGATTATTTTGAGACATTCTCCTCAGTTACTCGAATAATTTCTGTACGCGTTCTCTTGGCCTTAGCTGTTCGTTATGACTGGTCGTTGCTACAACTAGATATCAAGAATGTATTTCTTCATGGAGATATTGACGAAGAAGTATATGTGGTGCAACCTCCCAAATTTGTTGCAAGGGAGGGTAAAGTGTGTTATCTGCGGAAGGCCCTTTATGGTCTCAAACAATCCCCTTGTACATGGTTTGCTCGTTTCAAAAATGTGGTTACTCAGTTTGACATGTGCCAATCAAAGAAGGATCATTCAATATTTTACCGTCAGACATTAGCTGGAAGGATAATACTCGGTGTCTATGTGGACGATATTGTGATCACAGGAGACGACTGTCAGGGCATTGCAGAACTAAAGAAGTTTCTAGGAGAACAATTTTAAACCAAGGATTTGGGATTGTTTAGCTTTTTTTGGACGTAGAAGTCACACGGGGTAAGCGGAACATTATAATGTCTCAGAGAAAATATGTGCTTGACATCCTAAATGATACGGGAATGATGCAAGCTAAGGGAGCAACCTAGCCCATGGACCCATGTATAAAGTTACTTCCCGGCGAGGGGACACTGATGACCGATCTGGATCAATATCGTCGAGTAGTTGGAAAACTCAACTACTTGGCCGTTATGACTCGTCCAGACATTTTCTTTGCCGTCAGTGTTGCAAGTAGATTCATGTCTTCTCAATGAGTTCCACATTGGGAGGCAGTTCTCAGAATTCTGCGCTATCTAGTTCAGAATCTGAGAAAATAAATTCGGATGAAAAATAAGGGGCATACTTATGTTGAGTGTTTTACTGATGCTGACTGGGGTGCCAGTCTTACGGATAGACAGTCTACATCTGGCAACTCGGTCTTCATTGGCCGAAACTTGGTATCATGGAAGAACAAGAAGTAGAGTGTGATCGTATGATCAAGCTCAGAAGCAAAATATCTGGCAATTGTTCATGGCACAACAGATGTGCTATATCTGCAGCATCTTCTACAGGAATTGAAAGAAGAAGCAGGATATAAAGCAACAGATATGTGGTGATAACCAGTCTGCTATTTATATTGCTACTAATTTTGTATTTCATGAAAGGACAAAGCATATTGAAATCGACATTCACGTTGTCCGTGATGAGTATCAGAAATGGATGATAAAGTTTCACCATATGAGGACTGACGATCAGATAGCTAATATATTTACAAAATCTCTTCTAGGTCCTCGGGTTCAATTTCTCTGTAACAAGCTGAACATGATACATCCATGCTCCAGCTTGAGGGAGGGTGTTGAGTTATGTGTTAAGATGAGTTTAGTTCCACATCGGATAGACTAATAGGGAGAGGGGTTAGCCTCTCCTATATAATGTACTCCCCTCTCCTCTTATTGAATCAATCTATCATTCCTATTCTACATTATTATTTCTTTATTTTTTTTACATGCAATGCACGTGAAAGTAACTAGTATAGATAATAGATAGTTATTTGAATGATAGCAAAATAACTATTTGTTATTTATATAATATATTTTTTATTTTTTTATGTAAAATTATTTACTTAATAATAATAATAATAATAATATATATATATATATATATATATATATATATATATATATATATATATATATATATATATATATATATATATATATATATATAAAATTTTTTCTAAATCAATTAAATTTTGTATATAGATAATAATCAATTATCTATTATGATATCACAAAAAAATTAGCATGAATAATACCAAAACAAAAAATATTTTCCCTCTATATGAATTTTTTTGCAAAATTTACCATCCCTCAAACCAAATTCATCTCTCCCATGTAAAATCGAACCAACCTCAAAAAAGCTCTCAAACCATATTAAAAAAAACCAACCATTAAACTCCAAACCAACCCATTAAACCCCAAACAAACCCACCCCTCATATTCCGTCAACTTGGTTAGCGGAAAACGACTGTGGGCCCCCCTTCTTTCCACCCGACACTCTTTCTTTCCACACGTGTCCCTCTTTCTTTCCACGCGTCAGATTGGCTGAAATTTTAAAAAACTTCCGCCATCTAGGATGGCAGAACGTATCTGTCATCCTAATTTTTGTAAAATTATTTCGTTACAAATAATTTTATTAAAATAAATTTTGGTACAATAAATTTTCTGTAAATAATTGTACCCAATTAAAGCTATATACCGCCAAAAAGGAGACCAACTGTAATCATTTGTAAAAACTACAATTAAATAAAACTAACTCTAACCATCTGAAATAATTAATTATAGACAATTAATACAAACTATAACAATGTGAAAGAGTTTCACTAATGTAAAATTTTAGTGTATTTTTTAAGCATTTTTTGTGACTAGTAATATATATTACATGTCATTTGATATATATCATTTGTCTTCACACTATAGGAGAGGAGGAAAAGAAATATTATGATAAATTAAAGAGTACTACATTAAGAATGGAGTTCCATAAAATTTGTTGGAAGAGACTCAATCTCAAAAGACTATTTATTGCAAACTATAACCAACAAGTGTCAATTATAACCAAGATATGACGTTACCTTTAGGCCTAGTTCTGTTCATGAAAGGAAAATAAACTCTTATATTTTTCATGAAAATGCGAAAGTAAGATTTCTATCAGATTTTTTTCTTTTTCTGTGTTTGGTAAAACAAAAAAAAACCATTTAGAAAATATCATTTAATTTTCTTTCTATTGTTTGATTGTTGTAGGAAGAAATGAAAAAATATATTAATATTTTCATAATGTCCTTGTCTTTTAAAATAAAAATAATATTATTAAAAATTATGTGTTGGTAAAATCGACAATGACATAAGGTTATCTTTGTCTTAATTTCTTGTAATAAAAGTTGAAAAAGGAGGAGAGAAAATCAATTCCATGAATTTTGAAAGGAACTATTTTTTACCTGTTTTTTCTTATGTCAAGAAAATACTTTTCAATGTTGTGACTACCAAACAAAAAAAAAAAAAAAAAAAAATCTTTGTTCCTTAAATTCGTGAATCAAACGAGACCTTAGTCTATTGGTTATAATAATGGTGGTTACAATTTGCTATATTGATTATATTTCCTACAAAATTAACCCCCTTAAGAAAAATAATTTATTAGTTTCAAACAAATAATTGAGGGTTTATATAATCAAATAATTTTAGCATCTTCTTAAATGAAAAAAAAAAGACTGAATGCAATGACTTTGGCACTACTACGCATGTGGAGATGCTCTAATCCAGAATGAGAAAGCAATTTAAATGTAAACTACGCAAGTTAGAGTGAGGATTTGATTAATCTAAGCTTCTGATGTATCGATTTAAACAGCCATATAGCCTGCCTCAGGTCTTAAATAAACAGACTGGTACATATAAAAACTGCAGAATGGATCTCGTGGTCGTGGAAGTAAAACAATTCCAGAATCTGACAGCATTGGGAAAGCCGCTCTATATACTATCAAGTCTTCAACCAACTAAAATCAGCCTGAAGTCACGGAAACGTGGAAAGCAAGTAATGTATAATAGCAGTGGTCACATTTTGACTTAAAATTAGATCTTGATAAAAGCACTACAAAAAGCCTAATTTTTTTTTACATATTTTTCACTAAAAAAATTTATTCAGATTTAATTCAAATATTTATTAGGACCGTTAATTAACAGTCCTAATAAATTTTTGGATTAGTCCTGAGTAAATTTTTGAATAAAAAACTTATACCGCGGGAGAGGTGTGGAGGCAGTGGACTCAAGAGGGACATCTGCGCTACAAGTTTTCTTGTCCAGTTTTCGCTGTCGCCTTGTTGCTTTCGTGCTTTGAGTTGATTTTCGTTTTTGTTTGTGTTTTCTTGAAATGTTTCGATGTATTTCATTGTTTTCGTTCGTTGAACTGCACTTCAATTCCGAGCTTGGAAAGAGTAGAAAAGGTATTGATCAGCTGTTCGTGGCAATGTAGGTGATCTTGCAGTAGACGACGTGCGAGCGGAGTCTTGAAGCACCTCTTTCCTTTCCTTCTCCAACCAACTTGTGAGTGGCTTATATTCGATTCAGTTGGCCCTTCTTCCAAGTCTTCACATCTAAAAATCTTGTATTCTTGCCTGCCCCGATCAAACGATACCAAAATAACTAAAAGATGTCAAGATAAAGAAATGAATAGACTTGGGTTATTTGTGCTTGTTAGTCAACTTGTGAACGGTTACCTTATTGCATGCTAGTTCGTTTAGAATGTTCTTCATATGCATAAATTTTAAGTTAGAATGTATACTTCTTCTATAAATTGTACTAAGTATGGAACGTCCCTTGTTATGCAATAAATTGTTCAGGGAGACTATGCAAAATAAATCATGCCATGCTACTTGTCTTGTACTCGTGTTGCCTCAACTTCACAAATTGATAACCTAACATAGACGCCGTTTGATCACGGACAACCTGTGCACAAGTGTATAGTTCCTGCGGACGGTCGCTGTGTAAACACCCAGTTTTTCTAAAATTTTAAAAAATAATTTTTGGGATATTTTGGAAATTTTTTATTTATTTATTATAACTGTCCTTCAAAGGATTAATATTTTTGTGCATTATATTAAGTATTAAAATATTACAAAAATATATTTTTGAGTGTATAATTAATTATTGGATGTTGTGTAATTTTTTGGAATTTATTGGGCTAAAAAAAGCTATTTTAAATAGCTAAAAATCCTTGTTTTATTTAAACCGGATTAAACCAACTCGAACCGAATCAAACCGAACCCAAACTAACCCAAACCGGACCTAACCGTCCTAGCGGGTCGGATCCGGACCCGACCCGCCGACCCGCAAGCCCGCTATCCACTCCCCCACTCACAGAACCCCCACGTCCCCACGCGAACCGCGGTCACCCCCCTTTTCGATTCATAAAACGACTCGCTCCCTCACTCTTTCACACGACATACCACTCTCCCTCACTCTCCTATCTCCCACGTCCATCCCCGGCCGTCGCCCGCCGTCGCCCGCTGCCGCACGCCGCCGAAATTGGACCGCCAACATCGCCGTGTAACTGCCCAGTCATGAACAACAGTAAGGTACCCCTCTTTTAGCTCTCGTATCTCCCTGTGTGTTGATCCAAATTTATTTCTGTCGAATCCTATACGAAGACCACTTGACCCTCTCAAACCCCGTGCAAATAGTTCGGGGTATCGTGACCTGTGTCGGTTGAAAAGGGCAACGTAAAATAGGAAAAAATCACAGAATTCTGTACTTCAGAAAATATCCCGGAGCCCCATGTTCACGGCCATTTTTCTCCCAACCTGTTTAATAATTTTAGATTCTGTTTGAACAGTAAATTAGACAACATAACCGAGATTAAGACCCTATAATTAGTTTATTTTAATTTCCTGTGTGCGGTGTTTTTTCGTGGGTGAAATCGACCAAAAATTTGGTTTCCAAAACCCAAAATTTCTCAAAACGGGGTACGTCTCGCTAAACGAGGCGACTTCGTCATGTGCGACTTACACCGAAAGGTGCGTATCGTCAATGCGGATGTGTGGGATTTTACGAAAGTTGATTTGGATGTGCGTGCACACCGGAATCAACACGTATCCGTCAAAAATACCCCATATCGGGCCTGTTCTGAAACTCGTTGTAACTTTGTGTGTGCTTGTCGTTTTGTAACAAAATTTATGCCACGGGATTCGTAGCGTTACATTGGTCCTGTGACCCAAGTTTGGTTCGATTATGAGAACGTTGACGAAATTCCGTATCGTGGGCCCTACGGTTCCACTTGACGGACGATTTTGTGACCGGCTCATCGGAATCTAGTTTTGGATATTCTGTTGGGTTCGTATCATCGTTCTGGACATGTAGACACTAAGTTTGACGAATTTGGAGAACTGTCTCTGACATATTTTTCGGTGAGAAGTGGGCCACATGTGGACCCCGCTTTGACCAGAAACTTTTAATTTTGTCTCTGTGTTCAAATTGGACTTATGGGTAGTCAATCCTAGCTATTTCACATCTTCTGAGAGTGTTGGTAATATTTATTTCAGTATCCAGAGGAGTACCTGAAGATCTTGCTGTGACCGAAGTAACTGTTGGAAACCAAACCCCAGGCAAGTGTACCTTGCCAATCTTGCAGTACTTGCTTTATATTATTCCCTTGATTTATTATAGGATGTATCTGTTCAACCTAGGACCGTATGACATTGCTTAGAGTCCGAATAAGATTCGGGTGTCAACGCCGTACGGGAAGTTGTGTAACGTCACCTAGAGATTGATATCGCGACCCTATACATTTTCGTGCTTGTATTATCAAATACGTCATACCATAGGATACCTGACACTATTTATGAGACAGAATCTTCCTGAGTTATTCATGGTGATTCTGTATTGGCTACAGGATTCGTGACATAGACTTTATATATGCATAGCTTTATGACTTGCTGCATTAGATATGATCTTGCGTGTTATGGACATGAGACATCGTGGATATGAGACGTGTGATTACATTGGGTGGGAAGAGACACACAAGCTACAGGCTGATTTTATATATTTATTTATTATTGTGAGGCCGTAGACTCTACATCAGAGCTAGGCATATTACTTGATATTACTGCTACCGGCTCCCCGACACAGAGCTTGTAGTGGTCTCAGCCTGAGTACTAGTAATGCTCTCACTTGCATATCACATAGCTGGTTACATAGTTTGCCCTATTGATACATTTTTATATACTACATTTATTTGGCTTGAGTTATTCTTGTACCTTGCTATCTCCTCTGAGGACCTGGATCCGGATTATGTCCCCAGGTATAGCAGAGGAGATCTATCCCGAGGTATACGAGACAGGAGCAGAAGCAGAAGCAGTAGCAATACCGATACCCGAGGACAAGGTGATGGCCGAGAATTTCTCCTGAGTATCTGCTTTATCTATACTCAGTCTTTGCTGTTGTTAGACTTTTATTTCTTGTCTATTGAACTGTTGTATCAAACTCATTTTCGGGTTGTTCCCCGATATATTTTATTTGAGACTTGATGTTGGTTTATATGTTGTTACTTTGATATTGATTTATCTGTTGTGGATGAGATTAGTTTTATTCATTTGACATATATCGTAGACCACTGTATTATTGTTTTACAGCTTAAGTACACTCTAACGGGTCCATTAAATTGGGTTTGTCCATTAGTGTGTGCTGCTGGCCATTGCCAAGTGTCTAGTCCCTCGGTATTTTGGGACTGGGACGTGACACGCTGGGGCACTGGCACCGATCCGATCCGGACGGAACTTCAAGGGTAGTCTTCTTGTACTTGAGGGGATGGTATACATATAATCAAGCATTCAATTCATCTCTTTTAGCTTATCTCGTTTAGTGATGCTTCATTTGTATAGGAACATGTAACTCGTGCAGACTAGAGATCATTTTATTAAAGCGTATGGACTGAAGGATTCATCGAAGGGACTAAGTCACTCACCGATTGAATCAAACGAGAGGATATGAAAGCCTAATACAATGATCACTCCTTGGTTATACGTCCTGAAATTGCAACAATACTTGGTTAGCATCCTTCGATCTCTTTTCCTTACGATTCGAAAAGAATTCGCAAGCGAGAAAGCGAATCATGAAAACCAAGTCATCGAAAGCAAGACAAAACACAAAGAAACACAAACCAAGTAGCAAAACAACCAACGAAAACTCTTGGACTTATTTCAATAGAAGCCGTTCCATCAATTTGAAGGGTTTATTGCATTTCGTCCGTGTTGATTTGGCGGTAAGATTTTTCTGAGACTCGATTCTCAACCGAGTCAAAGTAACAAGTGTTCCATAAGTATCCGTTAGGAATGGTGCATTACATAATACCCCACTGAGAAGAAGTTTCATCCTCGAAACTTAAGAGATCAAGGATTCGAAGATCAAGACATCAAGAGGTCAAAGTAATCAGAATCACCAACATCGTGTCCGCTCGTATCGCGCTCAATATTCAACTGGTAAACTCTAGGCCTTCTCGTTTGATTAGTTTGTCCATTAGCTGGGGCTGGGACGGAGTTCTGATTCTGTCTATGTTCTACATTGTCCACTTAGTTCTCTGGAAACCTTCTCTTGTTCTGACAATCTCTGAAGCCATGGCCCCTCTGACCACAGTTGAAGCACTCTCTATTTTTAGTGCGACAGTTTTCGATGCTATGACCCCGTCGGCCACAGAAGGTGCACTCTTGAACAGGGCACTGCTCACCTTCTATCTTCTTCTCCCTATATTGGTATCTATTGATAGGAGGGTTTCGAGCAACTAGCACCTTCTCGAAAGCACTCTGTGGCGAATATTGCTCATTCTGAACCGCTGCCTCGAAGGCTTTTATGTAAGAGTTACATTCACGGTTCATAACATCTTTCCTGAGGCCGTCATTCAAACCCTTAATAAATCTGTGTGTACGGCCCTCTCGTCAGGAATCAGCGAGCTAGCGAACTTAGCAAGTTTGGAGAATTCTAACTTATAGTCCTCGACAGACTTGCTCCCTTGCTTAAGTTCGGTAAACTCATCTTCCTTTCTCTGTTTAACGGCAAGAGGAAGGTATTGCTTCTGGAATGATTCCTTGAATATTTTCCAAGTGATTTTGCCATCTTGGCGCCTTGTGGTAAGATCCTGTTTCTTGATCTTCCATCAATCGTGTGCTCGTAACCGCAACTACATGACTGCACATGCCACTCTCTTGTTCACAGGTATCCCAGCGAATTCGAACAAGTCATCCAACTTGGCGACCCAGTCCATCACCTTATCCGGCACGGTCCTGCCTTCGAACTCAGGAGGGTTCAACTTCAAAAACTCAGCACCTTTAAAGATAGACTTCCTGACCGCCTGTAGAGGCTTATCAGCTTCTGTTAGGCCTGCTTCTCGAGACGCTGGTGCGGCGACCACATGTGTCACGGTGGTTCCCGATGCACTGTTATTGACGACCAAGGTTGTCATTATCTGAGTCAAAGAGTCTAACTGCTTCTGTTGTGCTATGGCTCGAGCATCTGCCCGTTGCTGCTGAGCCTCAAATCGATCCTGTTGGGCATTGAATCGTTCTTGTTGGTTTTCAAACATGCCAATCAACCTATCAATTTGGTCATCATTCACGCTCTCTGCCCGCGATGTCCCTTGGTTACCATTTTTAGTCATCTTGCTGCAAAAGAGAGTAGCTTGAATTACTCTCATAACTTATTATGGACTTATTGCATGGGATATTGGATTTTTATGCTCTTCAAGATAGGGACATTTTATACTTTCAATTTACTTATGTAGATTCGCAACCATTTTCGAAATTCGGGACTTTTGAAATCGTTTGAAAACTTATATCATTTTTTGAAAATGATATTTGAAGAGACCAAGGACGTAAAGCTGTGCTCTGATAACACATGTTACGCCCCGGTCTCGTAAGGGCCGATCGTCCTCGTTTGGTCCCTACGGAACCAATTATCCTCGCTTGGGTGCGATGCCGTGCAAGCCTAAGTTGTGCTTACACCAGGCTTAGTACCTGCACAAGACAAAAGTCAGACGAAAATATACATATATAAGCACGAAATATAAATGCAGAGAACCAAAGTTGAACACATTTGATAGGAACATAAAATACTTTCTTCATTGAATACTTGAAGATTTAATTACAAAGTACTTGCTTGGCTGAGTTACAAATTATTCCATAGATGGCTTACAACTCTTTTTACAAATCCAAAACTAGCCACAATGCCCATACATTATAGCCTTTTAGTAGGACCAAAATCAAAACAACTAGCAGAAGAGGAGTTTGCACACAGGAGAGAAAAGCTAAGGAAGCAGCATGAGCACGGTCCCGCTAGAATGATGTGCTAACACTGGTTCAAAATACTCGCCAAGCTCTCGCTACTAGAACCTGGAGATTTGTCCACAAACGTAGGTCAGTACTATAACATGTACTGGTGAGCGACCGTAGCCAAACTCACATAAAAATTCACACTAAGTAAACATGTGAAGCTAGCATTTTAGGTGATCTTTCTAGTTGTCTAGTTTCTTTTAGCAATTCATGCAAGAAAATATAAACAATAGATAGACTACGCATATGATAAATATTACCCACGGTCGAGCGGTTATCCCTGCAGTAGACACACAAGTTAGCAACAAGTTGCATATATGTATATAACTCATGCATCTGTGTTGGCATTAAGTGTCAAGTGTGCATAGAAGATAACTTATAATATGACCTAACTACATGATGTTCCATGGGAAAGCCATTCTCTACAGACATGAACACCCCCTGATCGCGATGACTTCATTATCTCAAGGTGTTCCTCTGATCCCCCTAGGACGAACGATCCCAGTGCCCCGAAAACCGTTCTTGGGATTACCCTTGTGCACAAGTTGTCTAAAGACCGATGCATGGTGTGCAGCTCTATTACATAAACTCTTACTATGCAACAGTTAGACTATAAAAGAACATCTCTATCTCTTTACTCTATTTTTCTGGTAACCCATGCGAGGTTTTTCTAAACATCTCTTATGCAGCATATGAGTAAGAAACATATACACGTCTATTTGAACAAGCATTTGCAACAGTTCTATATACATATAATCAAGCATGCAATTCACCTCTTTTAGCTTATCTCGTTTAGTGAGGCTCCATTTGTATAGGAACATGTAACTCGTGCAGACTAGAGATTATTTTATTAAAGCGTATGGACTGAATGATTCTTCGAAGGGCCTAAGCCACTCACCGATTAAATCGAACGAGAGGATGGGGAAACCTTATGCAACGATCACTCCTTGTTTATTCGACCTGAAATTGCAACAATACTTGGTTAGCATCCTTCGATCTCTTTCCCTTACGATTCAAAAAGAATGCGCAAGCGAGAAAATCGAATCATGAAAACCAAGTCAACGAAAGCAAGACAAAACACAAAGCAACACAAAACCAAGTAGAAAAACAACCAACGTAAACTCTTGGACTTATTTCAATAGAAATTGTTTCATCAATTTGAAGGGTTCATTGTATTTCGTCTGTGTTGATTTGGCGGTAAGATTTTCTTGAGACTCGATTCTCAACCAAGTCAAAGTAACAAGTGTTCCATAAGTATCCGTTAGAAGCGGGGCATTACAAGTACATAAAGCTTTTTCGAAGTATGTTCCCTTGTAGGATATCACCATTTGACCAACATTGTTATCCATCCTCAGGCCCATCTTGCACAACAGACTCCTAGAAACCATATTCTTGGCGATCATAGGTACTTGCTTCACATTCTCCAGTATAAGTGACTTTCTAGAGGTCAGCTTCAGCACTACCGTCCCGATCTCCAGTACTGCAACTTGCGACTTATTCGCCATCGAGAATTTCTCAGAGATAGGCTCGTACTTGGCGAACAACTCATTCTTAGAGCACACGTGGCAAGATGCACCACTGTTCACCCACCAGTCAGTGTCCATGCCATGTGACTCAACCTGCACAATCATAGAAACTACGATAACTCTGTTATGCATTAGTTGCATAACCGACATACACATGAATACTGTTTGGCTTTGATCACATAACCAACTCCTACTCTCCTCCCCCACTAATACTCTTGGATCCAACCAAGACATGCTACGTACATGATAAATAACTCGCACACATGAAGGCTAGAGCACACGAAGCACATGATAGCACATGAGAATCAATACCCAAAGCACATGATGAAATATACGTGATAGAGTACCCGCTGAACACGGTAAGGGGGATAACATCTCATGACAGGATCTAACTAGTACCAGCTCATGAAACAATGTGTCAGAATCAAGTATTACAGTTCTAGAACAGGTAATATATACACTATCATGAAATAGAAACGATCAGAGGTAGGTACTCGCCTGACGTCCTGAGCAACTAATGAGGATCAAGATCCGGACTGGTGTCACAATAAACTATTGCAAAAATCAAGGTTAAACGGGGTTCTAAAGAGTTAAACTGATATAAAATAACTTAAAACAAGTTTCTAGGGTTATTCTAGGTCGAACGGGTCAAACCGGTAAAATTTGGGTCAAAAAGTCAACCCGGGGTCCAAAAAATCAACTATGGGTCAAAACTAGGTCAAACGTTAACTTTTACGGTCAGCGGGGGCAATTATGGTCAACGCTAGGTCAAACTAGGGTGTCCCTAAAATTCTAGGTCAAAACTAGCTCATTAAGCTAGTAAACCCTCAAACTCGCCTCCTTGAGATACCGGGATACTCTCGGTATCCGATACCTCGACCTAAGCTACACACCCCGCCTATACCCACTAACACCTATGCTAACACGCGTAAATATATACACCAATACATATAAAAGTAACTCTAATCTTATTCCTAGGCAAATGCTCAAAAACCTCACCCCGATACTCAATACCTTGGGTATCTCAAGGTATTGAGATACCTTGATATCTCAAGGTATTGAGATAACCACTACCCCTCTCTAACACTACCCATCTAGCTAACTATCTATGTATATACATATATACCTAGCTATATATCGAGGCTACTATATATGTATACAAACACATAGGTATATATCTTCATAACTATATATATAACCACACACACACATATACACATCCATACCATCTCATATATATATATATATATATATATATATATATATATATATATATATATATATATATATATATATATATATATATATATATAACTGTCATGCCCCAGTCCCAAAATACGTAGGACTAGGAACACGTAAGCATGCCAGCCGCATGGATATGACAACTCCAATATATGGAAACCATAACCCATACGTACACTGTAATATGAATATAAACTCACATGTGGTATATATAATGTCACAAGTCACAGATATGCTAATCTCATCCACACAACAAGTCATAGGAAAGAAATACTAATCTAGAATAAGGAGTCTGAAATATCCAAAATAATAGTCGGGTGGAGACAAATCCACTACCAAAGGCTATATCCAAAACTAAAATGAGATAGGAGTACAAATTCTCCAATATAAATAATATGATGGCAGAAGTGTATCAGCTAAAAGAATCCATCGCTAGATGTAATTAAGGCTACTCAGAAGGCAAGACCTCCTTGACAGAAAATAATACGTCAGGTCCAGGCCCGTACTCCTGCGGATACTCCTGGTCGTCTATACCTAGCAAGGGACCAGGTCCTCAGAGGGACATAACAAGATACATAGAAGCAAGCCAATTTGAATACAGTGAACATGTATAATATTTGAAAATAAATAAGTACGATGTACAAGACAATCTATATGAATGCAATGAGGACAACTTTTTAACGTATGGGCAAGGGTAGGCTACTAGATCTAAGTCTCACAACTCACACACCCGTCAATGGACATCAGAAATCGACATACCTCTGGGGTAGCGACCAGCGTGACACACGCCCGTAGTGCGAACTATATACTACGGTTTACCAGAGTGGTTAAAAGCTCATACGCCTAATGATTGTCCTCTTATGATACTAAGTGCCATGCGTGTGTCAACATATCTAATACATAGTAATGACTGAAAGAAAACTACACATGCAAGAAATATACAGATTATAATAAATATACAGAAATATAAATAGCATGCAAAAGTACTGTAACAATTTGGCAAGGTATCTTGCCTAGCAAGAAAGCTGCAAAATGTAGTGTCCCGATGTCAACAACAAGAGTCAGAAGCTACGGCCTCAGAATGAACGTCTCCGGATGCTGAAATAAATATCACCAACTTTCCCAGAATAAGCAAAATATCTAGAAAGCACTTCCCTTTCGTCCAATTTGGACACAGGGGCAAAACGGTAATTTCGGATAAAAGTGGGGTCCACGTGTGGCCCACTTTGTACCGAAAAGCGTACCAAGGGTAACAGTCTCTAAATGGGACAAATTATAAGTCAAACAAACTCTAGATGTCAATACGAACCCAATGGTATATCCAAATGTGGATTCCGATGGACCGAACACAATTTCGTCCAAAAAGTCAACTGTGGGGCCCGCCAATTGGTGACTTGGTCAACTATCTAAGAATTGCGTGAAAATTGGGACACAGGGCCAGCGCATTATCACGAGTCCGGTGGCATAACTTTCGTCACAATCTGACGAGCGTGCACAAAATGCGTGCGACTTCCACAAAAGTTGCGACACGGGGTGTGTCCGCGGATACGGGCTGATTCTGGCGCGCACACGCGTCCGAATCAGTTTCCATAAATTTTTACGTGTCCGGTTATGCTGCGTGCACCGTTCTTTATACTTGGTACACGGCAGGGCGGTCCCGTTTGGCGGGGCGCGCTCCGTTTCACAACTTTTGGAAATCTGGGAAAACTGGGTTCGCGGGGTTTTCTGACGAATTTAATTCTGTCTACAGTAGTTAATAATCTAGGATTATTTAACAGAAATTAAACTAGGTCAAGTGGTCTACGCATACCAAAAAGAATCATCGAATTCGGATCTCTGTGGTGGGAGATATGAACTCGGCAACATGGGTGGTCACCGCAGTTTTCTGCGATCCCAGAATTCGGTCTGTTTGTGCCAACTTTGGCGCTATTTTTGCCTAGGGTTTTGTGTTTTTTGAGGTCTACTAGCACACATATATGGAAGAGGGTTAAGGGGTGAGCATACCGGTGAATACGGGATGGCGTTTGGTTGAGCGAGTCGACGGAAAACAACTCCGGAACACAGGTACCTCCTATGGGAATCTGCAGTGAGCAGGGTCGCGGTCGTCGGGATTTGTTTGGACGGTCTGGCGGGGTTCTCCGGCTGCGGTGGCGGCGATCTCTAGGTCTAGATGAGAAGATGAGGGTCTGGATGATTAGGTTTAGGGTTTAGAAAAATTATATATATATATATATATATATATATATATATATATATATATATATATATATATATATATAAAAGGAAGAGAATAAGGGTTGGTATTAGTCGCGGGTACGTGGGGGGTCTGGGTGCTGTGGATGGTCTTAGTTGCTACTGTGAGCAACTAAAATAGGGGGCGGCTCACAAAAATTAAAGGCAGCGGTTTGCTACCGTGGGAATTGGCTAAGGGAATGGGAATGTGGTATGGTTTGCTAAGTTGCTTAAGTTTTGCTTTGTTAGAATGGTATACTTATTAGTTTATATTATTATTAGTTTATTATTTTTCTTTTCTTTTCTTTTCTTTGCCTTTTTCTTTTTAAATATATATATATATATATATATATATATATATATATATATATATATATACTCATAAGAAAAATTCTATATTTTATTAATGCACACTATTAAGCTAGCAACTGCTCAAGGGGTCTCCTACATGAAATAAATTCTGAAAAATTTCTAAGGGCCCCATAAATCCTCTAAGTGCACCAACACCTAAAATAAAAATTAATAAAAATCTATTTTTCCTAATTAGCACATAATTACTATAATTAAACTATTAATTAATAAAAAATATGATTTTTAGAAATAGGGATTTTATATTCTACCCAACTTACAAAAATTTCGTCCTCGAAATTGACACTAACCCATATTCATAATGATAGCTATAGCTATTACACTACATTGGTATCTAGCAGAACTCCTAAAACTCATGGTCTGCCATTCTAACACTTCCTCATCTATTGTCCATCCACTATTTTATCATCCTCTAACTCGTCTACACTACCCAACTTACAAGAATTCTACTAGTAGTCACATTCTTTGAAGCTATTGTCTAGGTTTGTAAGGCAAATATATTTATTGGGTCGAGAATCTTGGAATACCTGTCTAGAATCTCATAACTATGACATTTTTCCATAATCGTCAAGTATCATAGTCTAATACTGCCACGCCACCTGGCCAGTATGGCTGCAAGTAATTCGACTACTCTACCATAATCGTCTGGCTGCAACTGTCGCTACCTCGCCAGCGATTTGTCATAGTCATCAGTTCGTAACAAGTGCCTTCAACTCTTTCCTAGGCATAGTCTAGGTTTTTAGGGAAACACTTAAGGTCCTGACTAACTATTAGGGCTATGATCTAACTCAAGTGATCTAACAATTTCTACTAGGCTACATGGTTCTACTTAAGGGTTAAACTAATAAAGAATACATATATTGCTATAGTGCATATATATATTAAGAACTCATCCTTAGTTATCAAGCATTACTAACACATTTATGTTTTACTAATAAAATAGGGGTGAGGTTAATATGAATCAAATAATTCATAGGGCACGAAAAGATACAACTATGATAAGAAGAGTTAAGCATGAGATAAGAAATGAATATAAAAGGAGAAGATGAGTCACCCAAGAGGGCGAGATAAGGATAGGGAAGAATACTACTACTGCTACTCACGTCATCCATTAGCATCGCGTGTATGCCACCTGGGTAAAATATACATACATCCTCATAACTGCTAAACTACCATATATATAATTCTACAGCTATTTGTACAT
The DNA here is from genome assembly GCA_036927795.1 of Iris macrosiphon. Taxonomy (NCBI): domain Eukaryota; kingdom Viridiplantae; phylum Streptophyta; class Magnoliopsida; order Asparagales; family Iridaceae; genus Iris; species Iris macrosiphon. The sequence goes on from JAYESA010000008.1 coordinate 202,032,854, forward strand.
CTAAGATCTTGTGTCACAATGGGATTATGAGTATGCAAGGACAGTTATAACTAAAAGGTCGTACCTGTATCTACGGCTTCCTGTGTCTACTCTCCATACTTGTCATAATGAGTGCTTGGCCTTGCCCTTGGTTGTTCAACTGGGGTCTAGTCCCCTCCATTTGTGCAGACTGTAGAAGCGGTGGTGGGTCCCTTTGGTCTCCTATACTTGAGGGTGTATGCGGTGTTCTTGATTCTAATGCCATAGACCCCGGGTTCTGCTGAGGACATTCTCGGGCTTGATGGTGACTTGATCCACATACCATGCACAGTCCCAATCGACGACAACAATCTCTATGAATATGACCTGGTATACCACAAAAGTTACAAGTACGATGCCCCTTGGCGGGATATGGTACGACACTATCTGGTTGCTGGCGTGTCAAAGGGTGTCTAATGGGTTCTCCTTACTGTGTCCTTACTGGTCCTTGATAAATTCTTTGTTGACTTTTGTTCCCCTTGCTGATGGCCTCCTGGATCCTGGCCTCTGTCAATAGCTCGGCATAAGAGATCCGGAACTGGGAGCTAGTGTAGTGCTGGAGCTCCTGAGTCAGCCCACGGTGAAACCTCTTAGCCTTCTCTAAGTCATTAGGTATTAGGACTGTGCCATACTTACTGAGACGGCTAAACTCTGCGTCATACTCATCAACCGTCTTGTCCCCTTGCTCTAGATGGAGGAACTGGTCGTACAATGCGTCTCTTACGGTATCCAGGAAGTACTTTCTCTCAAAGCACTCCAAGAATTGTTCCCAAGTCTGACGCGTACCCAACTGGCGCTCCATTGATTCCCACCAGTGATGCGCGTTGCCTTCTAACTGAGTCCTTACTCCTATCAGCCATAGGTCAGAAGGTAATTGTGATGCCTCTAACAACTTCTTGGTATTGGCAATCCAGTTCGTGGTCTCCTCTGGACTCTCATTGCCCTTATATGGCTTAGGGTCCATCTGCACAAAGTCCTTGACTAAACCAACCCGAGCTTGTGGTACTAAAACTAGTGCATGGGTTGGTACAGGGGCTAGTGCAGTCATTCTCTCAAGTGCTGCCAGAAATTCTAGCCTCTGCTTTGTTGTTTGCTGCCTTTGTTCCTGTATTATCATCTGAAAGAATTGGAACAGCTGTGTCTGGCCATCTTGCGGGGCTAGTGGAGCTGGAAAAGTCCTATTAGGTATCATGGAAGGAGTTGATGGAATTTGATTTTTAGTCAGTCCATCCGGTCCGGGAAGAAGAGGTGTCGTTGAGGTCACCCCTGGTGATTGGTCGTCGTCCCCTGGAGACGTGTTGTCCCCGGTGGCGGCATGCCCGTTATGCAAATTCATCTCTCTACAAGAGATGGATGAAGGATTAAGAAGAGTACATGAATCAAGCAGGATGCAAGCACTTAAGTAGGACATGTTGGAAGGAAGGTAAGTTATAGTCAAGTGTGGATGAGATCTAAAATTCTAATCCTAGGTGCAGGCCCGCTCGGTACAGTTACGTAACCGAAACGGCTAACTCGACCTGCATGGGCTACCACAAAAATATGTCATACCCCAGTCCCAAAATACGTAGGACTAGGAACACGTAAGCATGCCAGCCGCATGGATATGGCAACTCCAATATATGAAAACCATAACCCATACGTACACTGGAATTTGAATATAAAATCATATGTGGTATATATAATGTCACAAGTCACAGATATGCTAATCTCATCCAAACAACAAGTCATAGGAAAGAAATACTAATCTAGAATAAGGAGTCTGAAATATCCAAAATAATAGTCGGGTGGAGACAAATCCACTACCAAAGACTATATCCAAAACTAAAATGAGAGAGGAGTATACATTCTCCAATATAAATAATGTGATGGCAGAAGTGTATCAGCTAAAAGAATCCATCGCTAGATGTAATCAAGGCTACTCAGAAGGCAAGACCTCCTCGGCAAAAAATAATACGTCAGGTCCAGGCCCGTACTCCTGCGGATACTCCTGGTCGTCTATACCTGGCAAGGGACCAGGTCCTCAGAGGGACATAAAAAGATACATAGAAGCAAGCCAATATGAATACAGTGAACATGCATAATATTTAAAAATAAATAAGTACATTGTACAAGACAATCTATATGAATGTAATGAGGATAACTTTTTGACGTATGGGCAAGGGTAGGCTACTCGATCTAAGCCTCAAAACTCATACACCCGTCAATGGACATCAGAAATCGACATACCTCTGGGGTAGCGACCAGCGCGACTCTACAGAAATCGACATACCTCTGGGGTAGCTACCAGCGTGACACACGCTCGTAGTGCGAACTATATACTACGATTTACCAGAGTGGTTAAAAGCCCATACGCCTAATGATTGTCCTCTCATAATACTAAGTGCCATGTGTGTGTCAACATATCTAATACATAGTAATGACTGAAAGAAAACTACACATGCAAGAAATATACAGATTATAATAAATATACAAAAATATAAATAGCATGCAAAAGTACTGTAACAATTTGGCAAGGTATCTTGCCTGGCAAGAAAGCTGCAAAATGTAGTGTCCCGATGTCAACACCAAGAGTCAGAAGCTACGGCCTCAGAATGAACGTCTCCGGATGCTGAAATAAATATCACCAACATTCCCAGAATAAGCAAAATATCTAGAAAATACTTTCCTTTCGTCCAATTTGGACACAGGGGCAAAATGGTAATTTCGGATAAAAGTAGGGTCCACGTGTGGCCCACTTTGCACCAAAAAGCGTGCCAAGGGTAACAGTCTCTAAATGGGACAAATTATAGGTCAAACAAACTCTAGATGTCAATACGAACCCAATGGTATGTCCAAATATGGATTCTGATGGGCCGAACACAATTTCGTCCAAAAAGTCAACTTTGGGGCCTGCCAATTGGCGACTTGGTCAGCTGTCTTAGAATTACGTGAAAATTGGGTCACAGGACCAGCGCATTACCATGAGTCCAGTGGCATAAGTTTCGTCGCAATCTGACGAGCGTGCACAAAATGCACGCGACTTCCACAAAAGTTACGATACGGGGTGTGTCCGCGGATACGGGCTGATTCCGGCGCGCACACGCGTCCGAATCAGTTTCTACGAATTTGTACGTGTCCGGTTACGCTAAGTACACCATTCGATACACTTGGTACATGACGGGGCGGTCCCGTTTGGCGGGGCGCGCTCCGTTTCACAACTTTTAGAAATCTGGAAAAGTGGGTTCGTGGGGTTTTGTGACAAATTTAATTCTGTCTACAGCAGTTAATAATCTAGGGTATTTAACATAAATTAAACTAGGTCAAGTATTCTACGCATACCAAAAAGAATCATCGAATTCGAATCTCTGTGGTGGGAGATACGAACTCGGCAACATGGATGGTCACCGCAGTTTTCTGCGATCCCAAAATTTGGTCTGTTTGTGCCAACTTTGGCGCTATTTTTGCCTAGGGTTTCGTGTTGTTCGAGGTCTACTAGCACACAGATATGGAAGAGGGTTAAGAGGTGAACATACCGGTGAAGACGAGTTAGCGTTTGGTTGAGCGAGTCGACGAAAAACAACTCTGGAACACAGGTACCTCATGTAGGAATCTGCAGTGCGCGGGGTCGCAGTCGTCTGGATTTGTTTGGACGGCCTGGCGGGGTTCTCCAGCTGCGGTGGCGGCGATCTCTAGTTCTAGATGAGAAGAGAAGGGTCTGGATGATTAGGTTTAGGGTTTAGAAAAATAATATATATATATATATATATATATATAAAGAGAATAAGGGTTGGTATTAGTCGCGGGTACGTGGGGGGTCTGGGTGCTGTGGATGGTCTTAGTTGCTACTGTGAGCAACTAAAATAGGGGGCGGCTCACAAAAATTAAAGGCAGCGGTTTGCTACCGTGGGAATTGGCTAAAGGAATGGGAATGTGGTATGGTTTGCTAAGTTGCTTAAGTTTTGCTTTGTTAGAATGATATACTTATTAGTTTATATTATTATTAGTTTATTATTTTTTTTCTTTTCTTTGCCTTTTTCTTTTTAAATATATATATGTATATATATATATATGTATATATATATATATATATATATATATATATATATATATATATATATATATATATATATATATATATATATATATATATACTCATAAGAAAAATTCTAGATTTTATTAATGCACACTATTAAGCTAGCAACTGCTCAAGGGGTCTCCTACATGAAATAAATTCTGAAAAATTCCTAAGGGCCCCATAAATCCTCTAAGTGCACCAACACCTAAAATAAAAATTAATAAAAACATATTTCTCCTAATTAGCACATAATTACTATAATTAAATTATTAATTAATAAAAAAAATATGATTTTTAGAAATAGGGGTTTTATAATAACTCTCTCTCTCTCTCTCTCTCTCTCTCTCTCTCTCTCTCTCTCTCTCTATATATATATATATATATATATATATATATATATATATATATATATATATATATGGCTCTCTCTAATCTCTACAGCTGCACTACTATCTACTGCTACCGGCGAAGCCTGAAGCTGCTGCCAATGCAATACTGGCCAAGCTGCTGCTGCTGCTTACGCTGCAAGGTTGCTGGTGCCAAGGCTGCAGGTTGCTGCTGCTACAGTTGCTACAACGCTGCTGCTGCCTGCTGCTGCAGGCAGCATGCTGCTGCTGCGCTTTCTCTTCGCTGCTGCAGGCTGCTCACTGCCCCTCCTGCTGCTTGTTGCTGCTCTCCCCTGCTCTCCACTGCTGGCTGCTCCCCCTCGACACACCACACACACACACAATCACACACACACACACACACACACACACACACACACACACACACACATATATATATATATATATATGTCATGACCCGATTCCGTAGAATCGTTGAGGCGTCCCCCGAATCGTGACCGCCGTACGGGCCTGGGGTTGCGCCCGCACAATATTTTAATGATTTGTATAACAAGCACATATTCAGAGTACACAGATAAGTTGAAACACAAATTTGAAACATGGAAAAGTTTTTTTTATTGATAATGAACATCGATTACAAACTCCTGAACGAGTCAGCTAATTTGCCGCACGGGCTTACAAAAGTATTGACTCAAAATGAGATAGCAGTCATGTACATTACATCCCTTTACTAAAATTCAAAATGATAAAGACCTCCGGCCTGGAGGACGGCTTTGCCACGGAGCTGCATTGTGTATGAAGAGTTGCAAGCTCCTTGTTCAAAATGCTTCAAGGATGGCACGATCAGGATGCGCCAACAGCTGGACTAGATCGGGAAGACGCCTTCGTCTTCTCGCTCGGTTCACCTTGGTACGGAGAACCTGTTTCAACGAGGGTCAGCATGTCGAAACATACTGGTGAAGGCGAGCTAAACCCAACTATACCAATCAATACATTATTTATATGAAGCATACATTTTGTGGGTTTCTATCTTGCCTTAGTTCATTTACAAGTAAGCAGCATATAGAAATTTACTGAAATGAACTTGCCACCGTTCGGTAGATTTTACCTGCCCGTCTGAATCACCTACACAATACTTACCATGCCTTCCCTGCTACGAAGATACAAGTTAGTTTGCAACAGGTTTAAATATACAATTTAGATCATTGGCATGATGCCACAAAGGGATGAGTTATAGTCACGGGATAGAAAACGATATGCGACGCAGGTGGCGAGCCCCGCCACATGCCTTTTACTTTCTCAATTTCCATTGACTAATCCATATGTTCCGTCCTGATCGGATCGGTCCCAGCGCCCCGGCGACCATCCGCGAAACCTCCAAAACCTTGTGCACAAGTTGTCTGTGATCAAAGCGTTCGTTAAGTTTTCCATCAATCCATGCAAGTTTCAAGATAACTTCTAGCACGATATAAGTTCCATACACAATAGTCTTTGCATAGTCTTTCAGATCAATCTATGGCAAAGAAAAGTGTGTTCCATATGCATAACAATATTCATAGAAGATATGCATTCTAACTAAACTTGAAGCATATAATGAACATTCCAAACGAATAAGCATGCATACAAGTAATCGTTCACAAGTTTGATTGAAAAGCAGTATTTCCAAGTCTATTCTCTTTTATCTTGGTATCTTTTATTATTACTTGGTATCGTTTGATCGGGGCAAAAAGAATGCAAGAGTTTTAGGTGTGAAGACTTGGAAGCAGGACTAGCTAATCGGGATGGTAGCCACTCACTTAGTTGTTGGAAGTTTTGTCCCGAAACTTAGGAATAGAGCCTACCTCTAAGGAACATTACATTGAGGCAGAATCTTAGAGGGGAGAGGACAATATCGAAATATGTGGCCTGGTCCGCCATAGTTGAAGCACATACCCTTTCTAATGTGGCAGTTATTCGTTGTGTGCCCCGGTTTCTTACAATAGAAGCATAATCCTTTTCCCTGGTTTCCTTTCTGCTGACCACCGTCATTTTGACCCTTCGCAGCATTGTTTCCTCCGTCGTTGCTTTGGCGTTTGTGACTGGATGTATGCACAGCGCCGGCAGCAACATGAGGATACTGTGGTTCAAGTGATATAGCGTGATTCATGACTTCACGCATAGTCTTGTACTGATGAACGACCACATGCGCATGGATGGCAGGGCGTAGACTACCTTCAAACCTTCTAGCTCGACTTGCTACATCAGGTAAATAGGTCCTAGCGAATTTGGAGAGTCGGTTGAATTCGGCGGAGTACTGTTTAACTGTCATACTGCCCTGCTGCAGCTGCACGAACTCGTTCTCCATCCGACTTTGCACTGGAGGGGGTATAAACTCCTCTTCGAATGCGGCAATCGTGGTGAAGGCAATACAACTACCAGAGCACGCAGATTGATTCTTGGGTGAAATTCTAGATTTGAGACACATAAGGTGGGACATTTGTCTCAAATGATGTCCTCTATTGATGATGGTAAGTTATTCCAAAAGTTTAACAAAAATTACTTCAAAAATTATAAGAAATTATATGCTCATAATTTTTAATGGTACAGCCTACGGTGATGATGCATATAGATCTTGGTGGGGGAGCTCCTCTTATCAGCAACAGAGACTACCACTATGAGGAGTTTCGATTTCAACATCGAGCCATAGATGATTATAGTCTCCGTGGCTATTATGATTATGTAGAAGGGCTGGCACGTTATTTTTATATAAAAATGTCTATCTTTGTAGTACTTATTTATGTCCTCTATTGAATTCTATTTAATATTTCAACTTCCAAATTTAAATACCGCATACCAAAATCATCCAGTGGGCGACCCGTTGCGTACAGCGGTTGGCAAATTTTTGGCTGCTATGCAACAAGGACCGACTCCTCTGAACCCTCCCTTACTTATTCTAGGAGATTATCCTCAGGGTCTTGTTGCACAACGAAAAGCACGCCCCCCTTGGAAGTATACCTCAATTTGGTATCAGGATGATAGTCTGCCATTGCAAGATGACGATGTCCCTCAGTGGGCTGGTGAGGGCACTTCTTATTGGCTTGAATGGGGCACTTCTCAGGCGATGGCTGATGCGGACACTACTCGGTGGGCCGATGCGGACACTACTCAGTGGGCTGGTTCAAAATGATAAAGACCTCCGGCCTGGAGGACGGCTTTGCCACGGAGCTGCATTGTGTATGAAGAGTTGCAAGCTCCTTGTTCAAAATGCTTCAAGGACGGCGCGATCAGGATGCGCCAACAGCTGGACTAGATCGGGAAGACGCCTTCGTCTCCTCGCTCGGTTCACCTTGGTGCGGAGAACCTGTTTCAACGAGGGTCAGCATGTCGAAACATACTTGTGAAGGTGAGCTAAACCCAACTATACCAATCAATACGTTATTTATATGAAGCATACATTTTGTGGGTTTCTATCTTGCCTTAGTTCATTTACAAGTTAGCAGCATATAGAAATTTACTGAAATGAACTTGCCACCGTTCGGTGGATTTTACCTGCCCGTCTAAATCACCTACACAATACTTACCATGCCTTTCCTGCTACGAAGATACAAGTTAGTTTGCAATAGGTTTAAATATACAATTTAGATCATTGGCATGATGCCACAAAGGGATGAGTTATAGTCACGGGATAGAAAACGATATGCGACGCAGGTGGCGAGCCCCGCCACATGCCTTTTACTTCCTCAATTTCCATTGACTAATCCATATGTTCCGTCCTGATCGGATCGGTCCCAGCGCCCCGGCGACCATCCGTGAAACCTCCAAAACCTTGTGCACAAGTTGTCTGTGATCAAAGCGTTCGTTAAGTTTTCCATCAATCCATGCAAGTTTCAAGATAACTTCTAGCACGATACAAGTTCCATACATAATAGTCTTTGCATAGTCTTTCAGATCAATCTATGGCAAAGAAAAGTGTGTTCCATATGCATAACAATATTCATAGAAGATATGCATTCTAACTAAACTTAAAGCATATAATGAACATTCCAAACGAACAAGCATGCATACAAGTAATCGTTCACAAGTTTGATTGAAAAGCAGTATTTCCAAGTCTATTCTCTTTTATCTTGGTATCTTTTATTATTACTTGGTATCGTTTGATCGGGGCAAAAAGAATGCAAGAGTTTTAGGTGTAAAGACTTGAAAGCAGGACTAGCTAATCGGGATAGTAGCCACTCACTTAGTTGTTGGAAGTTTTGTCCCGAAACTTAGGAATAGAGCCTACCTCTAAGGAACATTACATTGAGGCAGAATCTTAGAGGGGAGGGGACAATATCGAAATATGTGGCCTGGACCGCCATAGTTGAAGCACATACCCTTTCTAATGTGGCAGTTATTCGTTGTGTGCCCCGGCTTCTTACAATAGAAGCATAATCCTTTTCCCTGGTTTCCTTTCTGCTGACCACCGTCATTTTGACGCTTTGCAGCATTGTTTCCTCCATCATTGCTTTGGCGTTTGTGACTGGATGTATGCACAGCGCCGGCAGCAACATGAGGATACTGTGGTTCAAGTGATATAGCGTGATTCATGACTTCACGCATAGTCTTGTACTGATGAACGACCACATGCGCATGGATGGCAGGGCGTAGACCACCTTCAAACCTTCTAGCTCGACTCGCTACATCAGGTAAATAGGTCCTAGCGAATTTGGAGAGTCGGTTGAATTCGGCGGAGTACTGTTTAACTGTCATACTGCCCTGCTGCAGCTGCACGAACTCGTTCTCCATCCGACTTTGCACTGGAGGGGGTATAAACTCCTCTTCGAATGCGGCAATCGTGGTGAAGGCAATACAACTACCAGAGCACGCAGATTGATTCCTGGGTGAAATTCTAGATTTGAGACACATAAGGTGGGACATTTGTCTCAAATGATGTCCTCTATTGATGATGGTAAGTTATTCCAAAAGTTTAACAAAAATTACTTCAAAAATTATAAGAAATTATATGCTCATAATTTGTAATGGTACAGCCTACGGTGATGATGCATATAGATCTTGGTGGGGGAGCTCCTCTTATCAGCAACAGAGACTACCACTATGAGGAGTTTCGATTTCAACATCGAGCCATAGATGATTATAGTCTCCGTGGCTATTATGATTATGTAGAAGGGCTGGCACGTTATTTTTATATAAAAATGTCTATCTTTGTAGTACTTATTTATGTCCTCTATTGAATTCTATTTAATATTTCAGCTTCCAAATTTAAATACCGCATACCAAAATCATCCAGTGGGCGACCCGTTGCGTACAGCGGTTGGCAAATTTTTGGCTGCTATGCAACAAGGACTGACTCCTCTGAACCCTCCCTTACTTATTCTAGGAGATTATCCTCAGGGTCTTGTTGCACAACGAAAAGCACGCCCCCTTGGAAGTATACCTCAATTTGGTATCAGGATGATAGTCTGCCACTGCAAGATGACGATGTCCCTCAGTGGGCTGGTGAGGGCACTTCTTATTGGCCTGAATGGGGCACTTCTCAGGCGATGGCCGATGCGGACACTACTCAGTGGGCTGGTGCGGGCACTACTCAGTGGGCTGGTATAAACCCCCTCACCCAAAAATTAGGGCTACTTGGCTTAGATAGTAAAACTAGGGCTAGTTTGAACCCAATTAGAATCAGAACACGGCTTTTATTTAATTATGCAATAATTAAATAATGTGTAGCGCACCTTACCGTTGCTTCGATAATTGGAGTACCTCACTAGCCATTGCCTGTCTACAAACTTCACGATCTCATCCTAGACATGTCCGCCTACTATTCTGACCCTTGTACAACTTATAATATTGCCCCCTTGTGCTACATTTTACTCGCACAATAAACGTCGCGAACGTTATTTTTTAATTCTAATTAAATCCCAACTTTGTACCCTTGTACGTCCTAATCGAAATTGGGGACACAATCTTGACCGTTTTGTGCAAACTAAATTTTATTAATATTCTACACTGTCTCCTCTACGCCCCTGACAGCTGTGTCCCGCCTGATTTAATCCCATGTACCCCTAATTAATTCTAGAACATCGTGCACGTTCGATTTAATTAAATTCAATTTTTGTCTTTGTACAATTTTTCCAATTATTGGGGGGCTTTTATGCAAAAATGCATTGAGGTGTCCCCACCATTGGACAATTCATGAAGAAATCCAACTTTCCCCTTCATAGGAAATTTTCCCATAATTTTTTGGATGTACAGCGCGCAACACCGCCTTGTATATTAAAACCTATCCTTGCATTTAAACAATGCAAATTATAGCCCCCCAACATTCCCATGCGAGCCCAAGGCCCAATTCCTAGAGATGTTGACCAAGTCAAACCAAGCTTTTAGGTCAAACACCCACCCCAAGTCCACATGTATATAAACATCTCTTCATTCCCTTTTCTTTAATTTTAATCACCCTAAACCTAGAAATACACCCAGCCGACACCCTATTCAACTGTTCACCTTTCCCCTTCCTTCAGCCCGACCAACCTAAGCCGGAGTTTTCGCCGGAGTCGTTAGCACCGGACCTCCTTCCCTCCGCCGTGCCTGCTGCACTGTACCTCGCCATATCCGAGCCCCTCTTCCTCGTCGACTTCCTCTTTCCGGCCTCATCCCCGGCGTCCCCGAGCCGCTGTGCGGGCCTCGACCGGAGCCGAACCACCCTGGCCATCCCCCCGTCGAGTCATCACCAATGCCGGCCGTCACCACCGTCGTCCCCACGATATTCCCCATCACCATATACTCCTCCTCGTCTCCTTCTTCCTCCCTGTATATGCTCAGCCGAGCTCGACCCACCGGAGCCCGACTTTCCCCCGCCTCTGCACACCACCTTCACCCTTCCGGCCCCTTCCTAGCCACCTCCTCCGTTGCACTAACCAACACCACCACCACCATTGACAATCCGCTGCCACCCCGACCCAGTCTTCGCCTGAACCGGAGCCCTCCCAGTCGCCTGAGCACCGACCCTCCTCCACAAAAACTACCCTGACATCCTTCTCCTCCTCTTCGACTGGCCGGCAGCAGTCACCTTATAACCACCATACGTTATCACCACCATTCACCTGGCCCCCTCCCTGACCGGACCACCCTGGCCGGACCTCCTCCCCTGGCCGGGCATCTACACCCTCACCATAGCCATTACCCCACCTTCATTATTATCATCCTCATCGTATCAAATCATCATCATCCCCATGCATTCAACACATTAACCCTAAACATCTCTTAATCACCACCTTCAATGTAGCCAATGTCGTCATCATCATCTCATCATTGTCACCAATCATCATCTTCACCATGATGATCATCATCATCACCCCATCATCGTTATCATCCACCCATCATTATCTCGTCATCGTCATTGTCGTCCTCGCCACCATCGTCGTAGCCAGTCATCATCATCACCATCTCCAGCCCATAATCATCATCACCAGTCCACATCATCATCATCCGATCATCAAAATCATTGGCATCATCATCACCCATCGTCCACATCTCCATCCTCGTCATCGTTCTCGTCAACACCATCGTTCTCGTCATCATCATCATCAGCACTTCATCCTCATCTCATCATCGTCATCACCATTATCGTCGTTTTAGTTGTCACCCTCGTCTTCATCGTCGTCAACCTCTCTTCGTCGTCATCTAGCCGATCCCGTGCACGTACCCCGAGGTACGAACCTGTCCCACCTTCTCCTTGTTATGTGTGTTTGTGTGTGTTCCAGTAGGACATTTGTAGTTAGTCACCACGGTTAGTTTATATCAGACCCTGAGTCGGAGAACCCAACGCGCGTTCATACACGTACGTGTATGCAGACATGATTCAATCTAGTATATGTATATTAAGTTAATCATTAGCTTAGTATTAATTGGTATATATTTATGTACATATTTAATATATATATGTATTCCAATAGATATGTAAATAAATTACTGGTTATATTATTATATAAATATGAAAATATATGTAAGTAAATGCTAATTGATAATTAGGACTATATATATATTTAGACTATACTACCCTAGGACACCGTGGACTATCCCGTATTTGACCTTGACCATGTTGACCCTAAGAACTTACGGATTGCCTGCCTTGCGTACCTTAACGTACAGGCTTAGACACCTGTCAGTCGATTGTCTGATTGTGTACAGCACTTGGAGATGAGATCCCGCGTAATTGACCGTGTTAGATGACTAGTATTACCCCTAGTGTACCCCTGAGTCCCGTGTAAATATTGTTGTGTGTGCACTAGTGTAATGACTAATGATTTTATTGTATTATATCATATGTACATAGGATATTGGATTTATTCTGCGCGACTTCTGGAGCAGGTTATTGGTACATTGCAGCTTTCTTGTCAGGCAAGTATACCTTGCTATTGTACTGTTATTCTTATTCCATATGATTGCATGCATCTTTATTTTCTGTCTTTAGTTCATATATTTTAACTGTTATATAAAAATGCGCGCGACGGTGTCGTCGCGAGGTATTTTTATTTATGTATTGCATTGACCTTGTTCATGAGACTACCCCATTATCATGTAGCATCTTTAGGTTCATTGGCCGTGACACAGTTGTTACACGAGTTGTAAATTTCATATAGATCATGGACTGGCGTGCAGGGTTTGGCCTCCTGTACGTGTGGTCGTGCGTTAGGAATAACTGCTGTTAGAAACTTTGGATGCTAGTAGACTTGGCAGTTATTAGAGGTCCATGGACATAGCCTATTGTAGTACGTTGGTCCAATCCTTGTCTTGTTTGGTTGCAGGATTGGGCTAGGGTACTAAGAATAGGCTATGAACCAAATTGTGTCATGGATGTGACATGCTTAAAGCATTGGGTGGGGAGAACAACAAGTACCACATTTGAGCTCCTTTATACTTTTTCTATTGTGCGCCCGGATTCTTCGCTGGAGATACGCGTGGTGATGACCACTATATATTATGTACTATCAGGCGGGCCACCGGCGTTCAAAAGACGACGTGCCTTTTAGGCCCCTGGATCTCCAATAGAGAACCATGTCAAATCCCAGATTTTCAGCCAGATAGCTCACTTGTGGGGAAAGTTGTTCTTAACTGCATTCACTTAGACGGTTAGGAGACCCCTTTGGATATTTATTTCAGTACTTTATTGGCATTTGTTTAAGTATCTTGTTATGTCCCTCTGAGGACCTGGTCCCCTGCCAGGTGTATCTGTTCTTGAGTATTCGCAGGAGCGCGAATCGGATGGCTACATATGATTCGGGGATGTCTTCTCTTCGAGCCGTGATTGCTAGCTGGTATACTTATATTGTGTTTGATTGTGTTGTACTTATATTATAGTTACTTTTCTATTCGAGTTGGTAGTGGATTTGTTTCCATCCAGCTATCATCCTTAGATACTTCTTATTGAGATCTAGTTTCATAGATGTTGGTTATTTCATTATATTTGATTTTTTGTGGATGAGATTTAGATTATACCCTGTGACTTGTGATACATTTATACCACTTGTGGATTTGATATTCATATTATAGCGTACGTATGGATTTGGTTTCCATATATTGGAGTTGCCATATCCATACGGCTGGCATGCTTACGTGTCCTAGTCCTACGTATTTTGGGACTGGGACGTGACAGCTGGTGAAGGCACTTCTCATTTTCCTGACTGGGGCACTTCTCAGGCGACGGCCGGTGCGAGCACTACTCAGTGGGGCCCCGAGGGAGATTCTTAGTGGGATAGCCTATTCGCCCCCCGAAGTTACCATTTATGCACATATCTTGACAACTCAATCAGCACCGATGCCATCTTAAGTGGAGGACAGTCAAGTAGGTGGTGATGATGCAGCCCTGGAGAATACACGATAAAAGAGGGACCGATTCAATCTAAGAGAGATTGACCGTCCGAACTATCGAGAATTAGCCAAGAGAGGTCGATGAAATTGTTATATCAGTATCAACTTTATTTGAATGTAACTTTCTTATATTTCAATGAAATTACATATTGTTCTCATAAAATAAAACTATTTAAAAATCTACGACAATGTCTCCATTCTCTTGGTTGGTTTGTACATCTCCTTTTATTTTGTCCTAAACCATTGCAGTTACTACATCGAAGATCTCTTGAAGCTTGATCATTCGCTTTGATCCGGTTCTTCTTTGGTCTTTCTGCCTTGCGTCGTACATCTTGTACTCCAATGTGACTTCTAACCAATGTGTAAACCCCCTCACCCAAAATATATATTTTGTGTGTATTTTATATTATTATATTTATTATAGATTATTTTAAATATTGAATTTCTTTAGAGTATTCTCTTAGTTAAATAGAAAATAAATTTTTTAATATATTTACTTATATAAATATTTATTTAGAATCATTTTTAGGCTATTTTAGATTTTTGAATATTTTTCTAGAATTTTTAGGTAATTAAAACATAGGGAACGTAAATTTGTAGAACTTTCATGATTTACTATGAGACCATACTTGCATATTGTTTCTACCAAATATTTATTTTAGGTTAAAATATTTAATTATATTTTTCTGTAATTTATTTAGAATTTTAAGAAATTTATTTAGATTTTGGAATTATTTAGGATTTATTTGGATATATATAGTCTTAATATTAGATAGATGATAATTTAGTGTTAATAGATATTAATAAAATTATATATAAATTATTTTTATTATCTTTAATTCTATTTAAGATTATAAATTATTGAGATGAACTCAAACTCTATTTTAAATTAATTCAAATCCTGAGCCTACTAGGAAAGCAACTTCATGCATATCATATCCTTATTTAAACTGATCCTAATCATATCCAAATTATCCAATCTTAGTCGTATTCAATTAAATAGTCTTCACCATTATAAATACCTATTAGACTTATGGAATAAACTCATATTTCATTTTTTTTCCCAAACTCCTCTCTTTTTCGTCCAAAAATAGTCGAAATTCGTCATAAATTCAGCCTCATTTTCTAATAGTTATGACGACTTAAAAAGACGATATCTCCTAGCTCTGGACTCCAAACGCGTTCCAGTTTTTTTTAGAACCATATCAAGGTTAGTTTTCTGAATATGTAAATTATTTTAATAATTTATGAACCTATTTTTCCAGAAAATTTTAAAAGTGCCAGCTGTCCGAAATCAGACGCGTTTTTGTGTTTTCGAGATTTCGGGAGATCCCGAACTCGAAATTACGAGCCATTTGAAGTTTCAAAAATATGACATGATAAAATTCCAAAAAATTATTTTTCCAGAATTTAACATGCAAGTTTAATCTACTGTAAAATTCGTGCAACGTAGATAGGAAACCACAAAAAATTATCATCTGTGCGCCCTTGTGGCCATAACTCTTTACCGACTTGTGATTTTATGAAACCGTTGATTTCGACATTCATGTAGTATTAAAATCTATAGAATTCCACACACAAATCCAGGATTTGAGTTGTTTGACTTATTGGTCAACAGATTGCCTCGATTTGCGTGCCATGGATCCCAAATCCGTAAAGTTGACTTTCTTTGGACCAAAATTAGGGTTTAACAATAAAATTAGATTAAAATAAGATTAAAATACTATTTTAGATTATTTTATCCAGAATTAAAATAGATTAAAATGGAGGAACCTATTCACCCACTTTTGTAACCTAACTTGTTTAATTTATGTGACGGGTAGATCGGACGACGCCTTGAGTTGAGACTTCATTCTTTTTCAGAGCAGGAAAGTATACCTTGCCATTGTACTATGATTTACATTTCATATGTTGTATGTATTTTATTTATTTCATTTAGTTAATATATTTTAAATGCTATATAAACTGTGCGTCCAAGAATAACTTTGTTGCAACGACGGTGGCGTCGTATTTTGTCTTTATTATATATTATGCATGTCGACCTAGTTTTATGACCACCACATGATCATGAGGCATTCCTATGTTTCATTTGGCCGTGACACATTTCTTATACGAGTTGTGAGTCTCATATAGATCACGGACTTACGTATTGACTGATCATCAGTACGTGTGGGACGTGCGATAGGGAATAGCTGCTGATAGAATTTGCATGCTAGAAGACTTGACAGTTATTAGAGGTATCATCGTGTCATGGATATGACATGCTTAGAGCATGGGGTGGGGAGGACAAAAAGTAAGGCGTTTGGGCTCCTTTGCACTTTCCTTGTGTAACCCGTACACTCCGTCGGAGATGCGCGATCATGATGACCCCTATATATTATTTGGCGGCCTCTGAGGTTCAAAAGACGTCATGCTTTGTAGGCCCCTGAATCTCCGAGAGAATCATGCCAATCCCATTTTAGCCAGATAGCCCGCGTGTTGGAAAGTTGTTCTCAAAATGCATTCACATAGATGGTTAGGCGACCCTTTGGATGTTTATTTTCAGTACTTTATTGGCATGCTTCTATGTATCTTGTTATGTCCCTCTAAGGACCTGGTCCCTTTTCAGGTGTAGACGATCATGACTATTTGCAGGAGTACGGATCAGGACTTGCTACTCCATTATCTTTCGAGGAGATCTTTCCTTCAAGCCTCATTGTTCATTAGATATACTTATTTTATTTTTCTTATATTCTAGTTTGGTAGTGGATTTGTCTCCACCCAACTACTTGTTCTTATCAAGCATTTTATACTTCATTTTGTTATATAGTTGATTGGTTATTTATTTTTTTATGATTTTATGGATGAGATTTATTTATGCCCTGTGACTTGTGACAAATATATACCACTTGTGAATTATTGTTCATAATACAGCGTACGTATGTGTTATGGTTTCCATATATTGGAGTCTCCATAAACATACGGCTGGCATGCTTACGTATTTCTAGTCCTACGTATTTTGGGACTGGGGCATGACACAATGTATTTTGGAGGTTGTAAGGGACTGGAATTGGCTCCAGGTGCGGCTCATATACGCTTCTTAATGCTTCCTTAGAGAAAATACCTGGATAAAAACTCTCGATGCTAATAATTTTAGACTTAAGTATGATACCACTTTAAACATGAACAAGATTTTTTATCTAAGTCTACAAGATATGTTCTATTTGTTTTATAATCTAATATTTCAAACAAATATCTAACTATATTAAACGTTTACAGCCGGTGTTTTTCTTTTATGATAAGAGCCATAGTTTGTAACATCTTCGGACAATAATAAGTTTAAAGATTTTCAGCTTTTTGCTTATTCTTGTCCTTAAGTGTTATAATTTTGGCTTAAATTCCATCAAGTAGTGTCGTTATTGGTTTATCACATAAATTGATATCCAGTTATTGAAGCATTCAGCAAGATTCGACGTGTGAATACCTAATCTGGGACAAGGAGAATAAATTGTTATCCAGTGTAAAAAAAATATGAGTTTTATCATTTACTCCAATGAGCCAATTGTAAACATCTATGTTTTCAGCTTTAATTTTTTCCAAACAATAGTTCGCATATATTTTATTACAGCATCTAGCAAGATAACTAAACTATGCTAAAATGTGAAAATATGAAGACTTTTTTTAAATTTTGTTTAAAATATTGAATACAAAAAAATGAGGCAATTGTGGAAAGATATCATGCATAGCCCTGATCAATCTTTTTTTGTTTATCTGATATAAAAGAAATTGTATTCCATGCATCAAAATATTTTTCAAAAGATGTTCTCAAACCGTTTAAAAACCAAGTTCAATAATCAGTATTTTTACTCTCAGCAACAGCATAAGCAATTGGTTATAATTGATAATTTGGATCATGAGCACAAGCAATAAATAAAATATCTTGATATCTAAAGAAAAGAAAAGTAGCATCAGTATTAATCACAGGTAAACATCCACTTAAAAATTCATCAATGCATGCCTTAAAACAAATAAAAAATCTTTTAAATCTATTGTCTATAAAATATTGGCTACCTGGATTTGTCTCAATAATTCTAAAATCGTACTCTTCAAGACTACTATATGCATCAATATAACTACCATTTATTTTGGATAGAGCAAGTCCCCTAGCTTTCCAAGCTTTACAATATTTAATATATATTTTATGTTCTCTATATATATTATTTACAACATGTGATGGACTATACGATTGATTATCTCGAATTTTATCAATAATCTTATTTTTAACCCATACAGTAGTAGCTAATGGATGAGAACCTGTTGTAAGTTCCCCTAAATAAGAATGTATATTTTCTAGCGTAGTAATAACAAAACATTCACCTTTACTAATTGCTTTAGCTTATACTCTCCAATTACAACTTGAATCGTTATATTTATATACAATCCCACTAGCATTGTTTAAAGAAACATGATAAGTAAAATTATATGCAATTGCTATATCACTAATAAAATATCTAAATTCAGAACGATTATCAAATTTTTTTCCAATGATTAATCCAGAAATCTAACACTATAAATGTAAAACTCCTAATTTTAAAAACCGTATTAATTATTTAATTGAATTGCAGTATTTCGTAGCATATTAGAAATTATAGAATTTATTGGATTTAATTACTAGGAAAATATTTAGCTAAATGTTGTGGAGCAAAGCTATTATTTTTATTTTATTTATTTTACGAAATCGTTGTAGAAGAATAAAAGATTATTTTTATGTACAAATATAATTTAGCTAAAAACCATAAACCCGCGCGAAAACCATAAACCCGCGCGAGTCTTCACCCCTCCGGCTCTCAACACTTATATATATAACCCTTATTATAAACCCTAACCCTAAAACTCCAAACTTACCATCCACCCAGACCGTGCCGACCCCGACCTCGACCTGTCGCCTCAGCCCAGCCAACAGCGCCGCCGCTCGCCCCCTCGCGAGATCTCGCGCACGTCGTGACTGTATTGACAGCAACTTACCCCTGTTCACGTCCGGATTTTTGCTCCATCTTGCGACCAAATTCATCCCGTCTTCACCGGTATGTTCACGACCTATCCCTCTTCCAACTCTGTATATTAGTTTTCTTCGATCAGCGCGTAACCCTAGGCGAAAATCGAGACTAAGTTGGAGAAAAACCACAACTTTTAATTTCAGAAAACTGCTGTAACCACCCATGATCACGGACTCGTATCTCCCACCACAGAGATCCAAACTTAGATTTTCTTTTTGCTATGTGAAGACCACATAACCGAGATTATTTCCTGTTAATTAGATTAATTTATTTGGGGTTATATGCAGAATTAAATTGGGTTAAAAATTATAAAAAACTCATTTTTGAAACTTCCAAAATTACGATACGGAGTGCGCCCCGCCAAACGGGACTGCCCCGTCATGTACCAATTGTACCAAAAGGCACGTATGGTATGTCCAGACGTGTGGGCTTTCGCAGAAACTGATTTGGACGCGTGTGCGCGTCGAAATCAACTCGTATCCGCGAAAAGTCCCCAATCGTGACTTTTGTAAATACTGCACCATTTAGTGTACACTTGTCAGAATGCGACGAAACTTACGCCATTGGACTCGTGGTATTGCGCTGGTCCTGTGACCCAATTTTCACGCAATTCTGAGACAGTTGACCAAGCCGCCTATTTACGTGGGCGAATTTGTGTTTGGCTCACCGGAATCCAAAATTGGACATACTGTTGAGTTCGTACTGACGTTTAAAAAATTTTTGACCTATAATTTGTCCCATTTAGAGACCTTTACCCCTGGCACACTTTTCGGTGCAAAGTAGACCACATGTGGATTCCGTTTTGACCCGAAACTACCATTTTGCCACTGTGTCCAAATTGGACGAAATGGTAGTATTTTTTAGCTATCTCGCTGATTCCGGAAACGTTGGTGATGTCTATTTCAGCATCCGGAGACGTTTATTCGGAGGCCTTAGTTTCTGATCCTGTGTACCTGACATCTTGACGCTTACACTATACAGATTGCTTGCCAGGCAAGTATACCTTGCCATTGTACTGTGATTTATATTCCATATGTTGCATGCATCTTATTTCTTCTTATTTAGTTCATATATTTTAAACTGCTATATAAACTGCGCGTCCAAGGAAACTTGGGTACAACGACGGTGACGTCGTATTCTGTTTTTATTTATATATATGCATGTTACCTAGTTTATGAGACCATCACATTATCATGAGACATCCTTATATTTCATTGTCCATGACACTATTATTACATGAGTGTGAGTCACATGTAGGACACGGACTTGCGTATTTGGCTGGCCACTGGTACGTATCGGTCGTGCGACGGATAGGAATAACTGCCGATAGAAACTTTGCATGCTAGTAGACCTAGCAGTTATTTAGAGGTACCATCGTGTCATGGATGTGACATGCTTACAGCATGGGGTGGAGAGAACAACAAGTAAGGCATTTGGGCTCCTTTATACTTTTCTTTTTGTAATCCGTACACTTCGTCGGAGATACGTGGCGGTGATGACCCCTATAAATTACTGGCGGCCTCTGCCGTTCAAAAGACGACATGCTTTGTAGGCCCCTGATTCTCCAAGAGAATCACGCCAATCCCATTTATGGCCAGATAGCCCACTTATTGGAAAGTTGTTCTCAACGTGCATTCACATAGATGGTTAGGCGACCCATTGGATGTTTATTTTCAGTACTTTATTGGCATGTTTATATGTATCTTGTTACATCCCTCTGAGGACCTGGTACATTTCCAAATATAGACGGGAAGGAGTATCCACAGGAGTATGGACCTGGACCTGACGCTTCATACCCAACTGAGGAGGTCTTACCTTCGGAGTACCTTTGATTCATCGCAGCTGATAGATATTCTAGTTGCTATTTTCTTTATAGATATTTATCTTATATTGGAGTTGATCTCTTCTCTCTTTTAGTAGTTTTAGTATAGTCGATTCGCAGTGGATTTGTTTCCATCCGACTATCATACTTTGAGACTTCTATTTGATATTCAGTTATTTATTCCCATTTATTTCGTTATTTGTGCTGTGGATGAGATATAGATTGCGTGTGACTTGTTAACAGTATATTACCACTGGTGGATTTGATATTCATGTACAGCGTACGTGTGTGTATGGTTTCCATATATTGGAGTTCGTATATATACGGCTGGTGTGTTACGTATTCCTAGTCCTACGTATTTTGGGACTGGGGCATGACATGTTTTTAGTTGTGGCCCATGCAGGTCGAGAATATATTGTCTCGGTTACGTTACTGTACCGAGCAAGCCTGCGTATAGGAATAGATTATAGGATCTCATCCACGCTTGACTAAAACTCATCTTTCCTTTCAACTATCCTATTTAAATGCTTGCATCATGTTTGATTCATGTACTTCTTTTAATCGTTTCGTCCACCACTTGCAGAGAGATGGATATACATAGTGGATGTACTGCCACCAATGGCGACACACCTTCAGGAGTCAATAGCCAAACACTAGGGGAGACCTCGATGACTCCTAGACTTCTGGGGCCGGATGGACAGACTCAGCATCCAGTTCCATCTGACCTTTCTGCATCACCTAATGGGACCCTTCCAGCTTCATCGACACCGCAGGATGGCCAGACACAGCTGTTCCAATTCTTCCAAATGATGATGCAGGAACAGAGACAGCAGGCGGCCATACTAGCTGCAGAGCAGAGGCAGCAAGCGGCAGAGCAGAGGCAAAAAAATTTGGCAGCACTTGAGAGGATGGCTGCACATGCAATTGTACCAGCTCAGACACTAGTTCTAGTACCGCGAGCTATAGTTGGTTCAGTCAAGGACTTTATACAGATGGGTCCCAAGCCGTATAAAGGCACTGAGAGCCCAGAGGAGACTACAAACTAGATTACCCATACTTAGAAGTTGTTAGAAGCATCACAGTTGCCTACAGATCTATGGATGACAGGCATAAGGACGCTGCTAGATAGTAATGCTCATCACTGGTGGGAATCAATGGAGCGCCAATTGGGTACGTATCAGACTTGGAAACAATTCTTGGAGTGCTTTGAGAGAAAGTACTTTCCGGACACTGTAAGGGATGCGTTGTATGATCAGTTACTTCATCTGGAGCAGAGGAACAAGACAGTTGACGAGTATGATGCAGAGTTTAGTCACCTTAGTAAATATGGCGCTGTCCTGATACCGAATGACTTGGAGAAGGCTAAGAGATTCCACCGCGGGCTGACTCAGGAGCTCCAACATTACACTAGCTCACAGTCCCGGATCTCTTATGATGAATTATTGACAGAAGCAATATTTTAAGAGTCCGTCAGCAAGAGAAAGGGAGGTCAACTGAAGATACAACAAGGACCAGCAAGGACACTGCAAGGAGGGCCTATCAGACGTCCTTTGGCACAGCAGCAGCAGCATAGAGCAGAACCGTACCAGATTCTGGAGAAGCCCCAATGTAATTATTGTTGGAGATGCGGACATATTATGAGAGACTGTCAAAATCGCTTAGGACAATATATGAGGTGTGGTTCCGGACAGCATATGGTAAGAGACTGTCCAATACAGCAGACATTGGCACTTCCACCGCTAACACAGAGGCTAGCACTTCCAGCACCGAAGCCAGTTCGGCAAATGACTAGACCAGGAGCACCTCGACCTCCAGCAGCCGGAGGATTTCAGCGAGGACCACCACTACCTACTAAGGAGGATCAGTTCACGAGGGCCAGTCATGGACTTCCACAAAGGAATGGACAAGCTTTTGTACTAGAAGTGGATGACATGGAGCAGGAGATTGATGTCATAGCAGGTATTACTCTTGCTTTTACTTTTCCTTCTGTGACATTGTTTGATATGGGAGCCACCCACTAACTCATATCTTCTAGTTTTATTTTCAAACACAATATTGCCACTACACTTTTACCTAGTTGTGTTAGAATTCTCACCGGAGGAGGAGTTGTACCTGTTAGTCGGATTTGTAGATCGTGTCCCGTAGTGATTCGTGGCAGAGAGATGAATGTCCGACTCTTAGTCCTTACTATGCCAACTTTTGATATTGTGCTTGGGATGGACTGGCTAAGCAAGTACCACACTTTCTTCGACTGTTTTGGAGGAAGCATTCTTTTTAAGGTACCAGGCCAGTCGGAACTTGAGTTTGCGCAAGGATCCACAAAAGCCCTTGATGGTGTTCAGCTTGCAATGGACGACGTTATCTATCACCCCATCATTTCAGAATTCCAAGACGTCTTTCCAGAGGAATTGCTAGGACTACCCCCGGACAAGGACATAGAATTCTCAATTGAATTAACACCGGGAGCAGCACCCAGCATATTTATAGATTGGCAAAGAAGGAGATGGATGAGCTGAAGGCATAGCTGAAAGAACTAGAGGAGAAAGGTTTTATCCGACCGAGTGCATCATTCTGGGGAGCACCAGTATTGTTTTTACCAAAGAAGGATGGGTCAGTGCGTATGTGCATTGACTATAGAGCCTTAAATACAATGACCGTGAAGAATAAATATCCATTGTCATGCATTGATGACTTATTTGATCAGCTTAGTGGAGCCAAGGTATTCTCGAAGATAGACTTGAGATCGGGGTATCACCAGGTGAAGGTACGGAAGAAAGACATCCTGAAGACCGCATTTAGAACAAGATATGGATACTACGAGTTTTTGGTCATGCCATTTGGGTTGACCAATGCTCCAGCTATCTTTATGGACTTAATAAATCGAGTATTCCATCAGTATTTGGACCAGTTCATGGTCGTCTTCATAGATGACATACTTGTCTATTAGAAGAGCCACGAGGAGTACGAGAAGCACCTGCGAATCGTCCTAGAGACATTAAGGATAGAGTAGTTATATGCGAAGCTCAGTAAATGTGAGTTTTTCTTGGACAGAGTTTTATTTTTTGGGTATGTCGTTACAGGAGATGGTATTTCTGTTGATCCAGAAAAAATCTCGGCAGTCGAGACATGGCCCGTTCCTAAATCAGCATCGGAGGTAAGGAGTTTCCTTGGACTTGTGGGATATTACCGACGGTTTGTGGAGAACTTCTCAAGGATAGCAGCACCCATGACTCAGTTGACGTGCAAGGATCAAGAGATCGTATGGACCGACGAGTGTCAAGCCGCTTTCGAGGAGTTGAAGAAGCGACTGACCACAGCACCAGTATTGACTATTCCATCAGGATCAGGAGGTTATGTGATTTACAATGACGCATCAGGGAAAGGCTTGGGATGCGTGTTGAAGCAGCATGGCAAGGTGATTGCATATGCATTTAGGCAGTTACGAGTACATGAGAAGAATTATCCAACTCATGACTTGGAGCTTGCGGCCGTTGTTTTTGCTCTGAAGCTATAGAGACATTACTTACATGGGGAACGAGTGAAGATCTATACAGACCACAAAAGCCTTAAGTATGTCTTCACGCAGAAGGAGTTAAATATGAGGCAACGTTGGTGGCTGGAGTTGATAAAGTATTTTGAGATAGAGCTATATTATCACCCAGGCAAGGCTTACGTAGTAGCAGACGCGTTAAGCCGAAAACCAGCAGCTTACTTCTTGACTACATAGAGGGAATTATTGGAGGACTTGCAAGAGCTTGGCATAGAAGTGATATTACCCAGAGCAGATGGGACACTAGCCAACTTGCAAGTACAGTCATCACTAGTAGAGAGGATCAAGGCAGCTTTGCCTACGGACGCCAGATTCAGGAGATTGAAAGAAAGAAAAGAGGCCGGAGAGCAGACGAGATTATGCATTCATGATGATGGGATATTACGATGTGGTAATCGTCTATATATTTCCAATGGAGAGATTCGACAGGAACTGATGGCAGAAGCTCATAGTTCGATGTATTCTATCCATCCTGGAGGCACCAAGATGTACCGTGACTTACGACAGCACTTTTGGTGGCATGGGATAAAAAGAGAGATAGCTCGCTTTGTAGCTAAATGTCTAGTATGTCAGCATGTAAAGGCAGAGTATCAGAGAACAGCAGGGTTATTGCAACCACTTCCGATTCCTGAGTGGAAGTGGGAGCACATCACTATGGACTTAGTCACGGGTTTTCCCAAGAGTCCAAGCGGGAGAGATGCAGTATGGGTAATAGTGGATCGACTCACCAAGTCAGCCTATTTCTTGCCTTTTAGAGTTGGTCAGTCTACAGAAGCTTTGGCTGACTTATACATGAGACAAATCATGATATTGTACGGCATACCGGTCAGCATTGTGTCAGACAGGGATTCGTATTTTACATCGCACTTTTGGAGAAGCATACAAGAGAG
This sequence comes from Iris macrosiphon, assembly GCA_036927795.1. Classification (NCBI taxonomy): domain Eukaryota; kingdom Viridiplantae; phylum Streptophyta; class Magnoliopsida; order Asparagales; family Iridaceae; genus Iris; species Iris macrosiphon. The sequence continues at coordinate 202,058,411 of JAYESA010000008.1, forward strand.
TCTTGGGACTCGTCTGAAGTTCAATACATCTTATTATCTGCAGACAGATGGGCAGTCCGAACGTAATATTTAGACACTGGAGGATATGTTGAGGGCTTGTATGTTAGACTTTGGAGGATCATGGGAGGACCACCTACATCTTGTGGAGTTTTTTTACAACAATAGCTATCAAACGAGCATCCAGATGGCTCCGTTTGAATTATTGTATGGAAGAAAGTGTAGGTCTCCCGTGTATTGGAGTGAAGTGGGAGAACGTCAAATTCTGGGACCAGAGTTGGTAGTCAATACCGTTGAGACATTGAAGAAGATACAAGGGCACTTACAAGCAGCGCAAGACAGGTAGAAGCAGTGGGCAGACCTTTATCGTCGTCCCTTGGAGTTTAAAGAAGGCGATCATGTCTTCTTGAGGATATCACCTACTAGAGGCACCATTCGATTCAGAGGGCGTGGCAAGTTGAGTCCAAGGTATATTGGACCATTTGACATGCTAAAGAGAGTGGGAGAAGTGGCGTATCGACTTGCACTACCACCTTCACTTGAGGGAGTACATGATGTATTCCATGTGTCGCAACTTAGATGATATATGGCAGATAGCAGTCATGTTCTCGACCATTCTGAGATCACCATTGGGCCGAGCTTGTCATATCAAGAGCAACCCATGGGGATCCTTGATCTTCGAGAGAAAGTGTTGAGAAACCAGTCTATTCCCTTAGTCCGCGTGGCATGGAAGCATGGCGTGCCAGGAGAATCCACTTGGGAGCGCGAGGACGACATGCGCAAATGTTTTTCGTACCTATCCGTAGACCAAGGTATAAATTTATTTTGTTCATTTATACCTTATACCATCATTGATCTTTCTTTCGTGGCTTAGTTTTAATTTCGAGGACGAAATTTTTTTAAGTTGGGTAGAATGTAAAACCCCTAATTTTAAAAACCGTATTAATTATTTAATTAAATTATTTAATTGAATTACAGTATTTCGTAACATATTAGAAATTATAGAATTTATTGGATTTAATTACTAGGAAAATATTTAGCTAGATGTTGTGGAGCAAAGCTATTATTTTTATTTTATTTATTTTAGAAAATCTTTGTAGAAGGATAAAAGATTATTTTTATGTACAAATATAATTTTCTAGAATTATATATATATATATATATATATATATATATATATATATATATATATATATAAGTAATTTATTAATAAAAAGAATAGAATAGAATAAAGAAAAGAAAAGAATGAAAGAAAGAAAGAAAAAGGAAAAAGGAAAAAAAAGAAATCAAAACAAAACTTTTCTAACCTTAAATCCTAAGCCCAGCAAATCCCTTAAGCCAAAACCCCCCAACTAAGCCGCTACACCCAAAACCCTCTGTAGCAAAAGCAGCAGCAAGCCCAAAACCATAAACCCGCGCGAGTCTTCACCCCCCCGGCTCTCTACACTTATATATATAACCCTTATTCTTATAAACCCTAACCCTAAAACTCCAAACTTACCATCCACCCAGACGGCGCCGACCCCGACCTCGACCTGCCGCCGCAGCCCAGCCAACAGCGCAGCCGCTCGCCCCCGCACGAGATCCCGTGCGCGCCGCAACTGTATTGACAGCAACTTATCCCTGTTCACGTTCGGATTACCGCTCCATCTTACGACCAAATTTGACCCTGTCTTCACCGGTATGTTCATGACCTATCCCTCTTCCAACTCTATGAATTAGTTTCCTTTGATCAGTGCGTAACCCTAGGCGAAAACCGAGACCAAGTTAGAGAAAAACCACAACTTTTAATTTTAGAAAACTGATGTAACCACCCATGATCACGGACTCGTATCTCCCACTACAGAGATCCAAACTTAGATTTTCTTTTTGCTATGTGAAGACCACATAACCAAGATTATTTTCTGTTAATTAGATTAATTTATTTGGGGTTATATGCAGAATTAAATTGGGTTAAAAATCATGAAAAACTCGTTTTTAAAACTTCTAAAATTGCGATACGGAGCGCGCCCCGCCAAACGGGACCGTCCCGTCGTATACCAATTGCATCGAAAGGCACGTATGGTATGTCCAGACGTATGGGCTTTCGCAAAAACTGATTTGGACGCGTGTGCGCGTCGGAATCGACTCGTATCCGCGAAAAGTCCCTATATCGCGACTTTTGCAAAATATCGCACCATTTAGTGTACGCTCGTCAGAATATGATAAAACTTGTGCCATTGGACTCATAGTATTGTGCTGGTCCTGTGACCCAATTTTCACATAATTCTGAGATAGTTGACCAAGCCGCCTATTTGCGGGCCCCACGGTTGACATTTTGGGCGAATTTGTGTACGGCTCACCGGAATCCAAAATTGGACATACCTTGAGTTCGTACTGACGTTTAAAATTTGTTTGACCTATTATTTTCTCATTTAGAGACCTTTTGTAAACCTCCTGATTTTTTTAAAATTTTAAATTTGGATTTTTCACAATTTTCTGGAATTTTCTAGGATTTTTTCTGTAATTAAAAACAGGGTTTTAATTATTAAATAATTTTTAAATGATAATAAATAATATTAAAATATTATGAAAATAATATTTTTTGGTGTAAAATGAAAAACTGGACTTAGGGTAATTTTTCTGGAATTTATCGGGCCCCGGACCTATTTTTAAATCACCTAAAAACAATTAATATTTATTTACTTATTTATTTATTTACTTATTTATTTATCTATCTATTTATTTATTTCTTAAATTAAACCCAGCCCAGCCCTTCGGCCCAAACCGCGGCCCAGCCCATTGGGCTAACGGGTCGGGTCGGGTCCACCCACACCCGACCCGCCGCCCGACCCGCTTCCCCAGCCCCCTCCCCGCTCGCCCACGATCCCTCGGCCCGCGTCCATCGTCGCTCAGCCCGCGCCTCGCCCGGCCTCGACGCCACGTCTTCGTCCCCCGCGCCCCGCGCTGCCACGACCGCCTCACCTCCGCCCCGCTCGGGCCTCCCATTCCCCTATTTAAAACCCTAGCTTCCCCCCCTAGCCGACACCCCTCACCGCCCTAGCCACCGCCACGGTCGCCGCCGTCTCCGCCTGAACCCCCGTGCCTCCGCCGACAGCGCCGCAGCCGCCTCCGGCCGCCGTGCTCACCGCCGCCGCCTTCGCCCAGTCTCGCCGGCGCCGCCCCAGCCTCCTCCGGCCGGCCTCCCCCGCCGCAGCGCCGCCCCGCTCTGGCAGAACCCCCAAAAACCCTAACTCTAGGTTTCCGTGTCGTGTCGGACACGGTATAATTTGGGTTTTTCGGACCCTGTTCAGGTACGCGTATCTCCCTGCTCGTTTACCCATTTTCGATTTTGTCAGTTGCGTTGCGTAGCCTGTATGACCCCCTCGGTGCCCGTGCAACCCGCTCGGGGCATCGCGTCCTGTGGCGATCGCGAACCGCGATCCAAAAATAAGAAAAACAACGCCCCGATTCACCCCGGAACTGGGTACGCCCCGCCAAACGGGACGACTTGGTCGCGTGCGGTCTTCACAAATATGTGCGCGTCGTTGATACAGACGTGCGAGATTTCGCAGAAGTTGATTTGGATGTGCGTGCACACCGGAATCAACGCGTATCCGCAGTCACCGCCCAGTATCCGCCTTTTCTGAATCGTGCCCTAACTTTGTGTACACACATCGGATTGAAACGAAACTTGTGCCATCGGACTCGTAGCGATACGCTGGTCCTGTGACCCAAGTTTGGTTCGATTCTGAGAACGTTGACGAAATCACGTGTCGTGGGCCCCACAGGCCCCGTTCGACGTGCAATTTTGTGATCGGCTCATCGGAATCCAATTCTGGAAGTTCCGTTGGGTTCATATCATCGTTCCTGACTTGTTGACACTAAGTTTGGTAAATTTGGAGACCTTTGACCCTGACACATTTTTTGGTGCAAAGCGGGCCCACATGTGGACCCTGTTTTGACCCGAAACTGCCATTTTTGTCCTTGTCTCCAAATTGGACTCAAGGACAAGCATTTCTAGCTGAATGATATTTTCTGAATCTGATGGTGATGTTTATTTCAGCAACTGGAGTACGGCCTGCAAATTCCGCTGAAGTCAGAGCCACAATTGGAGCCGAAACCACAGGCAAGTGTATCTTGCCAAATCCTGCAGCTTGCTACTTATTTTCTTTGACTTGTTTATTCATCAGTGGGCAATTAAAGCTTGCCAATTCGCAGTGATGACTGTTATAGTACTTTACTTGAGTTCTTTTAGACTTCATATATAATCTTGTTTAAACTGTTTAACCCAGGACCGAGTGACTTTACTTAGCGTCCGATTACTAGTCGGGTGCCAACCCCGTACGCGGAGTTGTGTAACGTCACATAGAGATGGAAATCAAGACCCAATAATTCTCGTACTTGTCTTATCAAGTACACCAGAACCCAGGACACTTGACACTATTCATGAGACAGAGTCTTCCTGAGACATTCAAGGTGATTCTGTATAGGATACATGTTTTCTGACCTAGACATTACATTCATAGACATTGGATTCATAGCTATCAGACTTGCTGCATTAGTTATAATCGTACGTGACATGGACATGAGGCATCGTGGACATGAGACATGGGATTACATCGGGTGGGGAGAGACACACAGGCTACAGGCTGATCTCATATATATAAAACATAGTATATTTCATAGTATAATTCATAGTTATTGCTGCTACCGGCTCCCCGACACAGAGCTTGTAGTGGCTTCAGCCTGAGTTCTAGTGATGCTCTCAACTTGCATATCACATAAGTTGGTTACATAGCTTACCCTCTTGTTTATTTATCTGCTGCACTGCATTTATTTTGGCTTGTATTTTCTGTACCTTGCTGTCCCCTGAGGACCTGGATCCGGATTATGTCCCCAGGAATAGCTGAAGAGACCTACCCCGAGGTGTACGAAACAGGAGCACTCCTTGGAGCAGAACCAGGAACCGAGGACGAGATAGTGGCCGAAGACTTCTCATGAGTACCGGCTCTACATACTCAGTATTTCTATTTTTCAGTTGATTATTTCCTGTCTATTTGTATTTGTTGTACCAGACATATTCTCGGATTATTTCCCAAGATACTTATTTGAGATTTGCTTATTTATTCTATTGCATTATTCTGGCTTTGCTCTGTGTTTATATTCTGTGGATGAGATTAGGAATACCTGGGACTTGTAACATTTGCTCTATTTACTGTTAGACTACAGCTTAAGCATGCCCTGATGGATCCATTAAATTTGATTGTCCATCGGTGCGTGCTGCTGGCCATTGCCACGTGTCCAGTCCCTCGGTATTTTAGGACTGGGGCGTGACACCTTTACCCCTGGCAAACTTTTCGGTGTAAATTGGGCCACATGTGGACCCCGCTTTGACCCGAAACTACCATTTTGTCACTGTGTCCAAATTGAATGAAAGGGTGGTATTTTTTAGCTATCTCGTTGATTCCGAAAACATTGGTGATGTCTATTTCATCATCCGGAGACGTTTATTCGGAGACTTAGTTTTTGATCCTGTGTACCTGACATCTTAACGCTTACACTATACAGATTGCTTGCCAGGCAAGTATACATTGCCATTGTACTATGATTTATATTCCATATGTTGCATGCATCTTATTTCTAATTATTTATTTTATATATTTTAAACTGCTATATAAAATGCGCGTCCAAGAAAACTTGGGTGCAACGATGGTGACGTCGTATTCTGTTTTTATTTATATATATGCATGTTACCTAGTTTATGAGACCACCCCATTATCATGAGGCATCCTTATATTTCATTGGCCATGACACTATTATTATACGAGTGTGAGTCACATGTAGGATACGGACTTGCGTATTTGGCTGGCCTTTGGTACGTATAGGTCGTGCGACGGATAGGGATAACTACTGATAGAAACTTTGCATGCTAGTAGACCTGGCAGTTATTTAGAGGTATCATCGTATCATGGATGTGACATGCTTAGAGCATGGGGTGGGGAGAACAACAAGTAAGGCATTTGGGCTCCTTTGCACTTTCCTTTTTGTAACACGTACGCTCCGCCGGAGATACGTGGCGGTGATGACCCCTATATATTACTGGCGGCTCTGCCGTTCAAAAGACGACATGCTTTGTAGGCCCCTGATTCTCCGAGAGAATCACGCCAATCTCATTTATGGCCAGATAGCCCACTTGTTGGAAAGTTGTTCTCAACGTGCATTCACATAGATGGTTAGGCGACCCATTGGATGTTTATATTCAGTACTTTATTGGCATATTTATATGTATCTTGTTACGTTCCTCTGAGGACCTTGTACCTTTCCAGATATAGACAGGCATGAGTATCCATAGGAGTATGGACCTAGACCTGACGCTTCATACCCGACTGAGGAGGTCTTACCTTCGGAGTACCTTTGATTCATCGCAGCTGATGGATATTCTAGTTGTTATTTTCTTTATAGACATTTATCTTATATTGGAGTTGATCTCTTCTATCTTTTAGTAGTTTTAGTATAGTCGATTCGCAGTGGATTTGTTTCCATCCGACTATCATACTTTGAGACTTTCTATTTGATATTCAGTTATTTATTCCCATTTATTTCGTTATTTGTGCTGTGGATGAGATATAGATTGCGTGTGACTTGTTGACAGTATATTACTACTGGTGGATTTGATATTTATGTACAGCGTAGGTGTGTGTATGGTTTCCATATATTGGAGTTCGTATACATACGGCTGGCGTGTTACGTATTCCTAGTCCTACGTATTTTGGGACTGGGGGTGACAATAAACATTGCCATCCATTTCATCATCTAAATTTTTAATTAAATCATTACTATTTCCATCGTCGTTATTATCATCATCTACTATAAGTTCTTGTTCAGTAAATAAAATAACTTGATGAGAAGAACTAGGAGCAGTATTAACTTGATTAGAAGCATGTATACTACTTACAATATTAATTCTATGTGGTGGTGAAGTTACATAAATATTAATGTACGTTGCTTGTACATTAACTTCTAAAATAAATTTGCATGATTGTTCACTAACTAACTTTATACAATTAGTTAAATAAACATGAACCAATATAAATTCATAATCAATAGAACATTGCTCAACAATTTGATTATGTAAACTATCGAACGAAATATTTTGATCAATTAAAAAAATTTCAGTTATACCTTCTTCATAAACTAACACATTTAGCACACCTCCAATCGAACATAATATTGTTAGACTTTGATCCATGGCATGAGAATGAGCTTCTAAATACAGTGAGTGAGCTGAAGTAGCTTCTGTTGGGTAAGAGATGAACTTCTGTTAAGTGAGAAATGAATAGAAGAAAAAAAAATTGAAAGTATACGTAGGTTGAGTGAGAAATGAATAGCAGAAGAATGAAAAAAATTTATAGATATGAGAAAAAAAGAGCCGTTGTAAAAATATGAACGTTACAATATGAACATACCCAAAAAATAAACAAACACAAAAATAACACACAAAAAAATAACATAAATCAAACCAACACAAAAAAACAAACCAAATCAAACCATAAACATAAAACCAAAAAACAAACCCAAAAAACCCACCCGAGCACATTTTTGCCAACTCGCTTGGCGAAAATCCACCCGTTCCCGTCCAAAATTTGCCACGTCGGATTCCATGTCGATTTTCGTTGGATTTTCGCCAACTGGGTTGGCGAAAATCGAGCACTCATAATTTTTGCCAACTTGATTGACGATATGTATCGGAATTTTAATTTTTTTAAACTTCTATCGTTATACTTAATTAATATAACATTATTATCGGTACAGTAAATTTTTTGTTTATGAAATGGAGTAAGAGGGGAGCATTATTCTGTTTCGGATCCTAAACGGAACAAAAATTCAGTTTTGTTTGAAATAGGACAATCGGTTCGGACTGAAAACCAAAGTGGAGGTGGCCATGGGCATGGAAGGTTCGATTTGAAAAAAAAAATTGATTCAATTTCGGTTTTAAAAATACTAAAATAATTTGGTTTCGATTTTGGATTTCGGTTTCGTTCCAAAATTGAATAGAACTTGTACAATTATGTAAATACCTACAACTCTATGTATATTTTGTGATAAAAATGTATATATTTTGAATACAATAATTTTATGTATAAATTTTGAAGTATAAATTTGATAATTTAAAAATTAATCCAACTTTAGATACAACTTTTAAATACAACAATTATGAGTATAAAAATTATAATTTAATCATGATTTCAATTTTGTATTTGATTTATTAAATAATAGAAATAGTCTAACCAAATAAATTGAATAAACTATATCGATTATTCGATTCAATTTCAATTTTAGTTTATTTTAATTTGATTTTAGATTGTTAAAATTTAAATTTATTCGATTTTGATTATTTCGTTTCGAAATTTTTTTAGATGTCCGACAAAACATTTGAAATTTTATGCATGTTGCGTTGTATGACTTTTGGATCCACTGCTCCCAAATTTCTGTCATTTATAAATAGATGGAATAATACGTCTTTGTGGTTCGAACGTGTCTTTTTCGGTAATTACAAGAGTCACTCGAATTTGACTATTTCGTTTCGCTTGAAATCGACGCTTATCTATGGAGGAAAGTGGTGTTTGGGTGAGGATATGCTTCTCTACCCACATGCGGGCACAGTCTCGGTGGTTTTGATCTAAGGCTAATTATATAGGCACTTCACATTTTACTTAGCCTAGTCCAATATTTTGGTAGTTATTTACAAATTTGTCAACTAAAAAATTGTTACAAGCTACCCAATTTTTTCAGGACTGTCAAAAAATTTGGCAGTCCTTCTTATTGGAAGGACTGTCAAAAAATTTGACAGTCCAGTATATTTTAGGATTGTCAAAAAATTTGACAGTTCTTACAATTGGAAAGACTGTCAAAATTTTGGTAATCCTTCCAATAGAAAAGACTGTCAAAATTTTGACAGTCCTTGACGACGAGCAACGGCCGCCTGCGCCTCCGCCTACCTCCTCCTCTTGACTCCTCCTCCTCGAGCAGCAGAAGCAGCGGCGGCCGCGCGGTGCTCGCATGCGTCCACGGCTGCGAGACCCCTCACCACCTCGTCGTCTTCCTCCTCCTCCGATGATTGGGGTTGGAGTTAGGGTTTAGGTTGGGAGAAAAGGTAGGGAAGTCCAAATAAATTTGGAAATGTTTTGAATAAAAATTACAAAAAAAATTGGACTGTTATAATCAATTTTTGGACTACATGTAGAAATGACCTTGATCTAATAAGTAGAATTATGCTGATGCATCAATCTACTCTTGATTGTTTACTTTGGACGCGCCCATCCACTTCCATTTCCCGAATTCACTCACCAAAGACATGGGCTCCCCGCTCTCATGTCCCCACTGCTCCTCCACCGCCGGCCGCCGCTCCTCCCTCTCCCGCCGATTCTCCCGGCACGTCTCCGAGTGCTCCTCCTGCGGACGCGTCCTCGCCGAGCTCCAGATCCACACCCACACCCTCTTCCACCTCCAGGCCCACGACAACCCCCTCCCCCTAGTCACTCCAGACCTCCAACTAAACCCTAACTCTAGCCCTAAAAATCAAGAAAATCAAGAAGAGGGAGACGACGACGAAGACCCGTTCCATCCCACCGGCTTCATCACCGCATTCTCCACCTTCTCCCTCGAGAACTCTCCCGTGCTCGCCCGCTCCTCCTCCTCCTTCGCTGGACACCTCGCCGAGCTCGAGAGGGCGCTCCTCCTCGACTCCCCCTCTTCTTCCTCCTCCTCCGATGGGCCCCTCGTGTCGGTGGACAACCTGAGGGCCTACCTCCAGATCCTGGAGGTCGGATCCGTGCTCGTCCTCGACCGCGACATCTCCGACCACGCATTCCAGCTCTTCCGCGACTGCTCCTCCTCCACCTGCCTCCGCAACCGCAGCGTCGAGGCCCTCGCCACCGCCGCCCTTGTCCAGGCCATACGCGAGGCCCAGGAGCCCAGGACGCTACAGGTCTGCTCTCCACTTTCTTCCTTGCTCTATTGTTCTGGACTGAGGATTGCAGCTATTGAAAATTTTGCTAGACAGAGAATGCCAATTGAATTTACCATCAATTTATTTCTGGTTCCGTATAATTATTCTTAAAATTTTGGGATAAAAAAGGGGTTAATTAGTGGTTATACCCTAGATTGTATATCAGCTTAGGGTGTGTTTGGTAGAAGAGAAAAGTGGGAGGAAGGAAAATGGAGGAGGAAAAAGTGGAGAGAATGATTCATTTTCTCTTTTTTGATATGTAAGAAAAAGTAGAATGAAGAAAAAGATAATTTATAAGGGCACTACAAAGTTTACTAAGGGCTAGCTCAGGATTGGGGCTAGTCCATTAATGAACAAAATTTACTCACACTAGCCCATTAGTTTACTCATACTAGCCCAAACTTGAAACCCTCCTCCCAAACCCTCCCAACCCCACCGGAGCCCTCCCCCCTCCCGCCGGCCGTTCTCCTCGACTTCGTCCTCCTCCTCCTTGTCGATGGCTCCCAAAGACTCGAAAGAATCAAGGTACAAATCTTCTTTCTCCTTGTTCTATTGCATTTACAAAATTTCCAAAATTTTGGAAAAATCCTATTGCATTTCCAAAATTTTGAGTGATTTTCTTTCCATTCTTCAAATGAGGGCATACAAGTCCTGAATGTAGTTTAAGATGTAGTTTAGACGTTTACTTGGTTGATCGAACCCGATTTTAGGGAATACAATGTCGACAATCGTCGACAGTATCGAGCAGTATCGGACGGGACTGTAGAAATTTCTACAGTCCTATATAGATTTAGGACTGTAGGAAATTCCACAGTCCTATATATATTAAGGACTGTAGAAATTTCTACAGTCCTAAATTTATAGAGGACTGTAGAAATTTCAACAGTCCTAAAAAATTAGGACTGTGAAAATTTCTGCAGTCTTGTATACTTATAGGACTGTAGAAATTTCTACAGTCCTGAATGTTAAATTAATTTAGGATGTTAAATGAAAAAAAAAATTGTCTTATAGTCATGCCCCTCGGAAGGACACTGTGGATGAAGATATCGTGAGAAGACGCCATACTGCGTCGATGCGTAAGGAACGCAATGTTTCGCGTACTATTGAACCAAGCGTCACTATCAGCGAGCCCGAGACACGTCCTGAAGTGAGGAAACGTCGATTGACGAAGAAGACATACACTCTTTCGAAGAGACGTGCTCCTCCTAGTTCTTCCGGTTCTTCTTCCTCCTCCGATGAGGACATGCCAAATGTCCCAATTCGGCCTACTGATGGTTCAGGACCTTCTCAGCCTGCAGATAGTCCTGTCGAGAGTCTCCCACAAACCCTCGGAAACCGGGCTACTGATGGTTCAGGACCTTCTGAGCAGCCAGATAGTCCAGTCGAGACTCGTCCAAACGGTTGCTCTATGTTACCGTCGATCGAAAACCATATTGCATACTAAATATGGAATAATCCGGTAAGTACATTACGTTATGATAATTTTATATATAGTTGTAAGTTCAAAGTTCATCCAATTATTTATAGATAAGTACATTTTACATAGAGGTATAACTTCATCCAATTGTTTACTTTTCAGGAGAGTTCTCGTATGTTGACGGTGATAAACCACGGGAAAAAATGCAATACATGGAGGTATGAATTATTGGGAGACGATGTGAAGGCAAAAATCAGTCCCACCGGTACAATATTTGGGTAGCTACTCATATACGATGGTGGATAATGCACTGATTTCAGCATTTGTAGAACGATGGCATCCAGAAACCAACACTTTCCATCTACCCAATGAGGAGTTGACGATTACCCTTGATGACGTCCATCATATATTGGGACTTAGGGTTGATGGTCGAGTCATGATGAATCAAACTTTTGATGAGTCGAGCATCAACTTTTACAACCATATTGTGGATTATGTATCAGGGTGTCTGGGAGTTGATGCCACTAGTTTTACCAGTCTTCGAGAATTCAAGAAGTCCTACGGACTTTCTCTAAAATATTTGGAGGAGATATTCGCTGATCCAGACCCCAAAATGGATAATAGCGATAATGTGGCCCGCGGATATATGCAATTCATCTTAGGGGCTGTCGACATTACGGATAAGTCTGGAACATCCATACATGCCAAATATCTCCTCAATTTGGACAACATTGACACGGTGGAAGAAATATCTTGGGGAAGCGGTATACTAGCATACCTTTACCGCGAGTTTGGTGCGGCATCCCGCGTGGGTTCGAAGACAATATCCGGATGCCAGACTCTACTCCATGTATAGATATATCTTTGTCAACTTGTATACATAATTTTAAATTTTGTTGTTTATTTTTGGACTAATGTTTTTTTTAACCTGGTTACGTGAATGCATGGATATACGAGCACTTTCCAACCCTGCAGCGGGCTAAACTGAATCGAGGGTATGACGAGAACCTTCCTAGAATGTGCCGATGAAAGCCAACTAAGGAAGATGCCAAACGTTCTCACACATTGGCCGCCCTACGGAATGCACTCGAAGATATGACGACAGAAGAGGTGAATTTAGACCTAATTTTTTACTTAATTGGTATTAATTGACTACGTTATGCTAAATGACGTTATGCTAAATTTTATGCGGTGCAGATTGTTTGGGATCCATACCGTGATTTGCGACAGACTAGTCGTCCATTGCAACCAGTCGCTTTATAGCACGGTCTTATCAGTTGTCATGAAATCGAGGAGGCTTATATGCCGGATAGAGTGCTCCGTCAGTTTGGCTACGTACATACTGTCCCAAAGTGCACTTTGAAAATGATAACTCCTCCGCGAGGTACAAAAGCGCTAAACTATATTCCTGCGACGTTCAACTGGGTATCGGACTTCTTCACCGAGTGGCAACGTCACGTTATTAGAGACACCGAACGGCAAGCAGCAGTCAATATGACGGAGTGTAGCGACGACTACCTCGCCTACTACACCGGTGTCGGACTACCTACCTTGTTCCAACGCGGAGGCGATATTGTGCGTGTATCTTCAGATCTTTCTGCCAAATCGGTCTTGTATATTGCATTGTTCAAGATGGTAAGCCAACTTCTACACTTTAAGTTTGATATTTGTAAATGTTTATAACAAAATTTTATAATTCTCATGAATAGGCAAGGAAAGTGAAGAAGTTGGGAAGAAGCCTCGTAAGTTGCCAGGGTTCGAATTATACGGCAATCAATGACGAACTCCAACAAATCGACAACGCTGAAGATTTTCCTTTCTTGGAAAATAGAGAGCAACGTACAAAGAGGCGGCATGAAGTTTAGGCCTCGTTTGAAGACTTGTAAAACTTTCAATGAATATGACTTTTGAGACTTGTAAAAGTTTAAACTATGAATTTGAGTTGTAAAACTTTGAATGAATTTGCTACTATTGGCACTTTGAATGAATTTGCTTCAATTGCTATAATTTGATAATTTGCTACAATTGCTACATACATACAATTTGTGTTCAAATTTTGCTACATACATACAGTTGTCAAATGTGCAGACAGTGGAGCTAATTTTACTTATAACTGTGCATACAGACAGTGGATAAAGTTGAGGACTGTCAACAATTTGACAGTCATATTATCTTTCTGGACTGTCAAAATTTTGATAGTTCTAAACTTACATATAACAGTGCATAGACAGTGGGTAAAGTTTAGGATTGTCAAAATTTTGACAGTCCTAGTATATACTAGGACTGTCATAATATTGACAGTCCTACTTTCCTGGCACTTTTACATATTGACAGTCCTAGTAACGATTAGTATCAATGCACAACATACAGTCAAAATTGATTAGTATCAATTAGATAACTTCTTTCATTGCACAACATACACACAACATACAGTTCAATATACAGTTAAACATACATGGCTCATTGCACAAAATATATTTCAATATACAGTATCAATCGATTAGAATATCAAAGTAGTCGTTCGACATAATTTTTGGATCCTCCATCTTCATCATCTTCTTATAGGCAACCATTGCATCCGTGTAGGGTGTCGTCCATGCGATCGCTTCCTCTGGTGCGTGTTTATACCAAAGCGTAGAAGGTGGCAGAATAGGAGAATGACCGATCAACCTTGGGATGACGAAGTGTTGTCCGACAAGCCCTATGCAACATAGATTGGATACTCCGTGTTCGGCCGGGGGAGCACACATTGGAAAGAAAGTATTGTTAATACCTTGTGAGATAATTATAATAGGTATCTTATACCTATTAGAGAATACGTAAGCAGCAGGCGGGACATCCATGTAATGGTCTGGTCCGGTAACTGTTTCCGTACAAGGTATGCTTGCCAACAAATCTTCAACAATTTCTTCGTCGAGTATCTGCCTATAGAAGGGTAGTCGAGACTCCAACTCCCAGTACAGCTCTTCCCTAACCTGTCTTCATCCTGCTTCAACTGAATAGCCTAGTTGTCTTGCTAGTGCATGATATCCACAATGGCCATCCTTAGGAACATCAACAATAGACCAAATGAAATTCCGTATCTCATGTAGGAAATTTTTAATGTATAGACTATAAGAATCAGAAAAGTTATCTAAACCCTCCGCCGTGACTGCATCGTTCGTTTTCTGTTTCTTCCCCCTTCGAATAGTAAGCTTACTCTTTTTCTGCGGAAATACCACCCTATCCATTACGGACTTTGCCTCCAAACTGCGTTCAATATGTTCGAACAAGGATGGATCTCTTTTAGTTGACTCCTCATCCTTCTTTTTTGCTCTACTCTTTCTTGAATGTGGTCTTCCCTTAGGAGTTCGAACAACAGATGGCTCTTGCAATCGAGTTGTTGCCGGGACTGCAATTTCTTGGATTTTAACCTCAATGGATCTTCTCTCCGGTTCCGATGCGACACACCACCTTGCGTGCAGGAGTTTCACTTGTGGCAAAGCAAAGAAATCATCTTGAACTTCCACCGTCGGCATTATCGACAGCTGTCTCCAACGTTGATCAACAACATCTATTGGAATAGGTATAGATTCACGACGATATTCGTTGATCTC
The DNA here is from genome assembly GCA_036927795.1 of Iris macrosiphon. NCBI lineage: Eukaryota > Viridiplantae > Streptophyta > Magnoliopsida > Asparagales > Iridaceae > Iris > Iris macrosiphon. The sequence continues at coordinate 202,073,412 of JAYESA010000008.1, forward strand.
ATGTGCACAAGCAAGTCCGAGTAAATGTCGATATGAACAACCGCAAAGCTCGGGATCATAACCCACCGACTTCGACCTACCAATCTCCTCAAACAATAAGCCCAAGGCCTTGTAAGATACTACATGGATTAAACCATCCAAGAGGTGTTCATGCTTGTATTCATGCTTTGCAATATTGAGGCTCATCTCAAATGATGCTACAATCTCGTTCACCGTGGAAATAATCATCAAATGAATCGATTGCCAAACGGAGACAAAATTATCGACCGATGACCGTAGATATCTTTTTAAACTTGAGTGTGATCCTTCGACCCGGTTCGTAGTGATTGTGCCATAATGCTTCACCATGTTCGTCCATGCTAAGACGAATTGCTCTTTATGTGGTTCTAGCCAAGTATCTTTGATATAAGATATGCATGTCGGGTTACTCGTTTCTCACTTTTGTTGGAACATGTACCATGCTGTGTCGTAGCTGTCTGTAGTACTTGTTCGCCATACAAGACTCCAATCACTGTAGAATTCTTCGAAGCGAAGCATGTCGATTTTACCGTTCATTTTTTCAATTTTTCTCTTGCATTGAGCTTAGATATTTCGATTTATATGCCAAGTGCATAGTAGTCTATGCGCATGATATCTATAGCATTTATCAGCGCATATTCTCTGTCGGTAACAAAAACAGAGGGCTCTTTGTAACCTGTGTAAAGGGATTGTAGTTTCCTCAACGCCCATGTGTAATCCTCTACTGTCTCACTCTTCATAAAACAAAAAGCGACTGTAAATGTTTTTCCCGTAGACGTAAACCCAACAACATGAAAAAGAGGCATCTGAACTTATTGGTCTTATATGTACAATCAAGGATCAACACGTCTGCGAAGGACCGAGCCAAGTGTGTGCAATCAGGATGAGCCCAAAACAACGAAAGGAGTTCATAAGTTTGTGGATGTCTTCTATGGTACTCCACATAGTAATGCTCCCCAAGCAACTTCAATACTTGCTGCATCGCCATTCTTCCTTTCATACTTTTAAATTTCGCTCTGGCCAAACTATTATAGATCGTCCTCATGGTAGACTTGTTCCCATCTTCTTTTTGTCGCACGGCAGAATAAATTTGTTTCGGTGCAACTCCGGAAAGGAACAATTCTTCAACCAACTTTCTCTCATCCTCCTTCAACCGTGCCACGTAGGCATGACCCGTAAGTGTCCCTGGAATATGATGATTGTGTCTTTCATTCTTAACTTCGATTATTCACTTCACATCTTCTACTTTTACAATCAACACCTTCAATGGACAACCACATTTTCTCGTTCCAACGTTTTTCTTAGGGATTTTTTTTTCAACAACACCCTTTTTTTTGTGATGCTCCCTAATCACACCTCCTCTTTCGCACCCCAGCTCTACATATTTTCGGCCCGGCCGAGATCTGATGGATTTTGCAATGACTATTACTACGTTATGTCGTCTTCCAACTTCTCTGCACCACTCTAATGCTTCTTCCTGGGTTGCAAATTGAATATCCGTTGAGAATATATCATCCACATCAACACCAATAGCAGGATGTACCACAATATCTGTACAAGGTTGGTCCTATAACCAATATAAAATAATATAAAAATTAATAACTTCATATAATTGGCACTTCAAATAATTTAGTCTTTAAGATTCAGAGCTGTCACTATTTTGCCAGTCCTATTTGTATATAGGACTGTCAAAATTATGACAGTCCTACTTTTATGTAGGACTGTCGAAATTCTGACAGTCCTATATTTATATAGGACTGTAGAATTATTGACAGTCCTATATTTATATAAGACTGTCTAATTTTTACAGTCCTTACACGATGACTGTCGAATTAGGGTTGTCGTTTGACGTACCGTACGTGCTTCGGAACGTTCGGAGTGCATATTTAATGGATTGGATGATCCGACTTCGTCATCGAAGATATTTTCATGCATTGTTCCTACAATAGTAAAAAAAAAACTAATTTTTTTTCTGACAATCGCAAAACTTATTCATCGTATGTTGTCGAAGACATACCGGAAGAATATTCGTTGGACAATCACCAAAGCAAATTTCTCCTCCACTTGGGACCACAACCATCAATTTCCAAATTTAGGTTTAGACTTGGAGAATGAGAGTTTCTTCAAGTCAAGGTGAAATGCCTAAAATAGAAATTTTGTTCACTTATATACCTTGGTGTGGGCTAGCCCCAAGTAATTTTAAGAGTGGCAAACTTGTAATTTTGGAAAAAATTACATTGGGCTAGCCCCAAGTAATAAGTGTAGTGCCCTTATAAATTTCCAAGAAAAAGTGGAGGGGTTGTTTTTTCCTCCTAACCTAAGTGGAGAGAATGATTCATTTATTTTCTCTTTTTTTATATGTAAGAAAAAGTAGAAGGAAGAAAAAGGGGAGGGATTGCTTTTTCCTCCTAACCTAAGAAATTGAATCCTTCCAAAAGTAGAAGGAAAAGTGCATGCTTATATCAATTAACAATTATACCTCCATATGAATTGTATTATTTAAAAATTATTCATGAAGTCAAATGGTAAATAAATGTTTCTTGTTGAGGATAAAATTGGTAAAATCTTTTTTTTTCTTTCCTTTCTCTTTTTCTTCCATATCAAACAAAGAAAAGTTGATCCACTCTCTTTTCCATCCTTCCTACCAAACACAAAGGAAGGAAATGATTTTTCCTTTCCCTATGGAAGAAAAATACGCCCTACTATTTTTCCTTCCTTCCACTTTTCCATCATTCCTACCAAACGAAGCCTTAGAGTTTAGGCCCAGACATGTCCAATTGGAAAGTTTAGACCCTGAATTTTTATTTTTGGTTTCTTTTTTACCATTATACCCTCACTAGCCTATATAGAAAAGTTTTATTATCACACATGTGAGGGAGGGTATAAACTAGGGTCTAAACTTTCCAATTGGATATGTTAGGACTTAAACTCTAAGTTGGTATAAAATCCAGAATCTAAACACTAATTAGCCTTAAAATATTTGTTTTTACTGATGTTACTACGGTCAACTACATTATTAGGGCTAGTTTGGTTTCCATCTGAAATGAGGCGCTTGTTGTTTCCTTGGGCATTTAGGACTATATGACAAATAGAAATGTGTTTAGTTCCAGCGTTTGCCGTTTGCCCCATACAAAATTGGCCGAAAATGGTAAGCAAAGTTCCATTGGTTATTCATCATGCAGTCCTAGGAATCCACACTGTAATGATCAGCGAAGTTCCATTTTTGAGGCAATATTGACTACTATTGAGCCTATAAATTATAATGTTATGTGGTAGAAGTACTGTCTTTGTTCATACTCTTCTTTTCCTTCCTACACCTTCTAGTTTTTCTCTTCCTAAGTATGGCTTTTCCAAAGAGTTGGAGTACTTTACACTTGGTTTTGAGGTTCAGTTTTAAGTAAATTCCAAAATACTTCTTAAAGTGGAAGTTTTAGGGCCTGCAATGTTCTTGTATAACTTCAGCTTTGATACGGAAGATCTGCCAAATTGGCAATCATGTAGAACTGCCTGTTGACTGCTGGGGCTTTACTTTCACCCAAGCAGCCGCTAGCTTGGGTTTCAGAGACCTTACCACTCAAGCTTGCTTTCAAAAGTTCATGACATAATTTTGCCAAACCAAGTGTCATTCCTCCCCACAATCTCTCTTCTCCATGTTCACGTTCTCTTTGGCTTTACAGAATCTTTTGTGGAGGATCCTACAGTTGAATGTAGTAGTCTCCTAAGTCCCAAGTCTTCCTTAAATTTGTTATAACATGTCAAGTTCATCCCAAATCGATTAATCATTGATCTCTGAGTGAAGGATATTTATGGCTAGTAATATTTATGGCTAGTAATATTGAAAGTAGCTTCAATACAGAAATTTCAAGTTAATAGTTCTCATGGAGCAATGAAGTCCCTGCCTCGTTTGCCTGCCTGACGTCTTAACTCATTTAGCTATCTCCTCTGTGTAGTATATCATTAAGTGCCTAGCAACTATTCATTTTAATCAAGCTTAGTTGGAATCGGCTTCACATAGGTACAAACTACAAAATTTTGAACTCCCAGTTGAGGTTAACTTTCTGGATCGAATGCCCTAAAAAATGGACGTAGTGAACTCTGAGAACTTATGCATGAAGTAATGACTTTTAGTTGCTTCAAGAGACATTTGCATCTCCCTCTCACGCATAGGGCGACTTCGGTGCTGTTATAACCATTAAGCTTATCTTCATCTCTTTGGTATGTTCTTCCCAGGAGATCTCTGCTGCAAGTAACCTTCCTCAAAAGGAAATTGGTAAGTACATCAAAATACTTGGTGAAGCACTAAAACTAAGCCAGCCCATCAACAGCAACTCGATATCAGTTCACATGCCTAGATTTTGCACACTCCTCCAGCTTAACAAATCTGCCCAGGTATCATAGTCGTAGATAATCTTTTTTTTTTTTTTTAAGTATAATTTCTCACATTTTTAGTACTCATTACTTTTCAGGAACTTGCTGCTCATATTGGGGAAGTAGTCATCAATAAATGTTTCTGCACCCGTAGAAATCCAATCAGCATATCTGCTGCTGCTATCTACTTAGCATGTCAACTAGAAGACAAACGCAAAACCCAGGCTGAAATTTGCAAAGTAACAGGCCTGACGGAGGTTACTCTTCGCAAAGTCTACAAGGAACTCTTAGAAAATTGGGATGATCTTCTCCCACCTAATTACACTCCAGCAGTGCCTCCTGAGAAGGCTTTTCCCATGACTGCCATCTCAACAGGTCGTTCATCTACTCCTAAAGTTGATATTGAGATACCTCAAGCGAACATACATCAAGACAAGGAGAAGGTATCAGAAAGCAAAAAACCAGCATTAGATGTTATGGAGATAGACCATCAGGTGATGGTTAGAGAGGAGGTTGAGTACAAAAATAGCCCTCATGATCGCTCTCATGCACCATTATATACATGTGACTTGAATCAAACAGCATTTTGGCAGCCACAGTTCTCATTTGGTGCAACGACTTCAAATCCAGGACAGGATCAGAAATGTGATCAAGGCATGAGAGTTGATGAAGACAAATCCACACTGTCTGATCGTGATCAAATGGTTGCTACAGACTTGCAAACCGGTAACTCTACTCTACGGATGGGCCAAACTCCCACTCCCTCGTCAAATCACAAGAATGCCAGTCCGTGGCAATTCAGCATATCAGTGCCTTCCAATCCTCGGTCTAGCAAGCAACAAACTGTCTCTGATTCTGCATTTGGGCTTCAGGGAGTAGGAAATAAGACTGGAGGTGATGCTGCTGATGGCTTCCGTAGGAATGATTAGCCATGTATTCCAATGTATTAGTATGGGAACAGGTAGTTGGAGAAGGAAATACGTCATGCTTTAATATACACACTTTGAACATTTCTCTATGGGTTGGCCATCTTGTATTTGATTGAACGATACATGGACTACACATGGAAATGGAAAATTGATTCAGTATTCTCGTATTAAGAAGGTTTTCTTTCCTTCATTAATATGGACCATGAAATTGTTGCTCGCACTCAAGCTGACTTATTGTAAAATGCAAACTCCTTATTATGTAGAGCTGGAAGATGGTTGTTTATGTATATTTTCTTGAGTTCGTTTGGTCTTGTTTAATAGTGACAATCTGCACTAATATACAGGGAACTGTGTAATTTCCTGACCATGTTCTTGACCAATTATTGTAAAATTTGCTATAACGAGCAAGTTTAGTTGTGTTGCATATGTTGGGAGTGCATTGTATATAACTTACGTTTTACTCTCTATTGTTCAAATAATTGGTAACAATGTACAGCTACCTGTTCAAATATATGATGTTTTACGTTTATATTAAAAAGTAGAGTTGCTATTTGAATATCCAAGAATTGAAGAACGGTTAATTTGATCAGTTATAAGACCAGAGTCCAGATATACTATATGGATCGTAGTCCTAGCTACTATGCATTCATGTGGTTTAGTTTTTTTTTTTTTTTTTTTTGGCTAATCGGTGAAGTTGAAAATTAAAATATAAAAAAAAAAACTAACACAACGCTGATCCGAAAGTAGCCATGCTTTTACTCCGTAAAACAATGACTACGACTACACTACTCCAGCCAAGTCTCACAAGTATTTTAGCCTTCTCTGTGAGATGACTATGAGTTGAACGGACTCTTAACATATTTTGCTTTTTGCTTCATGTTTCTAGGAGAAATTATTCAGTTGGTCAAACTCACCATATGCAGTGGTGAGGTAGAAAAATATTTAGTGGTATGTAATATTATTATTGGAGAAAAATAATCTCTCTAATTTAGTTTAATAGGGTACCATATTATTATTAGAGGAGAACAAGACATCACCACCGTCATCCCACTGAATTACTTCTTCCGTTGTTTGATTCTTTGAAAAATAACATTTTTCCTTGGTCTAGAAAAAAAAAAATTCTCCCATTTTATTTACCATATTTTACGGTGCACTACATTATTTTTCTATAATTTATAAGTCCTACTTTTCACGAAATTCGTTCCCCTCGTGTAGTGTCTTCTCTCCTCCTCTTCACCATTGTTGTCCCTTTCCGGGTCGCGCCGTTCAAACCCCTCGGCACCCCACTGAGAACCCTCGCTACCTCCCTCCCCTCCTCCGGCCATGCGACCACAATTGTCCCCTTCCCCCTTCTCATCTCGCACTCCGCCATGCTTCTCGAGCCCAAGTACCCAATCCCTCCCACCAGCCCACCCCCCCCTTCCTCTCCTCCTCCGTTTTCAGCTTGAACGCCACCGTCTCGTCCTCGTCGGCGGACAGCTTCCTCCTGTAGTTCTCCGCACAGATCGAGTCGAGCACCAGGATCCAGCCACGGGGGAGGCCGCCGAGGAGGACTTTGGCGACTGCGCGGGGCCGCTCGGGGCCGACGCGGCGGGGGACGAAGACGAGGATGGCTTCGGAGCTGGCAAATGGATCTCGACGGGGGCGGAGGAGGCTGAGAGGGAGTGCTCGGGGAGTGAGAGGGTTCCGATTAGGATTTTGTCGGGGAGGGAGCGGAGGAGGGAGATGGACGGGGAGGAGATGGCGATGGCGATGATGAGAGCAGCGGCGAGCGGCGGGGAGGTGCGGAAGGGGAGGGGGACGAGTGGCGTGAAGATGCTACGGCGGCGGCGCGGGGGAGGGTGGGGGGTAGGGCGGCGGCAGCGGCGCAAAGGAGGTCTGCATGGCGGAGAGGGGAAAGGGACATTCTCGTCCAAAATTTTGAATCAAACAGTAGAATATCTTAAAATATGATAAATAAAGTAAAAGTTAACTCAAAATTTATATATAAAAAAAAAATCCTATACAATTAAAGGTTGACTGGATTGGCCAATAAATGCAGATTCAAGAAGTAGAGAAAAAACAATTGAGTGTAGAACTATTTCTTTCTTCCTTCTTTTTGAAGATTGAATAGCAGGTGAATGAATCAGTCTTTAACATATATTAACTATAGATGCTACGATACATTTCTTTTCCTCCTCGTGGTGAAAGAATGACTAGCCTTCAGTATGACCATACCAATTGTAGAGCTGCTATTATAGGTTGTTTCCTCAACTCAGGAATTCGTAAGAAAAAGAACAGAAAATTCAAAATGCTTATCATGATCAGCATCCAACTCATGTACCTAATATCATAAAAACATAAATCTTTAGCCAGGCACCCCATTTATATAGAAAGTGAAAGGTCAAATAACACAGATTTAACAAGAGTCTATGTGAACACGAGTATATCTCAAACATTATATATATATATATATATATATATATATATATATATATATATATCAGAAAATTACACTCAAATTATCAAACTTTGATGAAATTTGGTTGATACAACAATCTTTGCTGAAATGCTAATAAGAGCATTAAAACGCCATTCCAAATGACGTCTTTTATGAAAAATGAACACCCTTTAAAAGAAGGTTTTCAATAAAAATAAGTAAATTTCAGAGACTATTTTATGTTTAAAAAATAAAAAAAAGGCCATTCCAAGGACACTTCTTGTCAAGAAAACATTCTTTGTATTGACATTTTCACTTTTCACTGAGAAAATATTTTTTGTATTTTTTTATTTAGTTTATATATGTATTTATAATATCAAAATAAGAAGACATTTATAGTTAGCTTGTGAAGTAATAAAATATAAGAGGTTGAGGGTTCAAATCTTCTTATACTCAATTCTTTAAAGAAAAAAAGTTGTATTTGTTGTAAAGAAAAAAAAAGCCAATAAAAATTGAACTTTTAACCTTTTACGTCATATCTTATTACTTAAGTAAACCCTTAATTTGATGTTATATATATATATATATATATATATATATATATATATATATATATAGAGAGAGAGAGAGAGAGAGAGAGAGAGAGAGGGATCCACATCCCCCACATCCCCACATATTATGCATCCCTAAGCATTCTCATTGTATCTTGTTTAAGTCATCTAATCTTAACCGTTGATATCTAATCTTAACCGTTGATTTGAACCATTCAAATCAATGGTTAAGATTAGATGACTTAAACAAAATCCAACGGTTGATAACATGGGGATGCTTGGGGATGCAAAAAATTGAAAATGTGGATCCTGGTTCAAATCAATGGTTAAGATTATATGACTTAAACTAAATTCAACGGTTGATAACATGGGGATGATTGGGGATGCAAAAAATCAAAAATGTGGATCCTGGTTCAAATCAATGGTTAAGATTAGATGACTTAAACAAAATTCAACGGTTGATAACATGGGAATGCTTGGGGATGCAAAAAATCGAAAATATGGATCCCTCCTCACATATATATATATATATATATATATATATATATATATATATATATATATATATATATATATATATATATATATATATATATATATATATATGTGTGTGTGTGTGTGTGTGTGTGTGTGTGTGTGTGTGCACATGGGATGTAGGAATCCATAAAATGTGCATGACTCATTTAGAAAAATGAGCACTATGACTCATATCCCGTTTATATATATATATATATATATATATATATATATATATATATATATATATATATATATATATATATCAAATGAATGGACATTTTTAAATGAGAATGACTTAAACAAAATTCAACGGTTGATAACATGGGAATGCTTGGGGATGCAAAAAATCAAAAATATGGATCCCTACTCATATATATATATATATATATATATATATATATATATATATATATATATATATATATATATGAGTGTGTGTGTGTGTGAGCACATGGGATGTAGGAATCCATAACATGTGCATGACTCATTTAAAAAAATGAGCACTATGACTCATATCCCGTTTATCATATATATATATATATATATATATATATATATATATATATATATATATATATATATATATATATATATATATCAAATGAATGGACATTTTTACTGTGTTTGTTTTAAAAAAATGTCCAAACAAATGGGCATTTTGATCATGGTTTTACAATTTATCAAAATTTTGTGTTGTATACACAATTTCACTAAACTTTAATATCAAACATTAGTGTCGTGTTTGAAAATTTATGTCTATATATCCAATATACAATATATCTGTTAAAATAAGCGTAGAAGAAGGAAGAAGAAAATAGGAGAGAAGATCTCTTATTTGTGTAATCACATAGTGAAAGGCAAAGGCTTATTTATACAACCCAATGAAAATGTAATACTAATCTCTAACCAATGTGGGACTAAAATACAAAGTAAAAATCCAATCCTTTAGTAACCCACGTTATAACACTTCCCCTTTGGATAACCACCATCTCTAAGCCTATTACCTCGTTAAAACTTTGCCAGAAAAATTTATTAGGACAAAACATATGCGAAAGAAAAGAGTACAATCTTTAGGATGACTTAGATAGGTGTTGGACACGCTTAATGTTGCCTTATTAAAATATTGTCAGAAAAAATCCAATGGAAAAAAAATCCATGACTAAGGAAAAAGAGTACAACGCGTTATAGTCCATACAAAATGTATATCCCCCTGAAAACAACCACTCCCCCTGATGATGTTGATCTTGAACAGTCAGCTGATGAAGACATCGTACTCCAATTCCATGAACTAGTTTCTGAAAAGTTGGCTTTGACAACGATTTGGTGAACAAGTCTACATGATTATCACTTGAGCGAACTTGTTGGACGTCAATATCAAAGTTCTTCTGAAACTCATGAGTATAGAGAAACTTCGGTGAGATGTGCTTAGTCATGTCTCTTTTAATGAATCCACCTTGAATTTGTGCAATGCATGTTGCATTATCCTTATGAATAACAATCGGAGTATTTGAGGTAGGGAAAAGATGACAGGAGCTACGAATGTGTTGAATCAAAGATCTCAGCCAAATACATTCTCTACTTGCTTCATGGAGAGCCAATATTTCTGAGTGATTTGAGGAGGTAGCAACCATTGTCTGTTTTGTTGAACGCCAAAAAATAGCTGCATTCTATTAAGAAACACATATCCAGTTTGTTAACGATATTTAACGGGATCAGATAAATAACTTGAATCTGCAAAGCCAACTAGATTCACGATGTCAAATAAACCACAAGTATAAAATAATCCCATGTCGGTAGTTCCACGAAGATATCTCATCACATGTTTAATGTCATTCCAATGTCTGCGAGTTGGCGTCGAGCTATATCTAGCCAACAGATTGACAGAGAATGATATGTCTGGCCTTGTATATTGTGATAGATACATTAATGCCCCAATGGCACTAAGGTACGTGTCACGCCCCAGTCCCAAAAATACGTAGGACTAGGACACGTAAGCATGCCAGCCGCATGGATATGGCAACTCCAATATATAGAAACCAAACACATACGTACGCTGTAATATGAATATCAAATCCACAGTGGTATAACATATGTCACAAGTCACAGGGTATAATCTAAATCTCATCCACGAAAATCAAATATAAATAAATAACCAATATCTATGAACTAGATCTAGACACAAAGTATCTGGAGATAATAGTTGGATGGAAATAAATCCACTACCAACTGGAATATAAGGACAAATACAATATGAGGACAACACAACAAACACAATATAAGATTACCAGTTAACAATCACGGGCTCGAAGAGAAGACGTCCACGAAACATATAACCATACAAATCTGCGCTCCTGCAAATACTCAAGAACAGATACACCTGGCAGGGGACCAGGTCCTCAGAGGGACGTAACAAGATACATAAAACACATGCCAATAAAGTACTGAAATAAATATCCAATGGGGTCGCCTAACCATCTAAGTGAATGCAGTTAAGAACAACTTTTTCCACAAGTGAGCTATCTGGCCGAAAACTGGGATTGGCATGACTCTCTCGGAGAACCAGGAGCCTCAAAGGCACGTCGTCTTTTGAACGGCGGAGGCCCGCCAAGTAGTATATGTAGTGCCTCAAATCCCGATCCGACCGGGATGTGCACTACGTAATTGGGCTTGTGGCTAGTCTGTCTGAGTCGTAGCTTAGATCTTCGGCATCTTCTTGCCACGGACGAAATGCGATGATCCTTTCCAACTCATGGAAAGGCCTCTATTGAAAAGAGTCCAATAGTTTTCGTGTTTGGTTGCTTGGTTTTCTTGATTGCCGCTTTGGAATTTGATTTGGTGTTGCTTTCGATTTGCTTGGTTTTCGCTGCTGGTTTTATCGTTTAGAGCTTTGATTCTTGGGGAGTTCGGCAAGGAAGGATAGGCAAGATTCTAATTGGTGCTCGTGCTGTGCAGGTCCGCGTAACTGACGTTTGATCGTTGTTAGGCGGGAATCTTTGTTTCAGCTACCTTTTTCCTTAACCAGTGAGTGGTTTGGACCCTTCTTTCCTACTTCTTCACGCCAACATCTTTAATGTTTCAAACGTTCACTCGATGATGCCCGGTTGGACGCCTAGGAAATCCTTTGCCACAATGCATGCCAGCCACTAAGAAAGGAACAGGGGATTTTGTAGACTAATATTTCTATATGCTTGCACACCTTATAACTGAGTTTGTTTATAAAGGGAATTGTTTGTTGGTGGCGGCCTAGTGCCTCGGACGGAGTTTGGACCTATGGGATATCAAAATCGGAACACCGCGTTGAGAAAATATGAACTGTTGCATGAGATATATATTGCTGCTTAACTTCTTTTGTTTCAATCGATGCATTGTATGATATATGAATTGTTCATGCATTTGCATGGTCTGGGACAACTTGTGCACAAGGTTTGGCATTTCCTCGAAACGGCTTTCCGGGGCACTGGAACCGTATCGATCCGGAGGGAAATATTTGATTCGTGCTCGTCACGATGCATTGCGGGACCTCCAGCAGGGCTTGCTACCCGGGCTGATAGGGCGCGCCGCTAATGCTTGAATATGTCCCTAAGGTGTCGATCACACCAATGACCGCATAGAATAGAACACATGCTAATTTATTGTCTTGTGCAGATGGTAAGTATACTTGTGTTTCGTTGCAGGGAAGGCGTGCATCGGTTGAGTAAGCAATCGATGCACTGGGTTGATTCAATGCTATTTTTCATTCCTATCAAAACATGCAACTGATATGAATTGAATTCACTTGCCTCTTTATAGAAGTCATCTTAATGCATGCTCGCCCCTAATAAGCTAGTGTCGATTTAGTCGAGTGGGTTCATCCCGCTCACCAGTACAAGTTGAGTACTGACCCACGTTGTGGGCAACTATTTCAGGCACTCAGACGGTGCAACGCTAGTGGATAGACGAGGAGGCGTTAGGAGCACCTCTATTTTGAAGTATAGTTGGAGTCAGATCATTTTGGAGGCTTGGACTTTCAACCTATACAAGGGCGTAATGTACAAACGACGTGGACTATCTGATGGAGCGCGTCCTGCCTTTTGAGTTATCTTTTGTAATGCAAATCAAGTAGCCGAGAGGCGCATCAATGTAAACTCTATGTAAATTACTCTGAATTATCAATGAAAAAGCATGTTTCTTCCTGCACTGTGTTCAAATCTCTGTGAATGTGTTTTATAAAGTGTGTTTCAAAATGGGTTCCTATAACTGCAAGTTCTTGCCTTGTACGAGCGCAACTCCAGGCTCGTACGACATCACGCCCCAAGCGAGGACGAATCGGTTCCGTAAAGGATCAAGCGAGGACGATCGACCCTTTCGGGATCGGGGCATGACATATTGGTATCAGAGCCGAGGCTTTACTTCCACGGGATTTCAAAAGATTATAAAGGAGTTTGATGCGCCTCTCAATTGAGTTGCATTCGGCGTCCGCTGCATGAGAAGAGTCGCTTATACAATGAGCCCATAGATATGAAATCTATCGTTTTTGGAGTGTTAACAAGCTACTCTCTTTTGTAGCCATGGCTAAGAAGAACACTGCAACTGCCAGCAGTGCTCAACCCATTCAGAGCGATCCAGCAAGCTCTGGAGAATCCGGAGGAGCGGGTTCAACCGGAATGGCGGAACGGCTTATGCACCTCATGGAGGCGCAGCAACAACAAGCTGTTACCCAACAAGCTAACATACAAGCGCAGTTTGCTTCTCAACAGAAGCAAATGGATACAATGATGCAACTGATTGCATCCCTGGTACCAAGCAACGGGACATCCGCAGCGACGCCTGTCACGCCGTCGGCCATGGCGGTAGAAGACGAGTCAGAGGAGACACAGCCTTCAGCGAAGAACTCCTGCCGAGCAGCTGAGTTTACAAAAATGCATCCCCCTACGTTCAACGGACGAGCGGAGCCGGACGTGGTGTTGGGGTGGATTGCTAAGCTGGAAGGACTCTTCAACCTGGTTGGCATCAGGGGATCCAAGCGAGTGGCTTGTGCATCGGTTCAGCTGGAACTGCGTGCGCATGATTGGTGGGAAGCCACGAAGCAAGGGATTTATGATGCCAATCCCAACTGTAAAATTACTTGGGAAATGTTCAAATCTGCCTTCATTGAACAATATATTCCCCGAGCCGTGCGTCAACAAAAAGAAGACGACTTCAGTAATCTGGTGCAAGGAAGTTTGTCTGTTGACGATTACGACTCAGTATTCGCTAAACTGGCTAAGTTCGCAGGGCACTTCTTGCCTAATCAGCAGGCGTGGTGCTATCGATTTCAGAAAGGTTTGAATGACGATTTGCGTAGGGACGTCATCAACCAAAGATGCCAAACATATAGGGAATGTTATGAAGCGGCTCTGAACAGCGAACGGATCTTTGGGCGCCCTCTCCCAAAGACCGAGGTGCAAACCCCCCGTACCAATAACAATAAACGTCCTCATGAAACGGGAGGGTCTGGAGCACACAAGCGTTCGCATACGTCTGATAATAGGGGCCAATCCCAATCACTGAACTGCAGCCGGTGCGGCAAATCAGGGCATAAAGTGAATGAATGTCGGGTTCAAGGATGTTTCAAATGTGGTCGCCTGGGTCACAAACAGTTTAACTGCAGAGAGGGCAAGCCGAATCAGAATAATGGAAATCAAAACAAAGGGCCTCCAGCAAGTGATGCCAATGCTGTGTCAGTGAATCCACAACGCCAGGGTGCTCAGGGCCGAGTCTATGCATTGACTCGGGATGAGGCATCTGTATCCGACACTGTTGTAACAGGTACTCTACTATACCGAGAATTACCCGCTAGAGTCTTATTCGATTCAGGTGCTACGCATAGTTTCATATCTGCTGATTTTACTGTTGAGCATAAATTAGCTTCTACTGCTTTAAATATGAACCTCTGCGTAAGTACCCCTTCGGGAGTCGATATGCCCGCCCATGCGATCTGTAGGGATGGTTACATTTGCATCGGAGGAAGGAAGCTTTCCTTAGATGTCATTGTACTAGACATCAAGGATTATGATATTATTCTCGGTATGGACTGGTTGGGTGCTTGCCATGCAACAATCGAGTGCGCGGAGAAGCGAGTCGTATTTCGTCTACCCGGCGAGGCAGACTTCTACTATTCGTGCAGCGCTGCACCGAAGACGGCAATGGTGATATCAGTAATTTCGGCTAGACGTATGTTGCATTCGGGCTGTGAAGGGTACTTAGCTTCTGTTCGAGACACCCGGCGGGAATGTGTAGATGCAGCTCAGGCTGAAGTCATTGCAGATTTCCTCGACGTGTTCCCAGACGAGCTGCCTGGAATGCCTCCTGATCGTGAGATCGAATTCAGCATTGACACTTTTCCGGATTCGCGACCGATATCAAAGGCACCTTATCGCATGGCCCCAGCAGAGCTTAAGGAACTTAAAGTTCAGTTGCAAGACCTGTTGGACCGAGGATACATTCGTCCAAGCGTTTCTCCGTGGGGCGCTCCGGTGCTGTTCGTGAAAAAGAAGGATGGATCCATGCGGCTGTGTATTGACTACCGAGAGCTGAATAAAGCGACCGTGCAGAATCAGTACCCATTGCCAAGAATAGATGACTTGTTTGATCAGTTGCAAGGTGCAAGAGTTTTCTCTAAAGTTGATCTCAGGTCAGGGTATCACCAGTTGAAAATCAAATCAGAGGATATTCAAAAATCTGCTTTCAGAACCCGTTACGGACACTATGAGTTCCTCGTGATGTCGTTCGGTTTGACGAACGCCCCTGCAGCTTTCATGGATCTGATGAACCGCGTGTTTCGGCCGTTTGTGGATAAGTTTGTAGTCGTGTTCATAGACGACATACTAATCTATTCCAAGAACGAGGCGGAGCACAAGGAACACCTGAAGATCGTGCTGCAGACATTACGGGAACATAAGTTGTTCGCTAAGCTCAGCAAGTGTGAGTTCTGGTTGAACAGCGTGGCGTTCCTTGGTCATGTCATCTCGGCCGAAGGCGTCGCCGTAGACCCGAAGAAAATAGAAGCGGTGGTGGACTGGAAGCAACCTACGTCAGCCAGCGAAGTTCAAAGCTTTATGGGCCTTGCGGGATACTACCGTAGGTTCGTGAAGGATTTCTCTAAACTGGCCTCGCCTATGACTCGCCTTACTCAGAAAGGGATTGCATACGAATGGGGTGATGACTGCGAAGCCAGCTTTCGGGAACTTAAGCGGCGTCTTGTTTCAGCTCCAATTCTTGCACTTCCAGATGGGGTAGAAGAGTTTCAGATATACAGCGACGCTTCAGGACTCGGCTTAGGGTGTGTGCTCATGCAGAGGGACAAGGTAATATCGTACGCCTCCAGGCAACTGAAGCCGCACGAGAAAAACTACCCGACGCATGATCTGGAATTGGCGGCAATTGTGTTTGCTCTGAAGTTGTGGAGGCATTATCTTTATGGTGTTGCTTGCAAAATCTTTACCGATCACAAGAGCCTCAAGTACCTATTCACCCAGCGGGAATTGAACCTCCGGCAGCGGCGTTGGCTAGAACTTATTAAGGACTATGACCTAACGATCGCGTATACACCGGGCAAGGGAAACGTCGTTGCTGATGCTCTGAGTCGGAAGCACGTGGGCTCGTTATCTATAGACAACCGTTTACTTCGAGATCTTGAGGCGATGGGCATTGAATTTCGAGTTCGGCATCAAGGAGTGCAGCTGGCACCACTCCATCTTGAACTGGATTTACGTGGTAGAATCAAATCAGCTCAGGAGGGCGATCAGTTCTTAGCGAAGGTGCGCGGATTGATCTCGGAGGGGAAGACGTCTGACTTTGTGGCAGGCGAAGATGGGGCCTTACAGATGAAAGGAAGGCTATGTGTTCCTAGCGACCCAGAACTCCGAAGGGAAATTATGGCGGAAGCACACTACGCGAAGTATTCTTTACATCCAGGGAGCACTAAGATGTACAAGGACTTGCGCGGGACCTTCTGGTGGCACGGTATGAAGCGGGATGTGGCGACCTTTGTGTCACAGTGCATGGCCTGTCAACAGGTTAAAGCTGAACATCAGAGGCCCGGCGGGGAGCTTCAGAACCTCGCTATTCCCGAGTGGAAATGGGACAACATCACTATGGATTTTATTGTGGGATTTCCGAAGACGCCACGGGGGCACGATGCGATTTGGGTCATAGTTGATCGTTTGACCAAATCAGCCCACTTTCTTCCCATAAAAGTTACTTGGAGCGTCGATCGGTTAGCACAAATTTACATAGATGAGATTGTCCGATTACACGGAGTACCTGCCTCAATCGTCTCTGACCGTGACGGACGCTTCTTATCTCGTTTCTGGACTAGTCTACAAGCTGCTTTGGGGACCAAGCTACAGTTCAGTACCGCATATCACCCGCAGACTGACGGACAGACAGAGAGGACAAATCAGATACTCGAAGATATGTTACGGCTGTGTGCTATTGATTTAAAGACTAGTTGGGACACGCATCTTCCATTGGCAGAGTTTGCGTACAACAATAGCTACCAATCAAGCATCCAGATGGCACCGTACGAAGCACTATATGGGCGAAGGTGTCGATCTCCAATCTGTTGGGACAAAGTCGGCGAGCGGCAGGTACTCGGGCCAGAGCTGGTAGAGCAGGCAGTTGAGAAAGTTCGCTTGATTCGGGAAAGACTCCGCACAGCACAGAGCCGACAGAAAAGTTATGCTGATGCTCATAGAAGGCCTTTGGAATTCTTGGTCGGGGATCATGTCTTCTTGAAAGTGACGCCGATGCGAGGTGTGATGCGTTTCGGCGTGAAGGGCAAACTCCCGGTTTGTCGGCCCCTTTGAGATACTGGAACGAGTTGCAGCTGTGGCGTACAGGATAGCACTACCTCCCGCCTTGGCAGAAGTGCATGACGTATTCCACGTTTCCCAACTCCGGAAGTATGTGCATGACCCTAGTCATGTGGTTAGCTTCGAACAATTGGAATTGCGCACGGATTTGTCATACTCAGAGGAGCCGGCGCAGATTCTGGATCGTAAGGAAAAAGTACTTCGCAACCGTACGATGTCCTTGGTTCGCGTGCTGTGGCGGAACCATTCTGTTGGGGAATCAACGTGGGAGTTAGAATCGGGGATGAAGGAGAAGTATCATTCATTGTTCATTCAGTCGGAGGTAGGGCCTTGTTCTTAAGTTTCGGGTCGGCCTTGTTCTTAAGTTTCGGGTCGAAACTTTTTCTTAGTGGTATATTATGTAGTGCCTCAAATCCCGATCCGACCGGGATGTGCACTACGTAATTGGGCTTGTGGCTAGTCTGTCTGAGTCGTAGCTTAGATCTTCGG
This sequence comes from Iris macrosiphon, assembly GCA_036927795.1. Classification (NCBI taxonomy): domain Eukaryota; kingdom Viridiplantae; phylum Streptophyta; class Magnoliopsida; order Asparagales; family Iridaceae; genus Iris; species Iris macrosiphon. Next base: position 202,091,539 of record JAYESA010000008.1, read on the forward strand.
CATCTTCTTGCCACGGACGAAATGCGATGATCCTTTCCAACTCATGGAAAGGCCTCTATTGAAAAGAGTCCAATAGTTTTCGTGTTTGGTTGCTTGGTTTTCTTGATTGCCGCTTTGGGATTTGATTTGGTGTTGCTTTCGATTTGCTTGGTTTTTGCTGCTGGTTTTATCGTTTAGAGCTTTGATTCTTGGGGAGTTCGGCAAGGAAGGATAGGCAAGATTCTAATTGGTGCTCGTGCTGTGCAGGTCCGCGTAACTGACGTTTGATCGTCGCTAGGCGGGAATCTTTGTTTCAGCTACCTTTTTCCTTAACCAGTGAGTGGTTTGGACCCTTCTTTCCTACTTCTTCACGCCAACATCTTTAATGTTTCAAACGTTCACTCGATGATGCCTGGTTGGACGCCTAAGAAATCCTTTGCCACAATGCATGCCAGCCACTAAGAAAGGAACAGGGGATTTTGTAGACTAATATTTCTATATGCTTGCACACCTTATAACTGAGTTTGTTTATAAAGGGAATTGTTTGTTGGTGGCGGCCTAGTGCCTCGGACGGAGTTTGGACCTATGGGATATCAAAATCGGAACACCGCGTTGAGAAAATATGAACTGTTCTATGAGATATATATTACTGCTTAACTTCTTTTGTTTCAATCGATGCATTGTATGATATATGAATTGTTCATGCATTTGCATGGTCTGGGACAACTTGTGCACAAGGTTTGGCATTTCCTCGAAACGGCTTTTCGGGGCACTGGAACCGTATCGATCCGGAGGGAAATATTTGATTCGTGCTCGTCACGATGCATTGCGGGACCTCCAGCAGGGCTTGCTACTCGGGCTGATAGGGCGCGCCGCTAATGCTTGAATATGTCCCTAAGGTGTCGATCACACCAATGACCGCATAGAATAGAACACATGCTAATTTATTGTCTTGTGCAGATGGTAAGTATACTTGTGTTTCGTTGCAGGGAAGGCGTGCATCGGTTGAGTAAGCAATCGATGCACTGGGTTGATTCAATGCTATTTTTCATTCCTATCAAAACATGCAACTGATATGAATTGAATTCACTTGCCTCTTTATAGAAGTCATCTTAATGCATGCTCGCCCCTAATAAGCTAGTGTCGATTTAGTCGAGTGGGTTCATCCCGCTCACCAGTACAAGTTGAGTACTGACCCACGTTGTGGGCAACTATTTCAGGCACTCAGACGGTGCAACGCTAGTGGATAGACGAGGAGGCGTTAGGAGCACCTCTATTTTGAAGTATAGTTGGAGTCAGATCATTTTGGAGGCTTGGACTTTCAACCTATACAAGGGCGTAATGTACAAACGACGTGGACTATCTGATGGAGCGCGTCCTGCCTTTTGAGTTATCTTTTGTAATGCAAATCAAGTAGCCGAGAGGCGCATCAATGTAAACTCTATGTAAATTACTCTGAATTATCAATGAAAAAGCATGTTTCTTCCTGCACTGTGTTCAAATCTCTGTGAATGTGTTTTATAAAGTGTGTTTCAAAATGGGTTCCTATAACTGCAAGTTCTTGCCTTGTACGAGCGCAACTCCAGGCTCGTACGGCATCACGCCCCAAGCGAGGACGAATCGGTTCCGTAAAGGATCAAGCGAGGACGACCGACCCTTTCGGGATCGGGGCGTGACAGTATAGGGGTCATCACCGCCCGTATCTCCAGCGGAGCTTCCGGGTTACAGAAAAAAAAGTGTAAAGGAGCTCAAATGTGGTACTTGTTGTTCTTCCCACCCAATGCTCTAAGCATGTCACATCCATGACACAATTTGGTTCATAGCCTATTCTTAGTACCCTAGCCCAATCCTGCAACCAAACAAGGACAAGGATGGGACCACCGTACTACAATAGGCTATGGCCATAGACCTCTAATAACTGCTAAGTCTACTAGCATGCAAAGTTTCTAACAGCAGTTATTCCTACCGCACGGCCCACACGTACAGGAGGCCAAACCCTGCACGCTAGTCCGTGATCTATATGAGACTCACAACCCGTGTAACAACTGTGTCACGGCCAATAAACCTAATGATGCTACATGATAATGGGGTAGTCTCATAAACAAGGTCAATGCAATACATAAATAAAAACATATCGCGACGACACCGTCGCGCGCATTTTATATAACAGTTAAAATATATGAACTAAAGACAGAAAATAAAGATGCATGCAATATATAGAATATGAATAACAGTACAATGACAAGGTATACTTGCCTGGCAAGAAGCTGTAAAATATAACGTCCAGATGTCCAATACACAGGACCAGAAACTGTGGTCTCAGAAAAAATATCTCCGGATGCTGAAATAGATATCACCAACGTTCCCAGAATAAGCAAAATAGCTAAAAAGCACTTTTCTTTCGTCCAATTTGGACACAGGGGCAAAACCGTAATTTTGGGTCAAAGTGGGATCCACGTGTGGCCCGCTTCGTACCGAAAAATGTGTCAGAACCAATGGTCTCCAAATTCGTCCAACTTAGTGTCAACAAGTCTAGAACGATGATACGAACCCAACGGAACTTCCAGAATTGGATTCCGATGAGCCGATCACAAAATCGTCCGTCAAGTGGAGCCGTGGGGTCCACGATACGCGATTTTGGTCAACGTTCTCAGAATCGAACCAAACTTGGGTCACAGGACCAGCGTATTGCTACGAGTCCGATGGCGCAAGTTTTGTTTCGATCCGACGTGTGTACACAAAGTTACGACGTATTTCAGAACAGGCGGATACGGGACGTTGTCGGCGGATACGCGTTGATTCCGGTGTGCACGCACATCCAAATCAACTTCTTCGAAATCCCGCACATCTGTATCAACGGCGCGCACATTTCGGTGAAGACCGCGCGCGACCAAGTCGTCCCGTTTGGCGGGGCGTACTCAGTTCCGGGGAAAAATAGGGTGTTATTTTTCCTGTTTTTGGATTGCGGTTCGCGATCACCACAGGACGCGATGCACCGAGCGGATTGCACGGGCATTGAGGGGGTCACACAGCCTACGCGTCACAACTGACGGAACGGAAAACGGAGCAACGAGGAGAAAGAACGGGTTACCTGAACGGGGGTACGCAGAACGGGGTTTCTTCATGTCCGTGAGGCGACACGACACGAACTGCACAGTGCTGTGCCGTGTCCGGGTCAGGGTGCTGCTGTGGGAGACTCGCCGGAGGAGGACAGCGAGGTGGAGGCGGCCGGCGCTCGGGTCCTGCTGGGAGTCGACGAGGTCGGGGCTGGGGAGGAAGACAGGGGGCCGGAGTTTGGGTCGAGCGGGGCGCTGCGGGTCGGGGATGGGCGGTGGACGGCGAGGTTCTGGTCGAGGGGTTCGTCGACGGCTTAGGGCGGAGGAGGAAGACAGGTGGTGGAGAGGGCTGTGGGGGTTCGAGGTCAGGCGGGGGTTGTGGTGTCCCGTTCCTCCTATTCGGGGAGCGCGGCTAAGAAATACAAGACGGTATCGATCGATCGGGATAGATTAAATCAAGAACTCATCCTCGTTATGGATTTGTCTCTTCGGAATCGATTTCCATATTCAGTGGACCGTGCCCCCGGGATCGACTTAGCGACAAAGTCAGGAGGGACCTCTCCGCTACATCTTTTGTTGCCTAGCTTTCGCTGTCGCTTGTTGCTTTCGTGCTTTGAGTTGGTTTTCGGATTTGCTTGAGATTTCTTGTACGGTTTCGATGGATTTCATTGTTTTCGTTCTTCGAACTACACTTCAATTTCGATAATGGAGAGAGAGGAAGAGGTACTGATCAACTGTTCGTGGCAATGCAGGTGATCCAGCAGTAGGCGCCGCTCGAACGGACTCCTAAAGCACTTCTTTCCTTCTGTCTTCCAACTACTAAGTGAGTGGCTACCATCCCGATTAGCTAGCCCTGCTTGGTAGTCTTCACATCATAATCTTGTGTTCTTGCTTGCCCCGATCAGACGAAACCAAGTAATAACTAAAAGACTTCAAGATAATAAGGGAATAGACTTGGGTAAAGTTATGCTTGTCAAATAAAACTTGTGAACGGTTACTTACTTACATGCTTGCTCGTTTGGAATGTTCATCATATGCATAAATATAAGTTAGAATGTATATTTCTTCTTAAAATTGTGCTATGTATAGAACTCATCTTCAATGCAATAACTCAACAAGAAGACTATGCAAAAAGTATATCTTGTCCTGTTATTGCCCTGTGCCTGATATTGCCCTGTATATTATATTTAGTATATTATGTATATATATATATATATATATATATATATATATATATATATATATTGTGTATTTAGTATATTAGTGTATAAATAAATATATGTATACGTATACTATTTTTCGTATTTATGTATATACTTCTATATATATACTGTATTCTGTATTTTGTGTATTTGGTATATATATATATATATATATATATATATATAAGTATTTCGTATTATGCTATATGTATATACATAGTATATATTATATACTTGTGTTAAATAAATAGTATATATATATATATATATATATATATATATATATATATATATATATATATATATATATATATATTAACTTGTGTATTGGTGTATTATATATTTAGTATATTGTGTATATATATAAATATATATATAATTGGTATATTATATTTAGTATATTGTGTATATATATAAATATATATATAATTGGTATATGTACTCAAATACATATTTAAACATACTAGATATATGTACTACGTGGTATGGACGTTATGCCTACACCTACCCATACGTTCCAAGGTTGTCCTCACATTGCATTCACTTAAATGGTTAGCACACCCCTTTATTTTATTCAGTACTATCTATGGCATACATTTTTGTATCTTGTTACGTCCCTCTGAGGACCTGGTTCCCTTCCAGATTTGGACAAGACGTATTACCCCACTGTGTACGGACCTGGAGTGGAGACGAGGTACGCTCTCGAGGAGGAGCTAGAGGTGCTACCGTCGGAGTTTCCCTGATTACCTGGTAGGCCTTCCGCCTAGGACTGGAGCTTCTTATCTAGATAGCAGTTGCTTTAGTCGCACTCTTTATTTCTGTCTTCAGTACTCTATTTCATCATTTGTAGTGGGTTTGTTCCCACCGGACATATTTGGTTTGTATTATGACATTTCGACTCTGCTCTTATTTTTCAGTATTTATTTCAATACTTCTTGTTGTATTGTGGATGAGATTAGACTCTGCCTGTTTGTATGATAGTATTAGACTTGTTAGAATTAGGACAGCGCAGCACGCTTCGCTAGGATCCATTAAATTGGGATATCCTCGGAGACGTGTCAGCTGGCCAATGCCACGTGGCCTGGTCCCGTGTATTTTGGGACTGGGACGTGACATGGTTTTAGTGGTGGCCCATACAGGTCATGTTTATCGCTTTTGGTATGGTAACATGCCCAGCGAGCCTGCAATAGGATAAAAATTACTAGGTCTCATCCACCGTGATCATCGCCTTTGAACCTCCTTTGTATTTAATTATTTGAACATCTGCATCATGTTTGATTCCGTACTCTTTTAATGTAGTTCCATCTCTTGCGGCGAGATGAACTTGCGCAGTGGATGCGAGGCATACGGAGCCATGGTGCCATCCGCCATCGCACCGAGGGAGGAGACGTCCTAGGGACCACCCGGAGAGCAGCCTCAGCCACAGGCACCGGTGATCCCCCAGGCCCCGATCATACATTGGCACCAGACTTCTTCTAACGACCCAACGTAGCAGCACGAGGGTCAGACTTCTCAAACTATCCCGATTTCGCACTTCGAGGGCTACTCCGATGCCGCAAACCGAGAGGCTGACGTCTCAGGAGACACCTACAGCACGACCAGAGGATTCACCTCCACCCTTTCCACCCCAGATGCCACATCCAGAAGGACAGTCGCAGATGTTCCAGTTCTTCCAGACTATGATGCAGGCGCAGTGGCATCAGACCGAGACTTTGAGACGGAGCTTGATGGCATATCTGGAGAACGCCAGGAGGTTCCATCATGGTCTGACGGATGAGCTACAGAGGTACACTACCACCTAGGCGATGATCTCTAACGAGAAGGTTCTGTCAGAGGCTAGGATCCAAGAGGCTATTAGCAGAGGATCGAGGCATTCCAGTGTAGCTGCACCAGCTCAGGCACAACCGGGAGCAGGAGGACCGATCCGGCATCCAGGAGTGCTGACGCAACAGAGAATTGTGCCATATCCGCATAAAGAGCTGCCGACATGTCACTATTGCAGAAAGAAGGGACATGTTCAGAAAAATTGCAGAAGAAGGTTATGACAGTGTTTTAGGTGTGGATCGAGCCGACATCAGGCTCAGGAGTGTTCCCAGTATGTCAATAGACTCCACCAGTCCTAGGTATGCCCGTAGCATTTCTTGATGAGTTATAGCTTATTATGTGTTCATTTGAATTTCGAGGACGAAATTCTTATAAGTTGGGTAGATTGTAAACCCCATCGACCAAAATTTGGGTTTAATTAGCTTAGATAGCTTGATTAGGGTTAATTAGATGCTATTAGAATTTATTACTCAGAGTTTTAATTATTTGTGCAATGTTTATATTACTTATGACACATTACCGTTGCTTCGATATTTAGGACACTACACTAACTATTACCCTCAAACAAATTTCACACACTTTCCCTAGACATACCAACCTACCATAATGACCTTCGTGTAACTCACAGATACTCATTTTTGTGCCTGATTTTAGTCGCACAAAAGTCGTTACAAACGTCCGTACGTAAATTCGATTAATTGCATATTTATGTTCTTTGTCCATTCCAATCGAAAATTGAGACCCAACATTAACCCGTTTGACCAACCCCAATCATGACATTATTATACTCTAAGTCTACCACGCCCATGACGCTTGTGCCCACCCAATTTAGACTCTATGTATTTTTAAATTAATTTAGGAACGCCCGGTGCATTAATTGTAATTAAATTAATGTAGTGACCCAACCTCACCTAAATTAGACCCAACTCCAACCCAAACCCACACACACCCTCAAGTCTCATACTAAACACCATGCACCATTCTAGTCCACTACAAAACACCAAACATGGTGTTTTGTCACATCAAATCCTAAATTCCAGTTTATGTGCAATTTTCTAATTGTTCAGGGACTTTTGTGCAATTAAGCAATGAGGTGCCCCCCTCTCATTGGCCCAACCACATGAAGAAGAGAACCCCCTTCCTTTGACCAGTCCACAAATATTTTTCCCCATTTTCATGTACTCTACATCACTTTTGGAGGACACATCATAACCCCACATTTCAAACACCTTAGATCCTAGCCACATGTGCAACATGTTGAGGCCCTCACACAACCCTAGAAAACTACCCAGCCGGCCCTAATCCCAAGGCACCCCCCCCTCTCTCTCCTACAAATATTACATGCTACCACACCTAAAACTACACACAAACCAAAGCTACTAGCTAAAACCCTAGAAATTCCTAAATCCACACAACCCCAGCCACCACTACACGACTATTCTCGCAGCCCTCCCCCGGCAAACCACCGCCTCCGGCCACCCCCGCGACGGCCCCCCTCCGACCAGCACCCACTCCCCTACCTCCAGCCATCGCCAACGACCACTACTCCGCCTACAGTCGCCGCCATAACCATCGTCCTCACCCACGAACCAACCCCCCGCAGCCCGAGCCGACCACCCTAGCGTCCCCCAGCTCGCCACCGCTGCCCGCCCGACCACCGTACTCCGTCGACGACCCGCCCAACCAGTCACCTCCGTCCCCGCCACAGCACACCCCCGGTCGACGCCGCAGCCGGCCGACACGACCCCCGCAGCAGCAGCAACTGCTGAATACCGCTGCTGCTGACAGCACCCCCCTGCGTTGCCGGAGCTCCGCCCGGCCACCCTCGCCAAAGACGACGCACCCGGCGGACCCACCTCGGCTCCCTGGACACCTAGGTACATACTTAATATACGTATACAGTATATTATACATAGTATAATTGATTGCATTGTCTATGTACTTGTAAATATACTATTATGTATTTTGTTTATTTAGTATTTATGTATATATACTGTATTCTGTATATTCTGTATATTTTGTATATAATAGATATATATATAATTATGTATTTCGTATTAAGCTATATGTATATACATAGTATACATTATATACATGTATTAAATACATTGTATGTATTAATATCTCTTTATATATATATATATATATATATATATATATATATATATATATATTTGTGTATATATATATATATATATTTGTGTATATATATAAATATATATATATTTGGTGTAATTATTATATTGTGTATATATATAAATATATTATTTGTGTATTTAGTATATTATATAGTGTATGTATATTGGTATATTATATATAAGTATTAAATACATTGTATGTATTAGTTATATAATATGTATTTGTATATATATATAAATATATATATATATATATTGTGTATTTAGTATATTAGTGTATAAGTAAATATATGTATATATATATATATATATATATATATTATTTGTGTATTTAGTATATTATATAGTGTATGTATATTGGTATATTATATATAAGTATTAAATACATTGTATGTATTAGTTATATAATATGTATTTGTATATATATATAAATATATATATATATATATTGTGTATTTAGTATATTAGTGTATAAGTAAATATATGTATATATATATATATATATATATATATATATATATATATATATATATAAATACTTTGTGTATTTAGTATATTTGTAGTGTGCTAGTATATTAAATAAATATGTGTATATATATATAAATATATACATACTTTGTGTGTATTAATATAGTATATATTAGTATATATTATATATGGGTACATTTTCCATTTTGTATATTTATACATATAAATATATATGTACTATATATATATATATATATATATATATATATATATATGTTGTATATGTGTACTTATGTATATAAATGGTTATTTAAATATATGTATATGTATATGTATTAAATTATATATATGGTATTATGTATTTATATATGTAAATGTATCTAAGTAATATGTGTATATGTACATATTAATTGGTGTATTATTAAGTAATATATAGATGCTATTTTAAATATGTACTATTAAACATATGTATCTAATTAATATGTGTATATGTACATACACACATCACGATGGTAAATTCATGTTGGGATGCGGGCCCGCGTACCCGACTAACTATCGATGCGTACGACATGCATCACGGTTTAGCACGTAATTTAGAGTGGTCTAGTTAGATGAGACTTGGCATCTAGATACGGGATATTCACGTCGTGTATTCGACTTGTGTATCCACATTGGACGGGGAGGACAACTGATAGGCGTATGGGATACACACATCGGACTCCGTAGTATCCAGAGGAGCCACGGATCCGATGACTTCCTTTATTCAGATATCGCGTTCTTCGGAGCGATGCGGACGTATATACATTTGCAGATACCTCATTCTTCGGAATAATGGACGTTACATGGACAGATACCATGCTCTTCGGAGTATGGACGTTATGTCTACACCTACCTATACGTTCCAAGGTTGTCCTCACATTGCATCCACTTACATGGTTAGCACACCCCTTTATTTTATTCAGTACTATCTATGGCATACATTTTTGTATTTTGTTACGTCTCTCTGAGGATCTGGTTCCCTTCCAGATTTGGAAGAGGCGTATTACCCCGCTGTGTACGGACCTGGAGTGGAGACGAGGTACGCTCTCGAGGGGGGGCTAGAGGTGCTACCATCGGAGTTTCCCTGATTACCTGGTAGACCTTCCGCCTAGGACTGGAACTTCTTATCTAGATAGAAGTTGCTCTAGTCGCACCCTTTATTTGTCTTCAGTACTCTATTTCATCATTTGTAGTGGGTTTCTTCCCACCGGACATATTTGGTTTGTATTATGACATTTCGACTCTGCTCTTATTTTCCAGTATTTACTTTAGTACTTCTTGTTGTATTGTGGATGAGATTAGACTATGCATGTTGGTATGATATTATTAGACTTCTTGAATATTATTTTCCGCGAATGCAGTTGGCTAACTAATTATTTATTTGTAGAAGAGAGAGAGGGGGGGTTGTGTGGGTTTAGGAATATAATTACGGTATTTCTTGGTCGGGTAGTGGTGGCTGGGGTTGTGTGGGTTTAGAAATTTCTAGGGTTTTAGAAAGTAGCTTGGGTTTGTGTGTAGTTTTAGGTGAGGTAGCATGTAATATTTGTAGGAGAGAGTGAGGGGGATACCTTGGGATTAGGACCGGCTGGGTAGTTTCTAGGGTTGTGTGAGGGCCTCCACATGTTGCACATGTGGCTAGGATCTAAGGTGTTTGAAATGTGGGGTTAGGATTGTCCTCCAAAAGTGATGTAGAGTACATGAAAATGGAAAAAAATATTAGTGGACCGGTCAAAGGAAGGAAATTCTCTATTCATGTGGTTGGGCCAATGAGAGGGGGGCACCTCATTGCTTAATTGCTTAAAAGCCCCTGAACAATTAGAAATTTGCACATAAACTGAAATTTAGGATTTGATGTGACAAAACACCATGTTTGATGTTTTGTAGTGGACTAGAATGGTGTATGGTGTTTAGTATGAGACTTGGGTGTGTGTGTGAATTTGGGTTAGAATTGGATCTAATTTAGGTGAGGTTGGGTCACTACATTAATTTAATTACAATTAATGCGCCGGGCGTTCCTAAATTAATTTAAAAATACAAAGTCAAAATTGGGTGGACACAAGCGTCATAGGCGTGGTAGACTTAGAGTATAATAATGTCATGATTAGGGTTGGTCAGAACGGTTTGATGTTGGGTCTCAATTTTCGATTGGAACGAACAAAGAACGTAAATATACAATTAATCGAATTTACGTACGGACGTTTGTAACGACTTTTGTGCGACTAAAATCAGGCACAAAAATGAATATCTGTGAGTTACACGATGGTCATTATGGTAGGTTGGTATGTCTAGAGAAAGTTTATGAAATTTGTTGAGGATAATAGCTAGTGTAGTGTCCTAAATATCGAAACAACGGTAAGGTGTCCTAAGTAATATAAACATTGCACAAATAATTAAAACTCTGAGTAATAAATTCTAATAGCATCTATTTAACCCTAATCAAACTATCTAAGCTAATTAAACCCAAATTTTGGTAGAGGAAATTTAGAATCTACTCAACTTATAAGAATTTCGTCCTCAAAATTAAAATGAAAACATAATAAGCTATAACTCATCCAGAAACGCTACGGGCATACCTAGGACTGGTGGAGTCTATTGACATACTGGGAATACTCCTGAGCTTGATGTCGGCTCGATCCACACCTAAAACACTGTCCTAACCTTCTTCTGCAATCTTTCTAAACATGTCCCTTCTTTCTGCAATAATGACATGTCGGCAGCTCTCTATACGGATATGGCACAATCCTCTGTTACGTCTGCACTCCTGGATGCCGGATCAGTCCTCCTGCTTCCCGTTGTGCCTGATCAGGTACAGCTACACTATATGGCACAAACCCAAGATACTATAATTAAGAAAAACTTGTGCTCGATCCAAACCTAAAACACTGTCCTAACCTTCTTCTGCAATCTTTCTAAACATGTCCCTTCTTTCTGCAATAATGACATGTCGGCAGCTCTCTATACGGATATGGCACAATCCTCTGTTACTTCTGCACTCCTGGATACCGGATCGGTCCTCCTGCTCCCCGTTGTGCATGATCAGGTACAGCTACACTATATGGCACAAATCCAAGATACTATAATTAAGAAAAACTTGTTATATAATGATAATAAATAGATTATTTTTGCTCTAGTCACATACATTTTTTGTTTGTTTTCCGCGAATGCAGTTGGCTAACTAATTATTTATTTATCATTATATAACAAGTTTGTTTTCTGCACAAAAAATTACTGTAGAATATCAAACTTCTATAAAATTGGCCGGATCGGAAAAACAATTTGAAAAAAATTCAAAATAAGAACATTTCCACCAGACGACGAAAATTGTACAAACTAATTTTTGCCGGACATTCGGGGAAAAATCATGCACTTTGGCTTCTCCCAATGTTCATTTATCAGATAGCTGCTGTTAATTTTCTGGTTGAATTTAATAGTTGGACAGGTGGATCTGTTTGATGGGTTGGGTGGGAACATTGGGAGCAGATCAGGTTTAAGTTTATTTTTTTCCCAAAATTGGGCATAATTATATGTTTTAAATTTATTTCACAGGAAAAAATAATTATACATTAAATTTATGTTAAAAAATAGAACGTATACGCTGCTATCAACTAAAATTCAGTATAAGCAGATGATTTTTTTGGTTTACGTTCTAAATTGTAGGACATAATTTTTTTTTAAAAATAGACATTGATAACTTAAGCTCTATTATTTGGCGTAGTTTAATTATTACGCCTTTATTTTGGACGATAGTTTAGTTAGTAAATCATTTTTTTATTTTTTTGCAAATAAATATAATAAAAACAAATTAAAACAAACTTACTTCGTCAGTTATTGTTAACAAACTTAACCGTGAGAACGATTTACGTTCTAAATTGGGACATAAATCAACTTATCAATTTACAAATTTTAGAAACTATATATCCATTCATATAATAAAATAATAAACAATAACTTAAATACTGTCGGTACAATTTTAGAATAAATTATTTGCTTTTCTTCTGTTTCTCTTTATTTCTGGATCTTCTCTTTATTTCCGGACGAGATTTTTGATTTCCTCCTATTAGATGAAATATAATAATATTATCCCTATTAAAAATTAAAAATACCTCAATAAATGTCGTTAAAAACTTATTAACACTACTTTGAAAATTTATTAACAATACTTATCTCTCGCTACTACTACTCTGTTCTACAGTAAATTTTTTATATTTTGTGCATCAAACATAAAATACATCTACATTGCTGAGTGACGATTGATGATGACTAGCTTAATGACTGCATCTCTTCCTGCATTTGAAAAGACAAGTCATTGAATTTAATTCTTATGGAAATTAGCATTTTGCCTGATAAGTCAACGAAAACATATTATTGAATCAAAATACACAAATAAACAGAAAATAAAATCCATCCAAAAGTTCCAAAAAATATAAATAAAAAAGAGGGGGCATCAGACAATAAGCGGAGAATATAATCCACATATATAATTCGGTGTGTAGGATAAGAATTTCAAATTCATCATTTGCCACCAACTAAAACTAAATCAATTAACTAAAAAATGAAAGGAACAAAAATAAATGTCGATCGGACCATTTGACGCCAGAGCAAACAAAAAATCTATGCAAAGGGTTGGTAAGCCAATCTTTTCATTATTTGCACCCGTTATATCTCAAAAGAAGTCAATAATATTTTTCTAAAGAGAGGGTAACTGATGCAAAATAAATATGTAAAAATAATTTATTACAGTTCAGAAGAAATTGTTGCAATCATAGACAAATCTCAGATGTCCAGACATAAATAATTAGGTTTCTTCATCATCACTAAATAATTCCCAAAAAAAATAATTAAAAATAAAATAAAAATAAAAAACATACTCTCTCAGCCCAAAAAAGTTGCAGACATTCAACAGAGCATCAGATTCAGACCGCCCGTCTGCTACAATTCTCATCATAGAGAGTTCAAAAAAAATTGACTGAAAACTTTGGTGTGTGTGTGTTGGTTGGTTTGGGGTGGGGGGGGGGGGGGGGGAGGGTGGAAGGAAAAAGAGGAGGCGCTGAGAATGGGAACTTCTAGGTTTTGAGTGGCTGAGGGGTGGGGGAGTTTAAATAGGGTTTCTTTGTGAAACCCTAATTTGATGGGTGTGTGGACTCTGCTTCTCGTGGGCTTCTGCGTTACAGGCCTTGGTTTTCCTTGTAGGCTGAACAGGTTGTAGTATCTATGGCTTGTTTGAAACAAAAACAAAAAAAACTAATATAAACTTTAAAACCAAAAAATTTACTATACCGATAATAATTTTATATTATTAAATATAACGATAGAAATTTTGAAATTCCGATACATATCGCCAATCCAGATGGCGAAATTTTGGAGAACTTAATTTTCGCCAACTGGGTTGGCAAAAAATCCGAATGTTGGACGGGAATACACGGATTTTCGCCAACTGAGTTGGCGAAAATATGGTCTCTCGGTTTAAATATTGGCTCCCCGGTTTAAATGGGTTTAAATGTGGTTGGTTGTGGTGTATTGGTTTGTGTATTCTGTTTAGTCAATGGTGGTTTAAATGTGGGTTTAAATGTGGGTAGTTGGTTTAATAAGTTAGTTGGTTTAATAAGGTTGGTGGGTGTTGGTGTGTTTGTATTATAAGGAGAGGGAGGGAGGAAGAAATGATACAAGAAGTGAAGAAGAAGCAGAGAAGAGAAGAGAAGAAGGAAGTAAGCAGAGAAGAGAAGGAGAACACCAAGAAAGCTTTGTAATATTTTTAATTATAATTGTAATCATATAATTCTAGTTACTATTTTAACTATTAGAATTGTAATCCTCGTGATAGTAGTCATGCTAACACTAAATATTTGATTACATATTTTAACACTAAGTATTAAATATTGCAGATGGGTACCCAAAACGATGGACGTATTCCGGGAGGACCTACCACATATATGATTATCCAGCTACGTGAGTCGCACATTTCTAGTCTAGTATTTTCTGGACAGGTATATTAAAATAAAATTATTTTGGTCAATATAATTTATATTTTTTTACATGTCTAATAATAACATCGTTTATATATGTCATATATAGCAATACGATTATCCTGATACGTTTCGAGCACGAGAGCATGTCGCATGGCGTTATGAGGACGACGTTGGGTACTTGATGTTGAATGAAGAACAACATGGTATGGTGAACGTATTTTGTTTTGATCATATTGATCAGATACATTTTTTACGTCACGACAGAGACTTGATCTTTAGTTTAGTTGAGCGGTGGTGGCCCGGAAGAAATACCTTTCAGTTACCGTTCGGAGAAATGACCATTTTGCTCGTAGATGTGGCAAATATCTTAGGATTACCTATTATGGGTGAACCTATAATATTTGAAAATGATGAATCATTTTGCGTCAAAACTGTGATTATGAAGTATTTAGGCGTGGAGCCGTCTACCATATATGGTAAAAGTTTCGTGACGCTTTCGTGGCTCCGTCACAACTTTATGCACCTAGATCGTATTGGTAAGGAAGAAATCTTAGTGGATGCGGAACGAATAAGTATAACATTTAATGTTATTATTTATGTAATATATATTTTTATTTAGTTTAACTGATATCCTTTTTTTATTATATGTTCAGGTTACCGCTTGCACCGGGACTTACTTACTAGGTCTAATCAACAGAATTTTGTTTCCAAACTTCGGATTTAGGACAAATTTACGTTTTTTTACCTTTTCTAAAAAATCTGACAGAACATACCCGTCATGCATTGGGAGCTTCTGTGTTGGCATATATGTACAACTCCATGTCAAATTTTGTGTATTTTACTTCAGTGGATAAAAGATAGAAAAATTTGAATGGATGTATGACATTATTACATGTATAAAATTTTTATATAATTTTATTTATTAAAAAAATATGTACACTTACATGATATATTTTTTTCTATGTTTGGTCCTACGAGCACTTCAGTATCGGTAGGCAAGTCTTCCGTATTGATACCGAAGATGATGTCTTCCCATCAGCTTTACGTTGGATGATGGCTGCAGCTGATCCAACTCGATGTGCTCACAAGAATATCGCAGTATATCGGGGCCAATTCGATTCACTAAATTTTAACGAGGTAAAAATTTTATAGTCTCTTATTTTTTTTTTGTATTTCATACAGTCAATATGCTTATTATCTTATAATTTTGTTGACATAAAATATGTAATTTTTTTACCGTACCGGCTTGGGCAGAATCCTCTTGAGTTACAAACAACAGCCTTTGGATTGAGTCTACATAGATTTTTCATAATATTCCACGATAACATCATGTATCATCCAGCTGATCGTGTTATGCGACAGTTTTGGATTGAGTCTACATAGATTTTTCATAATATTCCACGATAACAGCATGTATCATCCAGCTGATCGTGTTATGCGACAGTTTTGGATGATACAACACATTCCTGATAAGCTACCATGTTTCAATCGTGGTAAAGGCAATGCAACTACCAGAGCACGCAGATTGATTCCTGGATGGAATTCAACAAGATTTGAGACACATAAGGTGGAACATTTGTCTCAAATGATGTCCTATATTGATGATGGTAAGTTATTCCAAAAGTTTAACAAAATTTACTTCAAAAATTATAAGAAATTATATGCTGATAATTTGTAATGGTGCAGCTGTCACGCCCCAGTCCCAAAATATCGAGGGACTAGCCACGTGGCAATGGCCAGCAGCACGCACCGATGGGCAAACCCAATTTAATGGACCCATCAATATGTACTTAAGCTGTAAAATAACAATCAGGGTCTACTAATCTCATCCACAGAATGAATATATCAATTATCAACAAAAGGAAACATCAACATCAACATCAAGTCACAAGTAATTAAATCGGGGAACAACCCGATAATCAAGTCTGATACAATTGTTCATTAAACAAGAATGTAAATAGCATCACAGAATGAGTATAGAAAAAACTTATACTCAAAAAATCTATGGCAATCACCTAGTCCTCGATTCCTGGTTCTGCTCCTCTGTATGCACCTGTTCCTGCTTCTGCTCCTGCTAATGCTCCTGTCCTGTATACCTCAGAGTGGATCTCCTCTACTAATCATGGGGACATAATCCGGATCCAGGTCCTCAGGGAACATAGCAAGGTACAAAATAACTCATGCCAAAAATAAATGCAGTGCAACAATAAATGAAACAATAGGATAAACTTCTCAGGCGACTGCCGGTGCGAGCACTACTCAGTAGGCTGGTGTGGGCACTTCTCAGTGGGCTGGTGAGGGCACTACTCATTGGCCTGACTGGGGCACTTCTCAGGCGACGGCCGGTGCGAGCACTACTCAGTGGTCTGGTGCGAGCACTTCTCAGTGGGCTGGTGCGAACACTTCTCATTGGCCTGACTGGGGCACTTCTCAGGCGACGACCGGTGCGGACACTACTTAGTGGGCCCCCGAGGAAGATTCTCAGTGGGCCCCGAGGGAGATTCTCAGTGGGATAGCCTATTCGCCCCCGGAGTTACCAGCTATACGCATATTGTCACGCCCCAGTCCCAAAATGTCGAGGGACTGGAGACGTGCGCAATGGCCAGCAGCACGCACCGATGGATAACCCAATTTAATGGATCCATCAGGGCATGATTAAGCTGTAGTCTAACAGTAAATAGAACCAATGATACAGGTCACAGACTATTCTAATCTCATCCACAACAGATAATCACAGATTAAATGCCAGAAATAATGCAATAGAATAACTATCAAATCTCAATAAATATCTCGGTGAACAATCCGAGATTATGTCTGATACATCCAAAGCAAATAGACAGGAAATAAAGGAACTGGAAATAGAAACAGAAATAACTGACTATATACAGCCAATGCTCAGGGGGGGTCCTCTGGTGCGAGCTCGTCCTCAGGTCCTGGTACAGCTCCTGGAAGTGCTCCTGTACGGTGTATCTCTGGACGGTTCTCTTCGGCTATACCTGGGAACATAGTCCATTCCAGGTCCTCAGGGGACATAGGTACAGATAATACAAGCCAAAATATAAGCAGTGCAGAAATAAGGAGACAGCAGGGTGAACTATGTAACCAGCTAAGTGATAAATGCAAGTTGAGAGCATCACTAGAACTCAGGCTGAGACCGCTACAAGCTCTGTGTCGGGGAGCCGGTAGCAGTAATAACACGTAAAGGGTCTAGCTCTGCTGGAGAGTCTACGACCTCACACTAATAGTATATATATATATATGAAAACAGCCTGTAGCCTGTGTGTCTCTCCCCACCCAATGTAATCACACGTCTCATGTCCATGACACGCAAGATCATAACTAATGCAGCAGTCATATAATGTCTAGGAATAAACTGTCCATGTCATAACCTGTATCCTATACAGAATCATCGTGAATATCTCAAGAGGATTCTGTCTCATGAATAGTGTCAAGTGTCCTGGGTTTTGTTGTACTTGATAGGACAAGTACCAAGAGTAAGGGTATCGAATGTCCATATCTAAATGACGTACCCAACACCGCGTACGGGGTTGGCACCCGACTATGATCGGACACTAAGTACGTCGCACGTTTCATAGGTTAAGCAGTTAAAACAAGTTTATATGATTTTACACAAAAAATCCAGCAAAATATTATCACAGGAACTACTGAGATTTGACAAGCCTTACTTGCTCACTGATGCATAATTAAGTCCAGAAAATAAATAGCAAACTGCAGGGTTTGGCAAGGTACACTTGCCCACTGATGTAAAAATAGGTCAAGGAAATAGGTAGCAAGCTGCAAGTATTGGCGAGGTACACTTGCCTGCGGTTCCGGTTCCAATTGCGGCTCTGACTTCAGTTGGATTTGCAGACGGTACTCCGGTTGCTGAAATAAACATCACCATCAGATCCAAAAAATTTCAATCAGCTAGAAACGCCTATTCTTGGGTCCAATTTGGAGACAAGGGCAAAAACGACAGTTTCGGATCAAAACGGGGTTCGCATGTGGGCCCGCTTTGCACCGAAAAATGTGTCAGGGTCAAAGGTCTCCAAATTCACCAAACTTAGTGTCAACAGATCAGGAACGATGATACGAACCCAACGGAACTTCCAGAATTGGATTCCGATGAGCCGATCACAAAATCGCCCGTCGAGCGGGGCCTGTGGGGCCTACGACACGCGATTTCGTCAACGTTCTCAGAATCAAACCAAACTTGGGTCACAGGACCAACGTATTGCTACGAGTCCGATGGCGCAAGTTTCGTCTCGATCCGACGTGTGTACACAAAGTTAGGACGAAATACAGAAAAGTCGGATACGGGGCGATGTCCGCGGATACGCGTTAATTTCGGTGTGCACGCACACCCGAATCAGCTTCCGCGAAATCTTGCACGTCCGTATCGACGACGCGCACGTATCTGTGAAGACCGCGCTCGACCAAGTCGTCCCGTTTGGCGGGGCGTACCCAGTTCTGGGGTGAATAGGGTCGTTATTTTTCCTGTTTTTGGATCGCGGTGTGCGATCACCACAGGACGCGATGCCCCAAGCGATTTGTCCGGGCACCGAGAGGGTCATACAGGCTTCGCAACGCAATTTACGGAATCGAAATCCGAGCTACGAGCAAGAAAATACACGCACCTAAACGGGGTCAAAAAACAGGGTTCTCGTCGTGTCCGACACGTGTCGGATTCGGGGATCAAATTAGGGTTAGGGTTAGGGCTTGGGATTCCGGCGGCCACGCGACGGAGACGGCGGCGTGGGCGGCTGCGCTGCGGCGGAGGGGGCTGGGGGCAGCGCGGCGGCGCGCTGGGAGGCGGCGGAGGCGGCGCAGGGCGGCCGGAGGCACTGCTGCGGCCGCTGCTGCTGTTGTTGGGTGCTGTCGAGCGGGGAGGGGAGGAAGGAGGAGGTGGCTGACGGCGCTGTGGGGGCGGTGAGGCGGCTCAGGGCGAGGCCGGAGCGGCGTGGTGGTCGTAGTGGTGGGGGTAGACGGCCAGGGGAACGGGGGGATTATATAGGGCTGGGGAGGGCTGTCGTGGCCGAGGGAGGCGGAGGAGAGGGGGGAACGTGGCGAGGTGGCCGGGCGAGGCGAGGGCGGAGCTCCCGGCGGGCACGGCAGTGGACGCGGGGGAGGGGGACGCGTGGGGAAGGGGATGGGTGGACGGGCGGGTAGCGGGTCTCGGGTCGGGTCTGGCGGATTCGACCCGACCCGCTAGGCAGGGGGCTGGGCCGGGTTGGGGCTGGGCCCGGTTTGGGCCCAATGGGCCGGGCCGGGCTCGGATTTTTATTTATTAAAATTAATTAATTAATTAAATCAATATTAATTAAATAATTAATTAATCAATTATTTTTAGGTGTTTTAAAAATAGGTCCGGGGCCCAATAAATTCTAGAAAAATTATCCTAAGTCCAATTTTTTATTTTACACCCAAAAATATTATTTTCATAATATTTTAATACTATTTATTATCATTTAAAAATCATTTAAATATTAAAATCCTGTTTTTAATTTACAGAAAATTCCCTGAAAATTTCAGAAAATTGTAAAAAATCAAGTTTTGGAAATTTGGAAAATCAGGGGGTTTACACATATCTTGACAACTCCATCAGCATCGATGCCATCTCAAATGGAGGACAGTCAAGGAGGTGGTGATGATGCCGCCCCGAAGAATATACAGAAAAAGAGGGACCGACTCAATCTAAGAGAGATTGATCGTCTGAACTATCAAAAATTAGCCAAGAGAGGTCGATGAAATTGTTATATCAGTATCAACTTTATTTTAATGTAACTTTCTTCTATTTAAATAAAATTATATATTGTTCTCATAAAATAAAACTATTTAAAAATCTATGACAATGGCTTCATTCTCTTGGTTGGTTTACATCTCCTTCTATTGTGTCCTAAAATATTGCAGTTACTACATCGAAGATCTCTTGAAGCTTGATCATTCGCTTTGATCCGGTTCTTCTTTGGTCTTTCCTCCTTGCGTCGTACATCTGGTACTCCAATGTGTCCTCTAACCAATGTATTTTGGAGGTTGTAGGAGACTGAAATTGGCTCCAGGTGTGGCTCATATACGCTTCTTAATGCTTGCTTATAGAAAATACCTGGATAAAACTTGTCACTACCACATTTTCTAGGAAATGATATTTTAGTCATTTTATAATTAATTAAATATTGTTCATGATTGAATAATTATTTATTGTATTATTTAATTATTGTTAGATGTTAGTTTATTATTTTGGACTTGTGTTAGTGGACCTAACTAGTTTAGATTAGATCCATGGACCAATATTTTAATTTAGTTAGAATTGAGCCCAATTAGAAGCTCATTCATCAGGAGGAATTAATTAAACCCATTAGACTAGAACCTTCTCTCCTTAATTATTTCTTCATGAGAGGCCCCAAGGGGTATTTTAGACATTGCATAGTAGCTTGGGGAGGGGGTTAAGTGGCCGACCATGATATTAGGAGAAAATTTTCTCTCTCCTCATTTTTATTACAAATCTAGATCTAGAATTCCCTCTTCCCAATTTCTTCATTCTCACACCAAATTTATTTCCAATTGCTTCCCAAATCATCATTGGAGGCTATTGAAACAAGAATCTATAAGAAGAAAGCAAGGATCTACAAGAAGGAGCAAGGATCTACAAGTTGGAGGCTCATTTCACCCAATTTGAAAGTTTTATTGGGAATCCATCTCCCAATAGGTAAAATTCAGTTTTTTCTCTGTATTTAGACTCTAAATATATGTTTTAATCATTAGGAACCACCCCATATGCTAAGGCTACCCATAGGAATTGAAATTAGGTTCATAGGAGGCCTTTGGAGAAAGTTATGGTATATTTTGTGTCAATTTTGGAGGAATTTCGAGATTGACACATGTTGTGTTTGTCAATTGGTCAATTAGACCAAATTGACATGTGTTTGATTATGTGTGGCTAGTGTCGTATCCATAATTGGATACGTGTAGGCCTATCCCAATAATTTGAAGATACGGATTAATTTTTGGGTTTTCTTCTGACACGGAGGTTTGTGCATGTCACATTTTGACACAGACACGTAGATGTGTAATTGATTCTTCGTATTGTTCATATATACTATTTTAGACTTGCTCGTGTCCTTCGGAGTATGTTTGGTTGTGTGATGGACTCATATTGCATGCGTATCATAGATCTAGTGTGATACGGGTGCGATGCACTCCACGTGTTTGTTTTATTTCATTCTTAGATTCATTTTGCCATATAATAGCTATAATTATCATTGTTATATATATATATATATATATATATATATATATATATATATATATATATATATATATATATATATATATATATATATATATATAGTATATATAGTATATATCCATAACCCCCCCCCCCCCCCACACACACACACATATATATATATATATATATATAATTAGATAGTGTTATGTTCATATGTATGTATATAGATATCTATATGAGAGTAACACACACACACACACACACACACACACACACACACACACACACATATATATATATATATATATATATATATATATATATATATATATATATATATATATATATATATATATATATATAGGTGTTTGTGTGTGTGGATGTGTTAAGAGAGGGGGGTCGGGTCAGCTGCAGTACATAGTTTCAGCAGCAATAACATGCAGTATCAATAGCATAGAGCCAACAGCAACTACAGCAGTTCAGGCAGTGGCAGTGAGCAACACAGCTAGTAGCACGAGCAGCAGCAGCAAAGCCAAGCAGTGGCAGCAACTACAGTGAAGCTGCAGTGCAGCAACATTAAGGAGATTTGGCAGCCTGTGCAGCACGCAGCAGCAACTGCAGAACACTCCAGCAGCAGCAGCAGCTTCGGGCACAACAAATGCAGCAACTTGGTGAGCAATCAGCATCCAGTGTGCACAGCTAGGTAAGTTATTAGTAGTTAGTTTCATTAGATAGTTAGTTAATTATTTAGTAAATAGTTAGTTATCTAGTTACTTAGTTATTTATATATATGTACATGTTATTAGACTAGTAATTACATAGATACTTTGATTTCTAGCTAGTAGTTATATATATATATATATATATATATATATATATATATATATATATATATATATATATATATATATATATATATGTACTTTTGTTGTCTAGTAGATTTAATATATAATTACTAGTATATATATATTAAATCTACTAGACAACTAAAGTACACACACACACACACACACACACACATATATATATATATATATATATATATATATATATATATATATATATATATATATATATATATATATATATATATATATGTGTGTGTGTGTGTGTGTGTGTGTGTGTGTGTGTGTGTGTGTGTGTGTGTTTTAGTAGTTTGATATTATGTAATACTTGTTAGTTATAGTTTAATTTTGGGTAGTTAGTATATACTAGGAATCACATTACCTTGTAATACCAAGGTTAATGTCAAGGTATTGGGTTGATACTCAAGGTATTGGGTATGAGTATCAAGATGGAGGTTTAGTGGTGTGATACCACATTGGTTCAAAGCTAGGGTATCCCCTTAGCATTAGTTTAATAAGGAATATTATATATTATTGAGTGTATATACATATTGTGATATTCTCATATCTAATTATTTATGTATCTTACGATACGGTATCTTTTAGTATCATAGTATAGCTAGTGTGGCCTAGTTACATAGTGTATAGACCCAATATCCTAGAGATAGACTCGTACAAGCTAGAAATAGCCAGTTTGACTTAGAATTGACCTAGTTTGACTATTTTGACTTAGAAATGGCTTTTTGATCTAGAAGTTGACTAGTTTAACTTATTTTTATTCCAAAATCTTGTATTGATATAATATTTTATATCTAGGTCTTCGAGGCACCGTACCAGACATCTGTGATACCGTTCACCGGATTTCAGGCGAGTACATTCTCTGATAGTTTCTCATTTATGATATCCTCTATGCTCATTGTATCTAGTGTAGATATCATTATTTTTTTGACACGATGGTTACACGAATTGGTATTGTAAACTCCCTCGACCAGATTTCAGTAATTTAGGATTAGTTTAGACTAATTAAAATTATAGCAATTTTTTTTAAAATTTTATTTATTATATAATCTATTGATTGTGCACATGTTCATTACACAATTAATTAGGGCATCCCACTAGCTGTTAAACCCTAAACAAATTTCACATACCTGCCCTAGACTTGTTAGACTATTTTTTCTGTATTTTGTGCAACTTCCAGAAACCTTGTTTGATGCTTCGTTTTAGTCGTACAAATATCGTTACAAACGTACGTATTTATTTCCTATTTAATTTTCTGCTCTTTATCCATCTCTGTACCCCTAGAGATTTGAGGACCAGTAGGCACCTGTTTTGCCCAAACAAAAATACGATAATATTCTAGACTAAATATACTACAATTAGTGTATTGACACCGTAGAAAAATTATGACCCTAATAGCCTCTAAATAATTAGTGAACACCGTGCGCAGTATTTATTAATTAATAAATACGAGGACCCGTATCACCTAAGAAATCAGACCCTACCTCTGCCCAGACTCACCCCACACTGTCCAAAACATTTTTCCCAGCTTTTTCCCCCATTTTTGTACAATTTAGTAATTCGGGGAATCAGTAATTAAAATTTGGTAAATTACGAAATTACGCAAAATACAAATTTTATGCTTTTATGCAATTTATAAAAAGTTAGGGGTTTTTATGCAAAATTGCATGCAAGGTGGCAAAATTCTATTGGCTAGACCATAGGTGTATGGGACCCACCCAAAACACCCAGAAAAATCTAGGAGAAATATCCCCAAAAATTGAATTTACCAAAATATCCCCAAAAATCGAATTTACCAAAATATCCCCAAACTTTCCTTTATTTACTAAATTGCCATTGCCTACAACCCCTATAAAACCCGACCCCCCCTCTCTTCAAACCCTCACAGCCCTCACCTCCGACCACCGCCTCCGGCCAAACCCTGCCCGACCCTTCGCCGTGACCCCCTCTCCCCTCCGGCCAAGTCCCACCCCCAGCCACCGCCTGCTCCGCCGTGGCCAGCCACTGCAGACCCATCCCGACTTCACCTCCACAGCACCACCACCACTCCCATCCACCCCCAGCGCCACCTCCGGCCGTCGCCGACCACCGCCACCACCCCCAAACGCCTCGCCGTCGTCCCCTCCGTCGAACCAACCCACCACCACCACCCCACGACACCTCCAGCCACCGCCCTGACCTCCACAGTGCCCCGGCCGAATTCTCGACTACACCACCACCCTCACCTCCGGCGGCCTCCAGCCTCCACCACCGCCGTCGTGGACCTCCGCCACCACCACCAACCTGACCGCCACCCTCCCCTCTGTCGAACCCACCGCCTGTCCGGCCACCTCCGCCGCTCCTCCGCCGCCGGCAGCCCCCGCACTTAACTGCTGCTGCTGCTGCCAGTAACTACTGCTGCTATTCTCGCTCCTCCGGCCGCCTCCGGCCGACTCCGCCGCCGTCCACCCCGCCGTCGACGACCTGTGGGACCCCCCCTGTCAGTAGGTATACCCCCTAAACCTAATATATATGTAATTATATATATATACCTATATGTATACCTATATGTATATATATGTATATATATATGTATATAAATATGTATATATATGTATATTTATATATATATATATATATATATATATATATATATATATATATATATATATATATATATATATATTATATTATATAATATATGTTATATACTGTTATTATACAGTATAATTATACTATATATATTTTTTATTATTTATTAAATATATGTATATATTTATATATATATATACATATGAATACTATACATATATATTTATATTATGTATAGATATATTTATATAACATATTATGTATATATATTTATGTATATATATATATTTATATATAACATATTATTTATGTTATATTATGCATTTTTATTCTGTTTTATATATATATATATATATATATATATATATATATATATATATATATATATATATATATATATATATACATAGTATATACAAATATGTGTATACACATATATATAAATATATATAGTTATATATAATATGTATACTATATGTATATAATATTATATAACATATTATTTATATGTTATATATATGCTATGTATTAAATATATTATTATTAATAAATATTGCTGGATAATACAGCATATGTATATATGTATATTTTATATTTCTGCACTTAATTTATTTCCTGCACCTATTATATATATATATAAATTATATATATATATGTTATCTATATATATATTAATATCCAGCTGGATAATACAGCTTATATATATATTATATATATTTTCAATTCTTACAATGTCATTTCAATTTATTACATAATATTATATATTACTGAGCTGGATATTACAGCCTACATATATATATATATATATATATATATATATATATATATATATATATATATATATATATATATATATATATATATATATATAATATACATTTACAATTCTTGCACTGTCTTCAATTTATTATATATGTACATATATATATTATCTATTATATAATTTATAATTACATTCCTGCCCTGTCAATTCATTTTATCTATATTATTATTACATCAGTGGATATACCCTGAATATTTATATTATTATATCAGTGGATACACCCTGATAAATTATATTATTATATGTATATAGCAGTGGATATACCCTGCTACTATTATAATTGCTATATATTTATACCTGCATTGTCTGTTCTTTATATACTATATATACTGCTATATATATTATATCTATATATATACATACTATATATATCTATATTATATATGTGTATATATATATGCTTTATGTTACAACCATGATATTCACGAACCCTGTCTATTTTTAACAGAAACCAACTTCAGCACAGCCAGTGACCCCCAGTCACAAGCACCCTCAACCCTGACTGTGAGATCAGGTTTTCAGTACTATCAGGGAGTAGGCAAGTATACCTTGCCAAGTTAATGTTCAAATTCAATTATTGATATCTGCTTTGTTCCTGAATTTCATATACCATGATTACCTGAGACTGCCTTGGGTACAGTCAACTGATACGTTGACATTAGCATATTTAACTTAGTCTTACAGACTCACCATTTGCTGTGAGAGTATTCTAATATTCTCCTAGACCCTAACACGGGAACACGCAACATGGTTGCAATGCATATTGGGATGCGAGCTGCGTAGTTGATTAGCTACCAGTACGTGTGACCCGCATCACGGATTAGAATAATTCAGGAATAGTATGACTTGACATTTAGTTTCATTGGGATGAGAAAGATAACTAGTAGACGTATGGGACACCCCCTCCATAAATGTTTTATACTTTCGTACCATGATGGTCGATTGCAGAGTTCCCTTGAGTCATGGGGCATATGACACATATACTAGCCAGTCCCCACGATTGGTGAACTACGTCAGCATATGTCTAGCCGACACAATCCCATGCGTACTACAAGGTCTTTACTTGCATTTCACTTAGAATGATTAGCACCCTGTATTTATTTTCTTTATTCAGTATTTACATACATGGCATGTCATTTTCTGTATCTTGTTATGTCCCACTGAGGACCTGGTTCCCTGCCAGATCTAGACGAGGCTTTCTACCCCACTGTGTACGGCCCTGATCAGGAGGCTAGATGTGTTACCGAGGAGGAGCTCGAGGAGACACCCTCAGAGTATGCTTGACCCTAGAGGCATGCCACCTGGAGATGGAGATGTTTTGATCAGATAGACACTGCTTAGTCTATCTAATTTTTTCTGCGCTATTATCAGTTTTTGTAGTAGGCTTGTAATCTCACCAGTTGTGTATTGTATCAGACTCAGTTTTATATATATTCAGCACTTGCTTTTCTGACATTTTGTTGTGGATGAGATAGTTTTGCCTGTGTTGTTCTTGTAGTATCTTAGGACAGCGTAGCACGTCCCTATGGGTCTATTCAAAATAGATTAAGCCCTTAGTGACGTGTCAGCTGGCCAGTGACACGTGGCCTAGTTCCTGACATTTTGGGACTGGGGAGTGACAGGTATATCCGGATCTCGTCATGAGATGTTATTCCTTGGTATGTATGGTGTATCTTATGCAAGCCTTGTTTCCTTGTACATGTATAGACACTGAATCTTGGGGAGACTTGCTACATACCCAGTGATTCCCGTGTCATAACGTACCATGGTTGGATCCACTATACCAGTCAGGGGCGGGGAGTATTTAGTGTAGATATGTGATCATACCCTCCTTATGCATATTTTGTTCCTTGTGAGTGTTGGTCATACACCGCACGTATGATTAATCAGGCCTTTATCCTTGTGCAAGTTCCCAAGCCGATCACATGTTAAAGCTAGTACTCACTTACTTAGTTGTAATATTTCTTGTTCATTCTATATTTCTCATTCTTGTATTTACTTTTAGTATTTCCTTTATTGTATATCTCTTGTATCTATATGTTGTATCTTGTATATTTATATCTATTTACTGTTACATAGTTTATATCATTTATTAGAACTGCTGTTAGAGATGTACTCTGCTCCTTTTCTGACTGTATATTTTTTTTTCCATATGACACTAAGGAGTAGTACCCCACTCACTACGGAACTCACGATGTTGTGGGCTTAGATCCAGAGACCTTGGCTCAGGAGGGTCTCATCCTGACTGAGACGGACGACTCAGGACTTGTAGCTTCTTAGTTAGACTTTTTATACTGGATTTGTCTCCAGCATTGTTATTAATTCTCTCTGACTCATTTGATTTTATTACTTGTCTCATGAGTTGTATTGTGACTCTTATATTCTTTTATCATATTCGTGCTTATTTCCATCTTAGATCTGTGATTGAGTATATTCATATTGTTGGTGGCATATTCGTATTGATAGATAGTTTACCCAAACAGCGTTCTACTGTCGATTCTGCGGCGTAGGCTGGGCGTTGTTCACTACCTGCATTCCTATATCGGGTGCGGGTCGTGACACATTTTTTGTGGTAGCCCATGCAGGTTTTCGAGGTTGCAATTAGTGCGATTCGTAGTGGTGCTCTAAATTGAGTGCTATTACGAGCATGTTTCAGGATGTAGGATATAGGCTATAGGCTAAGAATACTCAATCACATCTAGGAAAAACTCTATTGATTCAATTCAACTGTCTTCCTTGATATTTATGTTGATCTTTAATTGTCCTTCCTTGAATGTATTATATCATGTTCCATATTGATTCTTTCCTTTCGCTTTGTCTCAGGATGCCGCCTAAGACTAGATCACAGCAGGGGGAGCATCTTCTGAGAGATCTGCGACTTTCCGAGGGCCTGCGACTGTCACTTCTCCGATTATTAGCGTATCAGCTGCATTCGAGGGTCTACCTCCAACTCAGAGGACTGTTCCGACTGTATCTGAGGGACTTTCACCTCCACCTTCTGTGCCGACAAATACGATACAAATGTTCACACTGTTTCACGAGATGTTGGAGGCAAAGAGGGCTCAGTCCGAGGTAGACCAACGTGTTACGACAGGGCATTGAGAGTGCTCATCAGCTTGCCATTGTCGTAGTAAAGAGAGGAGTTCCGGTCCAGCAGCAGGTTGCCCAGCTTCTACCAGACAACATTCAAGGCTTCAAGAAGCTGGAACCTCGGATCTTCAAGGGGACGGAGGGCATCATCTACGCTGATGATTGGTTCGAGGATATTGAGCGTCTCATGAGGGTGTCTCATCTTTCTGAGGATTGGAAGGTTGAGGCAGTAGGACTTCAGCTGTTCGACGTCGCCCACACTTGGTTCAGGAACGAGCCACTTATTGCTGATGTAGGGCAGTCTTAGGAGGTATTCAAGGACCTCTTCAAGAAGAAGTTCTTTGCTCGGGCAGACAGGTTAGACTTGGGGAGGCAGTTTGAGAGCCTTATTCAGGGGAGCATGTCTGTGGAGGAATACGTCGCAGAATTCGGTAGGCTGAGCCATTTTATGGAGTATTTGGTGAGGGAGCCAGAGGTTCAAGCTATTCATTTTCACGAGGGTCTGAACTGGGAAGTGAAGATCCCCACTCCATCTTTTTATGAGACCTACTCGAAGATACTTGCGGAGGCACGCAAGGTTGAGCGGGAGTTGGGTTTGAAGCCCAAATAAGATCGCGATTCTTTTCTGGGGGCTAACAGCAGCACAGTGACTGCCAAGCGTCCTCATTTCTAGTGCAACTTGTGGTATTCCCGCGAGAGTCTTGTTGCATGCCTGTGAATCCATTACTCTGCATCCAAAATAAACTATGAGAAGCGTACAAAAGAATCAAGGCAGGATGCAAGTCAATAAATTATTTTGAAGTCGATATAGAGGTCAAGAACGAATCAATCAAGTGGATGAGATCATATAACTTATCCTATCCTTGTCGCAGGCTTGCTCAGTTCCTTAGTTGAAACCGAAACAATTTAGTCGTAGACCTGCATGGGCCACCACAAAAACTATGTCATGCCCCTGTCCCAAAATACCGAGGGACTAGCCACGTGGCAATGGCCAGCGGCACACACCAATGGGCAGACCCAATTTAATGGACCCATTAGGGTGTACTTAAGCTATAAATAACAATAAATAGGTCTACGATACAAGTCACAGTCTAATTCTAATCTCATCCACATAAGGTAATCACAGATCAAATGCCAGAATAATTGAAATAAAATATAATCTAACAAGTCTCAATAAAAAGTGTCTCGAGGAACAACCCGAGAATAAGTTTGATACATCAATTCAATAGACAGGAAATAAAGTAACTAGAAACAGAAATAACTGAGTATATAAAGCCAATACTCAGGAGAAATCCTCTGGCACAACCTCGTCCTCGGGTTCTGGCACTGCTCCAATGTATGCTCCTGTCCCGTACACCTCGGGATAGATCTCCTCTACTAAACCTGGGGACATAATCCGGATCCAGGTCCTCAGGGGACATAGCAAGGTACAATAATAACTCAAGCCAAATAATGTAGTGCAGTAATAAATGAATCAATAGGGTAAACTATGTAACCATCTATGTGATATGCAAATGAGAGCATTAATCATACTCAGGCTGAGACTAATATAAGCTCTGTGTCGGGAAAATCCATAGCAGCATTTTCTCTAAGGGCCAGTACATGTGCCAAAGCTCTGTGTCAGAGTCTAAGGCACCTCCAGATAACTATATATATATATATATATAATATAATCAGCCTTTCGTATGGTAAGTCTCTCCCCACCCAATGTAATCGCACGTCTCATGTTCACGATGTCTCATGTCCATGTCACGCAAGATCATGACCTCTAACTGATGCAGTGAGTCATAATGATAGCTAAGCATATGCAATAAAGTCTATGTCACGAATCCGATAACCTATATAGAATCACCAAAAATAACTCAAAAGATTCTGTCTCATGAACAGTGTCAAGTGTCCTATGGTATGGCGTACTTGATAATGCAAGCACGAAGATATATATAGTGTCGCGATATCAATCTCTAGTGACGTTACACGACTCCGCGTACGGCATCGACACCCGAATGTTATTCAGACGCTAAGCAATGTCACACGGTCCTAGGTTGAACATTTATATCAAGATTATATATATATATGTACAAAAAAACTCAAACAATACTATAACAGGAATCACTGCAAGTTGGCAAGGTACACTTGCCTGGGATTTGGTTTCCAAATGTTGCTCTGGTATCAGCGAGATCTGCAGGTACTCCTCTGGTTGCTGAAATAAACACTACCATCATGCTCAGAAGATATCAAATAGCTAGAATTGTCTGTCCATAAGTCCAATTTGGATACAGGGACAAAATTGACAGTTTTTGGTCAAAGCGGGGTCCACATGTGGCCCACTTCGAACCGAAAAATGTGCCAGAGACAATATTCTCCAAATTCGTTAAACTTAGTGTCTACAAGTCCAGAACGAGGATACGAACCCAAAGGAATGTCCAAAACTGGATTTCGATGAGCCGATCACAAAATCGCCCGTCAAGTGGAGCCCTAGGGCTCACGATACGGGATTTTGTCAACGTTCTCAGAATCGAACCAAACTTGGCTCACAGGACCAAAAAACTACTACGAATCTGATGGCACAAGTTTTGTTTCAAAACGACGAGCACACACGAAGTTACAATGAGTTTCAAAACAGGGTCGATACGGGGCGTTGTCGACGGATACGCATTAATTTCGGTGTGCACGCACATCCAAATCAACTTTCGTAAAATTTCACACGTTCGTATTAACGGTGCGCACCTTTCGATGAAGTTCACACACGACCAAGTTGCCTCGTTTAGCGGACGCACTCAGTTCCGAGAAAAATTGGGTTTTAAAAGACCAAGTTTTTGGCCATTGTCACCCACGAATAACATGTAAATTACAGCTCAATAAATTGAACTAAAATAGGGTTTTAAAACTTGGTCATAAGGTCTAAATTACTATTCAAGTAGATTTTGAAAATAGTTAACAGGTTGCACGTAAAACAGTCGCGAACAGGGGAGTTCGGGACAATTTCTGAATTTTCAGAAATCGTTTTTTTCCAGATTTTGCATTGCAGTTTGTGGCCGACACAGGACACGATACCCCGAATGAGTTGCACGGGTTTCGAGAGGGTCACGCGGTCTACGCGTAGGATTCGACAGAACATAATTTGGATTAACACACCTGGAGATATGAGAGCTAGAAGAGGGGTACCTCACTGTTCCGAAAGGACGCGACGCGGCGGCACGGCGGCGGCGGCGGCTGAGCTACGACTGCTGGGGGCCGTGGGGGTCGCGGTTACGGTGGAGGTCACCGGGGGAGCTTGTTGGCCGGAGTGGCAGAGTCGGGGCGGGGGTTGCGGTGGTGGTTGCGGTGTAGGGGCTCGGGGGGGTCTTAAATATGGAAGGGTAGAGGGAGAGGCGGGGGTCGTGGGCGGGGCGGGTCGTGGCCGCGGAGCGGGAGGGCGGGTCGTGCCGCCAGCAGGGTCGGGGGAGGGGCGGGTCGTGATCGCGGAGCGGGGGGCGATCGGGGGATCGGGGGTTCGTGGGAGAGAGGGGAGCGGGTGAGGGGTCGTTGTCGGGTCGGGTCGGGTCCGGATCCGATCTGATCCATTAGGTTAGGGTTTGGGTCAGCTGGGTTTTACGATGATGAAGTGACACCAGTGGGTGGAGGTCAATCAGCTCAACAAAGCCATCAAGCAGGTCGACCTACCTCAAGATTTCGGCGAGACGATATTCCACCACCGCCGCAGTTTCCTCCACAGATGCCTACCTTTCCACCAGGACAGCCTATGGATGGTCAGCAAATGTTCTAAATGTTCTGCGCAATGATGCAAGCTCAACAGCAGATTCATCAAGAGGCTCAGCATCACGAGGCAGAGAATCTGAGAAATAGCATAGTGACTGCACTGGAGCAGGTGAACCTACCAGCTCGGCGGCCATCGACGGGCTCTATCACCGATTTTTGCCAACTGAAGTCCCGCACCTTTTATGGCAAGGAGGAGCCCACTGAAGTTCATGAGTGGCTCACAAACACTCAACATCAATTAGAAGCAGCTGAGCTTCCAAAGAGAGCGTTGGATGATTACCGTCCGGATGCAGTTGACGGGCAATGCACATCACTGGTGGCTATATGAGGAGAGACGGCTCGGACCAGACCGATTCACTTGGGAGGAGTTCTCCAGACTCTTTCAGGAGATGTACATTCCATCTATTTCTTGATCAGAACTTTGGAACAAGTTCAATCGCCTCACTCAAGACAGTATGACAGTGGAAGAGTACAATGCGGAGTTCATTCGTCTGAGTCGCTCCGCCCCTACCCTGATCCCGACAAAAGAGGAGAATGCTGAGAAATTTTTCGACGGACTAAACTTTGAGTTACAGAGATTGATCGGATCCGTTGCACCTACTTCCTACATGGACGTCCTTGCTGCAGCCCTACGCATGGAGCGCGTCACCAGGAGAGAGTCCAGCCTTAAGCGGCCATTCACATCAGCACTAGCCAGAGCACCGCAACAAAAAACTGCAAAAAGACCTCACATGCACCAACCACATAGAGCATCTACACCACTAGCACTAGTCCTACCTTCTTGCTACTATTATGGCAAGGCAGTCCATCTTGCCAAGGAATGCCGACGTAAATTGGGATTATGTTTAGCTTGCGGATCCAATCAGCATTCAGTGAGGGATTGCCCTAAGCCTCGAGAAGGAGCACCGATAGCAAATCGACAAGCTTCGCCAGCACCGGAAGGATATCAGCCGAGGCCACCCTTGGTACCTCGAGCAGCACTCTTCCAGCAGGCCCCGCAACAGCAGAGGGTACCACCACAAGGACGCGGACAAGCTTATGCGATGATGATGGAGGACTCACAGACTCGTAGAGTAGCGAATGCGCGTAAGATTTAAGTTATTCATAGATATCTATTTCTAGTGATGCTTTAGCACGTGCATGTTAGTTCATGACCTTAGCCTTAACCCTAGTATTTTGAACTTACTAGTGATTGATACCTAAGTTTTCCTAAGTTGTAGATTTCCTTACTCTATCAAGATTTCCTTACTCTTGAATTACTTATCTAGAAAAAAAATTATGTGTTCCACTTGATCCTCACACTTTTCCTTCGATTTCTCTTTGATCATGATTCTTTATCCTTTGTCTTACTTCAAACATGTCTTGCAACCGCATCATCTCTGTTGTCAGTTATTTTCTTAATTGCGAGGATGCAATTCTTTTAAGGTGGGTAGATTGTAACACCCTATTTTTTAAAAATTTTAAAAAATAAATTTTCTGGATTTTTCGGTAATTTTTAATTAATTATTAACAAAGTCCTTCATGGATTAATATTTTTATGGATTAAATTAAGTATTAAAATATTACAAAAATTATATTTTTGGGTGTATTATTAATTATTGGATGTTGTGTAATTTTTTTAGAATTTATTGGGCTCAAAAACTATTTTTAAATAGCTAAATACCAAGGATTTAATTAAACCAACTTAAACCCAATTAAACCGGACTGAACCGGGTTGAACCGGACTGAACCCGGCCCAAGTGAACCAAACCGGGCTAAACCCAGATGACCCAAACCCTAACCTAATGGGTCGGATCGGATCCGGACCCGACCCGATAACGACCCCTCACCCGCTCCCCTCTCTCTCCCACGAACCCACGATCCCCCGATCACCCCTCGCTCCGCGGCCACGACCCGCCCCGCCCCGCCCCGCCCACGACCCCCGCCTCTCCCTCTCCCCTTTCCTATTTAAGACCCCCCCCCGAGCCCCTACACCGCAGCCACCACCGTCAACCCCCACCCCGACTCCGCCACTCCGGCCGACAAACTCCCCCGGCGACCTCCGCCGTAACCCCGATGCCCCCGGCCGCCGACGATGACCCCCACGGCCCCCAACAGCCGTAGCTCAGCCGCCGCCGCCGTGCCCCCGCATCGCGTCCTTTCGGAACAGTGAGGTACCCCTCTTCTAGCTCTCGTATCTCTAGGTGTGTTGATCCAAATTCTGTTCTGTCAAATCCTACGCGTAGACCGCGTGACCCTCTCGAAACCCATGCAACTCGTTCGGGGTATCGCGTCCTGTGTCGGCCGCAAACTGCGACGCAAAATCAGAAAAAAAAAAAACCATTTCTGAAAATTCAGAAATTGTCCCGAACTCTCCTGTTCGCGACCGTTTTGCGTACAACCTGTTAACTGTTTTCAAAATCTACTTAAACATTAATTTAGACCTTATGACCAAGTTTTAAAACCCTATTTTAGTTCAATTTATTGAGCTGTAATTTGCATGTTATTTGTCACGCCCCAGTACCCAAAATACGTAGGACTAAGAATACGTAACACGCCCAGCCGTATGTATACGAACTCCAATATATTGAAACCATATACACACGTACGTTGTACATGAATATCCAATCCACCAGTAGTAATATACTGTCACAACAAGTCACACACATTCTATATCTCATCCACAGCACAAATAATAAGTAGGAATAAATAGCTGAATAATAACTGGATATCCAAGATGAGTATCAAGTCTGATAGTCGGGTGGAAACAAATCCACTACAAAATGACTATACTGCAGTAGCAACAAAATCTCTAAACAGTGGAAATAAATTACAGATACTCTGAGGGTAAGTCCTCCTCAGCCTTGTAAGTAGAGTCAGGTCCAGGTCCGTACTCCTGTGGATACTCCTGCTCGTCCATATCTGAAAAGGGGCCAGGTCCTCAGAGGGACGTAACAAGATACATAATAACATGCCAATAAAGTACTGAAATATAAACATCCAATGGGTCGTCTAACCGTCTAAGTGAATGCAGTTTAAGAACAACTTTCCACCAAGTGGGCTACCTGGCCATATAGTGGGATTGGCATGATTCTTTCGGAGAATTAGGGGCCTACCAAGCATGTCGTCTTTTGAACGGCAGAGGCCGCCAAATAGTATAGGGGTCATCTTGACCGCGTATCTCCGGTGGAGCGTACGGGTGACATAAAAAAAAGTACCAAGGAGCCCAAATATCTTACTTGTTATTTTTCCCACCCCATGCTCTAAGCATGTAACATCCATGACACGATTTGGCTCATAGTCTATCTTTAGTACAATAGCCCAATCCTACAACCAAACAAGGACAAGGATTGTACCGCCATACTACAATAGGCTATGTCCCACTAATAACTGCTAAGTCCTCTAGCATACAAAGTTTCTATCAGCAGTTATTCCTAACGCACGGCTCATACGTACAGGAGGCCAGACCTGTCACGCAGTCCGTGATCTATATGAGACTCACAACTCGTGTATCAACTGTGTCACGGATAATGAACCTAATGATGCTCCATAATGATGGGGTGGTCTCACAAAGTAGGTCCAAAACTTACGTAAATAAAACATGATACGACGACATCGTCGTTGCCACCCAAGTTCCCTTGGACGCACAATTTATATAGCAATAAATGAACTAAATAAGCAGAAATAAATTATGCAGGCATCATGTGAAATATAAATAATAGTACGATGGCAAGGTATACTTGCCGAACAAGAGTTCTGTATAGTGCAGGTGTCCAATACTTATGTTAAGTTTAGTGAAAGAAGTGGGGTTAGTGTTTGGGAGAGTTGTAATATATATAGAGATCAAGAGGCGGTGGAGAAACCTAGTGGTCTCAAAAGCCACTGCTGCTGTTTCTTTCTTTCTTTCTTTCTTTGGTTTTTGGTTTTGGTGGAGGAGAGTTTAGTAATAATAGGGATAAGAAGCGGTGGAATGAGGCGGTGGTATTGTTGCTGATATTTTTCTTCACACGCGCGGAGAAGGAAGCAAAGTTGGTTTTTGCTACTTGCTGCTGTTGATATTTTGTTCCCCTAACGGATCCGGGTAGGGACTAAACGGGTAGGGTAGGCTAAGGGGTTTGGGTTAGATCCAATAGGAATTATATAGATATACACATATCCATTCATAGAAAATTCTAAAATTATATTGGTGCATACCATTAAGCTAGCAACTGTCCAAAGGGTCTCCTACATGGAATAAATTAGGAAAATTTATAATGGCTCCATAAATCTCCTAAATGCACAGACATCTTAAATAAAATCTATTTTCTCTATTTAGCTCATAACTACTAAATAATTAATAATAGAAAAATACGGTTTTCAGAATTAGGGGTTTTACATATTCGCGGGTGAAAATGGCCAAAAACTTGGTCTTTTAAAATCTAATTTTTCTCGGAACTGAGTGCGCCCCGCTAAACGAGGAAACTTGGTCGTGTGCGAACTTCACCGAAAGGTGCGTACCGTTAATACGGACTGTAAAATTTTACAGAAATTGATTTGGATGTGCGTGCACACCGGAATCAACGCGTATCCGTCGACAACGCCCTGTATCGGCCCTATTCTGAAACTCCTTATAACTTCGTATGTGCTCGTCGTTTCGAAACGAAACTTATGCCATCGGATTCGTAGAATTTTTTTGGTCATGTGACCCAAGTTTGGTTCAATTCTGAGAACGTTGACAAAATCCCATATCGTGGGCCCCACGGCTCCACTTGACGAGCGATTTTGTGATCGGCTCATCGGAATCCAGTTCTGGATATTCCGTTGGATTCATATCATTGTTCTGGACTTGTAGACACTAAGTTTGACGAATTTGGAGAACATTGTCTCTGACACATTTTTTGGTGCAAAGTGGGCCACATGTGGACCCCGCTTTGACCAAAAACTGTCAATTTTGCCCATGTGTACAAATTGGACTTATTGACAGAAAATTCTAGCTATTTGATATCTTCTGAGCATGATGGTAGTATTTATTTCAGCAACCAGAGGAGTACCTGCAGATCCCGCTGATACCAGAGCAACATTTGGAAACCAAATCCCAAGCAAGTGTACATTGCCAACTTGCAATGATTCCTGTTATAGTATTGTTTGAGTTCTTTGTACATATATATATATATACTCTTGATATAAATGTTCAACCTAGGACCGTGTGACATTGCTTAGCATCTGAATAACATTCGGGTGTCGACGCCGTATGCAGAGTCGTGTAACGTCACTAGAGATTGATATCGCGACACTATATATCTTCGTGCTTGCATTATCAAGTACGTCATACCATAGGACACTTGATACTGTTCATGAGACAGAATCTTCTGAGTTATTCCTGGTGATTCTGTATAGGTTACCGGATTCGTGACATAGACTTTATTGCATATGCTTAGCTATCATTATGACTCGCTGCATCAGTTAGAGGTCATGATCTTGCGTGACATGGACATGAGACATCATGAACATGACGTATGATTACATTGGGTGGGGAGAGACTTACCATACGAAAGGTTGATTATATTATATATATATATATAGTTATCTGGAGGTGCCTTAGACTCTGACACAGAGCTTTGGCACATGTACTGGCCCTTCGAGAAAATGTTGCTATGGGTTTTTTCGACACAGAGCCTATAGTAGTCTCAGCCTGAGTATGATTAATGCTCTTATTTTCATATCACATAGCTGGTTACATAGTTTACCCTATTGATTCATTTATTACTGCACTGCATTATTTGGCTTGAGTTATTCTTGTACCTTGCTATGTCCCCTGAGGACCTGGATCCGGATTATGTCCCTAGGTTTAGCAGAGGAGATCTATCCCGAGGTGTACGGGACAGGAGCATACAATAGAGCAGTACCAGAACCCAAGGACGAGGTCGTGCCAGAGTATTTCTCCTGAGTATTGGCTTTATATACTCAGTTATTTCTGTTTCTAGTTACTTTATTTCCTGTCTATTGAATTGATGTATCAAACCTATTCTCGGGTTGTTCCCCGAGACATTTTTATTGAGACTTGTTAGATTATATTTTATTTCGATTATTCTGGCATTTGATCTGTGATTACCTTCTGTGGATGAGATTAGAATTAGACTGTGACTTGTATCGTAGACCTATTTATTGTTGTTTACAGCTTAAGTACACCCTAATGGGTCCATTAAATTGGGTCTGTCCATTGGTGTGTGCTGCTGGCCATTGCCACGTGGCCAATCCCTCGGTATTTTGGGACTGGGGCGTGACAGGAGTCGAGGGAGGAACTTTGAATCCGAGGTCCACGTTGTCACTAGAACCGGAGACATCCACTTCGAAAATTGATATTAGTTCTGCATTTATAGCTTTCAAACTTGTATCTTTTGATATATTTTTCTGGAATCAAAGGGCAAGGGAAACCAAAATTAGTTTCGACTAGGACAACCCAACCCTCCGGGCCAGCTCTAGAAAGGATAGGAGGGGGATCAGATTTTTTTTAGATATACTGTCGGGACTAGGAGATTTGATATTTTATTAATAAGGGCAAAAATATCATTTATAAGTTGGAGAGTGCAATGTAATTGGGACTACATAGTTCTATGATATAATTGATTTGAATAGAAAATAATGTAATGCAATCAAGTTTGTAATCGCGATTATATTACATCCAGACAAATATTGTTCAACCAAACATTCAAATGATTTACAATGTAATGTCAATTACATTAAGTTGTCCAACCCTGTAAACCAAACGGACCCTTAGTGTAGACTTCTACTTTGTATTGATTCATTATAATAGGATAACGGGTTGTTTGGTTCGTGGATTTGGAGCACGAAAGTGACAAAATTTCGAATTTTAAACCACTTTACGTGTTTGATTGAAGTATTTGCAGACAAGATTTACTGTGATTTGACATAAAAAATAAACCTTGTCTGTCACGAAATCGAAATTTTAACATCAAAATTTTTTTTCTTCCAAAGTGGAGCGCGAAAGTGGTACTCCTCATTCCCACTTCACGTGTTTTGTTGGAGGATCATTTTCTCTCTATATTAATAAAAATAAGATTTACTATTCATCTCACTCGAACAAAAAGTTATATTTTTTCACTTACTTCAACAATCAACCAAATACCAAATTTTACAATTCTTCACTTCTAACGTCCACTTTTTAAAAACAAAAAAAAAAATTAATTGTTCACTTCGCTTCACTGCAATACGTACATAAAATGTTGATTTTTAAATTTTTTACTTCGTCACATTTCGTCGAACCAAACAGGCCCTAAGACAAGAGTATCATGGCAAAAAAAAGGCCTTTGATAACAAATTAAGAAATATTTTTTTATTACAAAAGCATTGTGATGTAATTATTTTTCTTATTAATGTCTCTGCTTCTGGAATTGTAACTAAATTGGTATTAAATGATCAAAATATTTTTGATTAAATAATTTAGAAAAAAAATTCAATTAATGATATTATTAAGTTGGTACCAATGTAGTAACTTAATAATATCTGTAAATTCCATATAAAGCTTTGTTAGGTTTTAATTGAAACAAAATTCACTAATATCTTTATATCTAATTTAGAAACAAATTACATTTGTTATCAGTCTTTAATTGAATTTTGTTTCAATTAAAACATAATAATAATTACATTAGAATCTCTAATAATTTTTAATTAAAACATAGCAATAGTTTACAAAATTCAATTAAAGATATTATTAGTTGAAATATATAAAGTATCTTGTTATGTTTGATTCTAATATATATGTATTACAAAATTAAACAATTGTCAGGATGGCCGAGTGGTCTAAGGCGCCAGACTCAAGTTCTGGTCTTCGAGAGAGGGCGTGGGTTCAAATCCCACTTCTGACATTTTTTAGTATATAATATATATATATACAGAAAAAACCTTTGTTCTTTTAGTATATATATCTTATTAACTGGGAAGATCAAACAATAGTTTTATATCTTTCTACTATTTGAAAAGAGCAAAATTTCTTAAATAATTTTTTTTTTTTTTTTTTGGAGATGAAAAGTTAATCTTTTTTCATATTAGAGTTAATTGCCAAAATGGTATATGAGGAGTGTCGTTGTCGTCATTTTGGTGATTGATTTTTTTTTCTGTGGTTAATCTGGTACCCAAGTTTTACATTTTGGTTTAAAGAGTGTCTGAACTATATTTCGTTGATACTTTAGAAGTTATTTAAAATGAACATGTGATGGTCACGTGCCTTATCTTTAGGATTATTTTTATTATGACGAGTTGATACGTCGGTTATGATTGATTGTAAAGCCGTCATTTTGTACTCGACAAAAGCTATTTGTTTATATATAATTTTTATGAACACCAATATTTTTTTAAAAATGATAGTCAGTACACAAAAATTTGACAAAAGAACCATGAAAAATAAGGAACGCGACCATCACATGTCGATTTTTATCCCAAATACGAACGAGATCTAGTTCAGACACTAATTAAACCAAAATACAAAACTTATGTACCAAAAAAAAAAAAATTCGATCATCAAAACTCAGACACCATTTGAGTAATTAACTCTTCGTATTAATTGGGAAGATCAAACAGTAGTTTTATATCTTTTTACTATTTGAAAAGAGTAAATTTCCTTAAATGAAAAATTCTTGATGTTAGTTGAGTCCCGGTTCCCAAATTGATTGACCCTCAATAATATCATGGCTTCTCCCAATTCGGTCAGGTCCCATTGACTGATTCTCAATAATATCACTGCTTCTCCCAGTTTGATCAGGTCGCCACAAGTGGAATTCCGGACATAACATAATGACAAATCCAAGATGTATTCCAGCATGTAAAGGGTTCAAATATATATTAGTTGTGTTCGAAATGTTATGAATCGATTAGCAAGTCAAATTCGATTATATTGACTTCGAGTGGCAATGCATTGTATACCCATATATGGTCTACTAATACCCGACCCATTAGTGTTTGGACAAAAAGATTTCTGTCATCCAATTTCGAGAACTCACGTAAATACCTCGAATAGTACCACAATACTTTCTACGTACAATAATGTGTTGAACTATTATAATAAGTCTACACATTAGGTATCCAGCAGAAGCTGATGTCCGTACAACAGTATCCATCAGTCCTTTGCAGACTCCGTAGTAGGAAATCATATATCCAATCAAAAAAAAGTCCTTCACGTAAACTGATTTTGATGGAAAGAGCAAACAACAACCCCTTAATTTTTGTTCCTATACCTAATTATTAATGTTAAATTTAATGAAAAAAATTAATTAATAAACATAGATAAGAGTAATTTTTTGGAGAAAAAACAAATTCACGATGAAGCTTCAACTTTTCTTATTGGAAAATGCTTATTTGTCTACGGACGGATCCGCCCGTCTGCCTGCGTGGCACAATCCCATAGCATAACCCCCCCCCCCCCCCCCCCCCCCCCCCCCCCTCTCTATTTGCATGATTCTATCGAGGTTGACCTGTCAATGGAATTGTGTCACGTGATGAATAGACTGGCCTACGGACGGACAAATAAGCAATGTCTTTTCTTATTATATAGTAGTATAGATAACCTCCGTTTTGATGTCATATAGGGTGTGTTTGGTGAATACAGTTCTATTTTGCAAAGTCAATACCGTAAAGTATAAATGATGAAAAAGTGCCGACAAGCATGGTAAGCACATACACGAATCACCATAGACGTGCACGAGACCAACTCATACGTGCGTGATCGTCCACCGTGCTCCTCTAACGCACAGAGATTTACAAGTTTTATGTAAATTATGATTAGGTTTAATACGAGGCAAAATTGACTTCTTATATCAACAATTTGTTTTGTTAGGTTTTACATTCAAAAAATTTACTGTCCCAATAATAATTTTATATTAATTAAGTATAACGACAGAAGTTTTAAAAAA
Source organism: Iris macrosiphon (assembly GCA_036927795.1). Taxonomy (NCBI): domain Eukaryota; kingdom Viridiplantae; phylum Streptophyta; class Magnoliopsida; order Asparagales; family Iridaceae; genus Iris; species Iris macrosiphon. Next base: position 202,134,429 of record JAYESA010000008.1, read on the forward strand.
ATTAAAATTACGATATATATCACCAACTGAGTTGACAAAAATTAGGAGTGCTAGATTTTCGTCAACCCAGTTGGAAAAAATCGTAAAAAAACCGACGTGGAATCCGACGGGACAATTTTGGGCTGGATTTTCGTCAACTGAGTTGGCGAAAATATGCTCGGTTAGTTTTTTTTTATTTGTTTTTTGGTTTTATGTATAGGATTTGATTTGGTTTGGTTTTTTGTGTTAATTTTTTTGTTGATTTTTTTGTTGGTTTTTTGTGTGTGTGTTTTTTTGTGTTATATTTTTGTTAGTTTATTTTCTTGGTAATGCAGAAAATTTGTTGTACAAAAAATGTTTTTAAACAAATTAACTAAAACGAAACAAGTTGTCAAAAATTCGAAATCACGAAAGTTTGGGTTGGCGAAAATATGAAATAATAAAAAAAAATTATATTTGTCAAATTTTCGCAGTTTTTTTGTGTTGGTTTTTTTAAATATTTGACAATACTAATTTGATTTTTTTTAATTTTTATTTTGTCAGAAAATTTGTAGTACAATACTAATCAGAAAATTTGTTGTACAGAAAATATCTTTAAACAAATTAACTTAAAAAACACAATTTGTCAAATATTTGAAATCACAGTACTAATCACAATACTAATTTAGTTTTTTTAAATTTTCGACCTCCAAAAATTAATATAGATAACAAAAACAAATAACAAACAAATTAGTATAGATAATAAAAAAATTTGAAATTAAAATGACCAAAAGTAAAATTTGGAGGTCGAAATATCGTTTTTTTGCGATTCTAAAAATTTTAGAAGTCCGTCAAACGGTAAAATTGGACCTTGTTTTGATCTCCCAGTCTCGTAGTACTTTTCGATACGGTCATTTTGGCACAACTGAAGCTTGTTTCGATCTCCCAGTCAAAAGTTATGATACTTTAAAGTTTTAAATTTTATATTAGTGTCTGTAACATGTACATCTTGCTTCGGATGAAAATTATTTCTACACGAATTGTGTTACTCTCGTCGAAAACATACAAATCGACATATTGTTTGACGAAAAACGATTTCAAAACAAATAATTATGGCCACTCGAAGTCTGCTCGAAGGAAGACGTAATTTTCTTACGACAGATTTTTTTGTTATTGTTGTTCAATGATAGCATATTTTATTTTGGATATTAAATTTTATTTTATTTCTAATTTATTTAAAAAATTATTGCTACAACAATTTTTTTAAAAATAAACCAGAAAAATAAACCAAGTTGGCTCCCCGTTAGTTTGTTTTAAAAAAACTAACAAAAAAATAACCATTGTTAGATTTTCGCCAACTCGGTTGACGAAAATTTTCAGTTGACAAAAATTTGAAAATATATAAAAAAATTATTATTTCATATTTTCGCCATCAGATATGGCGAAAGCTTTCGTGATTTCAATTTTTTGACAAATTATTTCGTTTTAGTTACTTTGTTTAAAAATAATTTTTGTACAGCAAATTTTCTGTTTTACATTCGTATCCGACTGAGCGCCCAATTCTTGCAAGTCTAGTGATGATATCAAAAGGAAGTTGCACAAAATTTAGTCAATTTTTTTTTTTAAAGAATAAGGTATAAGTATATAAAATTGATTATAAGAGAAGCTCATGTGCCTATTAATTATGAGAGCATCATTAGTAAAGTCTATGCCACATTCTATATTCTATATTTAAAATGTATTAGCTCATTTTGTAGAATAGTAAATTTTATCCCTAGTTCCAATTTCTAGATTTTGGATCTCGATCCACCCATGGGAACTATATGTTGGACCTCCTAATTTATAGATTCTAGATTATAGGAAGCCATTTTGTAGAATAATAAGTCTCAATTTAAAGTACAACTTTCTAGATTTTAGATTTTAGATTATTTGTTCCAACATCAATTTTTGATCACACAATCTTTGAAATCGGAACTCACTTTATTATTTTCTACTATTCTCATACAAATCCAACACATTCTACATTTATTTTTATTTTTTTAATTTTAAACTACAAATTGCATTGAGGAGACCCAGCTCCTGACAAACGAAAATAAGTCGTACAAGTTGCACATTACAGCATAGGGACTTGTTTTGTTTCTTTTGAGCGAGAGAGTTAGCATTAACAATTTCAGTCATGGGCTGTGGGTTGATATATCTTTTTCAAAATAAGTACATAAACTTCACTTAGCCAAGCCTGACTAGAGAGAGCCCTAGTCGACTACTCGTGTGTTCAATCTCAGTTCGTTATAAGTAACGATTCATTTTATTTTACTGACAAAGGCTTGATGTCACCAAGTTGTACAAAGACTCTTTGGGTAGAAAGGAATATAATCTTTAAACATTAGCAACATCAGAGTGGCGCAGCGGAAGCGTGGTGGGCCCATAACCCACAGGTCCCAGGATCGAAACCTGGCTCTGATATATGCTTTTATTTTATTTTTTTACATAATAAACTAGCATAATTTCAAATAATTCCAAGTGAAACAATAAGCTAGCCCCCAACAGAAGTAGTATGTTTTTATTCTTCTTATTTTTACATAATTTCAAATAATTCCAACTGAAACAAGAAGCCAGCCTCAACCAACGTAGCATGGATACTACTACCATATGCCAAATAAGTGTTCAAGTGTCCATGTGTTCCCGTGTCTGTATTGTGTCATTTCTTAATCCCATCCATGCAACAAGGGTCTCAATATATCAAGCACAGTAAAGTTTTCTCTACCTTTCAGTTTTCCACAACCTTCCATCTCTTTTGATTCATAGAATCATAGTTGTTACTAGTTCATTACGTGGAATACTTGGGCAGTTCTTCAAACTCCACAAAGTTATCAGGTGCAGTTCTACTTTACCAACCACAAACATCTCTACAGAACCACAAGTATTGCCAGGTTATACAAGTCATCAAAGATTCAACTACCAGAGGAGAAGAGTTCAAATAGCATTTTAAAAACAAAAAAACTTCTATCATTATTGGATGCTAAAAGCTCTCACCAAAAGTCGAGTGATTCAATGATAGAATCATCACAAAGCAAACAAAATGACTTTCATTCATAACTTCTCATTACATCAGTACTTGGATAGTCGGTCATTACAAACAAACCTCCTCAATCGGTCGGTAAAAGGAAAATACCGACATAAATATGTTAACATCTGAATACAATAACCAAGATTCAGTTGGCTACATTTCTGAATAGAGAGAGCCCAGCTGCAATCTCAGAGTGACTCAAGAAACAAAAACTGTGGGCTTCATTAGGACCAGCCTGAAAATTATGAGATGCTCACCTTCAAAATATAATTAACTATACAATAACATACACCCGGTCCTGGAATAAAATAAGCTTCTCATCCCGACCTGGGGATCCTTCAACATTTATGATATTTTGATCAGCCCTTAAGAGTATTTGCAGATAGTACAATGCCGATGAGCAGCCCTCTGGAAATGGAAATCACTGCAGCTAATCTGTGGCAATTAGCCTTCACTTCTGGGCCCATCAAAGAAATCAGACTGTTGCTCAAAAAATTTGACATGGCAAAGCAACCCACCAGCTTCATCGGCAAAAGTTAATTTCTTCTGTTGCTTCTTTAAACCATTGGCAGAACCCATCTTGTTCTCTGTTGACGTCTGAGGTACAAAGACGCTGATTAGATTAGACTGAGCAATAACTAACACCCAGTTCACATTACTCAAAAAATTATAGTAGAATGATATACAAACCATTATTTTACAGAAGCGATTGCAGTCCCTAGTCATCATAGATAGCCATTTCCTTGTGGTTGCTTCAAGGGCTGATACGTTTTGTGTAGCTGTCTGAATCTATAATGGCAAGGTATCATAGGAATAGCAATAAGTTGCATAAAATTTACTGAAGAACATAAGTTTTTCTAGATTAAAATAAATAAGGAAATATGTATCGCATATTGGATAGATATTAAAAATTGGTATATTAAGTGTAAAAAACAGAGATAGGAAATGTATAGTTGAAAATAACTAAGTTAGGTTCTTAATAAGAATTTGCAGCAAGCAAAAAGTTTCAGAACATAGTTTGTACCTCTTCAGGAGTATACTTTGGTGGTGCTAACGGGCATTCATCCGTAGCTAGAGTGTACTCCATAATATTTTTCATAGACTTCAATTCTCTTAGAAGTTTGGTTGCAATATTTTCTACATCTTGCATCTGTCTCTGCGAGAATGCTATGGCCTTTTGGGCCTGCGTGTGGATCAATGTGCCCTCCATGCAAGAACAAGTAACGCCAGACTTGTCTGGAGATCTTATAATTCCTCTGGTAACTGGAGGAAGGGAGCCATCAGTGCCGCTCCTTGTCCTCTTCATCATTCTGTTGCTTCGCATCAACACTTCGGCTTCTTCATAATCCATCGGATGGGTCTTTTTCCTCTTCATCTTTCTGCAGCTGCTAATCATCGCTTCGGTTTCCCCATAACCTAACACTAATGAGAGTCAGTCTAATATCCAAGCAGTGCCCCTACTGGCTGAAAATTCTCTTAAGCAACTCCAACTGAAGAAATTTATAATATTAAGCCATACTTACCGAAAGTTTGTTTTGTATCATACAAATCATTGCCATTTAAAGCCAGAAGAAGCATTTCCTTAGAAGTTGGAGATAAGTCCTGCATCGAAATAATAATCAAATGAACCCCAAATCATACAGATAAATACAGGAGAATGATGAACCAAGCAAACACGAAAATTTATACCTTTCTATTTGATAACAGTTTTTTTGGATGATATTCTACCTTCACGTCCTGATCACATTTGATTTCTTTCTCTATGCTCTCGACATCATAAATGGAACAGGATGTTTCAGTAGAAGGGTAGTTTGGCACTCCTGTAACTTGTTGAGGGTTTTCCTTGGAAGCAGAAGGTAGAATATGTGCCGCAGGTTTGCACAAACTGTCTTCCACATTGTGCAAGTCATTTATTGCACTCCAGCATGGTGGGGAATCTGGAGGAGAATGGCCAAGTGTTTCAGTAGGCTCTTCTGGACTGCTTGAATGGTTAATAACTTCAAGGGAAGCTGCTTTCTCTCCATAACCATGCACCATTTGTTCAAGTGTAGAAGAGTAGACCTCACTTTTGGATGAGATTTCATTGACGCCGTGCAAATCATAGAAAGCACTGAAGTATGTGTTTGAATGCGGGGGAGGACATACATTATATGTCACCCCTGAGGAACACTCTTCTACTTGGAAAACATTGTCATTTTTGTTGCCTTTGGACAAAGGATCTCCAGCAAAAACTTCAAGAAGTAAGTTATCAAGGCAGCCACTCTCTGATCTGGAATAAGAAACCATCTTCAAATCATTTTTTTCTCCGCAAAGTAGGTTATTTTCAATCGTTACACAATCTTGAAGACTGCAAGTTTGTATATTTTTTGTACCCTCATCAATTTGATTGCTAAGTTCAATCAACATGTTTGATCCCCCAACATCGTTTGGGGACATGCTTTGTTGGCTATCCGTTCCAGCTGAACAATTCTCCCTGTTAGTTGCATTTTCGTCTTTAGTTTCCTCCTGTGGAGTGGTTTGATTTTTTATGGCATCAAATGCATCAGAACTGAGATCCATGGTTGCTAAGACCAAGCCAGAACCATCAGCAAGAGAGGAGGGAATCGTAGGACCAGATAGTGAAGGTGAGAGTTTCAGAAAGGATTGTTGAGAAGACTCCTCCAAAATTTCTCCAAAGTGTTCTTCGGTACTTTCTGAAAGGTTGGTGTAGTTGTCATCTTTCAATGGAGAAGAAACTTCGTAAACAGGATAAGGAAGAGGTTCGCTTGTAGTTGTAAAGTAAGTTGATCCTCCAATCGTAGAATTACCTCCATCAACTTTCTCAACTAGCTGATTTGAAGAACTTCCCGAGTGAGTGAACTTTGCAATAAAATTTGCGGTAGAAGAATCAGACACGGTGATTGTATTTTCAAACACCTGAGATTCAGCTTCTGAAGTCTCACTTTGAACCAAATAAGCTGGTTCAGGTCTGTCAACTTCAATATTTGCCCCCATTACAGACAATGAATGAGAATAATTGTGGATAGCCACGTCTATATGATTAATAATACCAATGTTATGAAGCAGTTCAGCAGATGAATTGTCAAGAACATTGCAGCTATCATCATAAACCAATGTAGGAACAACTGCACCATCATCCATCATTTGCATGTCACTCAAATAATTATCCACAATCTCACTCTTTGCTTCGGAGATTAAGTGAGAGCTGTCAGCGTGAAGGGGGTCTTTCTGTGAAATCACTCCAGTATTCTTATCTGTGCTCACTGAAAATAAGCAGTTATCACATTAGTACAATTATTAGAGATGATGAAAATATCATTTTTATCTGTTTTCTATGTCAGCTCGCTCGATTTTATCAGGGAATTCATAGAACGAATCTGTATATTACTTCTAAAGTATAAAGTGGGCCATTCAGCAAGATAGACAACATTTGAAAGATAACAGTGTTCAAACTCTTACCTGATATATTTGCGGTAACCTCTTTTTTTATTGGAACCTTGTCAGTTTCTATAGATGAAGAACAGTGTGTCTTAAGTTCCAAAGATGGCTGAGCAGTTGTCTTTTCAACTGGGAAAAAAGACACCGAAGGATGTGAACACTTCTTCAGTGTCTTCTCAATAAAAGATATATTTGACAGTTTAGACTTCAAGCTAATTAGAGGTTTGTCAAGGTCAGGCTCCTCTTCTTTTGGTTTCAAAAATGTATGGTCGCTCTGAAGATAAGAGGCTGAAGAAACAGCAGTTTTCAGGGTTTTCCGCTTTCTAGCTTTGCATCTTGTTTGTATATCCTTCAGAGTCATGTCAATAACGATAAGGCCATCGGGGTCCGTGATTCCTTCTTCATCACCACAACTTTTGGTATGTCTGTTGCCACTCTTGTGATCTTGTTTGAGTGTTGGATTTCCAAAACTCTGGTTGTCACTACATTGCCTATTGTCTTCACTACTTCGCTGCTGAAGATTTGAGTAACTAGCATCATCTGCCTTATATACAGCATTGATGCCCTTGGTCCTTGGTGACCGTCTCCTACTAGGGTTTACATGAGGAGATTTAAACACTGAGCTTTGGTCAGCCTGATTAGAATGCTTTGTGTTGGATTCACTTGATACGCAGTCAGCATCCCCCCTTCTCTGTCTAGAGACTCTGCCTAACATGATGATCCTGTAACATATAGGGAAAATAATTATGGTTAGAATTAATTGGCATTTTAAAAAATGTAGCATATGGGAATAATCTTCATACTCCATTATCAGTTTTCCTGCACCAGTACATGAGTATACACGTACGTGGAAACTCTTAGAAAGTCTCAAGCTGGGAAAGTCAGCAAGGCCCTCAAGAACATTATATTCCTCTTTTTCCGTTTTATAAACATCACTAAAACAAGGGTCCATCTCAAACCTCTGATTTAAATGCACATAGTAGAAAGGTTTGGTATATTACCTAGGAAATGGCTTGGCGTTTTTGCTAAGCTGTGTCCCTTGGTGAGTGTTACAAATCATGTTGGCTCAAATTGATGATGTTCACTAACTAGGTGCAAGGATAAAGTTGCTATAGGATTAAGTTTGTAGGTGCATCAATAGTGGCCAGAACCAGTGACATGGATCTAAAGCTTTGCAACATATTAGACACATGGAGATGATGTTGCTTGTTTGTTAATCGAAGTATTGAAGCTTCATCAAAGTGCACCCGTAATTAATTTCGTAAGGACTTCATAGTAAATAAGACTCTTAATATAGATATATCTTTGTATATTTAGTTTCGAGATTCTTATGTACCATGGGGCTAGCAAACCCTTTAAGAACTCAACCATTATCCCTGTTCTAGTTTAGTAGTGATATACGTAATTGAGATTTGATCTAAAAGGCAAAGCAACTTCGTCAAATTGACACTCTTGCGCTGTTTTGGTAATATCCTGAGTGCAAAAGGCATCATCTAGAGTAGTGAACTTGGGGGTATTTGATCATCGTATCGGGTATAAATAAAGTGGGTCTCGTTATGGTGATATATAAACAATTAGTCAAAGGTTGAGAACTAAGGTTTGTGAGGAAGTTGTAGTCCTTCAAATGCTACCTGATAAATGGAAGTTTTTCTGGCATTCTCGAGCTGTTGACGTAGGAAAAAAGCCAGGCCAAGTATTTATTTCTTGTGTGAGTTGTTATTTCTCAGGTTACTGATACAAGTTGGCATGCAACGGTGAGAAACATCTGAGTTTTCAGAAGCATAACCGCAAAAAGAGTACAGAAGTATTTTGGTGCTAATTTTTTCACAAATTTAAGGCTTGATTGGTCTAACTAGATGATGTAGACATGCTATTATTCCGCAAGTTTGCACTAGATCCTACTAAGAGAATACTCTATAGATTCTTGCGAAATTCAAAGGAATGAGCATGGAGAAACTAACTCCAAGCACTGCTTCTCCTATAAAAGAATATTCAATTTCTGTATCAATTCCATGTGATGGTGCTCCAATGATTCCATAGAGATTAAAAATAACCCAATCAAATACATCTAATGGTGCTCCAATTTGGGGCAAATGACTGAAAGTAGGGAATAAAATAAATACAGTCCGGGCCTTTCATCAATTTCTAATAAAATTGCATCCGAAACCCCAATCAATCAAATTGGGGGCTTGGTATCAAATTGGGGGCTTGGAATAACAGATCGACAGAGAACAAGAAAATTGGCAATTTGATATAAATAGAAAGCAGTAAAATCCACGAATCAAAAAATAAATCAAGGCATCAATGGTTAAAACCCTGATTTTGGGATACTGACCTCGACGAAATAATGTAATGGCGTCGATTGGGAACGACTTCGAAACCGAGAGATTTCTCCGATAAGATAGGAGAGGGGAGTGAAAGTATTAGGATGAAGAAGAGTAATAAAGTAAGGGGAAGTAAATAGCAGAAAAGGTTTCGCGCCAAAAATTTGGCGGGACTGGATTTTCGATGTGTCTGCGCCACTCTGGAGCGACAAGGGTTTGGATCGCCGACGAGCAATACAATACTGACCGTGGATTAGTATGAGATTTTGAGGATACTTTAGGCCTGTTTGATAAGCCCAGCCTAAAAGTATATACAGGCTTTTCTCATGTTAATGGGCCTTCTTTATCATAATCACGTGAATACTAATCTCGGGATCTTTTCTGTTTTTTATTTTACTTTTAAATTGTAAAATTTTCATATTCTCTTTTATAAAAAAAATATCTTTTGCGCCTAGCAAATGAAGGAAGAAAAATGTCTACAAATAATGCAAAATTATTGTATCTAGATTGTTGAATTAACGTGGGATAGGAATTGTCTCTCTGGTTTCAGGTGTGTTATGACTACGATTAGTAGAGATGATAAGGATAAATCATGTATGAGTTAGGGACTCATTCAATTGTTTGCAAGAAAAACTATGATAATCTACCATGTGATCCAAGTACAATATGTTAGTCCCGAAGTCGGATCAAAGAAGAAGAGGGAGCCACAAAGTAAAGACTTACACAAGAGATCGTCTTTACTGTAAACCCCCTCGATTTATTTTGTAGATAGTCAGGGTTGGATTTGGAAAATTTTGGTTTTAGCAGCAGATGTTGAGGTTTAGAGTGAAGATAGGTTTGTCTGGTATTTAATTCATTTAATTAAATCCTTGGCGCACCCTATCATTGCTTGATTATTCGGAGCCCAATATCAGCCCGTAAATTCCATCGGACTATTGTACTTCTGACTTGACTCGCCAAATTAGGCACTGGACTTTTCCGTCACTCAAAATCAGATTTCGTTGTGCTCTAAATTAATTGCACAATTTTTCGAAACCGTAATCCATCTTTAATTCCGTGTCGGACACCTGTGTCGTAACCCTCAATTTTGAGATACCGACTTAACCCGTTGAGCCGGACCAACTAAAGGGTCCAAGACTGACTCCAAGCCCCCACCATTTTTGACCTTACGTCATTTCCGGATTTTGACCCCAAGTGCCCCCATTTAATTTAAAAGCGCGGGACACTTTAATTCTATTTAAATCGGAGATACCAATTTTGCCTAATCATATTTTAATTCGTAATTAATCCCGATGGCCATTAAATTAAACCCGTGCCAAACCTCCAACACCCCCTCGCCATGCAAATCATCACCAGCAAATTTTTCCACAATTTTGGCGTCATTTTATGTGTTCGTGCAAATTCCCGAATTTAAGGAGCTAAGTTGTAATTTAGTGATTTTAGGTGCCCTCACCCCATTGGCCAAAACCAAATGGAGAGGTCACAAAATTTGGTCCGAATTACACTCTTCCACCACTCCACTCCTCATGAAGAAATTATTTTTCTTCATGATATATCTAAGCCCTCCATTTTGAATAGGAGCATCTCCACCCTCCATCCATTCACCACTCCCCTATAAAACATCACATCACCTCACCCTCACCACTCCCCAAGCAGGCCCTAATCCCAAGGAACCTAGAACCCCCCCCTCACTCTTTCTCCTCCTCCATTTATTCTTCATGCAAGGAACTTCTTCTTCTCCTTCCCTTTTTCTTCTTCTTCCATTGTCATTCCTCACCCTGTGAGAAGACCGACGGCCGACTCCGGCCCGACTCCGGCGGAGCGCCGACTGCAACCCGCTCCGGCCTGTCCCCGACGCCGCTGTACACTTCACCCAGCCGCAGACTGTGTGTTGTCTTCCCCCGCTCCGGCTACAGCCCCGCCGACCGGCTGAGAACTCCACGACCCGTCCGTCCCGACAGCAGCTCCACGACCCGTCCGGCCCGACAGCAGCTCCACGACCTGTCCAGCCCGACCCAGTACAGCCCCGCTCCGGCCTGACTCTCAACCCCGACGGACAGTGCGGTGGCCGACGCCGACTGTCCGACTCCCTTCGACAGTGCTACTCCGGCCTCCTCCCTGTCCAGCTCACTTACACCTCCACCATTACTCTTCCATCTCCACTACCACCGCAAGCTCCCATTATCACCACCACCCTCGGCGTTCCCTGCCACCGAGCACCACCCTACTCCGGCCATCAACTCCGACCAGCGAGCCTCGTCGAGGTATCGACTCTCCCCCCTCAATATTGATATATTATAATGTGATGCATATTGTTGGGTTAGTAGGGTTGTTGGTATATATATGTTTGTTGAAATGCTAGCTAGGGTTTTGGTTATATAATGTGGATATGTATTATAGTGTAGTGTGGTACTGGAAATATGTGATTGAGGTTTATATAGGTTAAGGTTAATGATGATTAATGTGAGTATGGATTGAGGTTGTGTTTGATGAGGTTTAATATAATTTAGTGTTTATGTAGTGTAGAGATCATTGTAACTTGTGTTTTATAAGGTTAAGTTTGGATGTTGTTCTTAGATGGAAATTAGGGTAAATACAACTTGTGAGAAAAATGTTACGATATTGAGCACGTGACGATGATTGGAGAGGATAATCAAGGACTTGGGGATTCGACTTGTGATAAGTTGAGGATATGTATTTGTGAAAGGTGGATTGCAGAATAGGGTTGGCTTCTACATGAATTAACGATTTAATTAAGATATGTAAATCGAGGAGAGTGTTCAGATGACTAGTTATTTTGACTATCGTACCGATAGTCAACTGTGGTCAACCCCCCTAGTGTCTTGTCCATGTGAGTCGTAGCAGAGACTGAGTTCGAGTATAGTTGTGTGTCGCATCCCTGCTTGACGTAGAATAGATTATTGATTCTGGTTTGTATCTCATCTCTAGGTACTGCGGGACCTGAGGACTTGGACACGGTACCAGATGTCACGCCCGTATCTCCCGCAGGCAAATCGGCCGTTCCCGCTAGGCGGGAATCATCCTCGCCAGCGCTCCCGCGGAACGATCGCTTAACCCATCTGGGCGTGATGCCGCACGAGCGTGATCCACGCCCGTGCAAGGCCATGGTTCATTGGCTGGCGGCAAGAGTTCTAAGCCACAGAGTCGCACAGATTGTCCGAGTGCGGCGGAGTCATGAACGCATAGGCGATCGGTAACAGGTTCACTGAGTCGACAAATATAGCGGAAGCATAGAAACACAAGTTGAAGTAAAGCAAGCTCTTTTATTGATATAAACTTATGTTACAGGCGGCGTATAGCCGAGATTACAAGTCGCTCAAGCCTCTCTTACTGAAACATAAAGCGTGCCAAGTGGCTACAACTGTGGAATGAATGTACAGGCGATGGTCAGGCGATGTTCACAACTTATGTCTTGTATATGTGCTTCAGTCCCGGACGCACCGTTGCAAGGCTTCAGAGGGAACTCCTGGCCTTAGCATGCACGTTGGAGGCATCCGCACCGAACGAGGTTCTCCCACACCCTGCATATCAAACTGGTGGATTATCAGTACATTGAATGCACTGGTGGGGAAGCTACTCGCCCGCTCGACAAATCCAAACACGTAATACAGGTTCCGTGCACAACTATTAAGTTATCTTTCTAGTTGCCTTAGGATCAGTTTCATGCAAACGTTGAATAGCCTAACATGTCGGGCAGTGCGCCGTGCGATGTTTGAGGGAACACGGCGAGACTTACCAACTTACCATTTATCCTTCCCTGTCCAAGGCAAACATTATTAATTTAAGCAGGGGCATGTATAAACATTCAGGAGGCATAGCATATGCAAACACGAGTACTTATTTCAAGATCGTTCATGTGTTCAGTTTATTTGTTTCATACGATACAGTATCTCGCACGCGGATAGCCGCTAAGCGAGGATGAATGGTTTATCTTTCGTTTACAAGCAAGCATGCAACAAGTTAGGTACAAGGTGATCACTGGCGTATGCCATAATGGATACTAGTCTGTGACGAAGATGGTTTGCTAAGTGCAAGAACGTTAGGCGCCGCATACCACCCTGTCCTAGTACGTGAGACTAAACGTTAGTTCCGTCCGGAGCCGGAACGGTGCCAGTGCCCCAGCAGCCGCCCGCAGGAACTATACCTTGTGCACAAGTTATCCGTGATCGAACAATAACATTCATTCGCCCGAAGGCTACGTGATTATCACCCGTAGGCTACGTGCGCCCGTAGGCTACGTGACTATCGCCCGTAGGCTACATGAATATCGCCCGCAGGCTACGTGCGCCCGTAGGCTACGTGATTATCGCTCGGAGGCTACGTGAGTACAAGACAAGCAGTAGCATGATTCATTTATATTGCATCTACGTTCCATTCATGCGTTCAGGATTGCTTAAACATTGCACAATATAATAACGTTAGACATTCATAAGCAGACAAGCATGCGTTTCTAAGGGACATAAGTAAACTCGATTGCTCGGACCCGAAGGTAAGCCGAGAGATGAAACCGTTAAGGGACTTAGCATGCGAGGGTCTGTATATAAGCAGTATTTCATTTCCATGTTCTAGCAAGCAATACAAGTTAGGATTATTCCCTTAGCTAGGTGCGTTGGATTTATTAGCATGCAGGGGGTGATTCACCTAGCGACTAGCATAAACATTCCAGATTTTATGTGTGCTGGCTAAGCAAAGACAAGTTCACCGTAGCCACCCACCTTAGCGATTATTCGCCTCGGTAGAGCGATACGTCTGAGCGAGCCTCTGAAAGTCCAAGCCGGATTCCTTTAGGGACAAGTCTGGATATCCTTTGTTTCTCATTTAAGGCAAAGCAGGTCGGGACAGCTGCACGATTGCCGTTTGAGACGGCAGTCCGCTTGAGCAGAACGGAGTATTACATCCTACCCAACTTAGAAAAAGTCTCGTCCTCGAGACTAACTAGGGACAAGCAGTAATCTAGGGTTGAGGCAATCCTAGACAAGTCGTTTGTACTTGTTCATTTGGATATTCACTTGCACAAGCTTCAAAATCAGCATATCGCTTAGACTGGATCGTGTGCACTTTCGAAGGTACCCTCTAGCGTGAACACGTCAACCAGCTCAGTGATAGCGAAGTCTTAGCACTCGAGTTTCACCTTTTCTTAAGTCTTGGATGGTGCACTAGTTCAAGGCGTCCCTCGAATAGATGCATTCAACCAAACTTAGGGTTAGTGAAAATCGGACAAGCTACTAGCGATACTCTCAAGGGTTCGCACAGGTTGGCACAAAGGCCACTCGTAGCATACAACCAGACAAGCAAGCATATCATTCAAAACGTATTTTGAAAGTATTTAGACTTATTATTGGAACATCCCATCGAGGCATTGAGAGAGAGCGCGCACATAACCCACGAACGAGCTTTCGAAACAGAGATATCGAATCGAAGTCCAAAGGCGTAGAAGCCAGGCTCTGATACCAACCTGTCACGCCTGTATCTCCCGTAGGCAAATCGGCCGTTCCCGCTAGGCGGGAATCACCCTCGCCAGCGCTCCCGCGGAACGATCGCTTAACCCATCCGGGCGTGATGCCGCACGAGCGTGATCCACGCCCGTGCAAGGCCATGGTTCATTGGCTGGCGGCAAGAGTTCTAAGCCACAGAGTCGCACAGATTGTCCGAGTGCAGCGGAGTCATGAACGCATAGGCGATCGATAACAGGTTCACTGAGTCGACAAATATAGCGGAAGCATAGAAACACAAGTTGAAGTAAAGCAAGCTCTTTTATTGATATAAACTTGTGTTACAGGCGGCGTATAGCCGAGATTACAAGTCGCTCAAGCCTCTCTTACTGAAACATAAAGCGTGCCAAGTGGCTACAACTGTGGAATGAATGTACAGGCTATGGTCAGGCGATGTTCACAACTTATGTCTTATATATGTGCTTCAGTCCCGGACGCACCGTTGCAAGGCTTCAGAGGGAACTCCTGGCCTTAGCACGCACGTTGGAGGCATCCGCACCGAACGAGGTTCTCCCGCACCCTGCATATCAAACTGGTGGATTATCAGTACATTGAATGCACTGGTGGGGAAGCTACTCGTCCGCTCGACAAATCCAAACACGTAATACAGGTTCCGTGCACAACTATTAAGTTATCTTTCTAGTTGCCTTAGGATCAGTTTCATGCAAATATTGAATAGCCTAACGTGTCGGGCAGTGCGCCGTGCGATGTTTGAGGGAACACGGCGAGACTTACCAACTTACCATTTATCCTTCCCTGTCCAAGGCAAACATTGTTAATTTAAGCAGGGGCATGTATAAACATTCAGGAGGCATAGCATATGCAAACACGAGTACTTATTTCAAGATCGTTCATGTGTTCAGTTTATTTGTTTCATACGATACAGTATCTCGCACGCGGATAGCCGCTAAGCGAGGATGAATGGTTTATCTTTCGTTTACAAGCAAGCATGCAACAAGTTAGGTACAAGGTGACCACTGGCGTATGCCATAATGGACACTAGTCTGTGACGAAGATGGTTTGCTACGTGCAAGAACGTTAGGCGCCGTATACCACCCTGTCCTAGTACGTGAGACTAAACGTTAGTTCCGTCCGGAGCCGGAACGGTGCCAGTGCCCCAGCAGCCGCCCGCAGGAACTATACCTTGTGCACAAGTTGTCCGTGATCGAACAATAACATTCATTCGCCCGAAGGCTACGTGATTATCACCCGTAGGCTACGTGCGCCCGTAGGCTACGTGACTATCGCCCGTAGGCTACGTGAATATCGCCCGCAGGCTACGTGCGCCCGTAGGCTACGTGATTATCGCTTGGAGGCTACGTGAGTACAAGACAAGCAGTAGCATGATTCATTTATATTGCATCTACGTTCCATTCATGCGTTCAGGATTGCTTAAACATTGCACAATATAATAACGTTAGACATTCATAAGCAGACAAGCATGCGTTTCTAAGGGATACAAGTAAACTCGATTGCTCGGACCCGAAGGTAAGCCGAGAGATGAAACCGTTAAGGGACTTAGCATGCGAGGGTCTGTATATAAGCAGTATTTCATTTCCATGTTCTAGCAAGCAATACAAGTTGGGATTATTCCCTTAGCTAGGTGCGTTAGATTTATTAGCATACAGGGGGTGATTCACCTAGCGACTAGCATAAACATTCCAGATTTTATGTGTGCTGGCTAAGCAAAGACAAGTTCACCGTAGCCACCCACCTTAGCGATTATTCGTCTCGGTAGAGCGATACGTCTGAGCGAGCCTCTAAAAGTCCAAGCCGGATTCCTTTAGGGACAAGTCTGGATATCCTTTGTTTCTTATTTGAGGCAAAGCAGGTCGGGACAGCTGCACGATTGCCGTTTGAGACGGCAGTCCGCTTGAGCGGAACGGGGTGTTACACCAGATCCCCGTCATCAGCAGCCGCACGCAGGCAAGTGTACCTTGCCACCCTGTATTTTAGATTACATATATTGTTATTCTTATTGTATATTGTGCGCGTATTTATGTTGACGTTCGATACTTCACGTCCGGATCACAACCGGGTGTCGATATTCATCGTAACGTCATAGAATAATTGTTAGATGTTTCGTAGCACCTCGATGCACGTACCTGAGTACATCGACACCCCAGGGCACACTCATACACTGTGATCGTGCCAGATTCCTGTATCCTGATACCGACATCATGACCAGAGACTGGGACGACCTTAGGGTCGCGTCTGTTGAGTTATTTTCGTATGTCGAGACTGTAGTTAGAGGTTCAGGTTCAACGCACAATCGTTGACCGCTTGGGAAGGGGAAGACAGTTACTAGACGCTTGGGCTCCTCTGCACGCGCTTATATATATATGTAGTATCTATGTAGTGATCCTGTATCTAGCGTAGTAGTATCACCAGTGTGACTCTTTGCCCGGAGCTGTGGTACGTCCTGTGTGTTTCTGTGTCCGGAGCTACGGTTTTATTTTGGACAGCCCACGCATCGAACATTGTCTTTAAATTGTGTCACACTTGTTTGGTTATGCTAGAGTACCCTGTTGTTGTACTTGTACTTTCTGTTTACTTGGCATGTTGTATTTATGTACCTTGTTACGTCCCTCTGAGGACCTGGTTCCCTTCCAGGTATAAACTACGAGGATTACCCGGAGGAGTACGGACCAGGCATCTATCCAGTAGTTGTACTCACTGCCGAGGACGAGGTCATACCTGAGGACTTCGCCTGATCGCTGGTAGTGACTTTTTCCTTGGGACAGTATCATTACCTAGTTACCTGCTGCCGTCCCAAGTTATCTTATTGCTTACTTTCATTCCAGTATATTTGTACTAGCGGGTTTGTTCCCGTGTGACTGCTCTAGTATTTGTACTAGATACTTATCTTGGACTTTTCCTTTCTGCACTTTAGTTGTTGTATTTACCTCTATTGTGCTTTTATATTGCTGCTTGTGGATGAGATTTAGACTGACTATTTATGTGTTATGTGATGGGTTATTCATTGTACTTTACAGCTTAAGTGCACTCCGACGGGTCCATTAGATTGGGATGCCCGCCGAAGTGCGCTGCTGGCCATTGCCACGTGACTCGGTTCCTTACCTATGGAACCGGGACGTGACATTTACAAACTCCAGAAGAGAAGTTGGTGCACTGAAATTCATACAAGAGTTCCTATACAGTGACACACAACCCCACAGAAGCACTCAACCAGGAACAAGTTACAAACTGACAACCTAAAGAAAATACAAATACAACAAGAATCAGAAAATCGTTCTTCTCTTTACGTTCGCAGACGCTACACCGAGAAGAACGGGAACAAGAAAAAAATACAAAGAAGGAAACTCTTGCTGGGTTGATCAAAACCACCAGAGCTTAAGGCAAGATTTGTGCTATACAACGATCTTCCCCTAGGATCCTACAAGTCCATACGAGAACTTCTGGAACGCTCTCGGTCACCTCGGAAGGCTCTTTTAGAAGGATGATAATTGCTGCCGCAGGTCCTGTTGGTGCTCTCGATTTTTCTCTCTCTCTCAATTTTTTCAATACTCAAATGAAAAAGGAGAGCCTCTATTTAAAGTTGATTTCAGCTCCCATGTGGCCTGAAAAAAATTCAGGCCGCATGCGCCGTTGTACTGCACAGAGCAGACAGCGCCGTCAGGCACCGAAAGTTGCAGCCGCGTGGGACAAAGAGCCATGAGCCGCCTGGGCCGCCTGCGCATTATACTGCACAGAGCAGACAGCACCGCCAGGTGCCAAAAGTTGAAGCCGCGTGGCACAGAACCACGCGTCGCCTGTGCCGCACCGAGTGTAGTGCCCCGCTCCGCGTAGGCACTATGTACAAGTGATGTCGCTTTGCTTGCTCGAGCAGAAGTATTCTCGAAGAGTTCTCGTTTGAACCCCAAGACGATTGATCAATGTGAGTGGGCATAACTGTATTCTCTGATTCTTGCATGACTTAATAATGAATCTGAGTTTTTGAATGCTTGTTTGCTTAAGAAGATAGTTTCATAAGAAGAATGATAGAACCTGACTCAGCATGCTTAATAAGAGAACTCGTATAGCTTGTCATCAAAATGAACCTGCTTGCTTAACTAGAGAGATTGTATGCTTGTCTAAAAAGAGATAGAACCTTGCCATGCTAAGTCAAAAATATAAGAAATGTTGCATGCTTAGTTACACTGATACAGCTATCGAACGAACCCTTGCTATGCTAGGCTAGCCTTCTTGCATACCTAACTGTTTGATGCAGAGACGGACAAGGAAAGAGAACCTTGTATATATATGTTTATGCAAATTGTTGCTAACGTGTATGTCTGTTATAGGGATAATCGTTCAGCAAGGGTAAGAAACATAAAGAGTTTATATATCGCATGCTTGTTCATGAACATGTGTATATTAGAGTTTATCTGATAGTGCGTCATGCATTCGCATCAGTCGGACAATGGCTATTAGTGCAGAGCTGAACCTTGGTCCCGGCTGCTATTATGTTAGTGAAGAGCAACCATGAGTCACAGCTGCTAACAACATCAGATAAAGGAGTCATTGGTTAGCTGGATTACCGCTACCGATCATGAGTTTCTCGGGGACCAAAATCATATAGCTAGTTCTTCTTGTGTGCTTGAAAGTATGATAGTCCACTTAATGCTTGTCTTGTTTGGAGATGAACAGTCCACTAGAGAACTTTGTCCCTAAGAGTTAGATTATGGTGCACGATACATGCTGCACACTGCGCAATAGAACAATGTCCCGATCGTATGCTTATTGTTTGAATATGCAAAACTGTTTCCAAGTTATTTTTTCAAAAGAAGTAAACTGACTATAATCCTGAGCTGCATGAAATGAACTTAGGTAAAAGTAGCAAGATCACTAGTAATGTAATATTTTGCCACATGCTTACTTAGTGTAGATTTAAGGGGGGGTGTAGCTTCTGTTAAGTTGTTTTATACTCACCAGTACTTATAAAAGTGTTGTCCCATAAATAGTTTGCTTGTTCTTAGGCGCTGGATCATCCGAGGAAGCGATAGGCGTGCCTCATCCCAAGGACCCAAAAATCTGGAGTCGATGCCTTAAGCCGTATCGAGTTTGAGCTGTTTTTGTATAGAGGGATATAATGTATGGAACGATGTCATTGTAATCGAGAGAAAGAGTGCTTGAGCGATCTGTAACCTCATCCATGTGCCGCTTGTAACACTTTCGATTATCAATAAAGAGCTTGTTTCCATATGCCATTGTATTTTTTTTTACTTTTCTGCAATATATGTGTCGTTGCTCCTGTCTTGAATAGCTTACTTGCCCTTGTTCAAAGCTTTGGCCTTGTGCAAGCGCACTTTAGGTTTGCACGATATCACGTCCGTGCGAGGACGATCGGTTCCGTAGGGACCAAGCAAGGACGAACGGCCCCTGCGGGACCGGGACGTGACACTGAGCCGCCAACAGCAGCCCATGTCCCCTCCACACTCGACTCGCTCAAGCTACCTTGATGGCCGCATAGTGCCTGGCCGCATAGCTCTAAGCCGTAAGGCCCCTGGTGCATGGGCACCGGGCCACATGGGCTCCTGGTCGCATGCGCACCTGGCTATATGGGCATATTGCCACATGGGCACCTGACCGCATGCTCTCCTAGACGAATAGCGCCAGGCCGCATAGCTCCACGAAGCATACGCCCGAGCAAGCAACCGTGCATGGAACTCGCGCATAAAAGGAGCATACGAGCGTCATACGATGATGCTGAAGTGCAAAGTGCGCCAACAAAGCGCCACTTTGCGCCTTTGAGCTCGAGTCCGAGTCGCTAAGCCCCTTTGGGGCTTAGCTCCTAAGAAAAACTTTCCAAAGGGGGGTGACAAGATAAAGATTGTCATGATGGGGTTCATACTTAATCCCTCTAGGAAAGTCAACCACATGGGCCACCATCCCATGTGCATATACCAATACTAAGCAAAGCTATATATTGAGATATACACATTAGTGGTTTTCTAATATGGGACTAAAACTCCCAAAGCAAAGTAAAAAAACCAACAATCTCCTATATATATCACAATATATGGTCGAGCGTTCCTCACATCGACTATACTAAAACTACTAAAGAGAGAAGAGAATCAACTCTAATATAAGAATAAATGTCTCTAAAAGAATAGCAACAGAATCTCTAATAGCTGAAATGGATCAAAGATACTCCGAAGGTAAGACCTCCTCAGTCTAATAAGTAGCGTCAGGTCCAGGTCCATACTCCTATGGGTACTTAAGCTCATCTATATCTGGAAAGGTACCAGGTCCTCAGAGGGACGTAACAAGATACATATAAATATGCCAATAAATACTGAAAAGTAAACATCCAATGGGGTCGCCTAACCGTCTAAGTGAATACAGTTTGAGAACAACTTTCCAACACGTGGGCTATCTGGCCATAAATGGGATTGGCATGTTTCTCTGGGAGATCCAGGGGCCTAAAAGCATGTCATCTTTTGAACTGTAGAGGCCGCTAGTAACATATGGGGTCATCACCACCCGTCGCTCCGGCGGAGCGTCCGGGCGAACAAAGAAAAGTGCAAAGGAGTCCAAACGCTTTACTTGTTGTTCTCTCCACCCTATGCTCTAAGCATGTCACATCCATGACACAATAATACCTCTAATAACTACCATGTCTAGTAGCATGTAATATTTCTATCGGCAGTTATCCCTATCCGTCGTACGACCTATACGTAACAATGGCCAGCCGAGTACGCAAGTTCTTATCCTATATGTGACTCACACTCGTGTAAGAATAGTGTCATGGCCAATGAAATATATGATACCTCATGATAATGGGGCGGTCTCATAAAGTAGGTCCAATGCATATACATAAATAAAAACCGAACACGACGACATCGTTGTTGCACCCAAGTTTCCTTGGACGGGCAGTTTATATAGAAGTTAAAAATAAATGAACTAAAAATAAGCAGAAATAAAATATGCATGCATCATATGGAATGTAAACAAAGTACAATGGCAAGGTATACTTGTCTGGAATAAAATATGTATGGTGTAGGCGTCCAAATATCAAGGACACAGAATCATAAACTAATGGCTCCGAACAAACATCTCCGGATGCTGAAATAGACATTACCAACGTTTCCAAAATCAACGAAATAGCTAAAAATCACTACCCTTTCGTCCAATTTGGACACAGGGGCAAAACGGTAATTTGGGGTCAAAGTGGGGTCCACATATGGCCCACTTTGCACCGTAAAGTGTGCCAAGGGTAACGCTCTCTAAATAAAAAAAATTATAGGTCAAACAAACTCTACAAGTCAGTACAAACTCAACGGTATGTCCAAATATGGATTCCGGTGAGCCGAACACAATTTCGCCCAAAAAGTCAACCGTGGGGCCCGCCAATAGGCGACTTGGTCAACTATCTCAGAATTACGTAAAAATTGGGTCACATGACAGCACGATACCACGAGTCCAGTGGAGCAAGTTTCGTCGCATTCTGATGAGCGTGCACTAAATGGCGCAGGATTTTACAAAAGTTGCGACACGGGGGATTTTCTACCGATACGGGCTGATTTCGACGCGCACACGCGTCCAAATCAGTTTTCGTGAAAGCCCACACATCTGGGTATACAACACGCACCTTTTGGTACACTTGGTACACGACGGGGCGGTCCCGTTTGGCGGGGCGCGCTCCGTATCACAATTTCTGGAATTTGGAAAAAGCAGATTTTTAGGGTTTTCTATCTAATTTAATTCTACACACAGCAACTAATAAATTATTGTATTTGACAGAAAATAAACTAGGTTATGTGGTCTTCGCATATCAAAAAGAAAAATCGAATTCGGATCTCTGTGGTGGGAGATACGAGTCTGTGAACATAGGTAGTTACCGAAGTTTTCTGCGATCCCAAAAGTTGTCATTTTTTGCCAACTTGGTCGCTATTTTTGCCTAGGTTTACGCAGTGTTCGAGGTCAACTAATATACATATATGGAAGGGGGTTAGGTCGTGAATATACCGGTGAATACGGGGTCGAGCGGGGAGACGAAAAATAGGGCGTGAACACAGGTACGCTGCAGTTCAGAATCTGTCACGGCGCGGGGTCGCAGTCGGCCGTGCGGCGGTTCTCCGACGGGTTTGCGGCGGCGCTCAGGGCTGGGAGCGGCGACTCTGGTTTCGGGTTGGAGGAGTAGGGTTAGGGTTAGGGTTTTACTAACAATATAATATAATATATAGAGAGATAAGAGAAGAACCGAAGGGGGGTCGGCTCCGCGCGGCTGTGGGAAAATTTGCTGCTGTTCAGTAATGCAGGTCGGGCCGGGTTGGTAAGAGGGTAGGGCTAAGGCTAGCGGGTTTTGGGTTTAGATTCATTAGGATTTAAATCCATTTCTTTTCTTTTCTTTTTCTTTCTTTATTTCTTTCTCATTTCTATTTCTATTTCCCATTCTAATTTCTATTATTCTTTTCTATTTAAACTATATATATATATATACATAGAAAATTCTAGAATTTATATTAGTACATACCATTAAGCTATCAACTATCCACAGGGTCTCCTACATGGAATAAATTACGAAAAATTTATAATTGCTCCATAAATCCCCTAAATGCACAAACACCTAAAATAAAAATTAAATAAATTATATTTCCTCTAATTAGCTCATAATTACTATAATTTAATTATTAATTAATTAAAAAGGTAAATACGGTTTTTAGAATTAGGGGTTTTACACTAACTATGTCCTTTGTTAAACACCACAAAATAAAGTAATCAAGACGAGGGGTGGAAGAAGGAAACCCACTCGCGAGCTTCGGCTGCAGTCCTACGAGTACGAGCCATATTATTGGAAGCACGGTGGATCCTGGTTCTCTTCGGGGTAACTTGGCCATGCAAAGCCAGTAGGGCCAGAATCCCAAGCAACAAGTACCACAAAGGAGCTTGAGGTGATACACCAAACACATCATAACATAAGCAGAAATAGACAATAAAGAAATAAATGCTGATCGAGACTTATACGGTACCAATGTACTTGTCTCAAGAATAATACAGGAAGAACTGATAACAAGTACAAAAATGAAAGTAAGGCGATGAGCGGCAAGAGAGCATAGGAACTACTCTGGATCGGGACCATAACCCTTAAACCAAACAAGGACCGGGGTTACAGCCCTTCACCCGAGCAGAACTTAACACCATAACCACGCGCCGGAAGAAAATAAAACTAGAAGAGCGAGCTATAATGAAAGTAATATCATTCATCGTATGGTCAAACAACTTTAAGGCTTGCTACGATTAACTATCTAGGGTTGTCACATGCATTAATTACTAAATGCATGTTTTAAGAATATTGCAACTACCGATACTGCAATTAACCCAGATAGCCAAGGGTACGCTTGTCTAGTAAACTTAAATGCACATTCAACCATACAATAACATAACTTGTTATTTGTCACAAACAGAAATTGAACTTATAAGCATAAACTCAAACTTGCAATCATAAACTTACTTTATAAAAATAAACTTGTCTTGTAACATAAACTTGTATATAAACTTGTCTTGTAAGTGGCATAGCACGCATAAACTTGGTTAGTCATGGAGCCATTGCCTAGCAGGGTTGTCCATGTTGCATGGGGCCCTTAGGGATCGGGGTTGCCGGTAGCGCAATATTGTTCTCTCCCAATGTTCTAGGTATGTTTAATTATTACTAAATTATTTCAAGTTCTCGAGTCGTGGACACTTGAGAACTCCCTAAAATAATGAGTCGCGAGTATGATCTTTTCACGAGTTATCATATTCGCCACACGCGATATATTGAACAATACTCACACTTGATTGTCCGATGCCAAATGCAATGGATTTTCATACACAAACATTTCTACGGTGTCGTGAGGATGGTGAACTTGTACATAAACTTGTCTTATGAACTCACATGCAAAACTTATCTGGTATCATAAACTTGTATCGATATAAGAAATCACACAACAATAATCACTTAAAGGAATTACTAAAAGAACATAAAAATATGGAACACAAAATGCACACAAGAATTCCTGGCCGCATGCACCCACTGACAGCATGGACTCACTGGCCGCATGCACCCACTAGCCGCATGGACTCACTGGCAGCATGGACTCTCTCTTTGACTTAGCAAATTTTTTATTCGTTCAGTGAGTGAAAACACAAGGTATTTAAGGACACTTGTGTAAATAAGCAGTCATGCGTCTAACAAGATGGACACATAATGTCAGTATGCGGCAAGAGTTTAGGCCGCATAACCCTCACGTGCCACATAACACTCTCAACCGCATAGCTCGCTGGCCGCATAAAGACTTCGTCTTCTTCAACAACAGGTTCAGCCATGGCCGAAAGCTCCAAAAACCAAAAATTTATTTTTTCATAAAAACTTTATTTTAACTCCAAATCAAGTGAAACAAAAGCCAAATAGCACGAAATCAAATGCTCTAACATAAGTAACTACTAGTTTTTGAAAACACTAAGTTTTAATAGATCAAAACAAAAAAAAACTCATAGAACACATAAAAATCCTAAACTTGAAACTCAGATCTACAAAAATCTATACATCAAAATCCAAAACTCCAAGAACTAAATATGATCAGTAACTCAAGGAGACATTTTCCATCAAATACATGTTTAAAACAACATATATATAAAAATCCAAAAATTTATGACTTCGTCATTGAGCAAGATGTACTTGCCTTTGGTGGCTCTGAGCCTCTAACTCTCACGGTCCAAGTTACATCAACTTTCCCTTAGGGTTAGTGTCACGCTCTAGTACCAAAATATGGAGACGGACATGGCCAGCTACCCCATACAAGGTAATATACGTCGTACGGCGATTACTACTGTATAAGACAGGGGGTGCATGCTACAATCAAGTCTCCTATGGTCAAGAACTTCTTTGTCTCAATCATTCAAACAAGAAACAGTAAGCATAGAGTATATATGATAATAAATAAGGCATCCCGAATACTTTTTCAAAATGTTCTGGGGTCCAGCTGTACAAAATAAGAAGGTAGAAGAGTAACAAAAGTACATGACATTGATCAGCTGCAGTCTGATTTAATACAATCATGTAAAAAAAACTAATGTCCAGACGAGCCGGCTAACAGGTGCCGGTGGCTAAACGCCAAAAAGAAGTAAATGTGCATGACGAGCAGGAAAGAAGAAAACTCACTCGATATCCCCTGGGACCATATTCTTGGTGTGCGCCATGAGTTGGGGGAAAGTACGCTGGATCCTCGGGTGCTGGCTCAAAATATGGCCATGCAAAACTAGTGGGGTTAGACCCCAAATAGCAAGTACTATAAAGGAAGCACGAAATAGAGAAACAAAAACCCAAGAAAAACATATAATAATACATAGGTTCAGTATTGTAATTTAGGTCCATGGCATATCCTAGCGCTAAGGCTCAACCCTACAACCAGACAAGGACAAGGGTTGAACCATCACACTATGATAGTCCATTTTTCTAGGCTACTAGCTGAATAATACAATCACAACCAAATCAATTTCTTCCTAAATCGGCCAATCATTTGTACGACTTGCTATTTTTGTGGAATTTGAGGTTATCTCAGAAATAATGCATAATAAGTATCCTCAGATCACGCCAGTGCCGAACATGAGCTAATCGAACCAATATAATAAAATTGTCACTTGAAGGATGCACCAGTCCTCCGTAGGGCCACTGCGCTAAAAATACGGTATTAGCGGTTCCAGTGTTCCTATATTGAAACAGTGGCTCGGCATAATAATAAGTCAGATACTGCACTCCACTAAGGCATATGATATACAGTATCCGTGGTGGCCAGCCCACAGCGCACTTAGAATAAATCTTTGTAGAAAGGTTCATTGGCATAATCTCGGTATATCATTTTCTCCAAATATTACTACCACTTTTAGTTACTTAATTAGCCCTATGTTGTGCTTAAAATCTCAAGGCATATTCACATGAGAATTTTTCTTAAGATATCGTACAAAGTACGGGCACGCTAGATACGAATCCATGGAAGTCAAATCTGGATTCACCCGAGCGTGTATGCAACATTTATACAATCAATAACCTAGCCACGCTTTGGTAGTTTGACTCGCTTATTATACCGGTGCTGGGGAAACAACGTACATATATATAATATCACGCGTTCAGGGATTTGGAGGCATTCTCGATACACAATCCAAATATAATCTCTTAACACGTGACATGATGTGTCGTACCTCGGCATAAATTAAAACATGAACAATAATCAGGTAATAGGGGTATCAGTACGGATACAATATTCGAGTCCAGTTACCAATTATACATTTGGTCACAAGAGTCAAGAAGACATTCAGTCAAAACAAGAAAGGCCGCATGGGTCTCTAAGCCACGTGAAGTCAGGCCGCATAACAATCATAGCCGCATAAGAAGTTAAGCCGCATAAAGTCATGTCGCATGAAGTTATGCCGCATGAACCACTTGACTGCATGCCCAGGGTTAAGTCTACTCCTTGGGACAAGTGTTGAAGTGACAGTCAAATAAATAAAGTGTCAGTGATGTGACATAAAGTGACTGATGTGACTGAGGTGACTAAGGTGATAAGCCATAAAGTATGTTAGAAAGAAAAGATAAAACTGCCCCAGTCCCAAATACCAAGGGACTATACACGTGGCAATGGCCAGCAGCACGCACCGATGGACAAACCCAATTAATGGATCCATCGGGGCATACTTAAGCTGTAAATATAGGTCTACAACAATAAGTCTAAACTAATCTCATCCACACACAAATAATAAGAACAACAGCAAATAAAGAAAGTACATCAATGTCCAGTCTCAGCAAAGTATGTTCGGGAACAACCCGATAAAAGTCTAAACACTGGTTCATCAGACCAGAACAAAGGAGTCCAAAAATAAAGTATCTGATTAGTACAATAACATAAACTCAAGAAAAGTCTTCAGCCATCACCTCTGCTTCTAAGTTTGGTTCAGCTTCAGCAACAGCTTCTGGTACAGCTTCAGCTCCTGTCCCGTAAACCTCGGGATAATGCTCTTCTGCTAAACCTGGGGACATCATCCGGATCCAGGTCCTCAGGGGACATAGCAAGGTACAAATAATATAAGCCAAAATAATATAGTAGAATAGTAAATGAAATAAGCAGGGTAACTACATAACCATCTATGTAAAAATGTAACTGAGAGCATCACTAGTACTCAGGCTGAGACTGCTACAAGCTCTGTGTCGGGGAGCCGGTAGCAGTAATAACAAGTAAAGGGTCTAGCTCTTCTTGAGAGTCTACAATCTCACAATAGTAGTAGATATATATAGAACAGCCTGTAGCATGTGTGTCTCTCCCCACCCAATGTAACCACACGTCTCATGTCCATAACGTCTCATGTCCATGTCACGTGAGATCAGAGCTAATGCAACAAGTCATAATCTAAGAATATAATGTCTATGTCCATCCTGTATCCTACACAGAATCACCTTGAATATCTCAGGAAGATTCTGTCATATGTATGGTGTCAAGTGTCCTAGGTTATAATATACTTGATACAACAAGTACGAGAATGTAAAGGGTCTCGAATGTCCATCTCTAAATGACGTACCCAACTCCGCGTACGGGGTTGGCACCCGACTATTAATCGGACGCTAAGTAGGTCATACGGTCCTAGGTTTAAGCATAATCAACAATATAAATAAGCAAGGAAATAAATATCACAACTACATAATTTGGCAAGGTACACTTGCTTGGGATTGGAATACTAGTAGCGGCCCCTGTATCCGTGGGTTCCGTAAATACTCCTCCAATAGCTGAAATGAACATTACCAACAGTCTCAGAACATATAAAATAGCTAGAAATGTCTATCCTTAAGTCCAGTTTGGACACAAGGGCAAAAACGACATTTTTAATTCAAAGCGGGGTCCAAATGTGGGCTGCTTTGCACCGAAAACTGGGTCTGGGTCAAAGGTCTCCAAAATCGTCCAACTTAGTGTCAACAAGTCAGGAACGATGATACGAATCCAACGGAACTTCCAGAATTGGATTCCGATGAGCCGTTCTCAAAATCGCCCGTCAAATGGAGCCTGTGGGGCCCACGATACGCGTTTTTTCAATGTTTCCAGAATCGAACCAAACTTGGCTCACAGGACCAGCGTATTGCTACGAGTCCGTTGGCGTAAGTTTCGTCTCGATTCGACGTGTGTACACTAAGTTACAACGACAAACAGAAAAGTCAGATACGGGACGTTGTCCGCGGATACGAACTGATTTCGGTGTGCACGCACATCCGAATCAGCTTCTATGAAATCTCGCACGTCCGTATCAACGACGCGCACATATCGGTGAAGACCGCACGTGACCAAGTCATCCCGTTTGGCGGGACGTACTCGGTTTTGGGGTGAAACAGGGCGTTGGTTTTCCCTTTTTGGATCGCGGTTCGCGATCACCACAGGTCGCGATGCACCGAGCGGTTTGCACGGGCACCGAGGGGGTCATGCAGGCTATTTGATACAATAAACGGAATTGAAAATGGGGCAGCGAGGAGAAAGTTATGAGTACCTGAACAGGGCTCCGGAAAACTACGAATTCTCGTGTCCGTGTGTCTTCTCGACACAGTTCCTGTGTCCTGTGTCCTGGCGGTCGTGTCCGGGTTTAGGGCTAGGGTTTCTGTATCCTCCTGGTCCCCGGAGGCTTCGCCGGAGGGGTGCTGGGGGCGCGGAGGCGACGCGGCGGCGTGCTGGGGCAGCGCAAGCGGCCGGTGCTCGAGGGGCGGCGGGCCGGAGTCGGGCTCGGAGTCAGGGATTCTGGACGGAGAGAAGGAAAGAGAGGGAGGCCGGGCTCGCTCAGGGGATTATGGAGGAGGCTCACGGCGGAGAAGCGGCGGATCTGGAGGTGGAGCCGGAGTCGGAGGAGGAGGTCCGTCGGCAAGGCGGTGCTGGTGCGGGAGTTCGCCGGAGAAGAGGGGAAAGGCGGTGGAGGAGTGGCGGACCGCGGTTTAAATAGGGTCAGGGGGAGATGGAGTGGCCGGAGGTTGCCGGAATAGGAAGGGGAGGCGCCGGAGTCGAAAGGGCGGCCGGTGGGAAGGGGAACCGGAGCGGTGCGGCTGCCGGCGGCGGGGACGCGAGGAGTCGGATGCGGATGCGTTTGGGAGAGGAGAAGTTGCGGGTCGGGCTGAAGGGCGGACGGGCGGATCGAGTTTGACCCGGATTCGACCCGCTAGCTGAGCGGTCCGGTTCGGGTAGACCGGCCGGGCCGGTCCGGTTCAAGCTTTGGGTTCGGTTTAGTTCATTTTATTGGTTTAATTAATTTAGTTAAATTTAATCAATAGTTTTTAATGCTTTAAAAATTCATCCGGGGTCCAATAAATTCTCGAAAAATTACCCCATGTCTGGTTCTTAATTTTACACTAGAAAATATAATTTCCATCACATTTTAATATTATATAATATCTTTTTAAAATTCATTTCAAAATATACTACCTTAGTTTATTGGTTTAAAATTACAGAAAAATGCTAATTAATTCCAGAAAATTTAATTTTAAAATACTAAATTTTTCAGCTAATTACAATCTACCCCCCTTAAGAAAATTGTGTCCTTGCAATTAAAGATTAAGCTACTAAAGAACAGAATTATGGGATATAAATTTTTTTTTTACTTAGAATATACCTGCACCCTCGAATAAATGGGGATATCGCTGACGCATGATATCCTCCCTCTCCCAGGTAGATTTACCAGGTGAGTGCTGCTTCCAAGCCATACGAACTAGTTTAATTGTCTGCCCTCGCAGTGTCTTTTCACTGGTGCCGAGTATACCCACTGGTTGTTCTTCATCAGGCTTGGGCCTACTGCGATCTCAGAATGATCAACTATGTGACTTGGGTCAGTCACATACCTTCTCAATTGTGAGACATGGAATACATCATGCACTCCCTCTAAAGATGGAGGTAATGTAAGACGATAAGCCACCTCACCAATGCGCTCCAGAATATCAAAGGGCCCAATGTACCTTGGACTCAACTTGCCTCTGCTCCCAAAGCGAATTTTATCTCGAGTAGATAAAATCCTCAAGAATACATGTTCTCCTTCCTTGAACTCAAGGGGACGTTGGTGTGTATCAGCCCAATGCTTTTGTCTGTCCTGAGCTGCACGAAGATGATTCTGGATTTGTTTCACCTTCTCCACTGTTTGCATTATCAACTCTGGACCCAATATTTGACGCTCTCCGACGTTACTCCAGCATATCGGCGATCTGCACTTCCTACCGTATAACGCCTCGAAAGGTGCCATCTTGATGCTTGCCTGATAACTGTTGTTGTATGAGAACTCCACCAAATGCAAATGATCTTTCCAAGACCCTCCAAAGTCTAACATACATGATCTCAGCATATCCTCCAAGATCTGGATTGTACGTTCTGATTGACCATCTGTCTGTGGATGATAGGCAGTGCTGAATTTGAGTCTGGTGCCAAGACTCTCTTGCATGCTTCGCCAGAAATGAGATGTGAATCTCGAGTCTCGATCTGATACAATACTAATCGGCACTCCATGCAATCTTACTATTTGTCGCATATACATGTCGGCTAGTATCTCTGTGGACTGTCCAACTCTAAACGGCAAGAAATGTACCGATTTAGTGAGTCGATCCACGATAACCCATACCGCATCTCTTCCGCTGGGGATCCTTGGGAATCTTGTGACAAAATCCATGGTGATATGTTTTTACTTCCATTCTGGTATAGGAAGCGGCTGCAACATTCCTGCAGTCCTCTGATGCTCAGCTTTTACTTGTTGGCAGACTAAACATTTAGCTACAAATCTTGCAATCTCCCTCTTCATTCCATGCCACCAATAATACTGCCTTAGATCTCGATACATCTTTGTTCCTCCTGGATGAACAAAGTACATGGAGCTATGTGCTTCAGTCATTAACTCATGTCTCAATTCTCCATTTGGAACATATAGGCGATCTCTGCACCTTAATGTCCCATCCTCATGTATGCGAAGTCCCGTCTGCATGCCTGCTTCTGTCTTCTCTTTGAGTCTTCAAAATATAGCATCAGTAGGCAAAGCTTCCTTAATCCTCTCCACAAGCGATGACTTCACTTCTAGATTAGCTAGCAAGCCACTCTGTCTTGGTAGAATAACCTCTATCTGGAGCTCCTGTAGATCTTTCAATAGCTCAGGCTGCATCGTCAAGAAATAAGCTGTAGGCTTCCTACTGAGTGCGTCTGCTACTACATTCGCCTTCCCTGGGTGGTACTGCAGATCTATATCAAAGTCCACCATCAACTCAAGCCAGCGTCTTTGCTTCATGTTAAGCTCCTTCTGAGTATATACATACTTCAGACTTTTGTGATCAGTGAAGATTTCCACCTTCTCACCATAAAGATAATGCCTCCAAATCTTCAGTACAAATATTACTGCAGCTAACTCCAGATCATGCGTTGGGTAGTTCTTCTCATGAACCTTCAACTGTCTTGATGCATAAGCAATAACTTTGCCATGTTGCATCAAAACACATCCTAGGCCACTACCTGACGCATCGCTATAAATAATAAAACCGCCTGACCCTGAAGGAAGAGTCAAGACTGATGTTGTTATTAGATGCCTCTTTAACTCTTCAAAGGCCTTCTGACATTCTTCTGTCCATGCAACCGTGCCAACTTTGTCATCGGCTCCGCAATCCTTGAGAAATTTTCTACGAACCTTCTGTAATATCCAGCAAGTCCTAGAAAACTTCTCACCTCAGCAACTGATGTTGGTGTAGGCCAAGTCTCAATGGCAGCAACCTTCTCTGGATCAACTGACAGTCCTTCTCCTGAGATAATATGTCCTAAGAATGGCACCTTATCCATACAAAACTCATATTTATTGAGCTTAGCATATAGCTTCTCCTGCCTCAACGTCTCTAGCACGATTCTGAGATGCTCCTCGTGCTCTTCGTGGCTTTTGGAATATACCAGAATATTATCAATAAACATAACCACAAATTTATCCAAGTAGTGATGGAAAACTCGGTTCATCAAGCTCATGAACACAGCAGGCGCGTTGGTTAAACCAAACGGCATTACTAAGAACTCATAGTGTCCATACTTGGTTCTGAAGGCTGTCTTCGGGATATCTTCCTTCCTCACTCTAATCTGGTGATAACCGGATCTAAGGTCAATCTTTGAGAATACCCTAGCTCCACTCAATTGATCAAATAAGTCATCAATGCGTGGCAAGGGATACCGTTTCTTAATGGTCACAGTATTTAACGCCCTGTAATCAATACACAGGCGAACTGTTCCATCCTTCTTTGGCACAAAAAGTATGGGTGCTCCCCAAGGGAAAACACTGGGCCGGATGAAACCCTTCTCCAGAAGATCATCAACTTGATTCTTTAACTCCACTAACTCCTTAGGTGCTAGCCGATATACCGATGAAGTGATAGGCTCTGCTCCTGGAGTTAAGTCTATTGTGAATTCTATTTCCCGATCAGGTGGTAAACCTGGAAGATCATCGAAAAATACATCCACAAACTCTGATATGACTCTTGGGTAACCTGACTCCCCTTCTACAGATAATACCCTAAGAGTTGGCTGAACACCCTGCTCTACAGCTCCCCGAAGAAACTCAAACTCTGAATGTCCAGATGGTCTAAATATAACCTTTCCAAGCCGACAATCAAGGGTCGCATGATACTGACTTAACCAGTCAATACCAAGTACAACATCATAGTCAGGCATAGAAAAGATCAGAAATTAGGCTCGTATCTCTCTTTCACAGACTACTACCAAACATGATCTACAGATATCACTAACCGGTATAATTCCTCCTCCCGTAAGAATTCTTTTAGTCTTCAGAAGGGGTGCAGTAGCTACTCTATGGGTGGCTACGAAGCTAGCAGCTATGAATGAATACGATGCTCCAGAATCAAATAAAACTACAGCAGGTAATGAAGCTACTAAAATAGTACCTGCTATAACTTCTCCAGCAATAGCTTCTTCCTGAACAGCCAATACAAATGCCTAACCTCGTCCCTGAGCTGGACCCCTCTGCTGACAAGCCTGCTGGAATAGTGCTGCCTGAGGTGGCAATGGTGGTCTCTGCTGATATCCTCCTGGAGCTGGTGGTCTGACCCCTCCAACTCCTGTCTGCTGTGCTCCCACTGCTGGATAATTTGACCTTGGTGCTGGTAAAGCTAGTCGTGGTGCTCCCACTCTGCGTTCAGAGCAGTCCCTGGATAGATGCTGGTTGGATCCACAAACTAGGCATAGTCCCAATTTGCGTCTGCACTCCTTCTCAATGTGGCCTAACTTGCCGCAGAAATGACAAGTAGGTAGAGTTCTTGGTGCTGCTCTCTGAGGTAGATTCTTCTGGAGTCGTTTTACAGAATCCCCCTGTGATGCCTTGGATGGTACTGAGGTAAATGGCCGCTTCAGACTTGACTCCCTCCTGGTGACGCGCTCCATGCGTCATGCTGCGGCAAGGACATCGGTGTACGACGTAGGTGCAATAGATCCGATCAACCTCTGAAGCTCGAACCTGAGTCCGTCAAAGAACTTCTCAGCCTTCTCCTCTTCGGTAGGAATTAGAGAAGGGGCAAAATGACTCAGGCGAATGAATTCGGCATTGTACTCCTCCACCGTCATATTGCCTTGGATGAGTCGGTTGAACTTATCTCGGAGTTCTGACCGAGCAACAGCTGGGATATACATCTCTTGGAAGAGTCTAGAGAACTCCTCCCAAGTGACTCGGTCATGTCCGAGCCTTCTCTCTTTGGCTAGCCACCAATGGTGCGCATTGTCCGTCAGTTGCATCCTGACAACAGTCATCCATCTTTCCTGCGGAAGTTCAGCTGCTTCCAACTGATGTTGTGTGTTTGTGAGCCACTCGTGCACTTCAGTTGGTCCTTCCTTGCCCGAAAAGGTACGGGGCTTGAGTTGACGGAAATCAGTGATAGATCCCATCGTTGGTCGCCTAGCTTGCGGGTTTGCCTGCTCCAATGCATTTACTAGGCTGGTTCTCAGGTACTCTGCCTCCTGACGCTGTGCCTCATGTTGAACTTGATGTTGGGCTTGCATCATAGCGTAAAACATCTGGAATATCTGCTGCCCGTCCATTGCTTGCCCTGGTGGGAAGACAGGCATCTGTGGAGTGAACTGTGGCGGAGGTGGGATGTCATCACGCCTGAACCTTGAGTTATGCTACTCAGTTTGTCCACTTTGAGAGGATTGCCCTCTGTTCTCTGGTGTAACTCCATCTCCATAGGTAACCACAGCGTCTTATGGTATACTCAAAAGAATTTTATCTCTAATTCTTGAATCCATTTTTCTCTCTGCATCCACAATAAACTTTATGAGAACGTTCAGTAGAATCAAAGCAGGATGCAAATCAAGTACTTAATTTGAATGCGATATAGAGTTTCAAAAACGATTCAACAAATGGATGAGATCCTATAACCTATCCTATCCTTTTACAGGCTTGTTCGGTCCCTAAGTTAAAACCGAACAATTTTTGTCGTAGACCTGCATGGGCCACCACAAAAACCATGTCACGCCCCAGTCCCAAATACCAAGGGACTAGACACGTGGCAATGGCCAGCAGCACGCACCGATGGACAAACCCAATTTATTGGATCCATCGGGGCATACTTAAGCTGTAAATATAGGTCTACAACAATAAGTCTAAACTAATCTCATCCACACACAAATAATAAGAACAACAGCAAATAAAGAAAGTACATCAATGTCCAGTCTCAGCAAAGTATGTCGGGGAACAACCCGATAAAAGTCTAAACACTGGTTCATCAGACTAGAACAAAGGAGTCCAAAAATAAAGTATCTGATGAGTACAATAACATAAACTCAAGAAAAGTCTTCAGCCATCACCTCTGCTTCTAAGTTTGGTTCAGCTTCAGCAACAGCTTCTGGTACAGCTTCAGCTCCTGTCCCGTAAACCTCGGGATAATGCTCTTCTGCTAAACCTGGGGACATCATCCGGATCCAGGTCCTCAGGGGACATAACAAGGTACAAATAATACAAGCCAAAATAATGCAGTGGAATAGTAAATGAAATAAGCAGGGTAACTACATAACCATCTATGTGAAAATGCAACTGAGAGCATCATTAGTACTCAGGCTGAGACTGCTACAAGCTCTGTGTCCGGGAGCCGGTAGCAGTAATAACAAGTAAAGGGTCTAGCTCTACTCGAGAGTCTACAACCTCACAATAGTAGTAGATATATATAGAACAGCCTGTAGCCTGTGTGTCTCTCCCCACCCAATGTAACCACACGTCTCATGTCCATAACGTCTCATGTCCATGTCACGTGAGATCAGAGCTAATGCAACAAGTCATAATCTAAGAATATAATATCTATGTCCATCCTGTATCCTACACAGAATCACCTTGAATATCTCAGGAAGATTTTGTCATATATATGGTGTCAAGTGTCCTAGGTTATAATGTACTTGATACAACAAGTACGAGAATGTAAAGGGTCTCGAATGTCCATCTCTAAATGACGTACCCAACTCCGCGTACGGGGTTGGCACCCGACTATTAATCGGATGCTAAGTAGGTCATACGGTCCTAGGTTTAAGCATAATCAACAATATAAATAAGCAAGGAAATAAATATCACAACTACATAATTTGGCAAGGTACACTTGCTTGGGATTAGAATACTAGTAGCGGCCCCTGTATCCGTGGGTTCCGTAAATACTCCTCCAATAGCTGAAATGAACATTACCAATAGTCTCAGAACATATGAAGTAGCTAGAAACGCCTGTCCTTAAGTCCAGTTTGGACACAAGGGCAAAAACGACATTTTCAATTCAAAGCGGGGTCCAAATGTGGGCCGCTTTGCACCAAAAATCGGGTCAGGGTCAAAGGTCTCCAAAATCATCCAACTTAGTGTCAACAAGTCAGGAACGATGATACGAACCCAATGGAACTTCCAGAATTGGATTCCGATGAGCCGTTCTTAAAATTGCCCGTCAAGTGGAGCCTGTGGGGCCCACGATACGCGATTTTTTAATGTTCCCAGAATCGAACCAAACTTGGCTCATATGACCAGCGTATTGCCATGAGTCCGTTGGCGTAAGTTTCGTCTCGATCCGACGTGTGTACACTAAGTTACAACGACAAACAGAAAAGTCGAATACGGGACGTTGTCCACGGATACGCACTGATTCCGGTGTGCATGCACATCCGAATCAGCTTCTGCAAAATCCCGCACGTCCGTATCAACGACGCGCACGTATCGGTGAAGACCGCACGTGACCAAGTCATCCCGTTTGGCGGGGCGTACTCGGTTCCGGGGTGAAACAGGGTGTTGGTTTTCCTGTTTTTGGATCGCGGTTCGCGATCACCACAGGTTACGATGTACCGAACGGTTTGCACGGGCACCGAGGGGGTCATGCAGGCTACGCGATACAACAAACATAATTGAAAATGGGGCAGCGAGGAGAAAGTTATGAGTACCTGAACAGGGCTCCGAAAAACTGTGAATTCTCGTGTCCGTGTGTCTTCTCGACACAGTTCCTGTGTCCTGTGTCCTGGCGGCCGTGTCCGGGTTTAGGGCTAGGGTTTCTGTGTCCTCCTGGTCGCCGGAGGCTTCACCGGAGGGGTGCTGGGGGCGCGGAGGCGACGCGGCGGCGTGCTGGGGCAGCGCAGGCGGCCGGTGCTCGAGGGGCGGCGGGCCAGATGTCACGCCCCAATCTCCCGCAAGCCCGATAGTCCCTGCTGAACGTGAATCACCACATTTCAGCTCTCCCGCAGGACTATCGTTCTCATCAGGACGTGATGCCGTGCAAGCCTAAGATGCGCTTGCACAAGGCCAAAGCTTTGATACAAGGGCAAGTAAGCTATTCGATACTGAAGCAGCGGCACATAACATTGCAGAAAAGTAAAGAACACGATGGCATAAGAAAACAGGCTCTTTTATTTATAATCAAAATTGTTACAAGCGGCGCATGGCCGAGGTTACAGATTGCTCAAGCACTCTTCTCTCGATTACAATAACATCGTTCCATACATTATGTCCCTCTATACTAAAGCAGCACAGCTCGATGCGGCTCAAGGCATCGTCTTCAGATTTCCGGTTCCTTGGGATGAGGTACGGCTATCGCTTCCCGAACGAACGAACACCTGAGAACGAGCAAACTGTTGGTGGGTCAGCACTTTATGCAAGTACTGGTGAGATAAAACAACTGAACAGAAGCTACACCCCCTGAAACCCATACTAAGTAATCATGTGGCAAAACATTGCATTACTAGTGATCTTGCTACTTTTACCTAAGTTTATTTCATGCAGTTCAGAACTATTAGTCAGATTACATCTTTTTGAAAACATAACTTTGAAACAGTTTTGCACATTCAAACTATAAGCATACGAATTGGGACTGTG
Source organism: Iris macrosiphon (assembly GCA_036927795.1). NCBI lineage: Eukaryota > Viridiplantae > Streptophyta > Magnoliopsida > Asparagales > Iridaceae > Iris > Iris macrosiphon. Next base: position 202,172,072 of record JAYESA010000008.1, read on the forward strand.
CGGTATCGTGTAGTGCGCAGCATATATTGTGCAACACAAAACTAACTCTTGGGGCAAAGCTTATCTAGCAGACTGAATATATCGAATCGAGGCAAACATATCATGTATTCATTAGCACATAAGCAGACACATCTATATAATTTCGGTCCCCGAGAAACTCAGGATTGGCAGCGGTAATCCAGCTATCCAATGACTCACATTCTGATTTTATTAGCAGCTGTGACCGAGGTTCAGCTCTGCACTAATAGTCATTGTCTGACCGATGCAATGCATGAAACTCTATTATATAATCTCTACGATGCAGACAAAATGAACGAGCAGACTTAAGCATAAACTTATATTTCTTACCCCATAGCCGAACGGTTATCCCTGCAGCAGACACACAAGTTAGCCACATTTGCATATTCATAACTTATGTATCAAAACACTTGGTGTCACAAATAATAGGTATGCAAGAAGGTAAACCTAGCATGCGCCCTATCTATATGACGGTCCATGGGTCGCCCCATGATTAGCAGCAGTTGCCCAAGGTTCAGCTCTTCACTAGCACGCGCGGGTGTCGGCAGCTGTGACTCAAGGTTCAGCTCTTCACCAACACACCCGAGTGCAAGCAGCTGTGACATCATGGGTTCTGCACAACACTAATAGACATATCGCCCCACTAGACCCCCTTATGAGCCGTATACCTCAGGGCGATCCAAAAATCTCTTCCGGACCGAGCGGTTTCCAGTGCCCCAGGAACCGTTCGAGAGACAAGACCTTGTGCACAAGTTGTCCGAGACCAATGCAATGACAAAAACACATAGTTCAAGCAAAACAATGATAAAGCTAAACATATGCGGTCTTAGCGAAACACATCTTATCGAAACGAAGCACATCTTATCACATTACTAATAGCACACCCCACTAGACCCTTGCGAGCCGTATCCTCAGGGCGTACTATTAGTCACAGCACTCACACATTTTCTTAGCAGATCGATATAGCAGACAGACAAACGAAACATATAAAGGCAAGCACGATTGATTCATATCTTAGTATGCAAAAACTATCTCATTCTTAGCATATTCAAAGGGACATATTCGAATTATTCATTTACTTATCTTTCTTAACATAGCAAAGGTTCGTTCAATAGCTGTGTCAGTGTTTCTAAGCATGCAATATTTCTTATTCTCTTTAGCATAGCAATGGTTCTATCTTATTCTGACAAGCATTCATATTCTCTTAGTTAGGCAGCAGATTCGTTTCGATGACCAGCTATGTGAGTTCTCTTATTAGCATACTGAGTCGGTTCTATCATTCTCTTACGAAAATATTCTTCTTAAGCAACAAGCATTCAAAAACTCAGATTTATTATTAAGTCGTACAAGAATCAGAGAATGCAGTTCTGCCCACTCACATTGATTAATCGGTCAGGAACTCTCCGAGAAGACTTTCGTTCGAGCAAGCAAGGCGATCCCACTTGTACATAGTGCCTACGCGGAGCGGGATACTACATACTTACCCACCAACAAAGAGTTTCGTCCTCGAAACTCAAGGAGAAACTCATACGAAAACATAGAGCAGCGATAGTCCTCATCCTTCACCTTCCTTAATCAAAACACAGCAAATCCAGAAATCACATATCATATCTCAACAATGAAAACAAATCCAGAAAACTTTTGTGCGCATCTTTGAGAATATCTATGGACTTATTGTATGGAACGTTCATTGCAGCACAACACAACTCATAGTCGGAGGCAACGTAATGGGCAAAGAATCGAGTCGCTCTGATACCATTATGTCACGCCCCAATCTCCCGTAAGCCCGATAGTCCCTGCTGAACGTTAATCACCATATTTCAGCTCTCTCGCAGGACTATCGTTCTCATCGGGACGTGATGCCGTGCAAGCCTAAGATGCGCTTGCACAAGGCCAAAGCTTTGATACAAGGGCAAGTAAGCTATTCGATACTGAAGCAGCGGCACATAACATTGCAGAAAAGTAAAGAACACGATGGCATAAGAAAACAGGCTCTTTTATTTATAATCAAAATTGTTACAAGCGACGCATGGCCGAGGTTACAGATCGCTCAAGCACTCTTCTCTCGATTACAATAACACCGTTCCATATATTATGTCCCTCTATACTAAAGCAGCACAGCTCGATGCGGCTCAAGGCATCGTCTTCAGATTTCCGGTTCCTTGGGATGAGGTACGGCTATCGCTTCCCGAACGAACAAGCACCTGAGAACGAGCAAACTGTTGGTGGGTCAGCACTTTATGCAAGTACTGGTGAGATAAAACAACTGAACAGAAGCTACACCCCCTGAAACCCATACTAAGTAATCATGTGGCAAAACATTGCATTACTAGTGATCTTGCTACTTTTACCTAAGTTCATTTCATGCAGTTCAGAACTATTAGTCAGATTACATCTTTTTGAAAACATAACTTTGAAACAGTTTTGCACATTCAAACTATAAGCATACGAATTGGGACTGTGCGGTATCGTGTAGTGCGCAGCATATATTGTGCAACAGAAAACTAACTCTTGGGGCAAAGCTTATCTAGCAGACTGAACATATCGAATCGAGGCAAACATATCATGTATTCATTAGCACATAAGCAGACACATCTATATGATTTCGGTCCCCGAGAAACTCAGGATTGGCAGCGGTAATCCAGCTATCCAATGACTCACATTCTGATTCTATTAGCAGCTGTGACCGAGGTTCAGCTCTGCACTAATAGTCATTGTCTGACCGATGCAATGCATGAAGCTCTATTATATAATCTCTACGATGCAGACAAAATGAACGAGTAGACTTAAGCATAAACTTATATTTCTTACCCCATAGCCGAACGGTTATCCCTGCAGCAGACACACAAGTTAGCCACATTTGCATATTCATAACTTATGTATCAAAACACTTGGTGTCACAAATGATAGGTATGCAAGAAGGTAAACCTAGCATGCGCCCTATCTATATGACGGTCCATGGGTCGCCCCATGATTAGCAGCAGTTGCCCAAGGTTCAGCTCTTCACTAGCACGCGCGGGTGTCGGCAGCTGTGACTCAAGGTTCAGCTCTTCACCAACACACCCGAGTGCAAGCAGCTGTGACATCATGGGTTCTGCACAATATTAATAGACATATCGTCCCACTAGACCCCCTTACGAGCCGTATACCTCAGGGCGATCCAAAAATCTCTTTCGGACCGAGCGGTTTCCAGTGCCCCAGGAACCGTTCGAGAGACAAGACCTTGTGCACAAGTTGTCCGAGACCAATGCAATGACAAAAATACATAGTTCAAGCAAAACAATGATAAAGCTAAACATATGCGGTCTTAGCGAAACATATCTTATCGAAACGAAGCACATCTTATCACATTACTAATAGCACACCCCACTAGACCCTTGCGAGCCGTATCCTCAGGGCGTACTATTAGTCACAGCACTCACACATTTTCTTAGCAGATCGATATAGCAGACAGACAAACGAAACATATAAAGGCAAGCACGATTGATTCATATCTTAGTATGCAAAAACTATCTCATTCTTAGCATATTCAAAGGGACATATTCGAATTATTCATTTACTTATCTTTCTTAACAAAGCAAAGGTTCGTTCAATAGCTGTGTCGGTGTTTCTAAGCATGCAATATTTCTTATTCTCTTTAGCATAGCAATGGTTCTATCTTATTCTGACAAGCATTCATATTCTCTTAGTTAGGCAGCAGATTCGTTTCGATGGCCAGCTATGTGAGTTCTCTTATTAGCATACTGAGTCGGTTCTATCATTCTCTTACGAAAATATTCTTCTTAAGCAACAAGCATTCAAAAACTCAGATTTATTATTAAGTCGTACAAGAATCAGAGAATGCAGTTTTGCCCACTCACATTGATTAATCGGTCAGGAACTCTCCGAGAAGACTTCCGTTCGAGCAAGCAAGGCGATCCCACTTGTACATAGTGCCTACGCGGAGCGGGACACTACATACTTACCCACCAACAAAGAGTTTCGTCCTCGAAACTCAAGGAGAAACTCATACGAAAACATAGAGCAGCGATAGTCCTCATCCTTCACCTTCCTTAATCAAAACACATCAAATCCAGAAATCATATATCATATCTCAACAATGAAAACAAATCCAGAAAACTTTTGTGCGCATCTTTGAGAATATCTATGGACTTATTGTATGGAATGTTCATTGCAGCACAACACAACTCAGAGTCGGAGGCAACGGAATGGGCAAAGAATCGAGTCGCTCTGATACCATTATGTCATGCCCCAATCTCCCGCAAGCCCGATAGTCCCTGCTGAACGTGAATTACCACATTTCAGCTCTCCCGCAGGACTATCGTTCTCATCGGGACGTGATGCCGTGCAAGCCTAAGATGCGCTTGCACAAGGCCAAAGCTTTGATACAAGGGCAAGTAAGCTATTCGATACTGAAGCAGCGGCACATAACATTGCAGAAAAGTAAAGAACACGATGGCATAAGAAAACAGGCTCTTTTATTTATAATCAAAATTGTTACAAGCGGCGCATGGCCGAGGTTACAGATCGCTCAAGCACTCTTCTCTCGATTACAATAACACCGTTCCATACATTATGTCCCTCTATACTATAGCAGCACAGCTCGATGCGGCTCAAGGCATCATCTTCAGATTTCCGGTTCCTTGGGATGAGGTACGGCTATCGCTTCCCGAACGAACGAGCACCTGAGAACGAGCAAACTGTTGGTGGGTCAGCACTTTATGCAAGTACTGGTGAGATAAAACAACTGAACAGAAGCTACACCCCCTGAAACCCATACTAAGTAATCATGTGGCAAAACATTGCATTACTAGTGATCTTGCTACTTTTATCTAAGTTCATTTCATGCAGTTCAGAACTATTAGTCAGATTACATCTTTTTGAAAACATAACTTTGAAACAGTTTTGCACATTCAAACTATAAGCATACGAATTGGGACTGTGCGGTATCGTGTAGTGCGCAGCATATATTGTGCAACACAAAACTAACTCTTGGGGCAAAGCTTATCTAGCAGACTGAACATATCGAATCGAGGCAAACATATCATGTATTCATTAGCACATAAGCAGACACATCTATATGATTTCGGTCCCCGAGAAACTCAGAATTGGCAGCGGTAATCCAGCTATCCAATGACTCACATTCTGATTCTATTAGCAGCTGTGACCGAGGTTCAGCTCTGCACTAATAGTCATTGTCTGACCGATGCAATGCATGAAGCTCTATTATATAATCTCTACGATGCAGACAAAATGAACGAGCAGACTTAAGCATAAACTTATATTTCTTACCCCATAGCCGAACGGTTATCCCTGCAGCAGACACACAAGTTAGCCACATTTGCATATTCATAACTTATGTATCAAAACACTTGGTGTCACAAATGATAGGTATGCAAGAAGGTAAACCTAGCATGCGCCCTATCTATATGACGGTCCATGGGTCGTCCCATGATTAGCAGCAGTTGCCCAAGGTTCAGCTCTTCACTAGCACGCGCGGGTGTCGGCAGCTGTGACTCAAGGTTCAGCTCTTCACCAACACACCCGAGTGCAAGCAGCTGTGACATCATGGGTTCTGCACAACACTAATAGACATATCGCCCCACTAGACCCCCTTACGAGCCGTATACCTCAGGGCGATCCAAAAATCTCTTCCGGACCGAGCGGTTCCCAGTGCCCCAGGAACCGTTCGAGAGACAAGACCTTGTGCACAAGTTGTCCGAGACCAATGCAATGACAAAAACACATAGTTCAAGCAAAACAATGATCAAGCTAAACATATGCGGTCTTAGCGAAACACATCTTATCGAAACGAAGCACATCTTATCACATTACTAATAGCACACCCCACTAGACCCTTGCGAGCCGTATCCTCAGGGCGTACTATTAGTCACAACACTCACACATTTTCTTAGCAGATCGATATAGCAGACAGACAAACGAAACATATAAAGGCAAGCACGATTGATTCATATCTTAGTATGCAAAAACTATCTCATTCTTAGCATATTCAAAGGGACATATTCGAATTATTTATTTACTTATCTTTCTTAACATAGCAAAGGTTCGTTCAATAGCTGTGTCGGTATTTCTAAGCATGCAATATTTCTTATTCTCTTTAGCATAGCAATGGTTCTATCTTATTCTGACAAGCATTCATATTCTCTTAGTTAGGCAGCAGATTCGTTTCGATGACCAGCTATGTGAGTTCTCTTATTAGCATACTGAGTCGGTTCTATCATTCTCTTACGAAAATATTCTTCTTAAGCAACAAGCATTCAAAAACTCAGATTTATTATTAAGTCGTACAAGAATCAGAGAATGCAGTTCTGCCCACTCACATTGATTAATCGGTCAGGAACTCTCCGAGAAGACTTTTGTTCGAGCAAGCAAGGCGATCCCACTTGTACATAGTACCTACGCGGAGTGGGGCACTACACCAGAGTCGGGCTCGGGGTCAGGGATTCTGGACGGAGAGGAGGGAAGAGAGGGAGGCCGGGCTCGCTTAGGGGATTCTGGAGGAGGCTCACGGCGAAGAAGCGGCGGATCTGGAGGTGGAGCCAGAGTCGGAGGAGGAGGACCGTCGGTAAGGCGGTGCTGGTGCGGGAGTTCGCCGGAGAAGAGGGGAAATGCGGTGGAGGAGTGGCGGACCGCGGTTTAAATAGGGTCAGGGGGAGGTGGAGCGGCCGGAGGTTGCCGGAATAGGAAGGGGAGGCGCCGGAGTCGAAAGGGCGACCGGTGGGAAGGGGAACCGGAGCGGTGCGGCTGCCGGCGGCGGGGGACGTGAGGAGTCGGCTGCGGATGTGTTTGGGAGAGGAGAAGTTGCGGGTCGGGCTGACGGGCGGACGGGCGGATCGGGTCTGACCCAGATCCGACCCGCTAGCTGAGCGGTCCGGTTCGGTGTAGACCGGCCGGGCCGGTCCGGTTCAAGCTTTGGGTTCGGTTTGGTTCATTTTATTGGTTTAATTAATTTAGTTAAATTTAATCAATAGTTTTTAATGCTTTAAAAATTCATCCGGGGTCCAATAAATTCCCGAAAAATTACCCCATGTCCGGTTTTTAATTTTACACTAGAAAATATAATTTCCATCACATTTTAATATTATATAATATCTTTTTAAAAATTCATTTCAAAACATACTACCTTAGTTTATTGGTTTAAAATTACAGAAAAATGCTAATTAATTCCAGAAAATTTAATTTTAAAATACTAAATTTTTCAGGTGATTACAGAACTCTTTTCCAGTCAATTCGGCAAAAAAATTGAATGAAAAATGCCCAATTAGCAAGGGTATAAAAACATAGTAAGGTTGTTAAAGAATATAAAAGTGAAAATTTAATCTATTGCATGTAAATTAATCGACAAGGGTGAATACTATTTCATTCAATTTCAAAATACTATGAAACAACACTGAAAATACTTAAAATTATGCAAAAATGTATAAAATATATTTTCTAAAATGTTAATAATTTAATAATAACTATTTGTTTTCCGATACTAAAAAATCCGATCCTCCGATCCGAAACCGTCGATACTACCGATACCGCTGATCCCAATACTAATAGGAATGGTCCGATACCGATTCCGATACCGATATTTTGAACCTTGACGCCCCGATCTCCCGTAGGCTAATCGGCCGTCCCCGCTAGGCGAGAATCACCGCGCCAGCGCTCCCGCGGGACGTTCGCTTTGACCCATCTGGGCGCAATGCCGCACGAGCGTAAGTCGCGCCCGTGCAAGGCCGTGGTTCTGGCTGGCGGTAAGAGGTCTAAGCCACAGAGTCACACAGATTGTCCGAGTGCAGCAAAATTATAAATGCATAGGCGATTAGTAACAAGTTCACTGAGTCGTCAATAGCGGAAGCATTGAATAACAAAAGTATTGAAGTAAAGCAAACTCTTTATTGATATAAACAAGTGTTACAGACGGTGCTAGGCCGAGATTATAAATCGCTCAAGCCTTTCTTTCTAAAATAGTAAAAGCGTACCAATTGGCTACATTTTATGGAATGATGTATAGGCGATGTTCCAACATTATGTCTTGTATATGTGCTTCAGTTTCGGACGCAGCGCTCCAAGGCTTCAGAGTGAACTCCACGCCTTAGCACGCACGAAGGAGGCATTTGCACAGAACGAGGTTCTCCCGCACCTTGCAAACAATCTAGTAGGTTATCAGTACATGAATGCACTGGTGGGAAGGCTGCTCGCCCGCTCGACAAATCCAAACACGTTCAATAGGTTCCGTGCACCAACTATTTAGTTGTCTTTTTAGTATTGCCTGAGGATTAGTTTTATGGTAATTATTGAATAGCCTATCTCATGTGGCAGTGCGCCGTACGATATAAAAGGAAACACAACGAGACTTACCAACTTACCATTTGTCCTTCCCTGTCCAAGGCAAACAAAGTTAATTCAAGCACGGGCATATATGTATATCCAGCGTAATAACATATGTAAACACAAGTGTTTCAGTACGAGATTATACATCGGGTGCACGAGTTACTCGGTTTATCAGGTGTTGCAGAAGGTGTTGAAGTATTCTATTTATACAAATATGTTATACTCAAGATCGTTCAGGTGTTCAGATATTCTTGTTGCGATGCAATGACTCGCACGCGGATAGCTGCTAAGCGAGGATAACTTATCTATATGAACATGTGGTTACTGGCACGGCGCTATAGTTTGGACAGTTCTAGTCTCGTCGGAATGGTGTGCATGCAGGAATAGGGGGCATTGCACACACATCCCGCTCGTAGCAGGCGACTATCAGGAGTTCCGTCCGGATCGGATCGGCCCCGGTGCTCCGGTGACCGTCTGCAGGAACTAAGACCTTGTGCACAAGTTATCCTGTGACCATGTAGGTCTCTATCTTCGGGTCTCAGGTCAGGCACAGGAACAAGTTTTGAGGCAGGATGCATATCAGGTAGGATGAATATCAGGTACAAGTTCGAGGCAGGATTGTTCACAATATATTAATCGACTTCCCAAGCTATTTCATTCAGTACATAGCAGGTATTGCTCCACGAGCTGGGATAGCTTGAATTATTAATATGGTGCAAGTCCCCTGGTTCGGGAACTGCCTTGGCAACCTAACAGTCCCGGATACTTACAGGTGCATACTTGCACGGAACGACTATTAGATAGTCTTTCGAGAAACTTAGATGAATGCAATACAAGGCATTGTTTACTTGATTGTGGCATAAATTATGTGGCAAGCATTGGATTGAGGCAACATTATAAGTTAACATATAGCAGGCAAGCATCGCACTCATAAGAAAACTTAAGCATTCACATTGGCTTGGGCCCGAAGGTGAGCCGAGGAGTAAAACCGTAAAGGGAATTTACCGAGCGACATGATCTAGGGTCGTGCAGTGTAAACAAGTGAACAGTGCACTAAGAAGAGCATATACACATAGTTTTATTCGAGGCATAGCGGGGTCTCATTGCACAAGGCAAAGGTTGTCACGACCCGCACCCGAAAATCGGGTATGAGCCGTAGGTACGTCCAGCCTACGCCGCAGAATCGGCGGTAGAACGTTGTAAAGGTCCATTCTAGGTCAACCATCTATCACACAAAACCTGTTAATATCCTCTCCAGAAGAAGGGCAACCACGCAATATATATATGATCTCTCAATCACAATAACTAGGGGAAGAGTAAAAGCACGATATGATAGCACAAGGAAACAAGAACCAAAGAGAGCAATACAATATCCAAAATACAGTCCAAGTCTATAATATCTACAACATCTCACATCAGCAAAATAATAAGTACAGTACAGTCATCCAGAATAATCAACTGGGAACAACCCAGGAAAACCCACCTAGCTAACTAGGGCGCTAAAGGCGTCTCCTCGCCGGGCTCCTCCTCAGTCTCGGGGTCGCAACATTCCTCGACGCCCGGCCCGTAGAATGTCGGGCAGAAATCCTCAGGATCCTCTGGAAAAAATATGCCCAGTCAGGACTGGAGCGAAGTACATAACTCTGAAAGCAACTCCAAATACGTGGTAAGGTGTATATGACGAGCAATAGAAAAGTATACAAGATGCACAGAAAATAAATACATGATGGAGCAGATAAAGTAGCTGCAATATAAATTGGAGAACAATACAAGTAGAGAAGTAACTGCATGTGAGAAAACATGAATACTAGCTGTCACGCCACGGTCTCCCGCAGGCAAATCGGCCGTTCCCGCTAGGCGGGAATCACCCTCGCCAGCGCTCCCGCGGAACGATCGCTTAACCGATCCGGGCGTGATGCCGCACGAGCGTGATCCACGCCCGTGCAAGGCCATGGTTCATTGGCTGGCGGCAAGAGTTCTAAGCCACAGAGTCGCACAGATTGTCCGAGTGCAGCGGAGTCATGAACGCATAGGCGATCGGTAACAGGTTCACTGAGTCGACAAATATAGCGGAAGCATTGAAACAAGTAAAGTAATCTCTTTATTGATATGCAACATGTATTACAGGCGGCGTATAGCCGAGATTACAAGTCGCTCAAGCCTCTCTCTCTGAAACAGTAAAAGCGTGCCAAGTGGCTACAACTGTGGAATGAATGTACAGGCGATGGTCAGGCGATGTTCACAACTTATATCTTGTATATGTGCTTCAGTCCCGGACGCACCATTGCAAGGCTTCAGAGGGAACTCCTGGCCTTAGCACGCACGAAGGAGGCGTCCGCACCGAACGAGGTTCTCCCGCACCCTGCATACAAACTGGTGGATTATCAGTACATTGAATGCACTGGTGGGGAAGCTACTCGCCCGCTCGACAAATACAAACACGTAATACAGGTTCCGTGCACAACTATTAAGTTGTCTTTCTAGTTGCCTTAGGATCAGTTTCATGCAGATATTGAATAGCCTATCGTGTCGGGCAGTGCGCCGTGCGATGTTAGAGGAAACACGGTAAAACTCACCAACTTACCATCTCCTTCCCTGTCCAAGGCAAACATTGAGGCAAACAGTATAAATTCGAGCAGAGGCATGTATAAACATTCAGGAGGCAAGCATATGCAAACAGGAGGGTCGTTTTAACATGATCGTTCAGGTGTTAAGTTGTTCTTGATGCGATACAGTGACTCGCACGCGGATAGCCGCTAAGCGAGGATGACTTATCTATATGAACAGGAGTCGCTGGCATAGCCATAAAGGACAATAGTCACTGGCGGTAATGGTATGCAGCAATAGTACAAGGGGCGCTACATGCCATTCCTTCCAGCACAATGGACTATACAATACGGTTCAGTCACTGAAGAGAATGTATGCAGCGAAAGAACAAGGGGCGCTACATGCCATCCCGTCCAGCACAATGGACTGTACAATAATGTGAGTTCCATCCGGATCGGATCGGTCCCAGTGCCCCGGTGACCGTCCGTGGAACTATACCTCGTTTCCGAGTTGTCCGCGACATGCAAGTCAGGGTTAACCAATCTCAGACAACACGATTTAACCAATCTCAGGCAACACGATTACACGAGATACACGAGAACACGCATGCACTAGAACACGAGAACACGAGAACACGAGTGCACGGGAACACGAGTACACGAGTATATGGGATACTTGAATCTTGGTTCTGTACAATAACTTGTCTTGATGCATTCCCCTGGTTCGGGGCTGCCTGGTGACCTAACGGTCCTGGATACTTGCAGGGTCAATCATACACGGAACGACTACTGAGTAGTCTCCCGGAGTTGGATGAAAATACGATAACATTCAAGCAGATAAGCATGCGTTTCTAGGTACATAAGCAGGCACGTTGCTCGGGCCCGAAGGTAGTCCGAGAGATAAAACCGTTAAGGGACTTAGCATGCGAGGGTCTGAATATAAGCAGTATTTCCTTTTCCATGTTCTAGCAAGCAATACAAGTTGGGATTATTCCCTTAGCTAGGTGCGTTGGATTTATTAGCATGCAGGGGGTGATTCACCTAGCGACTAGCATATATGATTCCAGGTTTTATGTGTGCTGGCTAAGCAAAGACAAGTTCACCGTAGCCACCCACCTTAGCGATGATTCACCTCGGTAGAGAAATACGTCTGAGCGAGCCTCTGAAAGTCCAAGTCGGATTCCTGTAGGGACAAGTCTGGATATCCTTTGCTTCTTAATCGAGGCAAAGCGGGTCGGGACAGCTGCACGATTGCCGATTGAGACGGCAGTCCGCTTGAGCGGAACAGGGTGTTACATCCTACCCAACTTAGAAAAAGTCTCGTCCTCGAGACTTACTAAGGACAAGCAGTAATCTAGGGTTGAGGCAATCCTAGACAAGTCATTTGTACTTGTTTCATTTGGATCTTCACTTGCACAAGCTTCAAAATCAGCATACCGCTTAGACTGGATCGTGCGCACCTTCGACATGCATTTCTAGTGTGAACACGTCAACCAGCTCAGTGATAGCGAAATCTTAGCACTCGAGTTTCACCTTTTCTAAGTCTTGGATGGTGCACTAGTTCAAGGCGTCCCTCGAATAGATGCATTCAGCCAAACTTAGGGTTAGTGAAAATCGGACAAGCTACTAGCGATACTCTCAGGGGTTCGCACAGGTTGGCTCAAAGGCCACTCGCAGCATACAACCAGACAAGCAAGCATATCATTCAAAACCTATTTTGAAAGTATTTAGACTTATTGTTGGAACATCCCATCGAGGCATTGAGAGAGAGCGTGCACATAACCCACGAACGAGCTTTCAAAATAGAGATATCGAATCGAAGTCCAAAGGCGTAGAAGCCAGGCTCTCATACCAACCTGTCACGCCCCGGTCTCCCGCAGGCAAATCGGCCATTCCCGCTAGGCGGGAATCACCTTCGCCAGCGCTCTCGCGGAACGATCGCTTAACCTATCCGGGCGTGATGCCGCACGAGCGTGATCCACGCCTGTGCAAGGCCATGGTTCATTGGCCGGCGGCAAGAGTTCTAAGCCACAGAGTCGCACAGATTGTCCGAGTGCAGCGGAGTCATGAACGCATAGGCGATCGGTAACAGGTTCACTTAGTCGACAAATATAGCGGAAGCATTGAAACAAGTAAAGTAATCTCTTTATTGATATGCAACATGTATTACAGGCGGCGTATAGCCGAGATTACAAGTCGCTCAAGCCTCTCTCTCTGAAACAGTAAAAGCGTGCCAAGTGGCTACAAATGTGGAATGAATGTACAGGCGATGGTCAGGCGATGTTCACAACTTATATCTTGTATATGTGCTTCAGTCCCGGACGCACCGTTGCAAGGCTTCAGAGGGAACTCCTAGCCTTAGCACGCACGAAGGAGGCGTCCGCACCGAACGAGGTTCTCCCGCACCCTGCATACAAACTGGTGGATTATCAGTACATTGAATGCACTGATGGGGAAGCTACTCGCCCGCTCGACAAATCCAAACACGTAATATAGGTTCCGTGCACAACTATTAAGTTGTCTTTCTAGTTGCCTTAGGATCAGTTTCATGCAGATATTGAATAGCCTATCGTGTCGGGCAGTGCGCCGTGCGATGTTAGAGGAAATACGGCGAGACTCACCAACTTACCATCTCCTTCCCTGTCCAAGACAAACATTGAGGCAAACAATATAAATTCGAGCAGAGGCATGTATAAACATTCAGGAGGCAAGCATATGCAAACAGGAGGGTCATTTTAACATGATCGTTCAGGTGTTAAGTTGTTCTTGATGCGATGCAGTGACTCGCACGCGGATAGCCGCTAAGCGAGGATGACTTATCTATTTGAACAGGAGTCGCTGGCATAGCCATAAAGGACAATAGTCACTGGCGGTAATGGTATACAGCAATAGTACAAGGGGCGCTATATGCCATTCCGTCCAGCACAATGGACTATACAATACGGTTCAGTCACTGGAGAGAATGTATGCAGCGAAAGAACAAGGGGCGCTACATGCCATCCCGTCCAGCACAATGGACTGTACAATAACGTGAGTTCCATCCGGATCGGATCGGTCCCAGTGCCCCGGTGACCGTCCGTGGAACTATACCTCATTTTCGAGTTGTCCGCGACATGCAAGTCAGGGTTAACCAATCTCAGGCAACACGATTTAACCAATCTCAGGCAACACGATTACACGAGATACACGAGAACACGCGTGCACTAGAACACGAGAACACGAGAACACGAGTGCACGGGAACACGAGTACACGAGTATACGGGATACTTGAATCTTGGTTCTGTACAATAACTTGTCTTGATGCATTCCCCTGGTTCGGGGCTGCCTGGTGACCTAACGGTCCTGGATACTTGCAGGGTCAATCATACACGGAACGACTACTGAGTAGTCTCCCGGAGTTGGATGAAAACACGGCAACATTCAAGCAGACAAGCATGCGTTTCTAGGTACATAAGCAGGCACGTTGCTCGGGCCCGAAGGTAGTCCGAGAGATGAAACCGTTAAGGGACTTAGCATGCGAGGGTCTGAATATAAGCAGTATTTCCTTTTCCATGTTCTAGCAAGCAATACAAGTTGGGATTATTCCCTTAGCTAGGTGCGTTGGATTTATTAGCATGCATGGGGTGATTCACCTAGCGACTAGCATATATGATTCCAGGTTTTATGTGTGCTGGCTAAGCAAAGACAAGTTCACCGTAGCCACCCACCTTAGCGATGATTCGCCTCGGTAGAGAAATACGTCTGAGCGAGCCTCTGAAAGTCCAAGCCGGATTCCTGTAGGGACAAGTCTGGATATCCTTTGCTTCTTGATCGAGGCAAAGCGGGTCAGGACAGCTGCACGATTGCCGATTGAGACGACAGTCCGCTTGAGCGGAACAGGGTGTTACACTAGCTAAGTGCCTTGAGCACTAATTCGTTATGTGATCGGCTTAGGTTGTACATAAAAAATACTATGATAACTCCGTTATGCGTGAGTTGCATAACCGACATACACATGAATACTGTTTGGCTTTGATCACATAACCAACTCCTACTCCCCTCCCCCACTAATACTCTTGGATCCAACCACAACATGCTACGTACATGATAAGTAGCTCGCGCACACGAAGGTGAGAGCATAAGAAGCACATGATAGCACATGAGAATCAATACCCGAAGCACATGATAAAATACACGTGATAGAGTACCCGCTGAACACGGTAAGGGGAATAGCATCTCATGACGGGATCCACTAGTACCAGCTCGTGTAACAATGTGTCAGAATCAAGTATTACAGTTCTAGAACAGGTGATATAAACGCTATCATGAAATAAAAACTATCAGAGGTAGGTACTCGCCTGACGTCCTGAGCAACTGATGAGGATCGAGATCCGGACCGGTGTCGCAAGAACCTATTTTAAAAAGAAAGATTTAAACAGGGTTCTATGGATTTAAACTGATATAAAATAATTAAAAACAGGCTTCTAGGATTATTCTAGGTCGAACGGGTCAAACCGATGAAATTTGGGTCAAAAAATCAACCCGGGGGTCCAAAAGTCAACTCTAGGTCAAAACCAGGTCAGACATTGACTTTTATGGTCAACGAGGACAATTATGGTCAACACTAGGTCAAACTAGGGTGCCCCTGAAATTCTAGGTCAAAACTAGCTCGTTAAGCTAGTAAACCCTCAAACTCGCCTCCTCGAGATACCGGGATACCCTCGGTATCCGATACCTCGACCTAGGCTACGCACCCCGCCTAAACCAGCTAAAACCTATGCTAGTACGCGTAAATATATACACATATACATATAAAAATTACTCTAATACTGTTCCTAGGCAATCGCTCAAAAACCCCGCTCGAAACTCAATACCTTGGATATCTCAAGGTATTGAGATACCTCTCTAATACCCCTCTAACTATCCCTCTAGTTAGCTATCTAAGTATATAGACATATATATCTAGCTATAATCTAGGCTAAAATATATATCTATCATATATATACATATCTACGTATCTATATGCATACCTATTCACACATACACACATATACCCATATATATACCCAAACTCATATATATGTATATATCTATATCTAGATATCTAAACTATCTATCTAGCTATATGTATATATATATATATATATATATATATATATATATATATATATATATATATATATATATATATATATATATATATATATATATATATATATACATCTATCTAACTATCTATTTAGCTATCTATCTATCTATTTATCTAACTATCTATCTATTTATCTAATTATCTATCTATCTATTTAACTATCTATCTATATATCTAACTATCTATCCATTTATATATATATATATACCCTCTCTCCCTCGCTAATAGCTACCTCGCTGCCGCTGCGAATGCCGCTAGCTGCTACTGCGTATGCTGCTGCTGCTTACCCTGCTGCTGCGCGCTACTGCCTCCCCTCGCTCGTTGCACGCCTCACACACACACGACCACACACACATATATCTATATATATATAGCAACATATATATATATATATATATATATATATATATATATATATATATATATATATATATATATATACACACACACACACTAATAAATATACACTTACACACACATATAAACACACAAGCATACACACACTAACACACACACATGTATATATATACACACACACACACACACACACACACACACACACACACACACACACAGAGACACACACACACACACACACACTAACACACATACACAAACACAAATATAGGTATATACACACATATATATATAAATACATACAACACATATCTATAAATATATATATAGAGACACACACACACACACACACACACACACACACACACACACACATATATATATATATATATATATATATATATATATATATATATACACACATAAACACAAAACACAACACAATACACCACACCACCAACACGCGCACAACCACCCCCTACACGCACAAACACATAAATATATATAAAATATAACCCGAGAACTCTAGCACACACTCCCCAAAGCTAACCCAACGCGCGCACAAGCCCGAAACTAAGAAACCAAGTCGAAATGGCCGTTCGGTCATTTCGACGAACACGCGGTGTGCGGTTCGGAAAACCTCCTGAAACGCACACCAAACCAACTCGGAATCGGCCCAAAATCTACCCATGGGTTCTAAATGATGTCTAGATCCTAGAAAAAATGCTACCCCGTTGATTCTAGAACCGTGACGAAAACGCGCACGCACTTAGAGCCGGCGACGACGAAAACCCCAAAAATGCCCGAAACGCCCGTTTCTCCGAGACACGACTTCACGTGTCTGAACGGAGATGCGTACTAACCCTCAAGACACCCGAAAACTCCTACCTAGGTCCTTCTAACCTAGGGCATAACCCAAAATTGGGCCAATTTTGGATTCCACCCGAAATTGACACAAAACCTAATGTCAAAGTCTCCAAACACAACCAAACTTGTTCCAACTTCCTCCCACGGGTAGGCTTAGGATCTAGGAAGGTTCTAAACCACTAATTATACTATATAAGAGCAATTAGTAAGGGAAAAGTTAGGGTTTACCTCTTGGGAGTTGGAATCCCAAGGCCAAAGTCTCCAATTCACTTGAAATCACCTCCCTCAAGCTCCAAGCCTCCAAATCTAGTCTCCACACTAAGTCTAGGCTCTAAACACCTAGGTTGGGGAAAAATGTAGGGTTAGGGTTAACATCCATGAAGAATAGAAGAAGAAAGAAGGAGAAAAGACTTACTTGGTAGTGGAAAAAAGAAAGGAAGAAGAAGAAGAAGAAGAAGAAGAAGAAGAAGAAGAAGAAGTGATGAAATGAGAAATAGGGGGGATGGCTGCTGGTGTGCGGGTCTGGAAGTGAGGGGAGGGTCGGCCAAGCATAAAAGGGGGTTTCCATAAAGTCCAAATAACCAAAATGCCCTCCTCTCACTTGGGTTTGGGTTTCGGGTTCCAAAAGCACTCAAACTAACTCCCAATCTCTCCAACTAACCCACTAAAAATATAATAAATATTTCTAAACCCAAAAATAGGTCTCACAAGGGTGTGGGTTGGGTCGGACATGGGTCCACTAGGGTCTGACACGGGTCCAGTCTAGCCAAAACCCTAAAACAATCAAATAAAAATAATACAATCACTAATTAAATATAAATATAACACTACTAGAATAGCGGTATTAGCGACGTATTTTAGCGACTCCTAGTAAAAACGTCGCTAAATTAGCGACTATGTAAAAATTATCGCTAGGCGTCGCTAAATGACGATATTTAGCGACTTTTATTAAGATTTTAAAAGAATAGTCGCTATAAGTTCAATTAAGGTCGCTAAACGTCGCTAATATATCTGATTTAGCGACGTTTAGCGTCGTAATTAGCGACGTATCTATCAAAAATATTTAGCAACGTATTTAGCGACGTCTTTGGCGTCGCTAATTTTTATTTTAGCGACATTTTTATTTGACGTCGCTAAACGTCGCTAAATTTTGGTTAATTAGGGCTCAGTTTTCTTTTCTCCATCTGTCAAAATTTTCGAAACGTTTCGATTTCTCCCGCCCCCCCTCTCCGGCGACCGGGTCTCCGACCGCTGCAGCTACTCCGGCATCCCCCTCCTCCTCCTCGAGCTCTAGGTAATCTCTCTCTCTCTCTCTCTTTCTCATGTGACACTGACACAAGACATACTTGACAGACACGACATACGCACACAGACACGACACACGCATACAGATACTGACAGACACACACGACACACACACACAAACGCAGACACACACACACGACACACATACACGACACACACATAGACGCAGACACACACACGACACACACACACACACACAGACGCAGACACACACACACACAGACGCAGATTAGGGTTAGGGTTAGATTTTTTGACCTGGGGTTAGGGTTAGGGTTAGGTTTAGGGTTTTTAGGTTTAGGGTGTCACATTAAAGTTTTTAATGACATTATTAATAGGATTTCCTCTGATTCTAGTCTCCTAGAGGAATATCCATACTAACAAGGTCCCTAAATAAAAGTTCTATTCTCGCTTTTGAGGATCAGAAGAAGAAATATTACCACATCACTTCCTACCTATAAGGCCTGGACACTGTTCTTTGACCAGTCCTCTCCTCTTGTATTATAGTGGAGGTGATGGTTTCTTGAGTTTGGAAACTCTAGGAATGCAATCCCTCTAGAAGTTCATGTTCCTAATCAATATAAATTTATTTGTTGTGATCTATGTAAGAGACAAACTCTCAAGAGTCCCACCTAATACTTTGGATTATTTACATAGAAGAATAGTAGAATAGGTTCCAATTTTTGGGTGATTAATATTTTTTTAAGCATGCATTGATATCAATACTTCTGAGTTTCCTCTACGCAACGTTCTGTAAGGTATGGCTGTCAGGGTGGTCGCAACATGGTCGAAACGCTACGTGACGATCGTTTATTGGGAGAGAGGTGGAGGTAAAAGGGTTACAAGAAGGTTGTAAGCATTTGATAGTAAACTTAGCATTATTGATATATATAAAAGAAGTAGTGGGAGAATAAAAAAGGGAGAGAAAAAAAAAATAATGAACGGTACATACGAGGATTAAAGTATCGATACTTTGGGAGTCATGCAGCATTCAGGAACAATGACTCGAGTCCAGCTAAGTAATTTGACCTCAAACATCAAGTAACTTGATTCCATTCTTTATTTCGTTTTGTCCGACAGTATTGGGAGGCATAGCATAGTGCACTTGGAATGAGAATAACATTTCCAAATTTTCTTTCCCTACTAAATTCTTTGCAATTTCTTTTGTGTATCATTATTCACGTTCATAAAATGCCCTCATAGACTACTATTTACTTTAATCTTTATCATCCAAATCTCATAATTCAATTTCAATTTCAATTACAATCATATAATTTAATATTGGATCATATTTTCAAACTAGTTCATTAAATCGGTCATTTTATTTTGTGACACGTAGGATATAAATAAGATATTATG
The DNA here is from genome assembly GCA_036927795.1 of Iris macrosiphon. NCBI lineage: Eukaryota > Viridiplantae > Streptophyta > Magnoliopsida > Asparagales > Iridaceae > Iris > Iris macrosiphon. Next base: position 202,191,989 of record JAYESA010000008.1, read on the forward strand.
TTATCATTATTATACTGCAACAAACAGCTAATTCTTTGTGAGTCATCTAATTCTTCCGTTCCGGTCCAATAGCTAATTTTTTGCTAATTCTTTATTTTCATCTATCTTACCAGATGGCACCCAAGAGAGCGACACCTCCTACTGTTAAGGAGGAAGTGATGCCTCCTACTGTTAAGGAGGAAGTGATGCCTCCTACTGTTAAGGAGGAAGAGATACCACCTGCGGGGAGTTCCAGTCACCCAGCACCTATCGCGGCTGTATCTCAGACGGGGAGTTCCAGTCACCCAGCACCCATAGCGGAGCTTGATAACATAAACGTTGTTTATGCGCAGTATTTGAGGGACTGGTATCTGCCTCGTTTTGGAAATCCTCGAGATTAATACTATGATGTTTCATATACTTATATATGATGAATTTTGTGTTACTGTGATACTCTGATACTTATATATTATGTATTTTTTGATGCTGTTTATGCCCATTTTGTGTGACTATGATACTGTGATACTTTTATGACTGTGATACTTTTATTGTCTGTCTATAATATTTGTGTGTATTAATTGTATGACTGTGATACTTTTATTCATATTAAATATTGTTAATCCGGTGTTGAGTGTTCCACCGAAGGGGTCGGCGAACCCATAGAATTCAACGGAGGGTTGCTCCGGGTCTATTTTTAATTAAAAATTTATAAATTGCAGGAATAATAGTTTGGAACAATTCAGTTTTTTTTTTACTTTTTTTGTAAATTTAGCGACGTATTTAGCGACGTTTAGCGACGATTTTATAAGTCGCTAAACAAGTCGCTACTCAGCGACGTGTCATTAGCCGTCGCTAGACGTCGCTAAATATGTCGCTGTACGTCATAAATTGCTGACATGGCAGTACTGCCAGGTCATTAAAGACGTCGTTGTTACGTCGCTAATTAGCGACGTTTAGCGACTTTAATAAACGTCGCTATTTCGTGACGCGGCGTCGCTAAACGTCGCTACATTTAGCGACTCAATAAAGTCGCTAAAAAACGTCGACATAGCGACGTTTAGCGACATTTTTCGGTTCAGCGACTTGGTTTCTTCCGACTGCGTTAAAACGTCGCTAATTACGTCGCTAAACGTGTTTAGAGACTTTTTTTGTCATTTAGCGATATTTTTGGGCGTCGCTAATTTGACTTTTTTTGATAGTGTAATTAATTATATACAATACACAATTTACCAAATAAAATAAAAAAATAACCCTATTTTCTAGAATTGGGTAGTAACAAAGGTAGCATGCGATGGTCTGTATATAAGTAAAGTTTTATTTCCATGTTCTAACACAAGCAATACAAGTTGGGATTATTCCCTTAGCTAGGTGCATTGGATTTTTATTAGCATGCAAGGGATGATTCACCTAGCGACTAGCATGAAACGTACATATTTTAAGTGTGCTGGCTAAGCAAAGACAAGTTCATCGTAGCCACCCGCCTTAGCGATGATTCGCCTCGGTCGAACGATACACCAAGCGAGCCTCTAAAAGCCTAAGTCGAACTCCTGAAGGGCCAAGTCTGGATATTCTTTGCCTCAAATGAGTCTTCTTGCTGAAGCAAAGTGGGTCGGAACATTGCACTTTTTCCGTTTGAATCGGCAGTTCGTTTGAGCGGAACGGGTCGTTATAAAGAACGGGGGCGATGAACTCGCCTTTTGCTCAACGAAAGGATCGAAACGACTATCGTATTTCGAACGCGTCAAAATACGATATCGTTCGACAAGAACCCAAGAATAAGATAAATTAAAGAGAGCTAAAAAATCTTACCCATAATTGTAGCGCCTTCGGCTAACAACTTTTATAGGTTGCCAAATGTTTCGTTAGGCCATCATCCAGTGGTCGTGGCTCTAACTTGCTGCTGGTTCTGTCTTACTGGTTGGGCTTGTTGGACTTGCGCATACTGCGCTGGACGTTACTAGTGGAACTGCCGAGTCTGCGTCGGAAGAGGACGCTGATCTAGGGGTCGAACTGCTAACACTGGTCCTCGCGGGCCTTCAATCGCTGCCCGAGGCGAAGCTGGTAACTGTCAGACTGAAGAAGTCTCTGGGTACAAGATTGGGCATGAACCAATCATGTGGTCAAATGCCCCACATTTGAGACACTGGCCATTGGCCCTCCTACATTGTTCTTTGGTGTGCCCTGGCTTACCGCAGTGGCTGCATCCTGCTGATATAGACTGCCTGGTAGATTGTACTGAGGTTACTGTGGAGGTTGGAGGTGCTGGCGGGCGAGGAGTTCTGACTGCTGGTATATGAGGTGATGACTGAATACTAGTGCTTTTCAGGGATGAGTGCGACCACTTATGGCCTCCGGTCCTTGCTACTAATCTCTGACCGGCAAGTTCTTGGGACCTAGCTGCCTTGAGTACTGTATTGTAGGTGGTATAATTATGACCCACCGTAAACTGCTGAAGCTCTAGATGTAACCCTTGCTCAAATCTCTTGGCTCGGTCTTCCTCGGAAGCTATCATATGAGGAGCAAACCGGCTAAGTCGGCAAAACTCGGCCGCATACTGGTCGACCGATCTTGTGTTCTGCCGGAGGTTGATGAACTGCTGCTGGAGCTGAAATTTGGCGGTGGTGTGAAAATACTTTTCCTGGAAGCCCTCCTTGAACGCCTGCCAATCAATGGACTTCGGAAGCATCATTTCTTGTGCTACCCATCTGTCACGTCCCAATACCGAAATACGGAGACGGACATGGCCAACTACCCCATACAAGGTATTATACGTCGTACGATAACCATGGCTGTATAAGAAAATAGGGTGCATGCTATAATCAAGTATCCTAGGGTCAAGAACTTCTATGTCATAATCATTCAAACAAGATATAGCAAGCATAGAGCATATATGATAAGCAATAAGGCGTTCCAAACGCTTTCTCAAAATGTTCTGGAGTCCAGTTGTGCAAAATAAGAAGTTGGAAGAGTAACAAAAGTATATGAAAGTAATCAGCTACAGTATGATTTAATACAATCATATAAGAAAAACTAATGTCCAGACAAGCGGACTAACAGATTCCGGTGGCTAAACGCCCAAAAGAAGTAAATGTGCAAGATGAGCAGGGAAGAAGAAAACTCACTCGCTATCCCCTGCGACTATATTCCTGGTGCGCGACATTAGTTGGGGGAAAGTATGTTGGATCCTCAAGTGCTGGCTCAAAACCTGGCCATGCAAAAACTCTAAAGCTCCAAAAACCAAAAAAATATTTTCTTCATAAAAACTTTATTTTAACTCAAAATCAAGTAAAACAAAAGGCAAATTGCACAAAATAAAATGCTCTAACATAAGAAACCACTAGTTTTTGAAGACACTAAGTTTTAATAGATCAAAACAAAAAAACTCATGGAACACATAAAAATTCTAAACTTGAAACTCAGATCTACAAAAATTTATACATCAAAATCCAAAAATTCAAGAACTAAATATGATCAACAACGCAAGAAGAACATTTTTCATTAAATACATTTTTTAAAATAACATATATATGAAAATTCCAAAAATGCATGACTTCGCCATTGAGCAAAATTTACTTGCCTTGGGTGGCTCCGAGCCTCTACCTCTCACGGTCCAAGTCACAACAACTTTCCCTTAGGATTAGGGTTAGGGTTAGGGTTAGAGGAAGCTTGAGGGAGAGGAGGAAGAAGAAAATAAAAATGAAGAAGAAGAAAGAGAGGAGAGAGAGAGAAAAGCTCATATATATACTAAGAGGGGAGAGAAAGAGGGTTTAGTCATGGGTTCACCCAAAATAAACCGAATCAAGTGTCCATTCAACATGCGGATCCTAAACCGGGTCTTATAGCAATGCCAATGGGTATTCTACTGGTCTCGGGTAGTCTCTCTTAACAAATAAAAATTAAAACAATAATAAAATGACAGGAACCAATATGAAAAATACAGCACGAATACATTATCAAAAAAAATTAAATTCTAGAAATTCAAGAAATACTAAATCTGGAATCGGGTGTGACAGAACTGTCACGCCCCAGTCCCAAATACGTAGGACTAGGAACACGTAAGCATGCCAGCCGCATGGATATGGCAACTCCAATATATGGAAACCATAACCCATACGTACGCTGTAATGTGAATATAAACTCACATGTGGTATATATAATGTCACAAGTCACAAATATGCTAATCTCATCCACACAACAAGTCATAGAAAAGAAATACTAAACTAGAATAAGGAGTCTGAAATATCTAAAATAATAGTCGGGTGGAGACAAATCCACTACCCATGACTATATCCAAAACTAAAATGAGAGAGGAGTATAAAGTCTCCAATGTAAAATAATGTGAAGACAGAAGTGCATCAGCTAAAAGAATCCATCGCCAGATAATCAACGATACTCAGAAGGTAAGACCTCCTCGACAGAAAATAATGCGTCAAGTCCAGGCCCGTACTCCTGCAAATACTCAAGAACAGATACACCTGGCAGAGGACCAGGTCCTCAGAGGGACGTAACAAGATACAGAAAATACGAGCCAATTTGAATACAGTAAACATGCATATAAATTAAAAATAAATAAGTACGCTGTACAAGACCATCTATATGAATGCAAATGAGGACAACTTTTCGACGTATGGGCAAGGGTAGTCTACTCGATCTAAGCCTCACAACTCACACACCCGTCTAGAACATCAGAAATCGACATACCTCTGGGGTAGCGACCAGCGCGACTCTACAGAAATCGACATACCTCTGGGGTAGCGACCAGTGCGACATACGCCCGTAGTGCAAACTATATACTACGGTTTACCAGAGTGGTTAAAAGCCCATACGCCTAATGATTGTCCTCCAATGATACTAGGTGCCATGTGTGTGTCAACATATCTAATACATAGTAATGACTGAAAAAAAAATTACACATGCAAGAACTATACAGAAATGAAATAAATAAAAAGAAATATAAATAGCATACAAAGTACTGTAAATAATTTGGCAAGGTATCTTGCCTGGCAAGAAAGCTGCAAAATGTAGTGTCCCAATGTCAACACCAAGAGTCAGAAGCTACGGCCTCAGAATGAACGTCTCTGGATGCTGAAATAAACATCACCAATATTCCCAGAATAAGCAAAATAGCTAAAAAGCACTTCCCTTTCGTCCAATTTGGACACAGGGGCAAAATGGTAATTTTGGGTAAAAGTAGGGTCCACCTGTGGCCAACTTTGTACCGAAAAGCGTGCCAAGGGTAACAGTCTCTAAATAGGACAAATTATAGGTCAAACAACTCTAAATGTCAATACGAACCCAACGGTATATCCAAATGTGGATTTCGATGAGCCGAACACAATTTTGTCCAAAAAATCAACTGTGGGGCCCGCCAATTGGCGATTTGGTCAACCGTCTCAGAATTGCGTGAAAATTGGGTCACAGGACCAGCGCGTTACCACGAGTCCAGTGGCACAAGTTTCGTCGCAATCTAACAAGCGTGCACAAAATACGCACGAGTTCCACAAAAGTTGCGATACGGAGTGTGTCCGCGGATACGGCCTGATTCTGGCGCGCACACGCGTCCGAATAAGTCTCCACGAATTTTTACGTGTCCGGTTATGCTATGTGCACCGTTCGGTACACTTGGTATACGGCGGGGCGGTCCCGTTTGGTGGGGCATGCTCCATTTTCCAACCTTTGGAAATCTGAAAAAAGTGGGTTCGCATAGTTTTGTGACGAATTAAATTATGTCCACAGCAGCTAATAATATAGGATTATTTAATAGAAAATAAACTAGGTCAAGTGTTCTACACATATCAAAAAGAATCACCGAATTCGAATCTCTATGGTGGGAGATACGAACTCGGCAACATGGGTGGTCACCGCAGTTTTCTGCGATTCCAGAATTTGGTCTGCTCGTGCCAACTTGGGCGCTATTTTCGCCTATGGGTACACGTTGTTCGAGGTCTGCTATTATACAAATATGGAAGAGGGTTAAGGGATGAGCATACCGGTGAAGACGGAATGGCGTTTGGTTGAGCGAGTCGACGGAAAACAACTCCGGAGCGAAGGTATAAACCCCCTGATTTTTTCAAAATTTTCAAAACTGGATTTTTCACAAATTTCAGGACTTTTCTGAGAATTTTCTGTAATTTAAAAACAGGGTTTTAATATTTAAATGATTTTAAATAATAATAAATAATATTAAAATATTATGGAAATAATATTTTTGGGTGTAAAATGGAAAACTGGACTTAGGGTAATTTTTCTGGAATTTATTGGACCCCGGACCTATTTTTAAAACACCTAAAACTATTTATTTATTTATTTATTTAATTATTTATGGATTATTATTTAGTTTTTTTTTTCCGGCCCAGCCCATTGGGTCCGGCCCAGCCCAACCCGCTCGCCCCTATCGGGTCGGGTCGGGTCTGCCCGAACCCGACCCGCCGCACCCGAGCCGCCCGACCCGCTCCCCTGTCACCCGCACGAACCCCAGCCCCCCACCCTCCCCCGCGTCTTCCGGCGGCGCCCGCTTCCCGCGCCGCCCCGCTCGGCCTTCCGCCCGCCTCGCTCGCCCACGACCCCCACTCCCTCCGCCTTGCCCGGCGCCACCAGCCCCTCCCAGCCTATAAAGCCACCTCCCTCCTCCTCCGCCTACCCCCCCACAGCCAGCCCTAGCCACCGCACGCCACCGCCTCCCTGAGCCGCCTCGCCTCATCCGCTGCAGCCTCCGCCGCCTCCTTCTTCTCCTCCCTCCTCCTCTCCTCGTCGACGAGGCCGCAGCCGCAGCCGCAGCCACAGCAACAACAGCAGCACAGCGGCAGCTCCGCCAGACCCCTCCGCCGCCGCCGGCGAGTCCCCAGCCACCGCGCTGCCCTCCGCCGCAGAGGCCCGGCCCCCTCCGCCTCAGCCTGGCCGCCCAGCCGCCGCCCTCCGGCGAGAAATCCCAAGCCCTAACCCTAATTTCCTGTGTCCGGACACGTGTCGGACACGATTCGGACCCCAATTTTCGGGTCCCGTTCAGGTACGTGTATTTTCTTGCTCGTAACTCGGATTTCGATTTTGCAAATTGCGTTGCGAAGCCTGTATGACCCTCTCGGTGCCCGTGCAACCCGCTTGGGATATCGCGTCCTGTGGTGATCGCGAACCGCGATCCAAAAACAGGGAAAACAACGCCCCGATCCCGATTCACCCCGGAACTAGGTACGCCCCGCCAAACGGGACGACTTGGTCGCGCGCGGTCTTCAAAGATACGTGCGCGTCGTTGATACGGACGTGTGGGATTTCACAGAAGTCGATTCGGGTGTGCGTGCACACCGGGATCAACGCGTATCCGCGGACATCGCCCCGTATCTGACCTTTCTGGAATTCGACCTAACTTTGTGTACACACGTCGGATTGAAACGAAACTTGCGCCATCGGACTCGTAGCGATACGCTGGTCCTGTGACCTAAGTTTGGTTCAATTTTGAGAACGTTGACGAAATCGCGTGTCGTGGCCCCACAGGCCCCGCTCAACGGGCGATTTTGTGATCGGCTCATCGAAATCCAATTCTGGAAGTTCCGTTGGGTTCGTATCATCGTTTCTGACCTGTTGACACTAAGTTTGGTGATTTTAGAGACCTTTGACCCTGACACGTTTTTCGGTGCAAAGCGGGCCCACATGTGGACCCCGTTTTGACCCGAAACTGTCATTTTTGTCCTTGTCTCCAAATTGGACTCAAGGACAGGCGTTTTTAGTTGATTGATATTTTCTGGATCTGATGGTGATGTTTGTTTCAGCAACCGGAGTACCGCCTGCAAATCCAACTGCAGTCAGGGACGAAAACAGAGCCGGAACCACAGGCAAGTGTACCTCGCCAAAACTTGCAGCTTTGCTACCTATTTCTTGACTTAGTTTTGCATCAGTGGGCAAGTAAAGCTTGCCAATTCTCATTAAAACTGATTAATAGTATTCTACTTGAGTTCTGGTAGATTCATATGTAAACTTGTTTAACTGCTCAACCCAGGACACCTGACACTATTCATGTGACGGAATTTCCTGAGATATACATGGTGATTCTGTATAGGATACATATTCATAACATATACAGTTTACATGCTTAGATTCTATCCTGACTCATTGTATTAGTTCGATCTTGCGTGACTTGTACCTGTGATATTCTGGAACTGTGACGTGAGATTACATGGGGTGGGGAGAGTATTATCATATCAAGGCTGAATATAATATGAATACTGTTATCTGGATGTGTCTTAGTCTCTGATACAGAGCTATGGCACCAGTTCTGGCCCTTCAAGAAAATACCGCTATGGGTTTCTCCGACACTGATCCTGTAGTAGCCTCAGCCTGAGTATGACTAAAACTCTCACTTGCATATCACTTAGCTGGTTAAAATATTTACCCTGCTGTTTCATTATTGCTGCACTGTATATATTTTGGCTTGTATTTTCTGTACCTTGTTACGTCCCCTGAGGACCTGGAATGGACTATGTCCCCAGGTATAGCCGAAGAGATGTACCCCGAGGTGTACGGTACAGGAGCACTTCTCGGAACAGAACAGGAACCTGAGGACGAGATCGTGGCAGAAGACTTCTCCTGAGCACCGGCTTCATACACTCAGTATTTCCATTTTCAGTATTTTATTTCCTGTCTATTTTCCTCTGAATGTAACAGACTGATTCTCGGATTATTTCCCGAGACACTTATTTGATATTGCTTATTTATTTCTATTGCATTATTCCTGGCTTTAATCTGTGTTTGTTTTGTGGATGAGATTAGAAACACCTGTGACTTGTAACATTTTACTGTTAGAATACAGCTTAAGCATGCCCTGATGGATCCATTAAATTGGGTTGTCCATCGGTGCGTGCTGCTGGCCATGGCCGCGTGTCCAGTCCCTCGGCATTTTGGGACTGGGGCGTGACAGAAGGTGCCTCGTGTGGGAATCTGCAGTGCGCGAGGTCGGAGTCGTCGGGATGGTTTGGACGGCTTGGCGGGGTTCCCTGGCTGCGGTGACGGCTCTAGATGAGAAGAGGGGGTCTGGATATTTTAGGTTAGGGTTTTTATGAAAGATAAATATATATATATATATATATATATATATATATATATATATATATATATATATATATATATATATATATATAATAGGGAGAGAGAAAGGGAATAGGAGCGACCGCGTGTAAAAAAAGGGTGAAATAGGCTTGCTGTGCTTATGCAATGGGCGGGTCTGTGGTAGCAATTTGCTTAAAGGGCTGAAGTGGGGCGGGTCCTAGTGAGTAGCAATTTGCTAGTTGCTGAAGTGGTCCCTGGGAGCAAATTACTAAGGGATGGGGAGAATAGTGTTATTATTATTATTAAATTCTTATTTAATTATTCTTTTTCTTTCTTTTCTTTTCCTTTCTAAATATATATATACATATATATATTGGTGTATACACATATATTATATATATACTCATAAGAAAATTCATGGATTAGAATAATGCACACCATTAGGCTAGCAACTGCTTAAGGGGTCTCCTACATGGAATAAATTTGGAAAAATTTACTAATGGTCCCATAAATCCTCTAAGTGTCCCAACACCTAAAATAAAAATTAATAAAAATCTATTTCTCCTATTTAGCACATAATTACCATAATTATATTATAAAAAAATAATAAATACGGTTTTTAGAAATAGGGGTTTTACATTCTACCCAACTTATAAAAATTTAGTCCTCGAAATTAAAACTAAGTCGTGGTAGAAAGTTAAGGGTGGTATAAGATTTGCATTGTTTAAAATGCAAGGCTAAGTTTAAAGGGGGTGGGCGATGTTGCGCGTTGTACATCCCGAAAAATTATGGAAAATCCACATGAGCGAAAAATAGGTTTCTTCATGTTCATGTCCAACGGTATGGGCACCTAATGCTCTTTTGCATAAAAGCGCCCAAAAATTGGAAAATTGCACAAAGATGAGAATTGGATGATGGGCACGTCTAGGATAAGGGTGTGAAATTTGTAGGAAGGCAGTGTCTAGTGAAGTGCTCCAATTATCGGAGCACGATAAGGTGCGCTAAGTGATACAATATTTCAAAATTAAATAAAAATATCGTGTTCTATTTCTACTGGATTCAATCTAGCCTTAGACTCACTATCTAAGCCAAGTAGGTCTAATTTTGGGTGGGGGTTCACAATCTACCGAACTTAAATTATCCATCTATCACCTAAGGCTATACATCTAGAAAAAAAACTATTGCTCAAATTATTTAACCATGTTATTCAATCCTCAAAGTTTAACACAAATATATCACCTATGATATGTCCTTAATCAATTATAAAAGAGTGTCACTAAGTCATGTGATTAGCCTTTTGGGGTTTATCTAGTACTATCAGTGTGTCAACTTATTCCAGCACGAGGTTTCGTCTTTCCGAAATAAGGGAAGACGGAGAGCAATAATAAAGAATTTAAGGTGGAGGTGATAGAACACAAGTACGAGGTTCCAAGAGATTAAAGGATTCGAAAAAAGAGTTGTCAGGACAATTGTGGATGGAATTCCTATTTTTGGTAATTTCCTATTTACATGCTCGTATCAGTACAGTTATGTAACCGATACGATGTGTCAGACATATCTAGGGGCAAGTATATCTGTCTACTACCATATATCTCAATCCACGTAAAGTAGTCATGCGAAGAGCGAACCAAGCGCACTAAGGTTAGCTAGACCTTAATACACCGATTCTGATTAGGCAATTGTATCATTGTGTGCACCCAATAATACATATGCCATGAGCAAGCTCGATAAAAGAATAAGCTTGCAAAAACTAGGCTATAATAGCAGCATAAGTCAAGGTAGTACAACAAACATAAATACGCTGGATTATGATGAAAGAAGGTACATAACAATTCAAGTTCACAAAAGATACGACTCCAAAATTTCTACATTTTTCATACTAATTCCTTGTTTAAGTCGATAGTCGACAAAGTGGGGGTATAGCCTCTAAGTTCTACAGTCTGATGAAACATTATCTTCTTATGCTAGCACATAGTTAATGTCATTCAGCTACACTTCAATAATAGGGCAAAAGATTATGTGATACTATGTTGTGAGGTATACTACCCAACTTATAACAATAAACTAGTACTGTAATTGTCTTAAGGATACAGTAGAAACTCTTGTTAAGGTTTACGAGAAGGGGTCTTGGTACTTATTAGGGTATCCTCTATACTAGGGTCAAATATTATGGTAAAACTTCTAACTAACTCTAGTAGCATCTATACTACTCTCAAGTCTTCATAATACATCAAGGGGTAATGATAAACCAATCTATAGATAAGGAATTCTACGGTTCACTAATTATTCTAAACTTAGTGGGGTGTCTATATTCTCGTTGTATTCTTAATAGGTTTGCTACCATAATCATCATCCTAATAACAGGGGTTCCTATATTCTAGCAGAAGGATATACTCAAAGAACTATTAGGGAAGTACAGGAATCAAGCATGATGCAATTATTCAAATAGAACATATAGGAGGAAGATGAATCATAGTCAATTGTGGATGAGATCCTATACTCTAGTCCTAGGTGCAGGCTTGCTCGGCACAGTAACGTAACCGAGACAATATGCTCTGACCTGCATGGGCCACCACAAAAACATGTCACGCCCCAGTCCCAAATACGTAGGACTAGGAACACGTAAGCATGCCAGCCGCATGGATATGGCAACTCCAATATATGGAAACCATAACCCATACGTACGCTGTAATATGAATATAAACTCACATGTGGTATATATAATGTCACAAGTCACAGATATGCTAATCTTATCCACACAACAAGTCATAGAAAAGAAATACTAAACTAGAATAAGGAGTCTGAAATATCTAAAATAATAGTCGGGTGGAGACAAATCCACTACCCATGACTATATCCAAAACTATAATGAGAGAGGAGTATAAAGTCTCCAATGTAAAATAATGTGAAGACAGAAGTGCATCAGCTAAAAGAATCCATCGCCAAATAATCAACGATGCTCAGAAGGTAAGACCTCCTCGACAGAAAATAATGCGTCAGGTCCAGGCCCGTACTCCTGCAAATACTCAAGAACAGATACACCTGGCAGAGGACCAGGTCCTCAGAGGGACGTAACAAGATACAGAAAATATGAGCCAATTTGAATACAGTAAACATGCATATAAATTAAAAATAAATAAGTACGCCGTACAAGACCATCTATATGAATGCAAATGAGGACAACTTTTTGACGTAGGGGCAAGGGTAGTCTACTCGATCTAAGCCTCACAACTCACACACCCGTCTAGAACATCAGAAATCGACATACCTCTGGGGTAGCGACCAGCGCGACTCTACAGAAATCGACATACCTCTGGGGTAGCGACCAGCGCGACACACGCCCGTAGTGCGAACTATATACTACGATTTACCAGAGTGGTTAAAAGCCCATACGCCTAATGATTGTCCTCCCATGATACTATGTGCCATGTGTGTGTCAACATATCAAATACATAGTAATGACTGGAGAAAAACTACACATGCAAGAACTATACAGAAATGAAATAAAAAAATAATAATATAAATAGCATGCAAAGTACTGTAAACAATTTGGCAAGGTATCTTGCCTGGCAAGAAAGCTGCAAAATATAGTGTCCCAATGTCAATACCAAGAGTCAGAAGCTACGGCCTCAGAATGAACGTCTCTGGATGCTGAAATAAACATCACCAACGTTCCCAGAATGAGCAAAATAGCTAAAAAGCACTTCCCTTTCGTCCAATTTGGACACAGGGGCAAAATGGTAATTTCGGGTAAAAATAGGGTCCACCTGTGGCCCACTTTGCACCGAAAAGCGTGCTAAGGGTAACAGTCTCTAAATGAGACAAATTATAGGTCAAACAACTCTAAATGTCAATACGAACCCAACGGTATGTCCAAATATGGATTCCGATGAGCCGAACACAATTTTGTCCAAAAAGTCAACTGTGGGGCTCGCCAATTGGCGATTTGGTCAACCGTCTCAGAATTGCGTGAAAATTGAATCACAGGACCAGCACGTTACCACGAGTCTAGTGGCGCAAGTTTCGTCGCAATCTAACAAGCGTGCATAAAATACGCGCGAGTTCCACAAAAGTTGCGACACGGAGTGTGTTCGCGGATACGGCCTGATTCCGGCGCGCACACGCGTCCGAATCAGTTCCCACAAATTTTTACGTGTCCGGTTACCCTATGTGCACCGTTCGGTACACTTGGTACACGGCGGGGCGGTCCCGTTTGGTGGGGCGCGCTCCATTTTCCAACCTTTGGAAATCTGGAAAAAGTGGGTTCGCATAGTTTTATGACGAATTAAATTCTGTCCACAACAGCTAATAATATAGGGTTATTTAACAGAAAATAAACTAGGTCACGTGTTCTACACATATCAAAAAGAATCACCAAATTCGGATCTCTGTGGTAGGAGATACGAACTCGGCAACATGGGTGGTCACCGCAGTTTTCTGCGATTCCAGAATTCGGTCTGCTCGTGCCAACTTGGGCGCTGTTTTCGCCTATGGGTACACGTTGTTCGAGGTCTGCTATTATACAAATATAGAAGAGGGTTAAGGGGTGAGCATACCGGTGAAGACGGAACGGCGTTTGGTTGAGCGAGTTGATGGAAAACAACTCCGGAGCGAAGGTGCCTCGTGTGGGAATCTGCAGTGCGCGAGGTCGGAGTCGTCGGGATGGTTTGGACGGCTTGGCGGGGTTCCCTGGCTGCGGTGACGGCTCTAGATGAGAAGAGGGGGTCTGGATATTTTAGGTTAGGATTTTTATGAAATATATATATATATATATATATATATATATATATATATATATATATATATATATATATATATATATATATATATATATAATAGGGAGAGAGAAAGGGAATAGGAGCGGCCGCGTGTAAAAAAAGGATAAAATAGGCTTGCTGTGCTTATGCAATGAGCGGGTCTGTGGTAGCAATTTGCTTAAAGGGCTGAAGTGGGACGGGTCCTAGTGAGTAGCAATTTGCTAGTTGCTGAAGTGGTCCCTGGGAGCAAATTACTAAGGGACGGGGAGAATAGTATTATTATTATTATTATTATTATTAAATTCTTATTAAATTATTCTTTTTCTTTCTTTTCTTTTCCTTTCAAAATATATATATACATATATATATTGGTGTATACATATATATTATATATATACTCATAAGAAAATTCATGGATTAGAATAATGCACACCATTAGGCTAGCAACTGCTTAAGGGGACTCCTACATGGAATAAATTTGGAAAAATTTACTAATGGTCCCATAAATCCTCTAAGTGCCCCAACACCTAAAATAAAAATTAATAAAAATCTATTTCTCCTATTTAGCACATAATTACCATAATTAGATTATAAAAAAATAATAAATACGATTTTTAGAAATAGGGGTTTTACAAGAACTCCTGCAGGGATGATCAAAATCACCAGAGCTCAAGACAAGATTCGCGCTATACAACGATCTACCCCCATGATCCAGCAAGTCCACACGAGAACTTCTGGAACGCTCTCGATCACCTTCGGATCACTCGGAAGACTCTTTTGGAAGGATGCTAACTGCTGTCGCAAGTCTTGCTGGTGCTCACGATTTCTCTCTCTCTCTCAAAATTTTCAATACTCAAATGAAAGAGGAGAGCCTCTATTTAAAGAGAATTTTAGCTCCCATGCGGCCTGAGAAAAAACCAAGCCGCATGCGCCGCCCGCGCTGCTGTACTACACATAGCAGACAGCGCCGTCAGGCGCCGAAAGCTGCAGCCGCGTGGCACAGAGAGCCACGAGCCGCCTGTGCCGCCTTCACGTTGTACTGCACAGAGCAAACAGCGCTGCCAAGCGCCGAAAGCTGTAGCCGCGTGGCACAGAGAACCACACGCCGCCTGCGCCACACCGAGCTGCTAACAATAGTCCATGTCCCCTCCACACTCGACTCCCTCAAGCTACCTTGCTGGCCGCAAGGCCCCTGATCGCATGGGCACTGGGCCGCATGGGCTCCTGACCGCATGAGCACCGGGCCGTATGGGCACCTGGCCGCATGGGCACCTGGTCACATGCGCCCCTGACCGCATGAGCTCCTGGATGCATGCGCTCTAGGCCGCATAGCTCCACAAAGCATGCGTCCGAGCAAGAAACCGTGTATGAAACTCGCGCATAAAAGGAGCGCACGATGACAGTCCTAAAAATCATGATCTAAAAATCGTGTATGAAACCGTGTATGAAACTAAATTTTTTGACATTGACAGTCTAAAAATCATGATCTAAAAATTTGACAGTCCTAATTTTTTTGACATTGACAGTCTTAAAATCATGATCTAAAAATTTTGACTGTCAAAATTTAACATATATGTTAATTTTTAGGACTGTAAAAATTTTGTCAGTCCTACCAATTGGAAGTACTGTCAAAATTTTGATAGTCCTAAAAATTCAACATATATTTTTAGGACTGTCAAACTTTTGACAGTCCTACCAATTGGAAGGACTGTCAAAATTTTGACAGTCCTAAAAATATGTTGAATTTTTAGGACTGTCAAAATTTTGATAGTCCTTCAAATTGGTAGGACTATCAAAATTTTGACAGTCCTAAAATTTATTTTCTGTTAATTTATTTTGTTAATTGGTGGGGGGCCAATTTATTTTGTTAATTTTCTGTTTTATTTAAGAAAATATATTTTAACGAAATAAAATTAAAATAAATTAACAGTAATTTTATTGTATCGAAATTTGAAAATTAACAAAAAATAAAAATAAATTAACTTAGTTGTCGATATGTATCAAAATTTTAAAATATCCCAAATTTTTATCCTTAAAATTTGTTAAAGTATTCTGTTATTTAAAATAGTAAATTTATTGTTGGTACATTAAATATTTTGTAAATTTTTTTTTTACCAAAAGTAAAATTTGGAGGTCGAAACATCATTTTTTTGCAAATCTAAAAATTTGGGAAGTCCGTCAAACAGTGAAACGGTTTATCCCGAAGTACTTTTCCACACGGTCATTTTGGCACAAACTGGACCTTGTTTCGATCTCCCAGTCAAACGTTATGATACTTTAAAGTTTTATATTTTATATTTTTGCCTGTAATATGTACGTCTTACTTCGGATGAAAATTCTCTCTATACGAATTGTGTTACTCTGGTCGAAAACATACAAATCGACCTATTGTGTGACGATAAACGATTTGAAAACAAATAGTTATGGCCGTTCGAAGTCTGATCGACGGCAGAGGTAATATTCGTACGGTAGATTTTAATTTTTTTTTGGGTTCAATGATAACATATTTTTTTTTGATGTTAAACTAAATAAAAAAATTTAAAATCCAAAACTAACTAAATAAAAAAAATTAAAAACAAAATTTCTGACAATTAAAATTAGGACTGTCAAAATAATGATGACTGTCAAAATTTTGACAGTCCACATAACTTGTGGGACTATCAAAATTACGACAATCCTAACAATTTGTAGAACTGTCAAAATTTTGACAGTCTTTCCAAGTGGTAGGACTGTCAAAATTTTGACAGTCCTAATTATAACAGTCCCGAGTGAATTTTGGGAGTGACAAACTTGTAATTATCAATGATAAAAATTTGGCTAGCCCCAAGTAAATTTTAGGATGGCAAACTTGTAATTTTTTGTAAATTTTTAATGGACTAGCTCCAAATAAAATGTGTAGTGCCCTTATCAAAAGCCAAAATAGAGAAGAAACAGAATATGTGAGAGAGCAAATCTGCTCTCGAATACACAACTCCTGTGCGTAAACGGAAAATTTCGTTCAGAGCAAAATATTTTGCTATATTTACAGGAAAAGCATTATATTTTAAAATTTTACATTCAAAGCATCAAAACGTCCTTTGTAAGGGCGTTTTATGTTTTTTCGCTAACTCCGTTAACGGAACAAATTTAAAAAAGAAAAATTTTATATATAGGTAAAACGTCCTTTGTAAGGACGTTTTCCAATTTTTAATTTATTTTTTAAACTTCTCTCCTCTCTCCTCTCTCTCTCACACTCTCTCCGCTGGGAAAAATAAATAAATAAGAGAAAACGCCCTTTGTAAGGACGTTTTCCAATTATTTATTTATTTATTTTTTAAACCTCTCTCCTCTCTCCTCTCTCTCTCACACTCTCTTCGCTGGAAAAAAAAATTTAATAAAATAAGGAAAAACGCCATTCCTAGGGACGTTTTCCCTTATTTTTTTTCCAAAGCTTCCTCTCTCCTCTCTCCTCTCTCCTCTCCCTCACTCACACTCTCTCTTCTCCTCTCCCTGTTCCCGCTCCTCCCGCTCTTCTCTCCTCTCCTCTCCTCTCTCTCTCTCTCTCTCTCTCTCTCTCTCTCTTCTCTCATGTCCTCTCCTCTCTCACCGGGGTCAGCCGCCTCACCTTCTTCCCGACCACCACGTCCTCCATGTACGCTGCGTCAAACGCCGCCCCTTCCTCCACGCGCATCACCGGCACTGCCGGGTGCGCGCACCGCGCCAGCAGCCTCACCATCCACACCCCTTTCGTCGCCGCGAAGAACGCCTGCAGCAGGACCTCCGGCCACGCCCGGGCCCACCCGAGCGCCGCCACCACCTCGCCCATCTTCCTATCGCAGAACCGGCTCAGCCCCTCGCTGTAGTGCTTCGTCCCCCTGCTCAGCACCTCCTCCCACGTCACCCCCCGGACCGCCTCGTAGGCCGCCCGGCCAGGTCGAGCCCCCTCGTTCCTGCAGAACCTCTCGAAGTCGTCGTAAAACACGCGGTTGTGCGAGGCCTCGACGTGCGCTAGGGGGCCGCCCCCGCCGCTGGAGCTGACGAGTGCGCGGACCGCCGCTCGCGTGGAGGAGACTCCCGAGAGGAACGAGTCCGTCGGAAAGTGGATCGTCATCGGGGAGGATGACGTCATCTTGGAGTCGAGGGATGTGCTGAGATGTAGGCAGTAGGACTCGAGCTTGGCGAGCTTGCGATCGAGGTCGGACACGGAGTGCTTGAGACGGGAGACGAGAGGAGAGAGAGTGTGAGAGAGAGAGGAGAAAGAAGAGAGGTTTAAAAAATAAATTAAAAAATGGAAAACGTCCTTACAAAGGACGTTTTATCTATATATATATATATTTTTAATTTGTTCTGTCAACGGAGTTAACGGAAAAACACAAAACGTCCTTAGAAAGGACGTTTTGATACTTTAAATGTAAAATTTTAAAATATAATACTTTTTTCTGTAAATATAGTAAAATATTTTGCTCTGAATGAAATTTTTCGGTGCGTAAATGATCAGCAATTATGTTTTCTTCTCACCAACCAAAAGAAAATAAAACCCCCACCAGACAAAAGCACTCTCCTACCAAACTCCGCCCACAAAGGATTTAAAACCCCCTTCGGCGGAGCAATCCAAGCCCCCTCTCCGCTTCTAATTAATTATCTCCAGCAGCAGCAGAGAAGGAAAAGAAAAAAAGAAAAAGAAAAAGAAAAAGAAGAAAACGATGAAGGGGAGTCTGAAGGCCCGGTACGAGTCGGAGAAGAGCTCCACCGCGGTGGCGGCGCTCTCCGTCAGCTCCGGCGACGCCAACCTCAAGGCCACCTTCACCGACGCCACCTTCGTCAAGGGCCCCTCCTTCGACGGCCTCTCCCTCTCCCTCGACAAGCCAGGCGCCTTCATCATCGACTACAACGTCGCCAAAAAGGTTGGGTTAGGGTTGTTTTTCTTTCTATTTTTGATTTTGTCATCGCGCGCGTTGTACACGACACGGTCGTTCGGAAAGACCCTGGGAGTCCGAGGCACGGCAAGTAGGTGTGGGTTTTTCTGCGTCTTCGTGTCGTGCCGACACGCGCGCGAATTTATTATACGGGCAGATGGATTCGTGTATCAATTATAGGGGGTCTTATCACAATCCAAATCCCTAGGGTTAGGGTTTCGGTTTTTTCCATATGTTTTCATTCGCAGACCTCAGCTATCGCGTCAGTGTCCCATCGTGCCGGACACAACGCAGACACTCCAGGATATACTGGGACATGACTATTAGGTTTTGTTTCCGTGCCACCGTATCCTAGAATTAGGGTTTTATACTGCTATTATAGCATAAATGAGATTGTTCAGGAATTCAGAACTGCTTTGTTTTTCTCACCCTATTGAAGGCAGGCCCAGATAATTAATCTTAAACTATCGATAGGGTTTATAACTTCATGTTCCTTTAGTATGTATCTAAATGTTCACTCACTATTCGGGATAATTAGAAGGATTTACTGAAATAAGGGGTAAAATCTCCAAAACTTGATGTCAGGGTTTTAGTTTGTGATTATACAAGTTCTGAGTGCATATAATTACTTCCAAGAAATCATTAGTGTTTTGAATTGTTTCTTTATTGTGGTAAAATGGTAAATTATGGAGAATTTAGGTTGAAGGAGTATATGCATTTGAAAATATTCTATGTTGGTTAGAACTAATTTATGGGTTTCCAGTATTATGAAAATGAAAGATGTTGTATACTTATTGATTTACTGAGCTAACTTCCAAATCTGCAGAGGTGCAGTATTGAGAATTCAGAGAAAAGCTCCAAACTCCTAGTTGGTGGCACCCTTTGGATGAGGATCTGGGAATATATGAATCGAACTTAATTTCTTGTTCCCTGGGACTTGGATTCCTGAACTAATTCCTCCAATTCTCTTTCCAACAAATGTGGTTGTCTTTGAGTACTATTCAGTGATTAAAGGCCGACAAGATAATTTGAGCTTAGTTATCAGACCTGGAACGGACATCGACCCAGACAAGGTTTTGGGTCACTGGTTCAACCGGCAGGTCAACAGTAGGACCGGTTGTCCGGTTTTGATCAAGGTAGTCAAAGGCGCAAAGGGTCCAAATCGCCCGAGGCGCAAGGCGCACTTAAGGCGCGCGCCCGAGCGACGCGAGGCACAAAATTTATATATATATATATATATATATATATGTATATATATATATATATTCACATCGGATTTCTACATTGATAAACATGTGTGCTTCAAATTCCCCCCCACCCCGCGTCTAGGTTGCAATCACTTTGAATTGAGTGAGTGAGAAAGAAAACAGTAAAAAAAAAAGTACATCAGTTCAAAAAATAGTCTAAATACAGTACAACAGTTAAAAAACAGTCTAAACATGTTATTTTTTTTACAAGATTTTCAAGGCGTGCCTTGGCTATTCTAAGGCGCTCGGAAAAGGCGCACCTAGGCGCGCCTTAAGAATTGCGCCTCGCCTGGAGTGCCCTGAGGCGCTACCCCTGCGCCTAGGAGCAAGGCGCGCCTTAGGCGCGCCTTTGACTACACTGGTTTTGATAACTATGAATTTGAGCATAGACTTTACGGACAGGTATCAAACTGACTTTTCCATTAGTTTGTGCCTAAATCAGGTGAGCAAGAGAGAGGGCCTTGTCATGAAACATTGAAAGACAGTAGGTGGATGGGTAAACCTATGCATTCTGGCTATACAGTTTGCTCGGACTTAGAGGAAGAGGAAACCATTTGCTACAGGAAAACACAAACATGATATGGCATGTAGTTTCATGTTTATTACATTTTTAAGCAGTTGGATTTCGATACATAATACTCTATACGGTCGTTTCTGCATGTCTTGCAGGCAATTAATACGACTAAATATATGTCAGTTGTATAATAAATTTAAAGGACAATTCTTTACTTGATTTTGTTAGGAACTTTTATGCTGATGAATATCTCAATGAATAGGAAGTAGCAAGTATTTAGTGAGGTATTGAGTTTCTTATCTTTATTACCATTTTGTACCTTTTTACACCCAGGATTACAGATTCCAGTTCATGAACACAGTAAGAATATTGGACAAGCCTTTGAGCTTGACCTACATACATGCACATGGGGATAATCGGACTGCTCTTGATGGATCACTGGCATTTGATCCGGCAAACAAGGTAGCCGTGAGTTATGCCTTTGGATCAGGTAACTGCAAGGTCAAGTATGTGTATGCTCATGGAGAGATGAGGCGGACAGTTTTTGAGCCATGCTACGACGTGTCAAAGAATGTGTGGGATTTTGCTCTCTCAAAGAAGTTTGAAGGCGGCGATTCCGTTAAGGCGACATACCAGACATCTGCCAAAACTCTAGGGTTGGAGTGGAACAGGGATTCGAAGGTCAATGGTTGCTTCAAGGTATATTCTAAACCAGAAGTCAAATCTCCTTTCCTTTTCCTTTTTTCACTTTTCAGAAGTTAACACACAGTCAATGGTTGCTTCAAGATATATTCTAAACCAGAAGTCAAATCTCCTTTCCTTTCCTTTCATTTTTTTGTTTTTTTTCACTTTTCAGTAGTTAACACAGTGAATACATGTTCATCCTCACATAAAGTATAATTTGTTATTTGTGTCCAGCGGTCGTGAACAAAGTTTATGAATACTGACATTTATCACTTATCAGTATCTTTCTCTGAGTATTTGAGTATTGTCTCATTAATTTTTTATTAGAGTACCAGACATCAGTCTTCAGCAGTAAATATATTTTGTAAATAGTAACACTTGTTAACCTTTGTTGTTGTTATTAGTAATTTCATTAAAATGTCAGATATGCTAGGTTAAATTTTAGGAAACCCCAAGGAGGCTTCTGCGCTATAGTTATGCCTCAATGTTTTTTTAACTCATCACTTAACCCCACACATACTACACTTCCGTTAACTTTTGTAAATGGACAAAAATGTCCCTGATTATATATAATAACTTTTAAGAATTAAAACACAGCAATAAGAAACTCACCGCATTGTGCACCACTGATCTCGACCATTCTCACCGGTTTACTTCACTGTATATGACCCTGGACCCCCTCTGATGTTTCTCTTCTCCTTCCTCATGCCCTCCTTGTTCTTCTCATTCCTTCTCTCTCTCCTACCCTATTCCACTTCTTGTTCCCCCACTTCTCTTCTGTAGGGTGTCTACACTGGATACAAGCTCACTTATGTCGTTGCTGTGCTCCTTGTGTCAGATCTGAATGGCAAGAGGATGCCAGAAAGCCACCCTACATTGTATGTTGTTATATATTGGCTTTTAGAGTCCTCTCTTGAACCTAGAGCATACATTTTCCTTTCCACATCCTCATTTTTCTTCCTGAATGCATTTTTTGCGTAAATATTGGGACGGGATTTTATAGAATATGGTCATAACAATAAATTATTTAAATCTTTGTGTTAGCATGCCAGACCATACTCTGCAAAATGCTAACTTCTAGCGGCTTTGCATGCGAATGGTCACAACTTCTGGCCATTGCCTTCAGATTTTTTCCTTCTCGATCCTTGGGCAGGATCAGTACTTATTAGGGCCTTCCTACATGTTGACACCAAAATGTTTGTAGATTCACCATGTAATGTCCTCATTTGGTGCAACGGATTTTTTTAAATAAAGTAATATATTTATATATAATTGCAAGAAATGGGAGGAGTTTGGTGAAATTGTAGGTAAAGGGAGAACTCGCCAACTGAGTTGGCGAGTTGCTGGGGCCCGCTAACTCAGTTGGCGGGTGGGAATGGGACCGCCAACTCAGTTGGCGGGTGGGAGTATATATATATATATTATTTATTTCTAAATCAATTAAATTTTGTAAATGAATAATAATAAATTACCTATTATAATATTACAAAAAATTTACATTGATAATACCAAAACAAAAATATTTATTAAAAAATTTAAATCTAAAAATTTAAATAATACCAAAAAATATCAAATAAATAGTATTATGGGATACTTTAGCAAATGCTACTACAAAAGTAGTATATATCCTAGTAAAAAAAAAACTAGCAAATTCTCCAAAAATAAAAAAAAATCGGTTAAAAGAGTGCGGACATATCTTAAAATTTTATATATATATATTTGTATAGATAAAATTTTACTTTTATAGATTTATATACAATTATGTATATATATTTAGAATTTCACTAATTATGTAGATATATATAGATTTTTTTTTTAGATAATTGTATATAGATATTTGTATATATTTAGAATCTATATTATCTGTATACAATTATCTAATATTATCTGTTAAACGAAAAAATTAAAATTATCTGTTATCTAATATATATTATCTAATATATATTATTTATATATATATTAGATAATTGTATATTAGTAAAAATTATCTAATATATATTATCTATATTATCTGTTAAAAAAATATATCTAACAATTATCAACAATGAAATAAGAATAATAACAATAACTTAAGAGATTCATAATTTTTCTTCTTTTTTTTACTATTTTAGTTGGTTCTGGAGTTCCTGCTAGAGATTCATCAAATTTTCAGATGTCAGAAATACTCCACTTCTGCTACATTTTGTAACGTACAAATTTTTAAGGTTCACCCAGAATGCAAGATTTAGTCAAAAGACTAATCTAATTTATAGAAAATTACAGGTAATTCATCACCACATGAATTAATAGTCAGTCTTCCGCTAAACTTCCACGAGCAACCGTTACTTGCAGATCTTCATTGAAACTTTCACATAATTCCATTCATTAGTTACAGGATTTAGACTGATAATATTTACAAGGTCCAAGCTGGAACACTAATTATGCTGGCACGATAATTTCAGCTTTTTAATAAATATTTTTGTTTTGGTATTATCAATATAAATTTTTTTAAATATTATAATAGATAATTTGTTATTATCCATTTACAAAATTTAATTGATTTAGAAAGAAATTATATATATATATATATATATATATATATATATATATACTCCCACCCGCCAACTGAGTTGGCGGGCCCCAGCAACTCGCCAACTCAGTTGGCGAGTTCTCCCTTTATCTATAATTTCACCAAACTTCTCCCCTTTCTTCCAATTATATATAAATATATAACTTTATTTAAAAAAAACTGTTGGTGCAAACTACACGCATTTATTGTATTATTTCCTGGCCTTATTCTTCATAGTTGGGCCATTAGTCCTATTAACAATTCTTGTATTTCTTGAAGCAAATCAGTAACAATGTAGCATACAAGTGCTTAATTCTATACTGTTTGTTACAAAATAAGTTTGGAGTATGAAAACCTATTATTTTCTAGTTCTTTATGTATATGCTTTCATGTTGAACATTGAACTTTTTGCTGCTTCTCCTTTCCCCAGATTTCTACATCCTTCAACTTGGCAGACCGAGATATCAAGTCAAAGATTATGGCAGAGAGTACCTTAAATTACGATTTCTTATTTTAAAAGCCCTCAAGTCTGGTATTGTCAACCTCCAGTTTGCACTCTGTCGGTTGTAATTTATAATTTTGATTCTGGATTATTTCTTTTGAATGAAGACTGTTCAATCGTCTTTTGGTGAGCTGATAACTCGGCTAATACAGCTTTGCTTAGTATTATTTGGAAATATGAAAAGCTATCTGCATTTGAGGAGTTACCTTGTCATCTTGATAACATATTAATTCTGTAGATTTTAATTGAAACATGCACAAATTCTGAGTATGTGATATCCCAAATTAAGTAATACTTATTATTACCAATTTGTATTTTAATTTTAATGTTTCATATAGATGATAATGTCGGAAAGCCTTAATGCCTCTTTATAAACAGAATCTTTCACATCATTCTATGTTGCATGGACACGAATACAACATGGCCAGGAAAGGACATGACACCTATTTTGGTGTGTCGTAGTGTGTTTTAGAGTGTCCATGTTGTGTCCAATAAGTGTTCGACATGACGTGACACAGATATGCCCAAGATTTTCGAGTATTCCATTCTTCCTAGATGTAATTTGACCAACGGAAACTCTGTAGTAGAACTACACTTGCTTGGATGTGTAAAATTCCTCTCTTCGGAGTTCAGAAGCAATATTACGAAGATATATGCTTTCCAGGGCTCTTTGTTAGTTTGCAGATTGCATCTTATTTTAATGATATTTCACATTTATCTTGTTTTAAGAATCATCTAGGTATTTTTTTCTTCTAAAGCTCAGATGAGAGCATGATTAGTTAAGAGCGGCTTATGCTCATCATGTCATTTAGAGCGTGCTGATGTGGTATCCAAGGTTTGCAATATTGGAATCGGTATCGGGTTCTTCCATTAAGTATCGGGTTGAATTGACAATATTTTGGATTGGAGTATTGAATTTTTTGGTATCAGAAAGTAAATAATTATTAACAAATTATTTTAAAAAATTGAAAATATATTTTATGCATTTAGACACAATTCTAAGTATTTTATGTGTTCTTTGTTATTTTTGAAATTGAATGAAAAAATAGTCACCCTTACCTATTGATTTGCTTGCGATAAATAAACTTTTTTCATTTATATATTTTTGCAACCTTTGTTTTATCATTGTTGATTATTCTTCTTTCGTTCAATTTTTTTTGTCGAATTGATTGAAAAATAGATCTGAACGTTGATATTGGTATCGGTCTGTATCGGAGTGGGCACGTGCCAAACCGTATCGCGTGCCAAACCGTACGGCCTATACCACCAAACAATGGTGGTATCTTGCCGTAGTACTGCACCTGCTAGTTTCTGCCTTTGTGGTATCTTGCCCTGATCCACTCCTTTGTTGAAGTGGTGAGCAGCATGTGCGATATGCAGTGTAGCTTAAATTTGTTATTTAGGGTGTGCTGATTGCCCCAGTACTGCAACTGATGGCTTACACTGTTGCTAATGCCCCAAGATTCTAGAAGGATGTCTATAATGCCCTCCTATATAACTTCAATAATCAACATCACATCCTTTAGAAGTAGTATTTTATCGTTGTGAATTTGTTAGCTATAGAAAACAAATTGAGTAGGAAAGAATCTCCCTTATCTGTTTCTTTCTGCAGATATCCTTTTTGTTTGCCCCACTTGCATAATTTGTAAGTTCTAAATGGGCACAAAACTCTGCATACCTATACGTTTTCTTAGAAAGGAAATGGAGGAGGAGAAGTTGGATAACTACCCATTCATGTGGCCGCAATGCTTAGAACTTTGACTATTGCCTAGATAATCTTGTTTTATTAGATGTATCTCTATTCTTATAATAAGGCTCGGAAACGGTTTAAATTTAAGCCGTCTAAACCGTTTGTAAATTCTCCATCATTTATTAAAAAAATTATGAAAAAAATTCTCTTTTTTTCTTCCGCACAAATATATTATCTAAAAACTAAATTTAAAACTGTTTAAAAACTAAAATTTAAAATTAATTTAACTGAAAAAATATCAGAAATATTTAAACTATTTTACAACAGTATCATAAAAATATCTATTTTGTGTGAATTTACTAAGTACAGTATAAAGTCTTGGGCCTTGATATTTGGAATCTCGCCTATTTTCATCCAAGAGCCTAAATACACGATCATTTAAAACCCTGCCCTTCCGCTCTCTGCAAGGTTTAATGTAGCACATCATGCATGACTTGATGCACATGATGACCATGAAATCATTTCACTTTGTCCTTTCCTTTGGTAGACGTAAGGATTTATTGATGGGTACAGAGTTTGTTTACTTTTGTCATTCTTTTCGTAGAAACCTTATAAGTTTTTGATTCTCATTGTTTGAATAAACGGACTTAATTGGTTTAATGTACCGTGTCATTTGGATGCTAGGTTTCACATATCTATGCATCATTATAATATATTATCAAATATTTTTTCCTGTGTGTTTATGTTGTGTTAAATTGAGTAAGTTGCAATCTGCTTCATTGTTTTTAAAAAAAATGAATGATCAATGATTTACTGTAGTAGATTTTAGGCATACTGAACCGAACATTTGAATGCTGTATCTTCGTACGGAGTCTCCAATCTATCTGTGAGGCTAATTAAATAGTCTTTTTACTGTTCTTTCTTTATTTTTTTTTATTTTTTTTTATAAGGTGAAAATTATTGAAGTTCGTTTACATCTTTACTTCATGATATCCAGTCCGTCCTTTATGCTTGTCAGTCACTTATCACCAATTTGTCTTAATTCGCCATCCTTTCCTTAACTTTGGTACCGCTGATAAATTACTTTATAAATATGTTTATTTGTCTTTCAGAGCTTTTTGGCAGCTAATTTCTGCAGCAAGAGCCTGCTATTTTTCTACATTTACTTTCAGCTTTAGCTTATATTGGCATCTCAGCTATCAACTGTTTGTATGTTGTATGCTTGTGTTATCTGTGTTTGGTTTTCTTTGTGATTTTATATGTTATGAAAAGTCGGGTTTCTCTTAGGATATAGCTGCAAAGTTCAATATGGATTACATTGCATTATGGGTGGTATTTGCTGTATCAAAATTAGGATTTCCTTTTCTCGTGTGTGGAACTTGAGTTTCAAAAATCAAAACATCAAACTGTTTGCAGAAGTCACAAGTATAACCATAGGCACTACTCCCTTTTATCACATTCTATTGTATTTTTGTTCAAAAGACGTTCATCCATCTTAGGCTTTGCCAGAGCGAGCGAGGCTAAATAAACTGTTATTTACTTGACCTTCCCTAATTTATACCCAATATGAATACTTGATTAACATCTTCGACCTTACCAGTAAAATTTATTAAATAACCATACAAAACAAGAATTCTAGTATATGTAACTGCCAGAGAAGAAGATTTGTGAACATCTAAACAAAACCAGATAGAAAATATACACATTTAAGGTGAGCGCCTTCTGCAAATGCACTAGGTTATGTTAGTTAAGCGAACATATTTTAAATATGAAAGGAACTCAAATTTTGATCCTTTCCTTTCTCTAGATTGAAGCCTTGAAAAGCTTTAGTCAACCGCGCGCTGCGAGTGAGTAGAAAACTAACTAGGCATCCTCTCCCGATCAACCGGTTGAGGTGAGAAGGGGACCAGACGGTTGGTTGCAAAGCTTTTAACTCACTCGTCCGTGTGACCATCTAAGAAACCATTAGAGGCCGTACGTGTTGCTACGTACGTACCACCTAGAGCAGGATCCTCTGCTGCTGCTGCTGATTGTGACGTTGCGCGAGCTCTGCTGCTGCGTCTGCAACCTAGCTGGGAGCATTTGGATTCCCTGTAAATATATTTTTGCTCTCACAGTTTCACTCTGAAACTCATGGGTTTTTCCGTAGTATGTTTCATGCATTATTATGTGGTTAATTCCACAGACACAGTGTTTTGACTCATGCGAGAGTTTCTGCTGCCCCAGAGTTGCAATTTGATGGTTGTATTAATGGATTTGGGTTATGATACGTAAGTTAAGATTGAGATGTTAGTATGACTACTATTATGGCATTATTGGAGTAAGCTTAGATACTATTAAATTCCTTGGAAGTTTGTTGGCAAGTTGGCGATGTGGAGTTTCCTACAGCAAGAATGGCTGCTGCCAGGGGCGGACCTACATTGGGGGACGAGTGGGGGAGTTTCCTTCAGCAAGAATGGCTGCTGCCAGGGGCAGACCTACATTGGGGGAGAGTGGGGGAGGTAAGTTGCCTTGACTGAATTTTTTTTTCGGAGTTAAATATTCTTGTTTTTTTTTTCCATCTATGGAAAAAAAATAGTTAAACTTATTATGCATCAAATTTTAATTTAATGATATTGCCTAAGCTTATGCAATCACATGACAAAACATCTAATCCCTTAATACAATTTTGATATAGCCAACTTTATTCAACAACTTTTGGAATTTTTTTTACATTTGAGATTGATCCCCTCTTTTAAATCCCAGCATCCGTCCCGGGATGCTACAAGTGTTTGCAAAAGCAGGAAAAGGTATGTCGTTTGGGTGTGAATTCAGATTGTTAGTATGGAAAAGAGAGTGAAAGCTTCACATTATTAGTATGGAAAGAGAGTGAAAGTGATAAAAACCAAGCACGAAGAAGTATCAAAGATTAACATCTCATTCCATTGATCCATTATCTTCTATATATACTATGGTATATATATTTCATCATCAGCAACATCAATTCAAGATGGTAAGTTTTGACTACTCTCCAGCACACAACTGTAAATGAATTTAGGAAGTCGAAAGAGATCATTAGTATTATTAATTATTATTGTTATGGTACAGGAACCCTTCTAGCATTTCCCTAAAGATATCAGAATTAATATTATTTGGTATCTAGAGCTCCAAAGGCGTGTACTTGCTGGTGGATTTCCACTGGGAAGCAATGTCCTCTGCGATCCTTTGCGCATCAATAGAGGAACCCAACAATCCTCGCCTACTGAAACCTGTTGCATAGAGCCCATTCTTTCCTCTCCAGCTGTTAGGGAATGGAGTCCATGGAAAACCGTCTTTCTCATTGAAGAAGTCCCCTTCCTAGCAACAAGCAAGATCACAGCATGTGAGTTTTTTTTTTCCTCCCTTTTTTTCAAGAAAGTAAATCTTTATTGACGAAACTCCAAAACAATGTACAATCCTTTAACCCCAACACAATGCACAAAAAACCATCACCTAGGATCAAGGAGGTCTATGCCAGCCTCTATGTTTTTTTGTAAATCATACTTAACGAGGAAAAGACCCTCAAAGGTACGTCTGGTTTAGTTCCCTCCAAACATGCCAAACCACCACCGACCACAAGATAGGGCCCACAGGCTGCAACTGTGGTCCGTGCAGTCAACCTCCAAACATACTCAGTCTACATGTGAGATCTGTACACACGTCCATATACATACATATGTACTGACAAGCATACATAATATATACGTACATGTGCATACATACATAAATTGATGTAAACATTTATTTTTGAAATTCAGGAGCATGATCGCAGCTGACAGGCTATCTGGGTCCACTCTCTCTCTCTCTCCCCCTCCCCCTCCCCCTCCCCGGTAAGTCAGAGATTAAATGTTGCTGACAAGATTTTAAACTGATGTATACATGTGAGCACAGTGGTCCTAACGGAATGCAGTACTAAGGGAAACCAAGAGTAGGAAGCCCTATCTTAGGTCTTGTAGGTAGACATCTTTGTCATGTGAATCAATGTAGCTTGGACCACCATATATTTATGGGGCGCCACGTGAATAGG
This sequence comes from Iris macrosiphon, assembly GCA_036927795.1. NCBI lineage: Eukaryota > Viridiplantae > Streptophyta > Magnoliopsida > Asparagales > Iridaceae > Iris > Iris macrosiphon. The sequence goes on from JAYESA010000008.1 coordinate 202,221,886, forward strand.
CGTGCCAAAAATCCAAGATCACTGAACCAGATGATCATCCTAACTATGGTCCATACTCCATACAGTAGTCAAGTGGCATGAGTAGGCCAAGTGATGATCAGGAATGCTAACATATTTTGCCCATAAAATGCCATCCTGTGTTGATCTAGGTTTTTTTTTGTTTGTTTGATTTCTAGCTAGGTATGCCCGTATAGCACAATTATTAATTATAGCTGGCAGGAAGAGCTTCATCTTACAAATCGTAGTCGTGCCCATGCCTGCAATTTATTGATGAGTATGAATGTGCTGATTGTGATCTCTGTGGGGTCATCTCCTTTCTTTTTCTCTTATAAGGCATCATTATCTATAGGTTTTTTTCTTCTCCTTCTTCTTCTGAGCTTGATTGATAGTAGGTCTTAATTTAGGTTCTTATTAACCTGTCAATATACCTACCTATGTCAGTATACCAAAACTCTGTCAAGTTTTTTATTTTATTTTTGACGCTAAACTAAGACATTAATTGAGGTTGGTTATGCGTACCTTGAGCCACGAGGGTACATTGCTCTTGTATCCAGTTGCTAGAATGACGGAGTCGAAGACTTCTTGCCTTCCATCGACATATTCCACACCCTTATCGGTAAAATGGCTTATGGCAGGAACTACCTGTAGAAGCCATTTGAAATCAGATTACCCTTTCAAAACTTGGAGCTCATTTTGACTTGCAGGTGGTTTACTCAACGATCATCGTTTTTTCCTTTCTTTCTGTATAAATCTTCATCTGATCTTGTAAACATAATGACTAATCGATACTTTTAATTTTATATTCTGAAATCCATAGGCCCTACAATGTATTTACCTTATCTTCTTTATCTTATAAATTGTTACATTTTAGGTTAAATACCTAAAATTAGACTAGTTGACATAAAAGGGAAAAGTTAAATACCTTGATTTGTCCACTTTTGATCTTGGTTAGGGTGCCGATATCTAGAACTGGGGTCTTTCCGGATTCATTTTTCTGCTGCAACGGTCCGATCTTAGGTCGTTTTAGCCCGTATCTCCCTGTACCTCCTAGTATCAACCATGAGCAGAGGAGGAGGAAACTATCAACCACTTCTACTCGGAACCATTTGAGGAGCCACATTGAAATACCAAAGGTAGAGGTGCCAAGTATTTCCCTTGGCAAGATATGCAACTGCAAGTACAACAACAGAAAGTGACTCAGTTAAGAGACAGAAAGCTACATTTTAAGACTTCAACCGAGATAACTATATCAAATAATGGGGGAGATACCACTGACTTGAATTTACAGTTAATAAGAAGGGTTTTTTAGACTTTGCATTTGGGTCTTCATAATTAGCCTAATTAGTATTTGGATCTTGGACCAACGGTTGACTCGTCATTCATGTACAAAGATGATGAAAGTGTCACTCTAGTACACAGAATAAATGAAACTATAGTAGGTATGTACATCGATCACGAGATAGATACACGGATTCTTACAACAACACAATCGAGTCAATCGTTGATCCAAGATCCAAATACTAATTAGGTTGACTATGGAGAGACCTAAATGCAAATTTTACAACTTATTCGAGACCCAAAGTCTTAAAGAACCCTTATACGAAAGACAAACAATATAGATTATTATTTTTATTTTCTTGCTATAGGGTACTCTTATACTAAGGACAGATTGGGAGAGAAGTAATCAAGAAATAAGAACTAAGATGGAAGGGAAGGAAAAAAAGAAGAGGGTAAGGTAAAATGTTATATCCTGAAAACTGACGAGGAAGCAAAAGAGGAAAGAACTAACCAACAAACAAGTTGATTAGATAAAAGAAAAAAGAAGAAGTATATATGGTACCAAAGTAAACTACAACAGAAAAGAACAAACATCAAATTGATGATGAAAAGGTTAGGAAGGATTGCTATTTAAAGCAAGTAGATATTATTCACACTAAGCATGTAAAGGAAAAACAAATACATCAATGACGATGAAGAAGAAGAAAATAACATTGATCTCTTCATACCTCGTCTCTGACAACCATGGAGACCTGAGCTTGATTGTTGCACAGATCCAAGCAGACCTCCATACCCGAATTCCCGCAGCCGACGACCAGAACTCTCTCCCCTCGAAATTCCTCTCCGTTCTTGTAGCAGCTCGTGTGCCTGATCCGTCCTCTGAAATCCGAAATCCCTCTTATGTCCGGCATCACAGCCTCCGAATTCTCCCCTGTTGCTACTATCAGCCATCTACATATGAACTCCATGCCATTGGCATAAATTCTCCAGAATCCGATGCTCGGATCGTACTCAGCACACTGAACCTCCATCCCTAACAAATGGTTGATTGAGAAGTGCTCGTCGTAAGATTCTAAGTAGCTTATGAACTGCTGTTTTGTAGGGTAGGTCGGGAAATTTGGAGGGAACGGCATGAGCGGGAGCTCGCAGAACTGCTTCGGGAGGTGCAGCTTGAGGCGTTCGTACGTCCTTAGCTTCCACGACGACACGATGCACGTATCCTTCTCGAGTATCATAGAGGGGACGCCTCTGTCTTTGAGGCACGCTGCGGCGGCCAATCCCGATGGTCCAGCTCCTATGATTATCGGCCCAGGGACCCAGAACTGCTCAGGGTTTGATGATTCCGTGACTCGGGCAAATGGCTCATCGAGACTGGAATTTGGAACTGACGACGACGGGCTCTGGGATCCTGACTTGAATTCCCACGGAAGTAGAGCTCCTCTCTGTAGATTTGTCATTTAGATAAACAGTCCTAAAAGAGTTGAAACAGAGTGGACAGTGGAAGCATGATTGCCCAACTTGAAACTATTGATCAACAAGAAGCAAAGGTTTTGTATGTTGCGCCGATAGAAACCTTATGATTGAAGTACGGAGAAGAGGACTAAAGATGTCGAGCTTGTATCGAAAAGGATACCAAGATTTCTGCGAAAGCCGCAAGAGGAGAGCATTGAGAGGTAAGAAATGATTTTAAGATATTCTGAGAGTAATGCTCTATAGAGAATAAGTGGCCCTCTATAAACTAAAAGCATTAGCAGAGAGGGGGAGAGTTCAAATGCAATGTGGGTTCTTCTAATGTGGTGAAGAAGGATTGCCTAAAAGAAAAAGGTCGGGTTACAACCTCCTATTGATAGGGATTTGGCAAAGAGGAAGAAGAGAAGAGATGAGATGGAGATGAGATGAGGAACTATACAAGTTGGTATATATATATATATGCACACTTTAAATATATACATCTTGTGTGGGTGGGGGAAGGCGAAAATCAATTTATTCTTCTTCTTCCGAATCCATTTATTAGATGCGTACTCGTGCCATTATGGCGGGGAGTACTAGTCGATTAGTCTGTTAGGAGAATCTAGTGGAGACACATTAGAACTAAGGAAAGGTTGTCTTGTGTTTTTCCTCTCCACATATCCCAGGCTTCTCTTAAGTAGTAGGCATGCTTTGATATATAGTGCGACAAAGATTCAGCACCTAATCTCTTGTTTATATGCGTTTGGGATTAGTAGCTAATTGGACTCACTCTTGTTTGCAGTTTGTATGATTGGGAAGGATGATGGTGGTGGGGGCTCACTTCTCTTGCTGCTTAAATTCCATGCAGATTAGATCTCAGTTTTGCCAGGACTTGGACAGCTTTGTCCGTGCATGCATGGAGATAGCGAGGATGCTCCGTATCCGTTACTACTGCAAGAACGTGGACCTTCCAAATCTTAAAGAAAAGGAAAGTTAAAAAGGAGAATTGTTATTTGATCTCCAATTAGGGGCAGATCCAAAAACTATAGCTAGAATGGACTACTATAAAATTGGGTGGACTATAAATGGTATAATCTATATAAAAAAAATAAAATAAAAAAATTATATGATAAAATAGGTAAAAATAAAAAAATTCCGGATGGACAATGCTTGCATCCTCCCCTGGCTTCAATCTATGCTTCAGCACTTCAAACCTAGTGGAGTACGAGTATGAATAAATTAGGAGTGAATAACACCTATGTAGGGGTGAGATTAAAGGTTGAGTTTGATTGCAAGATGAAAAATATGTGAAAAAAAAATTAATTCCACATAATTATTTTTCTAGAATTTTTTTTTTTTTATGGAATTTTGAAATTGCTTTCCATGGAAAACTTAATTTGGTATTTAATTGTCATTATTTTTCACAGAAAATATTATTTTTTATGGAAAATGATATTTTTCTATATGTTGGATAACTTTTATTTTCCACCATTTTGGAGGAAAATATGACAAACTATAATTTCATGGAAAATATAAGTGCTATCAAACGCTACAATTAGTGAAAAATTTGTGATGAAAATATTTTTCATAGAAAAAGTCCGATCAAACATAGTTTAAGTTTATTCGGTTTCAACCAAACCAAAATAGTCAAAACATAATAAACCGAAGCGAAATTAGTTGAAACCGAACCGAACCAAATAAGCTATTCGGTTGACTGTTGCTATTGTTTAATGGATCGGACCAAAAGTGGTTAAATTATATTAAAATTATAATTGTATACACACATTTATTGTATTTTAAAGTTATGTTCAAAGTTGGACTTTTATATATATATATATATATATATATATATATATATATATATAAAATCACAAATATGTATAGAATTAGGATATTTATATAATTGTATAAATTTTATTCGATTTTTGGATTTGGACCGAAACTGAAATTCAAAACCGAAACAAAATAATTTTTTTAGCATTTTCAAACCGAAACAAACCTAATGTTTTTTTCAAACCAAACGAAATCTCTTGTTCGGTTCGATTTTTGCTCCAAAACCCACTAATAATGTTCACTCCTACACCTAACTAGAGTACTGAAGTGAAGTACAGATTGAAGCACGAGTAATAATTTTCAAGTTAAAAAGCTAACTTCATTTACGTTTAGCTTTTCCTGATCAGGTATAATGTATATTAGGAGGATGCATGTTGTGCTTTAGGGGTGCAACTCGGGTGAATTAAATCCGACTCCGATCGGATAAACCCGTTAACGTGTTAGGTTAGGGTTGAAGATACTCGGATTCGGACTCAGGTTCGGGTTAAAATATTTGAACCCGATCAAGAATCGGATTTGGTTCGGATTCATGTGTCGGATTATCCAAAAAATTCGAAATCTGACATATATATATATATATATATATATATATATATATATATATATATATATATATATAGTTTTATATTTCTTAAATAAAAAGTTAAGTCTTAAAATTTTCCATCTAAACTCTTCAACTCATTATTTTAAATTTCATTTCAGTTTGTATTTTGTAATGATTGATGCTTGATTGCTATTTTATTATGTGTTTAATTTTACTTTTGTTTAAGATTATTTCAAATATCATATTAGAGTTCGATGGACCAAATCCAATCCGAATCCGATCCGATCCTACGGACTTGGTCTTGGACTACATATGTTAAACCCGAGGCCGGGTCGGAATTGGACTTGGACTTAGACTAGACTTATGATTCTTCAGATTGGATTCAAATTTAGTCCAAGTCCGAACTAACCCGTCTGAGTTACAACCGCTATTGTGCTTCCTGCTTTGTTCTTGATTTTTTTACTGTCAGATGCTCGCTGTCAATTATAATTTCATAACATTAAGACTTGGTCCTAAAGATACGAGAACATTATCTGATACTAGACGACATATGTAGTTAGTGAGCGTAACTGATTTAGGTGGGTTACAGCCCATATCAAATTATTTTTTCTCCTATGCCCACATCTAGTCTACCCTAAGTCCATTTTAGTATATTTCGATTCGAATTTTTGGTTCCGTCCTTGCTCGTAGAAACAAAAATCAGAAGTTTGTTGGCCATCACCACCATAAAACTGGGACGGAATAGATTTGCGAAAAATAGTCTTCAGTAAATTAAATTATTGTATGGATTGGACATAGTGTACCATTTTTCTTTCTATCCGTTGGATTGGTAATCTTTCGGTTGGTATAAAAATGATATAATGCGTCCGGCACACCAAATAACTTAAATTCCTTAGGCAGGTGATGGTAGTATCTAAATCTCCGGATCCAAGTGCAGGAAGGAAAGAGATTAATATGGAAGCTGCTGAAGTTGTTTTTATGTACTTTGGGATCTCTTCTCCCTTTCCCATTAACTTTTGAGTTCCCAGAGTGCTCCTGGCTCTCCAAAAGTGCCAAGAGAAGGTCAGTTCCTTACTCTCTATAGGGTTGCCCTATAGTGTGGGGTCTAACTCTCTCTCTCTCTCTCTCTCTCTCTCTCTCTCTCTCTCTCTCCTTAAGGCATGACTAAAGTTGTACCTTTTGGAAGGCTTGATATTTGCTAGGGCAGATCTAGGCTCAAATTTCACATGTGGGTGGGGAGGGGGGGGGGGGGGGGTGGTGGTGGTGGTGGTGGTGGAATTGAGGGCCAAGTGGAAGGCCTAACCTCCCTACACAATGTTTGGGATCCATCCTTTTTAAGGCCGAGACCTAACACATAATTGACCGAAGGTGGGATCGTGTCGACAAGCTCGTCATTGTTGGGTGCTAGTCCTATCAACCAAGAGGAAGAGGAAGAAGAAGAAGAAGAAGAAGTAGTAGTAGAATCTCCTCGGACAGTGTAGGATACTTACTATAACGATGCTTGTATCGAGCGAGATATCTATACGCCCATAGTTTACAGAATAACTCCCGTTAGGAAGCCCATGGGTCAAAGTATATTCATTTTATTATTGGTTTAGATCTGCTTCTTTGGCCTTCTTTCTGTCTCCGAAACGAACTCCTGGTTCTGAGTAGCATTTATCTCCGGTGCACCATAGTGGATAGGATAAAAGTCATTATCATTTGTAACTTGATACCATCAATTTTTTCTGTTTTTCAACTTGATATTTTAACCTTATTAATCAACTTGATATCTTGAATTTTTTTTTTCTTCTTCCAAAAATATCAAGTGCGACTAGTCCTCAAGTCATCCTCAAGTCTCCAGAACAAACTTCTGGTTCTGAGTAGCGTCTATCTCCGGTGGACCATAGTGGATAGGATAAAAGTCATCATCATTTGTAACTTAATACCTTCAATTATTTCTGTTTTTCAACTTAATATTTTTAACCTTATTAATCAACTTGATATCCTGGAAAAAAAATTCTTCCAAAAATACCCCCCCTCTCTCTCTCTCACCCACCCCCGACTCCGACTGCCTCTTCGCCCATCCCATCCCAGCTGCCCTCTCCCACAATCCCCTCCTCCCGCCAACCCCCGGTTGCCCCCTCCCTCCCCCTCCTCCCGTCGCTCGCCCGCTACGTACTGCCCCCTTCACCCCCCCTCCTCTCGTCGTCGGTTGTTGCCGCCCCCCCCTTCACTACGGGCTCCCGTCATCGCTGTTGCCGGAGGGAGAGAGAGAGAGAGAGAGAGAGAGAGCATGTGCATTTTTGGTTTTTTTTTTTTTTTTTTAAAGATATAAAGTTGAAAATATTTAATAGTTGATGATATCAAGTTGTTGAGAAAAATAGTTTAGGATATGAAGTTGAAAAATGGATAGTTGAGGGTATCAAGTTAAAAATAAGTCTAATTTAATTACTACTACCCTCATTGTATCAATTTCTCAAGTGATATTTGTATTTACTCACTCGTTACTAAACAGTAACCCTTAAAAAATGGAGGTAGTATTAAAGAAATTAAGAATAGGGAGAACAAAGTTAAGGATTTGTAATGAAAGGGTAAATATAAATAATTCTAATTATTTTTTCTTGAAAAACATAAATTATATCAAACCAAACCTTAGCCTGATACGTGGGTCACGTCTAATTGTGTCACTTAGAGTTTTACACGGGCCCACAAGTCTGAGGGCTGGTATGGATAGACTCTCCCTTGGGAACTGGTCCATTCCAAATTCTGTCTTTCCCTGTGCTTTCCGGTCTTCCACATAATAACGACTATGATTTAGTTTCTTGATATCGTGTAAATCTTAATATTGAACTCATCCTTTCGTATAACTACACATGCACTAATAAGTGCGCATAAAGTTCGTGCCATATATATTAAAAACAGAACCAGAAATTCGAACTGAGATGGACTATAATAGACTACGGTGGACTAGGTATAGAATGACTTATACGGAAAAAAAAATCATATAAAAACAACAAATTTTTTTTGCTTGACCAGGGCCCATCCAGCCGTTATGTGGTTTCGCCAACCCAGTTCACATGTGGTTCCGTCTGCCACTGGACATACACACACGCGCACACTGTAACCACATATTTTCACTATAGAAATATTTTAGTAATTTTGTATGTTAGAGATATTTTGGTATATTTGTATGTTGTTAATATTAGATGATTATATTTTGTATTATTTGTTAGTTTAGAATTAATGAAAATGATCTAGAATTAATTAGTATTAGTTGCCTACTTAATTAATTATAATTAAATTAAGCTAGTTGTCATGAAAGGAATATTTTCTATTAGTTGTAGAGATTCATTTCTTAATCAAATTAGATTCCTTTTTTAAAAAAAATTAAAATTGGAGGGAAAATGAATGAAACCAATTGAACCCAACCAATAAGAGAATGCCATGTGTCTTTCTTTTGAATTTAGTTCCCTCTAATTTCTACTTCTTTTCCAAACAATAATTTATTTTAAATACCAATTCATTTCCTCTCAAATTCTAGATCTAGAATTCAAATTTTACTTTCTCTTCCCAATTATTTTCATTCATTCTTCATCAAGGAGCGATGAGCTTGAAGAGAAGTCACCAAGGAGAAATTCGTATCCAAGTCACCCCTACCGTGTCCAAATCCGGAGTCCACCAAGGAGGACACTTCCAGTAGAGATGAACTTCTTAATTTCACCTATTCTATGTGTAGGAAGCCTATTGAGACTTATATGAACCTTCTAGTTGGAGAAAATGACCCTTCTATGATAGATCTTAGGCACTAGGGGCCTCAATTTGGGTAGATATATGCATTTGATGGTTATATTGTTGGTTTTTGGATTCAATTTGAAGAAAATTCGAATGTGTCCATGTGTTGGTTGTGTCATGTCCTCAATAGGACAAATCGAGTCTATTGTGATTGTGATGGGTTCTACGTGTCCACAATTGGACACGGGGTGTGCGTGTCATGATACATTGTGACACGGGGTTGAGAATTTGTATTTTTCTTCATTTTATTGGTTCATTGTGTCAATATTTCCTGTAAACACCCTAATTTTTTAGAATTTAATTTAAATTTTTTTTAATTATTATTGTAGAAAATTTTAATTATTTTGAGTTAATTATAATAAATGTTCGTTCATGGATTTATATTTTTGTGCATTAAATTAATTATTAAAATAGTGCAAAATTATATTTTTGGGTGTATAATTAATAATAGAATATTGTGCAATTTTTCTGAAATTTATTGGGATCCAAAACTATTTTTAATGGCCATGTATTTATTGTTTTATATAAACCAACCCAAACTGAACTAACCCAAACCAAACTAATCGAATCCGGACCTAAATATGTACTAACCCGATCCAATAACCCCTCACTTCCTCTTCCAGTAACATAAAACCCCCGCAGCCTCCCCTCTCTTCCTCTCCCAAACGGCCGAACCCCCTCCCTTCCCCTCCTTGTAACTCCCTCCCATCATCCCTATTTAAACCCTATCCTAGCCGACCACCACCATCAACTCCTCTACCACCCCGACTGTAAACATCATGATTTTTAGAATTTAATTTAAATTTTTTATTAATTATTATTGTAGATTTTTTATTATTTTTAGTTAATTATAATAAATGTTCTTTCATGAATTTATATTTTTGTGTATTAAATTAATTATTAAAATAGTGCAAAAAATATATTTTTTGGTGTATAATTAATAATAGAATATCGTGTAATTTTTCTAAAATTTATTAGAGTCCGAAACTATTTTTAATGGCCATATATTTATTATTTTAATAAAACCAATCCAAACAACCCAAACCAAACTAACCGAACCCGGATCCTAACCCGTACCCACTAACCCGTAACCCACAATCCACAAACTCCCATCTACTGTAACAGAAGCAAATCCCTTTGTTTTCTCTCCTGAAACCTCCTCGATCCCCTCCCTTCGTCTCCCCGTAACTCCCTCCCTGCCACCCTATATAATCCCTAGCCTAGACCACCCTCACCACCATCATCTCCTTTTCAAATCCCGACGATCCTCCGTCGCCGACGATTCCGGACCGCCGCCGCTGCACGCCGCCGCAAAGAAGCCACCGCACAGCCCGCCTGAATTCTCGAGCAACATCAGTAGTGAGGTACCATATTTTCTATCCCTGTAACTCTTTGCACAGTTAACTAAATATTAACCCGCCGAATCCTATGCGAAGACCACATGACCCTCTTAAACCCTGTATAATTAGTTCGGTGTATCGTATCCTGTATCAGTCACAATTTGCGACGCAAAACAGGAAAAAAATGACCAAATTTGTAGTTCAGAAACTGTTCCAACCACCCATGTTCATGTCTAATTTTCTTTCAACCTAGTTAATATTTTTAAATTTTACTTGAACATTAATTTAGACAACATAACCGAGATTTAAACTCTTTAATTAGTTTATTTTAATTCGTTGTATGCTGTATTTTATTCGATGTTGAATTTGACCGAAAACTTGGTTTTCTAAACCCAAAATTTCTCGAAACGGGGTACGTCCCGCTAAACGAGGCGACTTCGTCATGTGTGAATTATACCAAAATGTGCGTATCGTCAACGCGAACATGCATGATTTCGTGGAAGTCGATTTTGATGTACGTGCACACCGGAATCAACGCGTATCCGTCGAAAAACCCCATATCGACCTGTTCTGACACTCGTCATATTTTTGTGTGAGCTTGTCGTTTTACAACGAAACTTGCGCCATCGGATTCGTAGAGTTACGCTGGTCCTGTGACCCAAGTTTGGTTCGATTCTGAGAACGTTGACGAAATACCGTTTCGTGGGCCCCACGGTTCCACTTGACGGACGATTTTGTGATCGGCTCATCGAAATCCAGTTATGGACGTTCCGTTGGGTTCGTGCTATCGTTCTGGACTTGTAGACACTAAATTTGACGAACTTGGAGAACTTTATCTCTAGCACATTTTTGGTACGAAGTGGGCCACATGTGGGTCCCGCTTTGACCCGAAACTGTCAATTATGTCAATCTGTCCAAACTGGACTTATGGGTAGTCAATCCTAGATATTTTAAGTATTCTGAGAACAATGGTGATATTTATTTCAGCATCTGGAGGCGTACCTGGAGATTTCACTTATATCGGAGCAACTGTCGGAGCTCATAACCCAGGCAAGTGTACCTTGCCAACTTGTAGTAGTTTCTGTTATATTATTTGTTTGAGTTATTTCTCTCTCTCTCTCTCTCTCTATATATATATATATATATATATATATATATATATATATATATATATATATACTTTTGAGATGTACCTGTTCAACCTAGAACCGTTAAACGTTGCTTAACGTTCGAATCAGATTCGGGTGTCGACGATGTACGCGAAGTCGTGTAACGTCACTTAGAGAGTTGAATCCAAGATCCTATATTTTTACGTGATTGCTTTATCAAGTACGCCATACCATAGGACACTTGACACTATTCATGTGACAGAATCTTTTCTGAGTTATTCATGGTGATTTTGTATAGGCTACAGGAATCGTGACATGAGACTTGCATATACATAAATATCATTATGACTCGTTGTACTAGCTAGAGGTCATGATCTTGTGTGTTATGGACATGAGACGTCATGGACATGAGACGTGTGATTACATTGGATGAGAAGACACACATAGGCTACAAGCTGATTATATACATATATACTTTATTATTGAGGTGCTTTAGTCTCTGTTCCAGAGCTTGGCCTATTACGTGATATTACTGCTACCGGCTCTCCGACAAAGAGCTTGTAGTGGTCTCAACATGAGTACTAGTGATGCTCTCATTTGCATTTCACATAGCTGGTTATATAGCTTGCCTTGAGGATCTATTTTTATATACTGTATTTTATTTGGATTGAGTTATTCTTGTACCTTGCTATGTCCCCTAAGGACCTATATCCGGATTATGTCTCCTGGTACAACAGAGGAGGAATACCCCAAGATATACGAGACATGAGCTGGCACTGGAGTAGTACTGGCACCAGAGGACGAGGTTGTGCCGGATGATTTCTTCTGAGTATTCTGTTACATACTCAGTTATTTATGCTTCCAGTTATTTCATATCTTGACTCTTGGACTTATGTATTGATTTATTTTATCGGTTTGTTCCCCGAGACACTACTTATGTTGACTTAATGATGGATTATTTCCTTTATCTATTTTAGGCTATCATATTTAGTTATGTTTCTTTCTGTGGATGAGATTAGAATTATTCTGTGATAGATGGTGTAGACTGCTTTTATATTTATTAGTGAGATTAGAATTATTCTGTGATAGATGATGTAGACTGCATTTATATTTATTACAGCTTAAGTGCACTCTAACGGGTCCATTAAATTAGATTTGTCCCTTGGAGTTGTGTTGTTGGCCATTTCTACGTGGCTAGTCCCTCAGTATTTTGGGACTGGGGCGTGACACCGACCAACCTCAGCCGACGTCGACCGTCGGACCGTCTCTTCCGCACGTCGCAAACCGCCGTCGCAAGTCACCCAAATTCCGAGCAGTAGAAGAGCAGTAAGATGCCATACTTCTAGCCCATGTATCTCCCTGCACAGTAGATCAATTTACGATCTGTCAAAACCTATGCAAAGATCACATGACCCTCTTGAACCCTGTGTAATTAGTTCGGTGTATCGTGTCTTGTGTCGGTCGTAATTCGCGATGCAAAACAGAAAAAATAACCAATTTTGTAGTTCAGAAACTGTTCCAATCACCCATGTTAATGTCTGATTTTTTTCCAACCTAGTTAATATTTTTAAATTCTACTTGAACAGTAATTTAGACAACATAACCGAGATTTAATCTCTTCAAGACCCTGTGTAATTAGTTTATTTTAATGCGTGCAAGTGTTAAGTGTCTATGTGTAGTTGTATTTAGTAAAGGTAATTGACAGTGAGTATTAGGTGACTACATGGATATCATGCATTCATGTATCAAGTGTAGGATGGTCTTGGTTATGTTCTTGGGATGGGGGTGAATTAGCGTATAAGATTTTAGGTTTGAGTATATATAGTAAGTGGAGTATCAAAGTAAGGTAATGGGTATACTTAGTATTCTAGGTATTAGATTATGATATTGAACTAGCGTGGTACTAAGGTATTAGTTATGAAACAAAGCTAAGGTATTAAGTAATATGAGTTAGTGTTAGTTATATGGTTGTGCTACTTGAGGTATTAGAGTACGACCATATAGTAAGTGGAGTATCAAAGTAAGGTAATGGGTGCTCTACATTCCGGGATTTCAGAGTGATGTTATAGACATGACTGCTCTTACACTATGGACCTTGAGGTGACAATTGTAGAGATCTAGGCTAGTGCTTCTTATTTCATATAATGTCTAGTTTCATTCCTTTAGAACATTATTTTTGTTTATCTTGCTTATTCATTCCACCTTTAGATTATGGTGATTGAGTATATGATAGAATTAGTTGTATTAGTATGATTGATAGCTATATATTGATGATCTAGACAACGTTCTACCGTCGATGCCGCGGCGTAGGCTAGACGTACCCACACACCGCCGATGCCGCGACATAGGCTGGACGTACCCACACACTCGTGCCCCTGTATCGGATGCGGGTCGTGACATACACACACACTGTAAACCCCCTGATTTTTCAAAATTTTTAAATTTGAATTTTTCACAATTTTCTGGAATTTTCTGGAATTTTTCTGTAACTAAAATCAGGATTTTAATAATTAAATAATTTTTAATTGATAATAAATAATATTAAAATATTATGAAAATAATATTTTTGGGTGTAAAATGAAAAACTGGACTTAGGAAAATTTTCTGAGAATTTATTGGACCCCGGACCTATTTTTAATCACCTAAAAACTATTATTATTTAATTATTTAATTATTTATTTGTTTATTATCTAATTATTTATTTATTAGTTTTATTTTTATATTAATCGGCCCGGCCCAAGCCCACTGGACCCAAACCCATTTTCGGCCCAACCCGCTCGCCCCTATCGGGTCGGGTCGGGTCTGCCCGAACCCGACCCGCCACACCCGAACCCGCCTGACCCCTCTCCCCCGCTGCCCGCTTCTTCCGCCGCTCCGCCCGGCCGCCGCGCCCGCCACGCACCCCCGCGAGCCCCGCAACCTCCGCCACGCGTCCCCGCCTCGTCCGGAGCCCCGCGACCCCGCGGCTCCCCTATTTAAACCCTCTCCCCTTCCTCTCCGCCACCACCACGAACCTCCTCGCCTCCGGCCACCCCCCAAGCCGTCGACCGCGCCTCCGGCCACACCCTCAGCCGCCAGTGCCACCTCCCCTCCTCCTTCCCAGAGCCCGAGCCCCCTTCCTCCTCCTCCCTCTTCTCCCAGCAGCCGGCCCCGACTCCAGGCCGCTCGCCTCCGCCTCCGGCAACCCGCTGCCGGCACCGCCCGCGCCCAGAGCCCCCGGCGACGCCACCCGCATGTAACACCCTGTTCCGCTCAAGCGGACTGCCGTCTCAATCGGCGATCGTGCAACTGTCCCGACCTGCTTTGCCTCGATCAAGAAGCAAAAGGATATCCAGACTTGCCCCTACAGGGATCCGGCTTGGACTTTCAGAGGCTCGCTCAGACGTATCGCTCTACCGAGGCGAATCATCGCTAAGGTGGGTGGCTACGGTGAACTTGTCCTTGCTTAGCCAGCACACATAAAATCTGGAATATTATGCTAGTCGCTAGGTGATTCACCTCCTGCATGCTAATAAATCCAACGCACCTAGCTAAGGGAATAATCCCAACCTGTATTGCTATGCTAGAACATGGAAATGAAATACTGCTTGTATTCAGACCCTCGCATGCTAAGTCCCTTAACGGTTTCAACTCTCGGCTTACCTTCGGGTCCGAGCAACGTGCCTGCTTACATTCCTTAGAAACGTATGCTTGTCTGCTTCGAACGTCTAGCGTTATTGTGTTGTGCATGCATTCTTGTTTAGCCAGAAGACTATCAAATAGTCCTTCTGTGCATTTGAACCTGCAAGTATCCGGGACCGTTAGGTCACCCAAGGCAAATCCCCGAACCAGGGGAATGCATCAAGCAAGAATGGATATTTGAATGTGAATCACGCTTGAATGATAATCATGCTATGTTTGGATCTGAACGAGGATTGTGTTTGTACTGTTCGAATCCCAGCTCGTGGAGCAATATGCTCGTTCAGAATAAGTTTGTGTGTTCCATGATTATCATGTCAAGCTTTGGATTTGGATAGACCCTGACCTGCATGTCGCGGACAACCTGTGCACAAGGATTTTTGGCTTCCGCGGACGGTCACCGGGGCACTGGGACCGATCCGATCCGGGCGAAAGAGTTAGTATGGTCGTTAGTCACGGACGGAGTGTTATGTAGCGGGGCTCGCCACCTGCGTTGCTATCACTCTTAGTCCCGAGACCATAACCCGTCCATAATGGCTATGCCAGCGACTTTCGTCATATAGATAAGTCATCCTCGTTTAGCGGCTATCCGCGTGCGAGTCATTGCATAGCATCAATGAACTGAACACCTGAACGATCTGAACATAACGACCCTCATGTTTGCATATGCTATGCTTCCTGAATGTTCATACTTACCGTGCTTGAATTAAATCATGTTTGCCTTGGACAGGGAAGGAGAAATGGTAAGTTGGTAAGTCTCGCCGTGTTTCCTCAACATCGCACGGCGCACTGCCCGACACGTTAAGCTATTCAATGTTTGCATGAAACTGATCCTAAGGCAACTAGAAAGACAACTTAATAGTTGTGCACGGAACCTGTATTACGTGTTTGGATTTGTCGAGCGGGCGAGTAGCTTCCCCACCAGTGCATTCAATGTACTGATAATCCACCAGTTTGATATGCAGGGTGCGGGAGAACCTCGTACGGTGCTGACGCCTCCTTCGTGCGTGCTAAGGCCAGGAGTTCCCTCTGGAGCCTTGCAACGGTGCGTCCGGGACTGAAGCACATATACAAGACATAAGTTGTAAGCATCGCCTGAACATCGCCTGTACAAATTATTCCACAGTTGTAGCCACTTGGCACGCTTTTACTGTTTCAGAGAGAGAGGCTCGAGCGACTTGTAATCTCGGCTATACGTCGCCTGTAACACTTGTTCATATCAATAAAGAGATTACTTTACTTGTTTCAATGCTTCCGCTATATTTGTCAACTCAGAGAACTTGTTACCGAATCGCTATGCGTTCATGACTCCGCTGCACTCGGACAATCTGTGCGACTCTGTGGCTTAGAACTCTAACCGCCAGCCAATGAACCATGGCCTTGCACGGGCGTGGCTCACGCTCGTGCGGCATCACGCCCGGATGGGTTAAGCGATCGTTCCGCGGGAGCGCTGGCGAGGGTGATTCCCGCCTAGCGGGAACGCCCGATTGCCTGCGGGAGATCGGGGCGTGACACCGCAGCCGCTCAGCCTCCTCCGGCTAGCCTCCGGCCGTCGCGGCTCCACCAGACCCAAACCCTAACCCTAATTTCCTTTTGTGTCCGGACACGTGTCGGACACGGTTCTTTTCGGGTTTTCTGACCCTGTTCAGGTACGTGTATCTCTCTGCTCGTAATTCCGTTTTCGATTCCGTCAGTTGCGTCGCGAAGCCTGTATGACCCTCTCGGTGCCCGGACAAACCGCTCGGGACATCGCGTCCTGTGGTGATCGCACACCTCGATCCAAAAACAGGAAAAACAACGCCCCGATTCACCCCGGAACTGGGTACGCCCTGCCAAACGGGACGACTTGGTCGCGCGCGGTCTTCACAGATACATGCACGTCATTGATACGGACGTGTGGGATTTCGCAGAAGCTGATTCGGATGTGCGTGCACACCGAAATCAGTACGTATCCGCGGACAACGTCCCATATCCGACTTTTCTGAATCGCGACCTAACTTTGTGTACACACGTCGGATTGAAACGAAACTTGTGCCATCGAACTCGTAGCGATACGCTGGTCCTGTGACCCAAGTTTGGTTCAATTCTGAGAACGTTGACAAAATCGCGTGTCGTGGGCCCCATAGGCCCCGCTCGACGGGCGATTTTGTGATCGGCTCATCGAAATCCAATTTTGGAAGTTCCGTTGGGTTCGTATCATCGTTCCTGACCTGTTGACACTAAGTTTGATGAATTTGGAGACCTTTGACCCTGACACATTTTTTGGTGCAAAGCGGGCCCACATGTGGACCCCGTTTTGACCCAAAATTGTCGTTTTTGTCCTTGTCTCCAAATTGGACTCAAGGACAGGCGTTTCTAGCTGATTGATATTTTCTGGATCTGATAGTGATGTTTGTTTCAGCAACCGGAGTACCGCCTGCAAATCCAACTGAAGTCAGAGCCGCAATTGAAACCGGAACCACAGGCAAGTGTACCTTGCCAAACCCTGCAGCTTGCTATATATTTTCTTGGCTTAATTTTGCATCAGTGGACAAGTAGAGCTTGTCAACTCGTAGTGATTCTTGTCATAGTATTTTACTTGATGTCTTGTAGATTCATATGTGAACTTGTTTTAACTGCTTAACCTAGGAAACGTGTGACGTACTTAGTGTCCGATCATAGTCGGGTGCCAACACCGTACGCGATGTTGTGTACGTCATTTAGAGATGGACATTCGATATCCTTACTCTTGGTACTTGTCCTATCAAGTACAACAGAACCCAGGACACTTGACACTATTCATGGACAGGATCTTTTTGAGATATTCATGGTGATTCTGTATAGGATACAGACTTTATGGCATTGACATTATGTTCCTAGATACTATATGACTTGTTGCATTAGATATGATCTTACGTGACATGGACATGGGGCCACATGGACATGGGACGTGTGATTACATTGGGTGGGGAGAGACACACAGGCTACAGGCTGATCATATATATATACCCCTATTATTGTGAGGCACAAGACTCTCGAGCAGAGCTTGGCCCTTTACGTGTTATTACTGCTACCGGCTCCCCGACACAGAGCTGGTAGTGGCTCAGCCTGAGTTCTAGTGATGCTCTCAACTTGCATTTATCACTTAGCTGGTGACATAGTTTACCCTGCTGTTTCATTTAATTTCTGCACTGCATTTATTTTGGCTTGTATTATCTGTACCTTGTTATGTCCCCTGAGGACCTGGAATGGACTATGTCCCCAGGTATAGCCGAAGAGATCCATCCGGAGATACACCGTACATGAGCACTTCCAGGAGCTGTACCAGGACCTGAGGACGAGATCGTACTAGAGGACTTCTCCTGAGCATTGGCTGTATATAGTCGGTTATTTCTGTTTCTCTTTCCAGTTCCTTTATTTCCTGTCTATTGGCATTGATGTATCAGACATATTCTCGGATTGTTCCTCGAGACATTTATTGAGATTTGATAGTTATTTCTATTTGCATTATTCTGGCATTTAATCTGTGATTATCTGTTGTGGATGAGATTAGAATAACCTGGGACTTGTAACATTTGCTCTATTTCCTGTTAGACTACAGCTTAAGCATGCCCTGATGGATCTATTAAATTGGGTTGTCCATCGGTGCGTGCTGCTGGCCATTGCCACGTGTCCAATCCTTCGGTATTTTGGGACTGGGGCGTGACATGGTTTTTGTGGTGGCCCATACAGGTCATCGACCAAATTGTTCGGTTTCAACTTAGGGTCCGAACATGCCTGCAATAAGATAGGATAAGCTTTTAGGATCTCATCCACTTGCTTGGATCGTTCTTGATATCTATTCGAATTAATTTATTGACTTGCATCCTGCCTTGATTCCTGTGCGCCTCTTATCGTTTATTTTGGATGCAAGAAAATGGACCCACAAGCCAGCAACGAGGCTCATGCAGAAATACCGCAAGGCGTGGTGGTTACCCACGAAGACGATGTGACACCAGTGGGTGAAGGCCAATCATCACAAGGCAGTCAAGCAAGTCAGCCTGTCTCAAGAATCCACCAAGACGATATTCCACCCTCGACGCAGCCTACTCCACTGATGCCTTCCTTCCCACTGGGACAGCCTATGGACGAACAGCAAATGTTCCGCATGTTCTACGTGATGATGCAAGCCTATCAGAAGGTTCAACAAGAAGCTCAGCAAAACCAAGCGGAGAACTTCATCGACAGAACTAGCTCGGAGTCACGGAGGCCAAGCAGTTCAGATGCAACTACCTTCGACGAGGACGTTCTTACTGCAGCACGACCTGTGGAGTGCACCACAAGGATCGAGTCCAGCCAGAAGCGGCCGTATGCGTCAGCACCAGACCAAGCACAACAGGAAAGAGCTGCAAAGCGACCACAGATAAATCCACAGCAGAGAGCATCTATACCACTAGCACTAGTCCTTCCTACTTGTCACTACTGTGGCAAGGTAGGCCACCTCGCTAAAGAATGCCGACGCAGACTGGGACAATGTTTATCTTGCGGATCCAAGAAGCATTCGGTAAGGAATTGCCCAGAACGTCGAGAGAAAGCAGTGGTGATTCACCAACCAGCCACATCAGCACCAGCCGGAGCACCACAAGAAGAAGTTGTAAAAAGACCTCATATACACCAGCCACCAGAAGCATCTCCACAGGCAATACCTGTCTGTCCCTATTGTCGCAAGCGAGGCCATACTGAAGACGAGTGCAGACGAAAGAAGAGATTATGCATAGTTTACGGATCCAGTCAGCATTTATTAAAGGAATGCCCTGAGCGTCGAGACAGAGCACCAAAGGGTAACCAACAAGCGTTACCAGCACCAAGGCCAGCCTTTCCAGCATTGGAAGTACCGCAAACGAGAGTTCAAGAAGTCCTACCACCAGCCCCAGGGGGATATCTGCCGAGGCCACCCTTGGTACCCCAAGCAACACTCTTCCAGCAAGCCCAACAGCAGAGGGCACCACCTCAAGGACGCGGACAAGCTCCAGCGAAGACCGTGGAGAACGCGCAGACTCGTGGAGTAGCTGATGCGCGTAAGTGATTCGTAGTTATCCGTTTCTAGTCTTGTATAGCTCGTGCCTATTGGTTCGTGACCTCAGCCCCAACCTAGTAAATTTGCAACTTGTTAATAATAACCTTGTTTTCTAAAATTTGTAGTTCTTTTGCTTTAGCTCTGGAAAGTGCATAACTTTCATTTTTAGGGAAACGGTATTTCCCTAAGTATCTTGTGATGCGTTTCGAACGATACTTGCAACCGTGTCATCTCTGCTGACCGGTTATTCTTTGATTGCGAGGACGCAATCCTCTTAAGGGGGGTAGATTGTAAACCCCCTGATTTTTCAAAATTTTTAAATTTGGATTTTTCACAATTTTCTGGAATTTTCTGAGAATTTTCTGTAATTAAAATCAGGGTTTTAATAATTAAATAATTTTTAATTGATAATAAATAATATTAAAATATTATAAAAATAATATTTTTGGGTGTAAAATGAAAAACTGGACTTAGAAAAATTTTCTGGGAATTTATTGGACCCCGGACCTATTTTTAATCACCTAAAAACTATTATTATTTATTTATTTATTTGTTTATTATCTAATTATTTATTTATTAGTTTTATTTTTATATTAACCGGCCCGGCCCAAGCCCACTGGACCCAAACCCATTTTCGGCCCAACCCGGTCGCCCCTATCGGGTCGGGTCGGGTCTGCCCGAACCCGACCCGCCGCACCCGAACCCGCCTGACCCCTCTCCCCCGCTGCCCGCTTCTTCCGCCGCTCCGCCCGGTCGTCCCGCCCGCCACATCCGGCCACGCACCCCCGCGAGCCCCGCAACCTCCGCCACGCGTCCCCGCCTCGTCCGGAGCCCCGCGACCCCGCGGCTCCCCTATTTAAACCCTCTCCCCTTCCTCTCCGCCACCACCACGAACCTCCTCGCCTCCGGCCACCCCCCAAGCCGCCGACCTCGCCTCCGGCCACACCCTCAGCCGCCAGCGCCACCTCTCCTCCTCCTTCCCAGAGCCCGAGCCCCCTTCCTCCTCCTCCCTCTTCTCCCAGTAGCCGGCCCCGACTCCAGGCCGCTCGCCTCCGCCTCCGGCAACCCGCTGCCGGCATCGCCCGCGCCCCGAGCCCCCGGCGACGCCACCCGCAGCCGCTCAGCCTCCTCCGGCTAGCCTCCGGCCGCCGCGGCTCCACCAGACCCAAACCCTAACCCTAATTTCCCTTTGTGTCCGGACACGTGTCGGACACGGTTCTTTTCGGATTTTTTGACCCTGTTCAGGTACGCGTATCTCTCTGCTCGTAACCCCGTTTTCGATTTCGTCAGTTGCGTTGCGAAGCCTGTATGACCCTCTCGGTGTCCGGACAAACCGCTCGGGGCATCGCGTCCTGTGGTGATCGCACACCTCGATCCAAAAACAAGAAAAATAACGCCCCGATTCACCCCGAAACTGGGTACGTCCCGCCAAACGGGATGACTTGGTCGCACACGGTCTTCATAGATACGTGCGCGTCGTTGATACGGACGTGTGAGATTTCGCAGAAGCTGATTCGGATGTGCGTGCACACCGAAATCAGTGCGTATCCGCGGACAACGTCCCGTATCCGACTTTTCTGAATCGCGACCTAACTTTGTGTACACACGTCGGATTGAAACGAAACTTGCGCCATCGGACTCGTAGCGATACGCTGGTACTGTGACCCAAGTTTGGTTCGATTCTGAGAACGTTGACGAAATTGCGTGTCGTGGGCCCCACAGGCCCCGCTCGACGGACGATTTTGTGATCGGCTCATCGGAATCCAATTTTGGAAGTTCTGTTGGGTTCGTATCATCGTTCCTGACCTGTTGACACTAAGTTTGGTGAATTTGGAGACCTTTAACCCTGACACGTTTTTCGGTACAAAGCGGACATGTGGACCCCGTTTTGACCCGAAATTGCCGTTTTTGCCCTTGTCTCCAAATTGGACTCAAGGACAGGCGTTTCTAGCTGATTGATATTTTCTGGTTCTGATGGTGATGTTTGTTTCAGCAACCGGAGTACCGTCTGCAAATCCAACTGAAGTCAGAGCCGCAATTGGAACCGGAACCACAAGCAAGTGTACCTTGCCAAACCCTGCAGCTTGCTATATATTTTCTTGGCTTAATTTTGCATCAGTGGGCAAGTAGAGCTTGTCAACTCGCAGTGATTCTTGTCATAGTATTTTACTTGATTTCTTGTAGATTCATATGTGAACTTGTTTTAACTGCTTAACCTAGGAAACGTGTGACGTACTTAGTGTCCGATCATAGTCGGGTGCCAACACCGTACGCGATGTTGTGTACATCATTTAGAGATGGACATTCGATACCCTTACTCTTGGTACTTGTCCTATCAAGTACAACAGAACCCAGGACACTTGACACTATTCATGGACAGGATCTTTTTGAGATATTTATGGTGATTCTGTATAGGATACAGACTTTATGGCATTGACATTATGTTCCTAGATACTATATGACTTGTTGCATTAGATATGATCTTACGTGACATGGACATGGGGCCACATGGACATGGGACGTGTGATTACATTGGGTGGGGAGAGACACACAGGCTACAGGCTGATCATATATATATACCCCTATTATTGTGAGGCACAAGACTCTCGAGCAGAGCTTGGCCCTTTACGTGTTATTACTGCTACCGGCTCCCCGACACAGAGCTGGTAGTGGCTCAGCCTGAGTTCTAGTGATGCTCTCAACTTGCATTTATCACTTAGCTGGTGACATAGTTTACCCTGCTGTTTCATTTAATTTCTGCACTGCATTTATTTTGGCTTGTATTATCTGTCCCTTGTTATGTCCCCTGAGGACCTGGAATGGACTATGTCCCCAGGTATAGCCGAAGAGATCCATCCGGAGATACACCGTACAGGAGCACTTCCAGGAGCTGTACCAGGACCTGAGGACGAGATCGTACTAGAGGACTTCTCCTGAGCATTGGCTGTATGTAGTCGGTTATTTCTGTTTCTCTTTCCAGTTCCTTTATTTCCTGTCTATTGGCATTGATGTATCAGACATATTCTCGGATTGTTCCCCGAGACATTTATTGAGATTTGATAGTTATTTCTATTTGCATTATTCTGGCATTTAATCTGTGATTATCTGTTGTGGATGAGATTAGAATAACCTGGGACTTGTAACATTTGCTCTATTTCCTGTTAGACTACAGCTTAAGCATGCCCTGATGGATCCATTAAATTGGGTTGTCCATCGGTGCGTGCTGCTGGCCATTGCCACGTGTCCAATCCCTCGGCATTTTGGGACTGGGGCGTGACACACACACACACACACACACACACACACACACATATATATATATATATATATATATATATATATATATATATATATATAAAGAGAGACTTCAAAATTGTTAAAAGTAAGCCGTCTAAGTCGTATGTATAATATCACGTAATTAAAAATAATAAAAATATAACTAATTGTTTAATTACCTAATATTATATAACTATAACTGAATATCTCTAACTCATGTGGTTAAGGTAAAAAATATTCTCTTTAGCTGGGTGAGTTTTTCTCCATGAGACATCGTTATTTATAATACATTTTAATTTTGGTTATTTTTTTTAACAATTGTTCTACATACGTATAATGCATGTGCATGATACTATATATATCTCTACTCTTATAATGAGACTTGAAAACGGTTTAAAATTGAGCCGTCTAAGTAGTATGTAAATACTCCACTAACTATTTTTTAATAACTAATTATTTAACTATATAATACTATTTATTTATAATTAAACAACTCTACCTCAAGTGGTTAAGGTGGGAGGAATTTTTCTTGGTTGCTTGAGTTTGATTCTTAGAAACGACAATATTTATAATAATTTTATATTTTTTTAAAAATTGTAACATTTTTTGTACGCATATACAATCCACATGCAAATTACTAATATATATAAAGATGGCTTCAGCTGGATATCGGATAAACATTTCCAAAAGAAAAACAAATGGAATAAACACAATTATTATTGGCTTGGAATAAACAAAAATTTACAGAAATTGAAAAGCTATCTATGTAACATTAATTTAAATGGAGGTGTCAGCATTTTCTTTTAATGGGATAGACAAATTTTTTTTTGGAATAGACCATTTTTTTTTTACCCATATACAATGCACATGCAAGTTATTAGTATATATAAAATGCTTCAGTAAGATATCAGATAAACATTTCCAAAAGAAAAATAAATGTAACAAACACAATTATTATTGTCGTATTTTTCTTTTTTTTTCTATTTTTTCTTTTTTGAACCAAAAATTGGAAAGCTAGCTATGAAAGGTTTGTATCCGGACAAGCGTAGAGTGGGCTGACTGTCCAAGGGTTGTGACCTAGTGGTTACAACGGAAGACTCCTCTGGGGGAGACTACCCTTGAACGCCGTCTATGTGGCTTTGTGTCACAGACATACCAAACCTATTTGGATATGGTGGAGGCTTCCTGTTGGGTGATCCGGATTGTAGACCCCTCTACGTTCTGGGTTGTAAATTTTACTCCGTTAGGATTGGCTGGATGGTTCTGCCACTGATTCGAGTAGTCCAAGAATGAACATAAAGATAAATAAATAATAATAATAGAGTGGGCTGACTCATATAATAAAAAGACAAAAAAAGAAATTTTTTTTTTTTATGGGTTCCCTGGTGGTTCCGACTCTGTATGCGGTTATTATAACATTCTGAGCCGGTTTTGCACTGTCAAGTGGAGAGCTCCTATTTAACAATGCATGATCGAGCCGGGCGATGACGGATTTGTAATTTTATTTTTCTGGTAAATTAAGAAGTTTTTTTTTTTCATAAACTACGAGGTGTGACGTCGTTGTTGGACTGAAGTTTGAGAAAATCAAAACTAAGCTGATGATGATCAGTAAATCCAAAATTTCTCATATAACCAACGTTGACCAAATGCTGTGCTTGTAGCTAGGAAGAACCTTGGAATTAAGTAGTTACTTCACCTGCTATATACTTGGGATCTCTTTGAAGTTATATTGCAAGTGAAAATGAGTTT
This sequence comes from Iris macrosiphon, assembly GCA_036927795.1. NCBI lineage: Eukaryota > Viridiplantae > Streptophyta > Magnoliopsida > Asparagales > Iridaceae > Iris > Iris macrosiphon. The sequence continues at coordinate 202,246,951 of JAYESA010000008.1, forward strand.
TACATTTTTGTCGTTTTGTTCATTGTAAAAGTGGGAACATGAAGTACATTCATTATAGTCGAACATTTTCTGTCGACTGAGTTCATTCCACATCTTTATTTTTTTTTAAGAATGTGGACAGAACTTGCAAAAAAAAAATCTTTTTTTATTGTTTAATCACTAAAAAAAAAAAAAAATTTGCAGATGTCTAGTATTTTATTTACTCAAAATTATTAAAAATTTCACTAAAAAGGAGATTTGTTCACTCAAAATGAACAAAAAAAAAAAAAACCAAAAAATTAAAAAATAGTAATAATCAGCCACATTGGTGACGAGGACTTGGCAAGGAGGAGGAGAGGCGGTGGCGGTGATGATGGCGAGTGAGTGACGAGGAGGAGGGGAGGTGGTGGCGAGTCGGTGGCGCGAGGAGGAGGGAAGCGGTGGCGAGGAGGATCCCCAGAGCTTGCGACTGTCTCGACGCTGTGGCCGACGGAGAGCTCGTCGAGGTGTGGAGATCCAAGGAAGAAGAGAGCAGCCATTTTTTTTTTGAAAAACGACTATTGTGCTGCTCTCCTTCCAATATATAGATAATAAATATTATTAACTATATTTAGTAGATAATTAATAGTTTAATTATATCATTCATCTTTAATTAATAAAGTTAAATAATAGTATTATTAGATAACTATTAATTTTGTTAGCTACTTAATAAAGTTAAATAATATTATTAACTATATACCTTTTATTTTATCATATCTTTACACTCATCCAAATGTCGAAAGTGTGAATTTGACTACTCAAATTAACAAAATATAATATATCCAAACATTAAAAGTGACTTTCAGCAGACAAAAATTAACACAAAACTCAAAAACTACGTAATTTTTTTTTATCTGACAAAAGATTAATTTTATACTTTTTTACACTATCAAGCAACCAAACATTCCTTTAACATTAGGTTAGGAAACTCTAATTAGTGGTCAACCCTAGCTCCAAACGTTTCGGATTTTAGCTTGATGACTTACGTCAGATTGAAGAAGAATATAAAAATATGCTACAAGCGTGGTTCGAATGCGTTGGTTACGAAAATGGCACAAACATATATGGAGGTACAAAACTTGAGTTATTTTGTGCGTCAGATGTAAGTCTCCAATCTTGTAAATTTTAATCTCGTCAATTTTGATTAAGTTTCTATCCAACTTGTATTTTAATAAAAAAATTTATTATAGTTGACAGAGTTTCTGTTATTTTCGAATTACCATATACGTATACGTGATTTTTTTTTTTAAATTACAACTTTAACAAAAAACACTTGCAAAGACAGAAATTAGAGAATACAAAACTGATTTTTAAAAAAAATGGAATTAAAATACAACAAAGTTGCTATAATGAAAATGATGGCATAATAGAAAAAACTTGAAAAAACACTCGTGGGACGGTCAAAACTACCATTGCTCAAAGTAAGATTCGATCAGGAACCAACAAGTTCAGAGTCTCGAACTTCTGGAACGTTTTTCTGTCACTCACGCACGAACTCTTCTGACAACATTTAGACTTCTTGTACGGACATCACTTCGTTGCTACTTGAGAGAAAACTACTATGGCTCTCTCTCTCTTTATATGATATATTTTCTATATTCTTTACAATAAAACTCATACTATATATATATATATATATATATATATATATATACATACACACACACACGTACCTTGTATGTATTTTATATTACTTAAAAAAAAGCAAACAATGTTTCATAATTTTTTTACTACTTGGAAAGTGCAAACGACCATTAATCTTTTTCTATATGTAATAACCTAACTATTCATGTTAAATTCAATAAATATTTTTAATTAGTAAACATAGGTAACAATATTTTTGAAAAAAAAAAAAATCTATGGTGAAGTCTAATTTTTATTATTATATATATTTGATAGACACCATTAGCAGTCAACAATCCCATTATGGACATTAGATCCAGAGTTAATTGACCATAATGTGGGTGGTTAATGCTTCACATTAAGTGGCTAGTTACTCACCACTAAGAGCAATTGAAAAGCCATACGTGCAGAAAAATGCACAGATACGCACAGAAACCTAGCGCTAACCGTACGCAGAAACTATGCAGTAGAATCCAAGACATGGGTAAAAGTGCCTTCTTACGCTCGGTTCAAAGCACTACGTTAAGCTCTTCGTTGAGCCTGAGTCCAAGTCGCTTCAGAACTTAGCTCTTAAGAATTTTTTTCAAAGCAAGTGACAAAAATATAAATATTTCTTTTAGAGATTTTAACTTAGCCCTATAGGAAAATATGGTATCCTAAATTGCACCCACATGTACCACCACACCTCATGTACATACTTCAATACAAAAAATAGTTATATATTGAAATATTCGTTAATTTTTTTTTCCAATGGGAGCAGGGGCGGAAGCAAATGGAGGTTGCAGCCCAGTGCAAAAAAAAAAATAGCAAATATATATATATATATATATATATATATATATATATATATATATATATATGCTAGTATAGGCTTACAGTCCACCTAATACTCCATAAAGCTCACCCATTATACCAATCAACAGATGTGAAGAGTAAATCATGTCACGCCCCAGTCCCAAAATGACGAGGGACTGAGCACGTGAGCAATTGCCAGCAGCACGCACCGATGGACAACCCAATTTAATGGATCCATTAGGGCATGCTTAAGCTGTAGTCTAACAGTAAGATGTTACGGGCCTCAGGTATTTCTAATCTCATCCATAGAATAAACACAGATTAATGCCAGAAATATTGCAATGGAAACAAATACGCAATATTAAATAAGGTTATCTCGGAAAACAAATCCGAGAATTATTCTGTTACATTTAAGAAGAAAGACAGGAAATAAAATACTGGAATGGAAATACTGTGTATATGAAGCCGGTGCTCAGGAGAAGTCTTCTGCAACTATCTCGTCCTCGGTTCCGGGTTCTGCTCCAAGGAGTGCTCCTGTACCGTACACCTCGGGGTAGTTCTCTTCGGCTATACCTGGGGACATAGTCCATTCCAGGTCCTCAGGGGACATAACAAGGTACAGAAAATACAAGCCAAAACATATGCAGTGCAGCAATAATGAAACAGCAGGGTAAATATGTAAACCAGCTAGTGATATGCAAGTGAGAGTTTTAGTCATACTCAGGCTGACTACTACAGGATCAGTGTTGAAGAAACCATAGCAGTATTTTCTCGAAGAGCCAGTAAGGTACCAAAGCTCTGTATCAGAGTCTAAGGCACCGCCAGATAACAGTATTTATATTATATTATATTCAGCCTTGATATGATAATACTCTCCCCACCCCATGTAATCTTACGTCACAGTTCCAGAATGTCACAGGTACAAGTCACGCAAGATTGAACTAATGCAGTGAGTTAGGATAGAATCTAGCATGTAAATTGTAAATGACATAAAAATGTAACCTATACGGAATCACTAGGTATATCTCCGGCAATTCCGTCACATGAATAGTATCAGGTGTCCTGGGTTGAGCAGTTAAACAAGTTCACATATGAAGCTACAGAAATCAAATAAAATACTATAACCAGAAATTACTGAGAATTGTCAAGCTTTACTTGCCCACTGATATATAACTAAGTCCAGGAAATAGGTAGCAAAGCTGCAAGTTTTGGCAAGGTACACTTGCCTGTGGTTCCGGTTCGGTTTGCAGTTCTGACTTCGGCGGAAATTGCAGGCGGTACTCCGGTTGCTGAAACAAACATCACCATCAGATCCAGAAAATATCAATCAGCTAGAAACGCCTGTCCTTGAGTCCAATTTGGAGACAAGGACAGAAACGACAGTTTCGGGTCAAAACGGGGTCCACAAGTGGGCCCGCTTTGCACCGAAAAGCGTGTCCGGGTCAAAGGTCTCCAATTTCACCAAACTTAGTGTCAACAGGTCAGGAACGATGATACGAACCCAACGGAACTTCCAGAATTGGATTCCGATGAGCCGATCACAAAATCGCCCGTCGAGCGGGGCCTGTGGGGCCCACGACACGCGATTTCGTCAACGTTCTCAGAATCGAACCAAACTTGACCCACAGGACCAGTGTATTGCTACGAGTCCGACGGCGCAAGTTTCGTCTCGATTCGACGTGTGTACACAAAGTTAGGACGCGTTCCAGAAAGTACGGATACAGGGCGATGTTCGCGGATACGCGTTGATCCCGGTGTGCACGCACACCCGAATTGACTTCTGCAAAATCCCACACGTCCGTATCGAAGATGCGCACGTATCTGTGAAGACCGCGCGCGACCAAGTCGTCCCGTTTGGCGGGGCGTACTCAGTTCCGGGGTGAAACAGGGTCTGGTTTTTCCTGTTTTTGGATCGCGGTGTGCAATCACCACAGGACGCGATGCCCCGAACGGTTTGTCCGGGCACCAAGAGGGTCATACAGGCTTCGCAACGCAATTTGCAGAATCGAAAACGGAGCTACGAGCAAAAAATTACACGCACCTGAAGGGGACCCGAAAACCAGGGTCGAATCGTGTCCGACACGTGTCGGACACGCGGATTCGAGAATTAGGGTTAGGGTTTCGAATTCCTCGCCGGAGGGCGGCGGCGGGGCGGCCAGGCTGAGGCGGAGGGGGCCGGGCCTCTGCGGCGGAGGGCGGCGCTGTGGCTGGAGGCTCGCCGGCGGCGGCAGCGCTGCGCCGGAGCTGCCGCTGTGCTGCTGTTGTCGAGCGGCTGGGTGCTGCCGGGGAGGCCGCCGGAGGGGGAAAGGAGAAGGAGGCGGCGGAGCTGGGGGTCCGTACGGCGGGGCATCACGGCGGCGTGCGGCGGAGGGGGAGCGAGGTGGCGGAGGGGGTCTGGTGGCTGGCAGCGGGCGGTGGACGGGGTTCTTATAGGGCTGGGGAGGGGGCTGGGAGCCGAGGTCGTGGCGGCTGGTGCGGGGGTCGTGTGGTGGAGCGGAGCAGGCGGAGCGGCGGCCGGGCGGGGCGGCGCGGGAAGCACGCGCCTCCGGAGTTTGCGGGGAAGAGGGAGAGAGGGGAGACGGGCGAGTAGCGGGTCTCGGGTCGGGTCTGGCGGATCCGACCTGACCCGCTAGGGACTGGGCCGGGCTCGGTCCCAATGGGCCGGGCCGGGCCGCGGGCTGGGCTGGGTTAGGTTAAAAAATATATATAATAATAATAATAATAAATAAAACAATTAATTAATTAAATAAATAGATAAAATACTTTTTAGGTGTTTAAAAAATAGGTCCGGGGTCCGATAAATTCCAGAAAAATTGTCCTAAGTCCAATTTTTTATTTTACACAAAAAAATATTATTTTCATAATATTTTAATGCTAGTTATTATCATTTAAAAATCATTTAAATATTAAAATCCTATTTTTAATTTACAGAAAAATCCCAGAAAATTTTAGAAAATTATGTAAAATCCAGTTTTTAAAATTTTGAAAAATCAGGGGGTTTACAATCTACCCCCCTTAAGAGGATTGCGTCCTCGCAATCAAAGAATAACCGGTCAACATAGAGGACGCGGTCGCAAACATCGTTCAAAAATACATCACAAGATACTTAGGGAATACTCTTTCCCTAACATTGAAAGTTATGCACTTCCAGCGAAAATCTAGTTAAAGCAAAAAATCTACAACTTTTATGAAAACCAGGTTATTATTAACAAGTTGCAATTTACTAGGTTGGGGCTGAGGTCACGAACCAATAGGCACGAGCTACACAAGACTAAAACGGATAACTATAAATCACTTACTCGCATCGGCTTCCTACACAGTCATCGCGTAAGCCTGCTCTCGTCCTTGAGGTAGATTCCTCTGCTGTTGCTGAGCTTGCTGGTAGGGTGCTGCTCGAGGTGCTGGTGGAGTTTGCTGGTTCACCCTTGGTGCTCCTTCTCTACGCTCAGGGCAGTCTCTCACTGCATGCTGTCTGGATCCGCAGCCTAAGCATAGTCCGAGTTTACGTCTACATTCCTTCTCGACATGGCCTATCTTGCCGCAGTGGTAACAGGTAGGAAGGTAGAAGGCTTTTGGTGCTGCTGCTGGTGGTGAGCTTATTTGTTGACGCTTTGCAGACTCCTCTTGTGCTGCTTTGGTTGGTGCGGATGGGGAAGGCCGCTTCAGTCTGGTCTCTCTCTTGGTAACGCGCTCTATGCATCGAGCCGCAGCAAGAACGTCCGAGTATGATATTGGTGCGACGGACCCAATTAGTTTCTGCAGCTCAATGTTCAGTCCGTCGAAGAATTTCTCGGCCTTCTCTTTCTCAGTCGGGATCAGGGTGGGGGCGAAGCGGCTCAGACGAAGGAATTCTGCGTTGTACTCTTCCACCGTCATGGAGTCCTGAGTGAGGCAATTGAATTTGTCCCGTAGTTCTGATCGAGCGATGGCAGGAATGTACATCTCCTGGAAGAGTCTGGAGAACTCCTCCCAAATGACTCGGTCTGGTCCGAGTCGCGTCTCCTCGGATAGCCACCAGTGATGAGCGTTGTCCGTCAATTGCATTCTGACGGCAGTCATCCAACGTTCCCGGGGAAGTTCAGCTGCTTCAAGTTGATGCCGAATGTTGGTGAGCCACTCATGAACTTCTGTGGGCTCCTCTTTTCCAGAAAAAGTGCGGGGCTTCAGTTGGCAAAAGTCAGTGATTGAGCCTGTAGTTGGCCGTCGAGCTGGTAGGTTGGCCTGCCCCAGTGCAGTTACGATGCTGTCCCTTAAGAAGTTAGCTTCGCGACGCTGAGCCTCGTATTGAACTTGTTGCTGAGCTTGCATCATCGCGTAGATCATTTGGAATATTTGCTGCCCGTCGATCGGCTGTCCTGGTGGAAACACGGACATTGGTGGGACGAACTGCGGCGGAGGTGGGATGTCATCGCGCCAGAATTGGGAGGTAGATTGACCTGCCTGCTGGCTCTGTTGAGTTGGTGGAACTCCTCCGACTGGTGTCACTTCGTCGCCATAGGTGACACCTGTAGCTTGGGGTGTTCCGACGGGAGTCTCGTTGCATTCTTGTGGGTCCATTTCCCTGTATCCAAAATAACCAATAAGAGGCGCACAGGAATCAAGGTAAGATGCAAGTTCAAATTAGTTCGAGTACGATACAGATATCAAAAATGATTCAAGCAAGTGGATGAGATCCTAAAAACTTATCCTATCTTATTGCAGGCCTGTTCGGTCCCTAAGTTGAAATCGAACAATTTAGTCGTAGACCTGCATGGGCCACCACAAAAACCATGTCACTCCCCAGTCCCAAAATGACGAGGGACTGAGCAAGTGAGCAATGGCCAGCAGCACGCACCGATGGACAACCCAATTTAATGGATCCATCTGTCATGCCCCAGTCCCAAAATGTCGAGGGACTGGACACGTGGCAATGGCCAGCAGCACGCACCGATGGATAACCCAATTTAATGGAGCCATCAGGGCGTACTTAAGCTGTAAATAAGGTCTACTACAATAAGTCACACTAATCTCATCCATAAAGATAAAGAAATAACTGTATAATGGAATGGAAATAAGTAGCAACAATAATCACAGCAAGTCAGTCGGAGAAATAACCCGACTTAAGTCTGAATAAACTGGATCTATAGGCCAGGAACAAGAGATAAACATGAAATAAATACTGAGTACTGGAACAGGCACTCAGGAAAAGTCTTCGGCAGTCACCTCGTCTTCAGTGTTCGGTTCTATTCCAGCAATAGCTTCAGCTCCGGTCCCGTATACCTCGGGGTACTGCTCCTCTGCTAAACCTGGGGACATAATCCATTCCAGGTCCTCAGTGGACATAGCAAGGCACAAAATAAAATAAGCCAAATGAATAAGCAGTGCAATAAATAAATGAACAGCAGGGTAAACTAAGTAACCATCTATGTGATATGCAAATGAGAGCAACACTAGTACTCAGGCTGAGACCGCTACAAGCTCTGTGTCGGGGAGCCGGTAGCAGTAATAACACGTAAAGGGTCTAGCTCTGCTGGAGAGTCTACAACCTCACAATAATAGTAGATATATATGTAGAACAGCCTGTAGCCTGTGTGTCTCTCCCTACCCAATGTAATCACGCAAGCCATGACCATAACGTCTCATGTCCATGTCAGCGGGATTATAACTAATGCAACAAGTCATACTGTCTATAAATAAATGTCTCTATCAAGTCCTGTATCCTATACAGAATCACCACGAATATCTCAGGAGGATTCTGTCCATGATAGTGTCAAGTGTCCTGGGTTGTAGGGTACTTGATAGGTCAAGTACAAAGTAAGGGGATCGTAAATCCATCTCTAAATGACGAACCCAACACCGCGTACGGTGTCGGCACCCGACTATGATCGGACACTAGGTACGTCATACGTTCCCTAGGTTAAGCAGTTTAAATCAGTTTATATGAATTTGCACAAGACATCCAGCAGAGTATTTTTACAGAAAAATATGAAAATAATGACTGCAAGTTTGGCAAGGTGCACTTGCCTGAGGTTTGGATTCCACTAAGGTCCTGGTTTCAGAAATTTCCAGAGATGTCTCCGAAAGCTGAAACAAATAGTACCATCACGCTCAGAAGGTGTCAAACAGCTAGGAACGCCTGTTCTTGGGTCCAATTTAGAGACAAGGGCAAAAACGATAATTTCGGGCCAAAACGGGGTCCACCGATGGGCCCGCTTTGCACCAAAAAATGTGTCAGGGTCAATGGTCTCCAAATTCACCAAACTTAGTGTCAACAGGTCAGGAATGCTGATACGAACCCAACAGAACTTTCAGATTTGAATTCCGATGAGCCGATCACAAAATCGCCCGTCGAGCGGGCCTATGGGGCCCACGACACGCGATTTTGTCAACGTTCTCAGAATCGAACCAAACTTGACCCACAGGACCAGCGTATCACTACGAGTCCGATAGCGCAAGTTTCATCTCGATCTAACATGTGTGCACGAAGTTAGGGTGAATTATAGAAAAGTCGGATACGGGACGATGTCCGCGGATACGCGTTGATTCCGGTGTGCACGCACAACCGAATCAGCTTCCGCGAAATCCCACACGTTCGTATCGACGAGGCGCACGTATCTGTGAAGACCGCACGCGACCAAGTCATCCCGTTTGGCGGGGCGTACTCAGTTCCGGGGTGAAACAGGGTCTGGTTTTTCCTGTTTTTGGATCGCGGTGTGCGATCACCACAGGACGCGATGCCCCGAGCGGTTTGTCCGGGCACCGAGAGGGTCATACAGGCTTCGCGTAGAAATTTACAGAATCGAAATCAGAGATCCGAGGTGTGAGATACGAGTACCTGAACTGGCTCTTCGAATCGGGGTTTTTGAATCCGACACGGATCCCGTGTCCTGGGTTGTGTCAGCCGTGTCATGTCTTGAGCTGTTGTGTCCGCTGTCTCCTTGACACGAGTCCTGTCAGCGTCGGGGCGACTGTGCCTAGGGCTGGCTGGGGGATGGCCGTTCTGGTCGGCGGAGGAGGGTGGCTCGCCGGGCGGCAGTGGAGATGCGAAGGCGGCTTGGCTGCGAGGCGAGCGGGGCTCAGGGCTGCGGGGTGGAGAGGAGAATGATGGAGGGTGGAGATGGGAGGCTCCGGCGGGGTGCTCGGCTGTGCTTCGGCGGAGGGCAGCGGGGAGGGGACGGCGGGTCGCCGGAGTTAGGGTTAGGGCTCGGGTTTGGGGGGAAAGGGAGGCGGAGGAGAGGGGATTATATAGGGCTCGGGGCGGGGTGAGGTCGGGGACGACGTGGGCGGTTCTCGCAGAGGGGAGGCGACGTGGCCGGCTGGAAAATGCGGCGCCGGCGGAGTCTGCGGGGAGAGGGAGTCGTGGGGGTTGGGGGTGAGGCGCCGGGTCGGGTCGGGTCGGGCGCGGGTTCGGGTCTGGCCGACCCGCCCGACCCGTTAACAGCGGTTGGGCTGGGTTTACTAATAGGCTCGGCCCACTGGGCCGGGCCGGCCCCTATAACCAAAATAAAATAAAACAGTAAATTATAATAATAATAATAATAATAATAATAATAATAATAATAATAATAATAATAAATTAATTTAATTAGAAAATAGTTTTTAGGCTTTTAAAAAATAGGTCTGAGGTCCAATAAAATCCCAGAAAATTACCCTAAGTCCGGTTTTCTATTTTACACCATAAAATCATATTTTCATTTCATTTTAATGTTATTTATTGACAATTAAAAATTATAAACTCACTACAGGACCTATGTAAATTCCTGAAAAATGCATATTAATTCCCAAAATTAAAATATCTGAAAATTTAGGGGGTTTACAATCTACCCCCCTTAAGAGGATTGCGTCCTCGCAATCGAAGGGTAAACTATAAAGGCAAGATTTACAGAATTAAAGAATGCTTAGGTTCTACCTGATTCTGCAAATAAATGTGGATAACGCTGCCGCATAACATCTTCTCGCTCCCAGGTCGATTCGCCAGGAGAGTGCTGTTTCCAAGCTACTCGAACCAGCCTGATTGTCTGCCCTCGCAGTGTCTTCTCGCTGGTGTCGAGTATACCCACTGGCTGCTCCTTGTATCTCAGGCTAGGCCCCACTGAAATCTCAGAATGATCAACTACATGACTTGGGTCTGTCACATATCTCCTCAGTTGTGAGACGTGGAATACGTCATGCACTCCCTCTAAGGATGGAGGTAATGCAAGACGGTAAGCCACCTCACCAATGCGCTCCAAGATATCAAATGGCCCAATGTACCTTGGGCTTAACTTGCCTCTGCTGCCAAATCTGATAGTACCTCTAGTGGGCGAGATCCTCAAAAATACATGCTCTCCTTCCTTGAACTCCAGGGGTCGTCTGTGTGCATCGGCCCAATGCTTCTGTCTATCCTGGGCTGCACGGAGATGGTTCTGAATCTGTTTTATTTTCTCCACTGTCTCTGTTACCAACTCTGGACCCAGTATTTGACGTTCACCAACGTCGCTCCAGCATATTGATGATCTCTACTTTCTTCCGTACAACGCCTCGAAAGGTGCCATCTGAATGCTTGCCTGATAGCTGTTGTTGTAGGAGAACTCCACTAAGTGCAGATGATCTTCCCAAGATCCTCCAAAGTCCAGTATACAGGATCGCAGCATATCTTCTAGGATCTGAATTGTGCGCTCTGACTGGCCATCTGTCTGAGGATGATAGGCAGTACTGAATTTGAGCCTGGTGCCGAGACTCTCTTGCATGCTTCGCCAGAAGTGAGATATAAATCTTGATTCTCGATCTGATACAATACTAACCAGCACTCCATGTAATTTTACGATCTGTCGCATATACATGTCGGCTAGTACTTCCGTGGATTGTCCGACTCTGAACGGCAAGAAGTGAGCCGACTTAGTGAGCCGATCCACGATGACCCATACTGCATCCTTTCCACTAGGGCTTCTTGGAAATCCAGTGACGAAGTCCATGGTAATATGCTCCCACTTCCATTCAGGGATGGGAAGTGGCTGCAACATACCTGCAGTCCTTTGGTGCTCGGCCTTCACCTGCTGGCAGACTAAGCATTTTGCCACAAATCGGGCAATCTCCCTTTTCATTCCATGCGACCAGTAATACTGTCTTAAGTCCCGGTACATCTTGGTTCCTCCTGGATGAACCGAGTATATGGAGCTATGTAAACACCCTAAATTTCAGAAATAAGATTTATATAATTTTTCGTATTTTCGGTATTTTTCTGGAATTTATAGCTAAGGTGATTTGGGGTTAAATATTTTTAAGTGTGACTAAATGGAGTTAAAATATTCTGGAAATAGAAATTTATTGGGTAAAATGGAAAGCCGAACGCATGGCATTTTTCGGTGAATTTATTGGACATCGGAGCAACGTATCGAGGACCTTTAGCCATTTGGAATGTGAACCAGACCCAAGTTGAACCAAACCCCGCGTTCGGATCGGGTTGGATCCAAACCGAACCCGACCCGGATCCAAACCGTATGGAAACCCTAGGTTTCCTCCGCCGAAGGCTCCTGTAGCAGCCTATATAGAGCCTCCTCGGCGTCCGTGCCTCGCCATCCCCTAAACCTAAACCCCGCCGCCATCAAGTCGCCGACGATCATCGTGCTGCTCCGCCGAGCAGTTGACCTGTGACGCCGCCGCTTCCCAGCACCTGAACCCCGCTGCCGAGTTCGCCCAGACCGACTTCCCCCATCTCCGTCCTCCGCCGCGAACCCCGCAGTCAGGCCGACGATCCACGGTCGACGACCCCCGCGTAGATCCCCTCAGCCACCGCCCCCTTCGACTGAACCCGTGCCGGATCCCCTCATCACCGTGACTCAGCCATCCCTCCACCCGATCGTCCCAAGCGCCGAAGCCCTAGCCGACCTCGAGGCTGACCCCCGGCGAAGCCATCCGAGGACAGAGCCCAAGCTCTGACTCACCGCGGACACGAGGAAGCAGAAACTCTGAACCAGGACACGAAATTGACGCGTGGACACTTGGAATTCAGCATTCGCGGAGCCCTGTTCAGGTACTGATTTCTCCCTCCTCGCAACTCCGATTTCAATTCCGTCAGTTGCTATGCGTAGACTGTATAACCCTCTCGGTGCCCGTGCAAATCGCTCGGTGCATCGCGTCCTGTAGTGATCGTACACCACGATCCAAAACAGGAAGAAGCAACGCCCTGTTTCACCTCGGAACTGAGTCCGCCCCGCCAATCGGGACGACTTGGTCGCACGCGGTCTTTACCAAACTGTGCGCGACGTTGATACGGTCGTGTAGGATTTCGCAGAAGTCGATTCGGAGGAGCGTGCACCCCGAAATCAACGCGTATCCGCCGACGACACCCCGTATCCGTCGATTCTGGAACACGCTGTAACTTCGTGTACACACGTCAGATCGAGACGAAACTTGCGCCATCGGATCCGTAGTAATACGCTGGTCCTGTGAGCCAAGTTTGGTTCGATTCTGAGAACGTTGACAAAATCACGTATCGTGGGCCCCACAGGCTCCACTCGACGGGTGATTTTGAGATCGGCTCATCGGAATCTAATTCTGGAAGTTCCATTGGGTTCGTATCATCGTTACTGACTTGTAGACACTGAGTTTGCGGAAATTGGAGACCTTTGACCCAGACGCGCTTTTCGGTGCAAAGTGGGCCCACACGTGGAACCCGCTTTGGCCCGAAAATGACCTTTTTGCCCCTGTGTCCAAATTGGACGTAAGGACCGGCGTTTCTAGCTATTTGACACCTTCTGAGACTGTTGGTGATATTTATTACAGCTTTTGGAGTAGTTTCCACCGGATCCACAGATACCAGGACAGTTGTTGATACTCGGACATCAGGCAAGTGTACCTTGCCAAACTCTGCAGTTTAGTTATCTATTTTCCTTGCTTTATATATATTGCTGTGCATGCTCAACCTAGGACCGTGTGACGTACTTAGCGTCCGATTATCAGTCGGGTGCCGACACTGTATGCAGTGTTGGGTACGGTCATCTATAGATGGACATTCGTGACACTTTATATTCTCGTACTTGTCTTATCAAGTACCATATGACCCAGGACACTCGACACTATTCATGAGACAGGATTTTCTCGAGATATTCGTGGTGATTCTGTATAGGATACAGGACATGGACAGTATATTCTTAGGTTCTTTATGACTTGTTGCATTAGCTATGATCGCGCTTGACATGGGCATGAGACGTTGTGGTCATGATATGCGTGGTTACATTGGGTGGGGAGAGACACACAGGCTACAGGCTGTATTTATGTATATCTGCTATTATTGAGAGGTCGTAGACTCTCATAGCAGAGCTAGACCCACTACCGGTTATTACCGCTACCGGCTCCCCGACACAGAGCTTGTAGTGGCTCAGCCTGAGACTAGTGATGCTCTCACTTGCATTTACACTTAGATGGTTACATATTTACCCCTTTGTTTCATTTAGTTATATATTGCTGCACTGCTTATCTGTATTTTTGGCATGAGCTTTCTTGTACCTTGCTATGTCCCCTGAGGACCTGGATCCGGATTTTTGTCCCCAGATTTTGCAGACGGGGTTTATCCCGAGGTTTACGGGACCGGAGCAGGAGCTGATCCAGGAGTTGTACCACCATCCGAGGATGAGGTCTTAGCTGAAGACTTCTCTTGAGCACCCTTGTTTATGCTCAGCTTTTATTATTTATTTCAGTCTTTCATATTCTGGTCAGATGAACCATTGTACTAGATATTTATCGGGTTGTTCCCCGAAGTGCTATGTGAGACTTGCTGTTGATTTACATTCCTTATTTATTCTGTGGATCATGTTTATGTCTTGTGTGGATGAGATTATTTGTACCATGATTGTCGTAGACTTGTTTTACAGCTTAAGTATGCCCTGATGGATCCTTTATAGTGAGTTGGTCCATCGGTGCGTACTGCTGGCCGTTGACACACGTCTGGTCCCACGGTATTTTGGGACTGGGGCGTGACAAGCTATGTGCTTCTGTCATCAACTCCTGCCTTAACTCTCCATTTGGAACACATAGGCGATTTCCGCACCTTAATGTTCCGTCCTCCTGGATGCGAAGTCCCGTCTGCAAGCCTGCTTCTGTTCTTTCTCTCAGCCTTCGGAATCTGGCATCATTAGGCAAAGCTTCCTTGATTCTCTCTACCAGCGATGACTTCACTTCGAGGTTAGCCAGCAAACCATTTTGTCCAGGTAGAACAACCTCTATCTGAAGATCTTGCAAGTCTTGTAATAGCTGAGGCTGCTCCGTCAAGAAATAAGCCGAGGGTTTTCTGCTGAGGGCGTCGGCTACAACATTTGCTTTCCCCGGGTAGTACTGCAGATTGAAGTCAAAGTCCACCATCAGCTCAAGCCAACGCCTTTGCCTCATGTTGAGCTCCTTCTGTGTATAAACATACTTCAAGCTCTTATGATCAGTGAATATCTCGACCTTTTCTCCATACAGATAATGTCTCCAGATCTTCAATGCAAAAATCACTGCAGCTAGCTCCAGGTCGTGCGTTGGGTAGTTCTTCTCGTGGACCTTCAGCTGCCTCGATGCATAAGCGATAACCTTGCCATGTTGCATCAAGACACAACCTAGCCCACTACCGGACGCATCACTATATACAACAAAACCTCCTGACCCTGAGGGAAGAGTCAAGACTGGTGCTGTTGTTAGACGCCTCTTCAATTCTTCAAAGGCATTCTGGCATTCTTCCGTCCATATGAACTCCTGATCCTTCCGTGTCAGCTTAGTCATCGGTTCTGCGACCCTTGAGAAATTTTCTACGAACCGCCGGTAATACCCAGCAAGTCCAAGAAAACTTCTCACTTCTGCAACAGAGGTAGGGGTAGGCCAGGTTTCTATAGCAGTGACCTTTTCTGGGTCCACAGACAGTCCTTCACCCGAGATAATATGCCCTAAGAATGGCACCTTGTCCATACAGAACTCACATTTGCTGAGTTTGGCATATAGCTTCTCCCTTCTCAAGGTTTCTAGCACAATTCTAAGGTGTTCCTCGTGCTCTTCGTGGTTCTTGGAGTAGACTAGGATATCATCAATGAATACCACCACGAACTTATTCAAGTACTGATGGAAGACCCCGTTCATCAAACTCATAAATACGGCGGGTGCGTTAGTTAAACCAAACGGCATTACTAGGAACTCATAATGTCCATACTTAGTTCTGAAGGCCGTCTTTGGGATATCTTCCTTCTTTACCCTAATCTGGTGATAACCGGATCTAAGGTCAATCTTTGAGAATACCTTAGCACCACTTAATTGGTCAAACAAGTCATCAATGCGTGGTAATGGGTACCGGTTCTTAATAGTTACAGCATTAAGGGCTCTGTAATCAATGCACAGCCGTACAGATCCGTCCTTCTTGGGTACAAAAAGTATAGGTGCTCCCCATGGTGAAACACTGGGCCGGATAAATCCTTTCTCCAGAAGGTCGTCAACTTGTGTTTTCAGCTCCACTAACTCCTTAGGTGCTAGCCGATATACCGATGAAGTGATAGGTTCGGCTCCTGGAGTTAGGTCTATTATGAATTCTATCTCCCGATCAGATGGTAAACCTGGAAGATCGTCGGGAAACACATCCACAAATTCCGTTATGACTCTTGGGTAACTTGAATCTTCTTCTACAGTCAATATCCTAAGAGTTGGCTGGACCCCTTGTTCTACAGCTCCTCGTAGAAATTCAAACTCAGGAAGGCTAAGGGGTCTAAATATCACTTTTCCAAGCCGGCAATCCAGTGTCGCATGGTACTGACTTAACCAGTCCATACCAAGTACAATATCATAATCAGGCATAGAAAAGATCAGGAATTGGGCTCGCATCTCTCGGCCACAGACTACTACCGAACATGATCTACAAGTATCACTAACCGGGATAATTCTATCTCCCGTTAGAATTCTCTTCATCTTCGAGAGAGGTGCGGTAGCTATTCTATGTGTGGCTACGAAGCTAGCAGCAATAAATGAATACGAAGCTCCAGAATCAAATAATGCTACAGCAGGAATTGAAGCTACTAATATGGTACCTGCTATCACTTCGCCTGCAGTAGCTTCCTCAGTGACTGCTAGTGCATATGCCTGACCTCGTCCCTGAGCGGGACCCCTTTGCTGACGAGCTTGTTGGAACAATGCTGCCTGAGGTGGTAAAGGTGGCCTGGTTCCTCCGGGCCCTGTCTGTGTTGCTCTCCCAGCTGGAAGAGCTGCAGGTGGAGCTGGTCGATTCGGAACTCCCTTTCGACGTTCCGAGCAGTCCTTTGAGAAGTGTTGTCCAGATCCGCAAACCAGACAGAGTCCCAGCTTGCGTCGACATTCCTTTTTAATATGTCCTACCTTGCTGCAGTAATGGCAAGTAGGCAGGTTCTTAGTTGCTGCTCTTGGAGGCGGGCTCTTCTGGGGCCGTTTAGCAGATTCTCCTGGTGATGACTTGGACGGTGCTGAGAAGAAGGGACGTTTCAGGCTTGATTCCCTCCGAGTAACGCGCTCCAGCCGACGTGCTGCAGCTAGGACGTCGGTGTAAGAGGTGGGCGCGACTGATCCGATTAACTTCTGAAGCTCGAACCTAAGCCCATCAAAGAACTTTTCCGCCTTCTCCTCTTCGGTAGAAATTAGCGAAGGGGCGAAGCGGCTCAGGCGAATAAATTCGGCGTTATATTCCTCCACCGTCATGTTGTCCTGGATCAGGCGGTTGAATCTGTCTCGGAGTTCTGACCGAGCCACAGCAGGGATGTACATTTCCTGGAAGAGTCTGGAGAACTCCTCCCAGGTAACCTGATCATGTCCGAGCCTTCTTTCTTCGGACTGTAATCACCTAAAAATTTTAAGAATTTTTAAATTTAATTTTCTGGAATTAATTAGCATTTTCTGTGAATTTTAAACCTATAAATTAAAGTAGTCTAATTTAAAATGAATTTTTAAATAAAATTAAATAATATTAAAATGTGATGAAAATTATATTTTCTAGTGTAAAATTAAAAACCGAGCATGGGATATTTTTCCGGGAATTTATTGGACCCCGGATGAAATTTTAAAGTATTAAAAACTATTGTTAAAATTAACTGATTAATTAAACCAAAATAATAAAACCAAATCAAACCAGAGTTTGAACCGACCCGGACCGGCCGGTCTGACTAGACCAAACCGCTCGCCTAGCGGGTCGGATCCGGGTCAGACCCGACCCGCCATGACCCGATCCGACCCGTTCCAAACCCTAACCCCCAAATCGACTGACTCTGTCGATTCCACTGCCGGCGGCCGTTTTCGCCGCCGTGGCCGCCGACAGACCCCTCGGTTCGACTCCCCCGTAACCGGCGACCCATCCCCTTCCGATTCCGGCTAACGTCCGGCCCTCCCTCTACCGTGGCGAGCCTATATAAACCTAACCATGGCCGCCGGAAATCTCCTTCAGACCACCCTCTCCGGCGACCTCCAAACCGCCTCCGACCACCCGCTGACACCGCCCAGACAACCCGGACCTGTCCGCCCCATCTCCAGCACCTGATTCCGACCGCCCTCGACCGCCAGCTCCTTCAGAACCCCGATCCGGAACTTCCAGCGAGCCCGACACCGGTGTTTCCACCGACTCCGGCGCTGATCCGGCCACCCAGACTGTCGACGACCACCCAGGACCGGCGCCGTCTCCGCCCGCACCCCAGGACGACTCCGGCAGACACGGACACGATTCAGAACGCGAGTACGAGCCTGGACACGATCGGACATAGGATTCACAGAACATGACACAGCCCTAGTTCAGACGCGTGTCGGACACGATTTATACTTGGTTTTCAGGCCCTGTTCAGGTACCCATAACTTTTGACTCGTAGCTCTGTTTCATATTCCGTAAATTTCATCGCGTAGCCTGTATGACCCCCTCGGTGCCCGTGCAAACCGCTCGGGGCATCGCAAACTGTGGTGATCGTGAACCGCGATCCAAAAACAGGAAAAACATATCCCTGTTTCACCCCGGAACTGAGTACGCCCCGCCAAACGGGATGACTTGGTCACGTGCGGTCTTCACCGATACGTGAGCATCGTAGATACGGACGTGCGGGCTTTCGCAGAAGCTGATTCGGATGTGCGTGCACACCGGAATCAGTGCGTATCCGCGGACAACACCCCGTATCTGACTTTCTGGTTCTTGCTGTAACTTAGTGTATACACGTCAGATCGAGACGAAACTTGCACCATCGGACTCGTAGCAATACGATGGTCCTATGGGTCAAGTTTGGTTCGATTCTGAGAACGTTAGAAAATTGCGTGTCGTGGGCCCCACAGGCTCCATCTGACGGGTGATTTTGACAACGGCTCATCAGAATCCAATTCTGAAAGTTCCGTTGGGTTCGTATCAATGTTCCTGACTTGTTGGCACTAAGTTGGACTGATTTGGAGACCTTTGACCCTGACTCGGTTTTCGGTGCAAAGTGGCCCACATATGGACCCGCTTTGACCTAGAAATGTCGTTTTTGCCCTTGTGTCCAAACTGGACTTAAGGACAGGCGGTTCTAACTATTTCCTATGTTCTTAGACTGTTGGTAATGATCATTTCAGCTTTTGGAGGAGTTATTGCTGAACCCACTGTTACAAGGACTGCTACCGGTATTCCAATCCCAGGCAAGTGTACCTTGCCATAAATTGCAGTTTAATAGTTTATTCTCTTGCTCTATTTTTCTGTGACTAGTGTACATGATATAACCTAGGACCGTATGACATACTTAGCGTCCGATCACAGTCGGGTGCCAACTCTGTACGCGGAGTTGTGTACGTCATTTAGTGATGGTTATTCGAGACCCTTTATATTCTCATGCTTGTTTATCAAGTACACTATAATCTAGGACACTTGACACCATACATTGACAGAATCTTCCTGAGATATTCAAGGTGATTCTGTGTAGGTTACATGATGGACATAGTTATTATACTCTTAGATTATGACTGTTGCATTAGCTCTGATCTCACGTGACATGGACATGCGACGTGTGGTTACATTGGGTGGGGAGAGGCACACAGGCTACAGGCTGTTATATATATATATACTACTATTGTGAGGTTGTAGACTCTCGAGCAGAGATAGACCCCTACTAGATATTGCTGCTACCGGCTCCCCGACACAGAGCTTGTAGCAGTCTCAGCCTGAGTACTAGTGTTGCTCTCAGTTGCATTTTTCACATAGATGGTTATGTAGTTACCCTGCTTATTTCATTCTCTATTTTACTGCATTACTTTTGGCTTGTGATTTCTGTACCTTGCTATGTCCCCTGAGGACCTGGAATGGATGATGTCCCCAGGGTTAGCAGAAGAACAATATCCCGAGGTTTACGGGACAGGAGCTGAAGCTGTACCAGGAGCTGTTGCTGAAGGAGAACCTAACATGGAAGCAGAGGTGATGGCTGAAGACTTTACTTGAGCTTATGACATTTGTACTCTTCAGATACTTTATTTTGGACTCTTTTGTTCTGGTCTGATGAACCAGTATTTTAGACTCTTATCGGGTTGTTTCCCGACATACTCTGCTGAGACTGGACTTGATGTACTTTCTTTATTTGCTGTTGTTCTTATTATTCTGTGTGTGGATGAGATTAGTTTTTGATTTATTGTTGTAGACCTATATTACAGCTTAAGTATACCCGATGGATCCATTAAATTGGGTTGTTCATCGGTGTGTACTGCTGGCCATTGCCACGTGTCTAGTCCCTGGATATTTTGGGACTGGGGCGTGACATGGTTTTTGTGGTGGCCCATGCAGGTCTACGACAAATTATTTGGTTTCAACTTAGGGGCCAAACAAACCTGTAAAAGGATAGGATAGGCTATAGGATCTCATCCATTTATTGAACGTTTTTGAAACTCGATATCGCATTCGAATTAAGTACTTGAATTTGCATCCTGCTTGACTCTACTAAACGTTCTCATAAAGTTTATTTTTGAATACAGAAAGATGGATCCAAGAAGTGGAAATAAAATTTCTTTTACACCACAAGACGCTGTGGTTACCTATGGTGATGGAGTTACACCAGAGAACAGAGGTCAATCCTCTCAAAGTGGGCAAGATGAGCAACATAACTCAAGGTTCAGGCGCGATGATATCCCACCACCGCCGCAGTTTACTCCACAGATGCCTGCCTTTCCACCAGGGCAAGCAATGGACGGGCAGCAAATGTTCCAGATATTTTATGCCATGATGCAAGCTCAACAACAAGTTCAACAGGAGGCACAGCGTCAGGAGGCAGAGAACCTGAGAAACAGCCTAGTAAATGCATTGGAGCAAGCAAACCCGCAAGCTAGGCGACCAGCGACGGGATCTATCACTGATTTCCGTCAACTCAAGCCCCGTACCTTTTCGGGCAAGGAAGGACCAACTAAAGTGCATGAGTGGCTCACAAATACACAGCATCAGTTGGAAGCAGCTGAACTTCCACGGGAGAGATGGATGACTGCTGTCCGAATGCAACTGACGGACAACGCGCACTACTGGTGGCTAGCTGAAGAGAGGAGGCTCGGGCATGACCGAGTCACTTGGGAGGAGTTCTCCAGACTCTTCCAAGAGATGTATATCCCAGCCGTTGCTAGATCAGAACTCCGAGGTAAGTTCAACCGCCTCATCCAGGGCAACATGACGGTGGAGGAGTATAATGCTGAATTCATTCGCCTGAGTCGTTTTGCCCCTTCTCTAATTCCTACCGAAGAAGAGAAGGCGGAGAAATTCTTTGACGGACTCAGGTTCGAGCTTCAAAGGTTGATTGGATCTGTTGCCCCTACATCGTACAACGACGTCCTTGCTGCGGCACGACGCATGGAGCGCGTCACCAGGAGGGAGTCAAGTCTGAAGCGACCATTTACCTCAGTACCATCCAAGGCAGCACAAGGGGATTCTGCAAAGCGACTCCAGAGGAATCTACCGCAGAGAGCAGCACCAAGAACCCTACCTACTTGTCATTTCTGCGGCAAGTTGGGTCACATTGAGAAGGAGTGCAGACGCAAATTGGGTCTGTGTCTGGTTTGCGGATCCAACCAGCATCTATCCAGAGACTGCACAGCACGCCGAGAGGGAGCACCACGACTAGCTCTACCTGCACCAAGGCCAGATTATCCAGCAGTGGGAGCACAGCAGACGGGAGTTGGAGGAGTCAGACCACCAGCTCCAGGAGGATATCAGCCAAGACCACCATTGCCACCTCAAGCAGCACTATTCCAACAGGCTCGTCAGCAGAGGGGTCCAGCTCAGGGACGAGGTCAGGCTTTTGCATTGGCTGTTCAGGAAGAAGCTATTGCTGGAGAAGTTATAGCAGGTACCATTTTAGTAGCTTCATTACCTGCTGTAGCTTTATTTAATTCTGGGGCAACACACTCATTTATAGCTGCTAGCTTCGTAGCCACCCATAGAGTAGCTACTGCACCCCTTCCGAAGACTAAGAGAATTCTTACGGGAGGTGGAATTATACCTGTTAGTGATATCTGTAGATCATGTTCAGTAGTAGTCTGTGGAAGAGAGATGCGAGCCCAATTTCTGATCTTTTCTATGCCTGACTATGATGTTGTACTTGGTATGGACTGGTTAAGTCAGTATCATGCTACTCTTGATTGTCGGCTTGGAAAAGTTATATTCAGACCACCTGGACACTCAGAGTTTGAATTTCTTCGAGGAGCTGTAGAACAAGGTGTTCAGCCAACTCTTAGGGTATTAACTGTAGAAGGGGAGTCAAGTTACCCAAGAGTTATATCAGAGTTTGTGGATGTATTTCCCGATGATCTTCCAGGTCTACCACCTGATCGGAAAATAGAATTCACCATAGACTTAACTCCAGGAGCAGAACCTATCACTTCAACAGTTTATAGACTAGCACCTAAAGAGTTAGTAGAGTTGAAGAAGCAAGTTGATGAACTTCTGGAGAAAGGTTTCATCCGGCCCAGTGTTTCACCTTGGGGAGCACCTATACTTTTTGTACCGAAGAAGGATGGAACAGTTCGCCTGTGCATTGATTACAGAGCGTTAAACGCTGTGACCATTAAGAACCGATATCCCTTGCCACGCATTGATGACTTATTTGATCAATTGAGTGGAGCTAGGGTATTTTTGAAGATTGACCTTAGATCCGGTTATCACCAGATTAGGGTGAGAAAGGAAGATATCCCGAAGACAGCCTTTAGAACCAAGTATGGACACTATGAGTTCTTAGTAATGCCGTTTGGTTTAACCAACGCACCTGCTGTGTTCATGAGCTTGATGAACAGAGTCTTCCATCAATACTTGGATAAATTCGTGGTGGTATTTATCGATGACATTCTGGTATATTCCAAAAGCCACGAAGAGCACGAGGAGCATCTCCGAATCGTGTTAGAGACGTTGAGGCAGGAGAAGCTTTATGCTAAGCTCAGTAAATATGAGTTTTGCATGGATAAGGTGCCATTCTTGGGGCATATTATCTCAGGAGAAGGACTGTCAGTTGATCCAGAGAAGGTTGCTGCTATTGAGACTTGGCCTACACCAACATCAGTTGCTGAGGTGAGGAGTTTTCTAGGACTTGCTGGATATTACAGAAGGTTCGTAGAAAATTTCTCAAGGATTGCAGAGCCAATGACGAAGTTGACACGGAAAGATCAGGACTTTGCATGGACAAAAGAATGTCAGATGGCCTTTGAAGAATTGAAGAGGCGTCTAACAACAGCACCAGTTTTGACTCTTCCTTCAGGGTCAGGCGGTTTTGTTGTTTATAGCGATGCGTCAGGTAATGGCCTGGGATGTGTTTTGATACAACACGGCAAAGTTATTGCTTATGCATCAAGACAGTTGAAGGTCCATGAGAAGAACTACCCAACGCATGATCTGGAGCTAGCTGCTGTAATATTTGTACTGAAGATTTGGAGGCATTATCTTTATGGTGAGAAGGTGGAAATCTTCACTGATCACAAAAGTCTGAAGTATGTATATACCCAGAAGGAGCTTAACATGAGGCAAAGACACTGGCTTGAGTTAATGGTGGACTTTGATATAGATCTGCAGTACCACCCAGGAAAGGCGAATGTAGTAGCAGACGCACTTAGTAGGAAGCCTACAGCTTATTTCTTGACGGTGCAGCTTGAGCTATTGAAAGATCTACAGGAGCTTCAGATAGAGGTTATTCTACCAAGACAGAATGACTTGCTGGCTAATTTAGAAGTGAAATCATCGCTTGTGGAAAGGATTAAAGAAGCTTTGCCTACTGATGCAAGATTTCGAAGACTCAAAGAGAAGACAGAAGCAGGCATGCAGACGGGACTTCGCATACATGAGGATGGGACATTAAGGTGCGGAGATCGTTTATATGTTCCAAATGGAGAACTGAGACAGAAGCTAATGACTGAAGCTCATAGCTCCATATACTCTGTTCATCCAGGAGGAACAAAGATGTATCGAGATCTAAGGCAGTACTATTGGTGGCATGGAATGAAGAGGGAGATTGCAAGATTTGTAGCTAAATGTTTAGTCTGCCAACAAGTGAAAGCCGAGCATCAGAGGACTGCAGGAATATTGCAGCCGCTTCCCATACCAGAATGGAAGTGGGAACATATCACCATGGACTTCGTCACAGGATTCCCAAGGAGCCCCAGTGGAAAAGATGCGGTATGGGTTATTGTGGATCGACTCACTAAATCAGCACACTTCTTGCCATTTAGAGTTGGACAGTCCACAGAGATACTAGCCGACATGTATATGCGACAAATAGTAAGATTGCATGGAGTGCCGGTTAGTATTATATCAGATCGAGATTCAAGATTCACCTCACATTTCTGGCGAAGTATGCAAGAGAGTCTTGGCACCAGACTAAAATTCAGCACTGCCTATCATCCCCAGACAGATGGTCAATCAGAACGTATAATCCAGATCTTGGAAGATATGCTGCGATCCTGTATGTTAGATTTTGGAGGGTCTTGGGAAGATCATTTGCATTTGGTAGAGTTCTCATATAACAACAGTTATCAAGCAAGCATCAAGATGGCACCTTTCGAGGCATTATACGGTAGGAAGTGCAGATCGCCAATATGCTGGAGTGACATCGGAGAGCGTCAAATTTTGGGACCAGAGTTGGTGATGCAAACAGTGGAGAAGGTGAAACAAATCCAGAATCATCTTCGGGCAGCTCAGGACAGACAGAAGCATTGGACTGATACACACCGACGTCCCCTGGAATTTAAAGAAGGAGAACATGTATTCCTGAGGATTTTGCCTACTCGAGGAACCATTCGCTTTGGGAGCAAAGGCAAATTGAGTCCAAGGTACATTGGGCCCTTTGATATTCTGGAGCGCATTAGTGAGGTGGCTTATCGTCTTGCATTACCTACATCATTAGAGGGAGTGCATGATGTATTCTATGTCTCACAGTTGAGAAGGTATGTGACTGACCCAAGTCACATAGTGGATCATTCTGAGATCGCCGTAGGTCCAAGCCTGAGATATGAAGAACAACCGGTGGGTATACTCGGAACCAGTGAGAAGACACTGCGAGGGCATACAATTAAACTGGTTCGTGTGGCATGGAAGCAACACTCTCCTGGTGAATCTACTTGGGAGAGAGAGGATATCATGCGCCAGAAATACCCCCACTTATTCGAGGATGCAGGTATATCTTAAGAAAATTTTTGTAATTCCTGTAGTTCTGTTCTATTAGTAGTTTAATCTTTAAATTGCGAGGACGCAATTTTCTTAAGGGGGATAGATTGTAATCACCTGAAAATTTTAAGAATTTTTAAATTTAATTTTCTGGAATTAATTAGCATTTTCTGTGAATTTTAAACCTATAAATTAAAGTAGTCTAATTTAAAATAAATTTTTAAATAAAATTAAATAATATTAAAATGTGATGAAAATTATATTTTCTAGTGTAAAACTAAAAACCGAGCATGGGGTATTTTTTCGGGAATTTATTGGATCCCGGATGAAATTTTAAAGTATTAAAAACTATTGTTAAAATTAACTGATTAATTAAACCAAAATAATAAAACCAAATCAAACCAGAGTTTGAACCGACCCGGACCGGCCGGTCTGACTAGACCGAACCGCTCGCCTAGCGGGTCGGATCCGGGTCAGACCCGACCCGCCATGACCCGATCCGACCCGTTCCAAACCCTAACCCCCAAATCGACTGACTCTGTCGATTCCACTGCCGGCGGCCGTTTCCGCCGCCGTGGCCGCCGGCAGACCCCTCGGTTCGACTCCCCCGTAACCGGCGACCCATCCCCTTCCGATTTCGGCTAACGTCCGGCCCTCCCTCTGCCGTGGCGAGCCTATATAAACCTAACCATGGCCGCCGGAAATCTCCTTCAGACCACCCTCTCCGGCGACCTCCAAACCGCCTCCGACCACCCGCTGACACCGCCCAGACCACCCGGACCTGTCCGCCCCATCTCCAGCACCTGATTCCGACCTCCCTCGACCGCCAGCTCCTTCAGAACCCCGATCCGGAACTTCCAGCGAGCCCGACACCGGTGTTTCCACCGACTCCGGCGCTGATCCGGCCACCCAGACTGTCGACGACCACCCAGGACCGGCGCCGTCTCCGCCCGCACCCCAGGACGACTCCGGCAGACACGGATACGATCCAGAACGCGAGTACGAGCCTGGACACGATCGGACACAGGATTCACAGAACATGACACAGCCCTAGTTCAGACGCGTGTCGGACACGATTTATACTTAGTTTTCAGGCCCTGTTCAGGTACCCATAACTTTTGACTCGTAGCTCTGTTTCATATTCCGTAAATTTTATCGCGTAGCCTGTATGACCCCCTCGGTGCCCGTGCAAACCGCTCGGGACATCGTGACCTGTGGTGATCGCGAACAGCGATCCAAAAATAGGAAAAATATATCCCTGTTTCACCCCGGAACTGAGTACGCTCCGCCAAACGGGACGACTTGGTCACGTGCGGTCTTCACCGATACGTGAGCATCGTAGATACGGACGTGTGGGCTTTCGCAGAAGCTGATTCGGATGTGCGTGCACACCGAAATCAGTGCGTATCCGCGGACAACACCCCGTATCTGACTTTCTGGTTCTTGCTGTAACTTAGTGTATACACGTCAGATCGAGACGAAACTTACGCCATCGGACTCGTAGCAATACGCTGGTCCTGTGGGTCAAGTTTGGTTCGATTCTGAGAACGTTAGAAAATCGCGTGTCGTGGGCCCCACAGGCTCCATCTGACGGGTGATTTTGAGAACGGCTCATGGGAATCCAATTCTGGAAGTTCCGTTGGGTTCGTATCAATGTTCCTGACTTGTTGGCACTAAGTTGGACTGATTTGGAGACCTTTGACCCTGACTCGGTTTTCGGTGCAAAGTGGCCCACATATGGATCCGCTTTGACCTAGAAATGTCGTTTTTGCCCTTGTGTCCAAACTGGACTTAAGGACAGGCGGTTCTAACTATTTTCTATGTTCTGAGACTGTTGGTAATGATCATTTCAGCTTTTGGAGGAGTTATTGCTGAACCCACTGTTACAAGGACTGCTACCGGTATTCCAATCCCAGGCAAGTGTACCTTGCCATAAATTGCAGTTTAATAGTTTATTCTCTTGCTCTATTTTTCTGTGACTAGTGTACATGATATAACCTAGGACCGTATGACATACTTAGCGTCCGATCACAGTCGGGTGCCAACTCTGTACGCGGAGTTGTGTACGTCATTTAGTGATGGTTATTCGAGACCCTTTATATTCTCGTGCTTGTTTATCAAGTACACTATAATCTAGGACACTTGACACCATACATTGACAGAATCTTCCTGAGATATTCAAGGTGATTCTGTGTAGGTTACAGGATGGACATAGTTATTATACTCTTAGATTATGACTGTTGCATTAGCTCTGATCTCACGTGACATGGACATGCGACGTGTGGTTACATTGGGTGGGGAGAGGCACACAGGCTACAGACTGTTATATATATATACTACTATTGTGAGGTTGTAGACTCTCGAGCAGAGCTAGACCACTACTAGATATTGCTGCTACCGGCTCCCCGACACAGAGCTTGTAGCAGTCTCAGCCTGAGTACTAGTGTTGCTCTCAGTTGCATTTTTCACATAGATGGTTATGTAGTTACCCTGCTTATTTCATTCTCTATTTTACTGTATTACTTTTGGCTTGTGATTTCTGTACCTTGCTATGTCCCCTGAGGACCTGGAATGGATGATGTCCCCAGGGTTAGCAGAAGAACAATATTCCGAGGTTTACGGGACAGGAGCTGAAGCTGTACCAGGAGCTGTTGCTGAAGGAGAACCTAACATAGAAGCAGAGGTGATGGCTGAAGACTTTACTTGAGCTTATGACATTTGTACTCTTCAGATACTTTATTTTGGACTCTTTTGTTCTGGTCTGATGAACCAGTGTTTTAGACTCTTATCGGGTTATTTCTCGACATACTCTGCTGAGACTGGACTTGATGTACTTTCTTTATTTGCTGTTGTTCTTATTATTCTGTGTGTGGATGAGATTAGTTTTTGATTTATTGTTGTAGACCTATATTACAGCTTAAGTATACCCGATGGATCCATTAAATTGGGTTGTTCATCGGTGTGTACTGCTGGCCATTGCCACGTGTCTAGTCCCTGGATATTTTGGGACTGGGGCGTGACACGGACAGCCACCAATGATGAGCGTTGTCCGTCAGTTGCATCCTGACGGCAGTCATCCATTTGTCCCTTGGTAGTTCAGCGGCCTCCAACTGATGCTGTGTGTTTGTAAGCCATTCATGCACTTCAGTTGGTCCTTCCTTGCCCGAGAAGGTACGGGGCTTGAGTTGACGGAAATCCGTGATGGATCCCGTTGCTGGCCGTCTATTTGGTGGATTTGCATGCTCCAATGCTGCTACTAGGCTGTTCCTTAGGTTCTCGGCCTCTCGGCGTTGGGCCTCCTGCTGAGTCAGCTGTTGGGCCTGCATCATTGCGTAGAACATCTGGAATATTTGCTGGCCGTCCATTGCTTGTCCTGGGGGAAAGGCAGGCATCGTAGGAGGGAACTGGGGAGGAGGCGGGATGTCATCACGCCTGAACCTGGAACTTGGTTGGCCAGTTTGATTGCTCTGGGAGGATTGTCCTCTGGTATCTGGCGTCGTTCCAGCTTCACAGGTAAACCCTGCTTCAGTCGGTGTACCCAAGGTGGTCTCGTCACCACTTCTGGGATCCATAACTCTACACCAAAAGGAAACAATGAGAACGCACAGAGGAATCAAAACAGGATGCAATTCAAGCAATTAAATTAAATTCGACATAGAGTTCAAAAATGATTCAATCAATGGATGAGATCCTATAACCTATCTTATTGCAGGCCTGTCCGGTCCCTAAGTTGAAACCGAACTATTTAGATCTGACCTGCATGGGCCACCACAAAAACCATGTCACGCCCCAGTCCCAAAATGTCGAGGGACTGGACACGTGGCAATGGCCAGCAGCACGCACCGATGGATAATCCAATTTAATGGAGCCATCAGGGCGTACTTAAGCTGTAAATAAGGTCTACTATAACAAGTCACACTAATCTCATCCATAAAGATAAAGAAATAACTGCATAATGGAATGGAAATAAGTAGCAACAATAATCACAGCAAGTCAGTCGGAGAAACAACCCGACTTAAGTCTGAATAAACTGGCTCTATAGGCCAGGAACAAGAGATAAACATGAAATAAATACTGAGTACTGGAACAGGCACTCAGGAGAAGTCTTCGGCAGTCACCTCATCTTCAGTGTTCGGTTCTATTCTAGCAATAGCTTCAGCTCCGGTCCCGTATACCTCGGGGTACTGCTCCTCTGCTAAACCTGGGGACATAATCCATTCGAGGTCCTCAGTGGATATAGCAAGGCACAAAATAAAACAAGCCAAATGAATAAGCAGTGCAATAAATAAATGAACAGCAGGGTAAACTAAGTAACCATCTATGTGATATGCAAATGAGAGCAACACTAGTACTCAGGCTGAGACCGCTACAAGCTCTGTGTCGGGGAGCCGGTAGCAGTAATAACACGTAAAGGGTCTAGCTCTGCTGGAGAGTCTACAACCTCACAATAATAGTAGATATATATGTAGAACAGCCTGTAGCCTGTGTGTCTCTCCCCACCCAATGTAATCACGCAAGCCATGACCATAACGTCTCATGTCCATGTCAGCGGGATTATAACTAATGCAACAAGTCATACTGTCTATAAATAAATGTCTCTATCAAGTCCTGTATCCTATACAGAATCACCACGAATATCTCAGGAGGATTCTGTCCATGATAGTGTCAAGTGTCCTGGGTTGTAGGGTACTTGATAGGTCAAGTACAAAGTAAGGGGATCGTAAATCCATCTCTAAATGACGAACCCAACACCGCGTACGGTGTCGGCACCCGACTATGATCGGACAGTAGGTACGTCATACGTTCCCTAGGTTAAGCAGTTTAAATCAGTTATATGAATTTGCACAAGACATCTAGCAGAGTATTTTTACATAAAAATATGAAAATAATGACTGCAAGTTTGGCAAGGTGCACTTGCCTGAGGTTTGGATTCCACTAAGGTCCTGGTTTCGGAAATTTCCAGAGATGTCTCCGAAAGCTGAAACAAACAGTACCATCACGCTCAAAAGGTGTCAAACAGCTAGGAACGCCTATCCTTGGGTCCAATTTGGAGACAAGGGCAAAAACGACAATTTCGGGCCAAAACGGGGTCCACCGGTGGGCCCGCTTTGCACCGAAATATGTGTCAGGGTCAATGGTCTCCAAATTTACCAAACTTAGTGTCAACAGGTCAGGAACGTTGATACGAACCCAACGGAACTTTCAGATTTGAATTCCGATGAGCCGATCACAAAATCGCCCGTCGAACGGGGCCTGTGGGGCCCACGACACGCGATTTTGTCAACGTTCTTAGAATTGAACCAAACTTGACCCACAGGACCAGCGTATCGCTACGAGTCCAATGGCGCAAGTTTTGTCTTAATCTGACGTGTGTGCACGAAGTTAGGGTAAATTACAGAAAAGTCGGATACGGGGCGATGTCCGCGGATACGCGTTGATTCCGGTGTGCACGCACACCCGAATCAGCTTTCGCAAAATCCCACACGTCCGTATCGACGAGGCGCATGTATCTGTGAAGACCGCACGCGACCAAGTCGTCCCGTTTGGTGGGGCGTACTCAGTTCCGGGGTGAAACAGGGTCTAGTTTTTCCTGTTTTTGGATCGCGGTGTGCGATCACCACAGGACGCGATGCCCCGAGCGGTTTGTCCGGGCACCGAGAGGGTCATACAGGCTTCGCGTAGAAATTTACAGAATTGAAATCAGAGATCCGAGGTGTGAGATACGAGTACCTGAACTGGCCCTTCGAATCGGGGTTTTTGAATCCGACACGGATCCCGTGTCCTGGGTTGTGTCAGCCGTGTCCTGTCTTGAGCTGTTGTGTCCGCTGTCTCCTTGACACGAGTCGTGTCAGCGTCGGGGCGACTGTGCCTAGGGTTGGCTGGGGGATGGCCGTTCTGGTCGGCGGAGGAGGGTGGCTCGCCGGGCGGCAGTGGAGATGCGAAGGCGGCTTGGCTGCGAGGCGAGCGGGGCTCAGGGCTGCGGGGTGGAGAGGAGAATGATGGAGGGTGGAGATGGGAGGCTCCGGCGGGGTGCTCGGCTGTGCTTCGGCGGAGGGCAGCGGGGAGGGGACGGCGGGTCGCCGGAGTTAGGGTTAGGCCTCGGGTTTGGGGGGAAAGGGAGGCGGAGGAGAGGGGATTATATAGGGCTCGGGGAGGGGTGAGGTCGGGGACGACGTGGGCGGTTCTCGCGGAGGGGAGGCGACGTGGCCGGCCGAAAAACGCGGCGCCGGCGGAGTCTGCGGGGAGAGGGAGTCGTGGGGGTTGGGGGTGAGGCGCCGGGTCGGGTCGGGCGCGGGTTCGGGTCTGGCCGACCCGCCCGACCCGTTAACAGCGGTTGGGCTGGGTTTACTAATGGGCTCGGCCCACTGGGCCGGGCCGGCCCCTATAACCAAAATAAAATAAAACAGTAAATTATTATTATAATAATAATAATAATAATAATAATAAATTAATTTAATTAGAAAATAGTTTTTAGGCTTTTAAAAATAGGTCTGAGGTCCAATAAAATTCCAGAAAATTACCCTAAGTCCGGTTTTCTATTTTACACCATAAAATCATATTTTCATTTCATTTTAATATTATTTATTGGCAATTAAAAATTACAAACTCACTATAGGACCTATATAAATTCCTGAAAAATGCATATTAATTCCCAAAATTAAAATATCTGAAAATTTAGGGGGTTTACACCATCAGGGCATGCTTAAGCTGTAGTCTAACAGTAAGATGTTACGAGTCTCAGTTATTTCTAATCTCATCCACAGAATAAACACAGATTAATGCCAGAAATATTGCAATGGAAATAAATACGCAATATTAAATAAGGTTATCTCGGAAAACAAATCCGAGAATTATTTTGTTACATTTAAGAAGAAAGACAGGAAATAAAATACTGGAATAAAAATACTGTGTATATGAAGCCGGTGCTCAGGAGAAGTCTTCTGCAACTATCTCGTCCTCGGTTCTGGGTTCTGCTCCAAGGAGTGCTCCTGTACCGTACACCTCGGGGTAGTTCTCTTCGGCTATACCTGGGGACATAGTCCATTCCAGGTCCTCAGGGGACATAACAAGGTACAGAAAATACAAGCCAAAACATATGCAGTGCAGCAATAATGAAACAGCAGGGTAAATATGTAAACCAGCTAGTGATATGCAAGTGAGTGTTTTAGTCATACTCAGGCTGACTACTACAGGATCAGTGTTGAAGAAACCATAGCAGTATTTTCTCGAAGAGCCAGTAAGGTACCAAAGCTCTGTATCAGAGTCTAAGGCACCGCCAGATAACAGTATTTATATTATATTATATTCAGCCTTGATATGATAATACTCTTCCCACCCCATGTAATATCACGTCACAGTTCCAGAATGTCACAGGTACAAGTCACGCAAGATTGAACTAATGCAGTGAGTCAGGATAGAATCTAGCATGTAAACTGTAAATGACATGAAAATATAACCTATACAGAATCACCAGGTATATCTCCGGCAATTCCGTCACATGAATAGTGTCAGGTGTCCTGGATTGAGCAGTTAAACAAGTTCACATATGAAGCTACAGAAATCAAGTAAAATACTATAACCAGAAATTACTGAGAATTGTCAAGCTTTACTTGCCCACTGATATATAACTAAGTCCAGAAAATAGGTAGCAAAGCTGCAAGTTTTGGCAAGGTACACTTGCCTGTGGTTCCGGTTCGGTTTGCAGTTCTGACTTCGGCAGGAATTACAGGCGGTACTCCGGTTGCTGAAACAAACATCACTATTAGATCCAGAAAATATCAATCAGCTAGAAACGCCTGTCCTTGAGTCCAATTTGGAGACAAGGGCAGAAACGACAGTTTTGGGTCAAAACGGGGTCCACAAGTGGGCCCGCTTTGCACCGAAAAGCGTGTCCGAGTCAAAGGTCTTCAATTTCACCAAACTTAGTGTCAACAGGTCAGGACTGATGATACGAACCCAACGGAACTTCCAGAATTGGATTCCGATGAGCCGATCACAAAATCGCCCGTCGAGCGGGGCCTGTGGGGCCCACGACACGCGATTTTGTCAACGTTCTCAGAATCTAACCAAACTTGACCCACAGGACCAGCGTATTGCTACGAGTTCGATGGCGCAAGTTTCGTCTCGATCCGACATGTGTACACAAAGTTAGGGCACATTCCAAAAAGTACGGATACGGGGCGATGTCCGCGGATACGCGTTGATCCCGGTGTGCACGCACACCCGAATCGACTTCTGCGAAATCTCACACGTCCGTATCGACGATGCACACGTATCTGTGAAGACCGCGCGCGACCAAGTCGTCCCGTTTGGCGGGGCGTACTCAGTTCCGGGGTGAAACAGGGTCTGGTTTTTCCTGTTTTTGGATTGCGGTGTGCGATCACCACAGGACGCGATGCCCCGAACGGTTTGTCCGGGTACCGAGAGGGTCATACAGGCTTCGCAACGCAATTTGCGGAATCGAAAACGGAGCTACGAGCAAAAAATTACACGCACCTGAAGGGGACCCGAAAACCAGGGTCGAATCGTGTCTGACACGTGTCGGACACGCGGATTCAAGAATTAGGGTTAGGGTTTCGAATTTCTCGCCAGAGGGCTGCGGCGGGGCGGCCAGGCTGAGGCGGAGGGGGCCGGGCCTCTGCGGCGGAGGGCGGCGCGGTGGTTGGAGGCTCGCCCCCGGCGGCGGAGCTACGCCGGAGCTGTCGCTGTGCTGCTGCTGTCGAGCGGCTGGGTGCTGCCGGGGAGGCCGCCGGAGGGGGAAAGGAGAAGGAGGAGGCGGAGCTGGGGGTCCGTACGGTGGGGCGTCACGGCGGCGTGCGGCGGAGGGGGAGCGAGGTGGCGGAGGGGGTCTGGTGGCTGGCAGCGGGCGGTGGACGGGGTTCTTATAGGGCTGGGGAGGGGGCTGGGGGCCGAGGTCGTGGCGGCTGGTGCGGGGGTCGGGTGGTGGAGCGGAGCAGGCGGAGCGGCGGCCGGGCGGGGCGGCGCGGGAAGCGGGCGCCGCCGGAGTTTGCGGGGAAGAGGGAGAGAGGGGAGACGGGCGGGTAGCGGGTCTCGGGTCGGGTCTGGCGGATCCGACCCGACCCGCTAGGGACTGGGCCGGGCTCGGGCCCAGTGGGCCGGGCCGGGCCGCGGGCTGGGCTGGGTTAGGTTAAAATATATATAATAATAATAAATAAAATAATTAATTAATTAAATAAATAGATAAAATACTTTTTAGGTGTTTAAAAAATAGGTCCGGGGTCCGATAAATTCCAAAAAAATTGTCCTAAGTCCAATTTTTTATTTTACACCCAAAAATATTATTTTCATAATATTTTAATACTAGTTATTATCATTTAAAAATCATTTAAATATTAAAATTCTGTTTTTAATTTACAGAAAAATTCCAGAAAATTCCAGAAAATTATGAAAAATCCAGTTTTTAAATTTTTGAAAAATCAGGGGGTTTACAAATCATTTGAGTCCAGAGACCTCAGACTCCGACTCTCTGTCTCATAGTCTAGGGTTTATTACACAATGACCCACGACCGATGACCGGAGACCCGCGAGACCGCGACCACGACCGAGACGCTCCGGGTGCTCCCTATCTCCGGGTGCTCCCCTTCTCCACACTCCAGCCCAACCGGCGACCGAAGACCAGGACGCTGCAGCCCCTCGGCCCCCTCCCGCTCTCGGCTCTCCTAGTCTCCCTCTTCACCTCCTCTGGTAAAGCACTATCATCATCATCATCCACCTTTGAATTAATTTTTTGTAAAATCCTAACCCCCAAATATTTGGTATTTGGTTTGATTTTAATTCACTATTTAATAGGTCTTTGGAATATAATGGAAAATCAAGGAAACAAGAGAAAGAAAAACTCTTTTTTCATTCTTTAAACCAAGGGGTGAAACATAAGGAAGTGAAAGTCTCCCCCTCCTTCGAATGTTAATGTTTCAACCCCAAGGGTTGATCATAGGGATGAGATTATAGGTAATTTAAATTCTCTTGAATGAGATCGTACAGACGTATATCAAAATGAGTCCATATCAGCCAAAATTGACAACATTTCTACCGTCTTAGTTCGGAAAACAGTTTCGTCGATTTCAATACTCTTGGTTCCAACAATTTTATTGGTTAGAGTACTCTCCTTCAAAGGATGCAATATTTTACTTTCCACGTTATCTTTTTGAAAATGATAATGCTCTTCATTGCACATTGACTGTCGATGGGTTTAAAAATTGGAAGAGAGTTAATGAGGGGACTCGATGTACGTTTTTGACACACATGGGAGGACCCAAATCTACTCATAGATATTTCGTGAAAGATATGGAAGATTTATCAAATTTTACTCAATGTGCTTATCTTTAGTAGTTATATTTAATTGACATACAAAGGGAATATAGTTTGGATTGTTAGTTACCTATACGTCTAGGCTTTTTTATGGTCTAAGAAATTTTTTTTAAGTGTGTTATTTCTTTACATAAGCTGTTTGGTTATTTCTAGAATTTCAATCTTCTATATGAAATCAAGTCTTTATAGTTATTTTCTTGAAGCCTATTGCAAATGGACCTGATAGATTTATATGTACTATCTTCTAAAAGTTGATCTTATATATCTTTCCAGGTTGCTTGGTTGTTCAAGTAAGATGCTCAGTTGTCATCTGAAAATGCAAATGTTCATACCTTATTTGGTGCCTAACAACTTGGAGTGCAAGAGTACTTTTTCCTCAAGGCTTTGGCTTTCATTTTCAGATTCTTACTTCCTATTATTCTTTTTTGAAATGTATAGTATATCTTTGGAATAGATGGAAGCAATTATATTGTAAAAAATTATCAATTAGTAAAAATTATAAAATTTAGGCATAAATTTACAAAAAAATTCTGTCGAATCATCGAATTTACAAAGAAAAGTCTGGCGAATTTTTGGCATAAATTTTTAGAATCTTATAGTAACTACTAGTTAGCCCACCATACTCCAAAATTCTGGCTCCGCCCCTGAATGTGAGACTAAACTTTCCTAGTAACCAAGTGAAAACTCCAACAGAAAAACTCGAACGGTTTATACGTATAAATTGTATAAAAAATAACATTCTCCTCCAATAGTTCTCAATTTTTATCTTACATGTTACCTTATATTCTAAATCCATTTTAATTTATAAATAAAAAATAAAGGAGAAAAAAAAATAGTTCAAACGAGTCAAATCAATTATTCTTACTTATGCCGTAAGATGTATTTTTCAGTCCGAGATATATAGATACAATAATGCTAAGTTTACTACCAAATGCTTACAACCTTCTTACAACTCTCTCACCCCCCCCGCTATGTGGGCCACCTCCGGGCCCATCTCTTCCTCCAATAAACGGCTGCCACGTGGCATTTTTGCCACGTGGCGGCCACCCAAACAGCTAGTGGGCCCCACCTCTTCCCCCTCCTCCAATGGGTAACCTCCACGTGGCCGCCACGTGGCCGCCACGTGGAGGTTGTAAGAGGGTTGTAAGCATTTGGTTGTAGTCATAGCACTACCGTACATGGATATGCTATTACGGGTCACCAAAGAGCCCAAATACTAATGTACATTTTCCAAACAAGAAATGACCTGAATGTAAATGGACAAAGTCTGAGGGACTTCCATAAAAAAAATCCATAAGAAATCCTCATAATTCTAATACAATATTGTTATCATCCTGTAACGATGTAATCATCATCACCTGGTGGCCCCCACCATTCCTCATCTAAACCTGTTCAAGCTCACTGTCGTCATCAACTTTCCACAAATATAAACTATTTCCAAGAGGAAGAAATGACGTCACATACGAGACAATGAGGCCGTCACACCGCCCCCAACGGTAGCGAACGGTCTGACAGTTACAGCATCCACGTGTCAGCCGTCCCCCTTTTCCTCACGTGCAGCTCGTGCCCCCTTTCGCGATCATCCCTCTTCTTTCTTCCTCCTCCAACTCTCTCTCTATTCAAGCAATAAAATAGTATTGTTTTCTTCTCCTTACGTGTGCGTACTCCCCCCACCCACCCCGAATTGAACATTCAAAATGTCCCCAAAGGACCAAAACCCTAACCCTAATCCTAAATTCAGGGTTTCGTTTTCTTTTCCTCCGGGGGACGATTAGGGTTTGGGGAAAGGGGAGGAGATGGCTGAGCCGGATCGAGCAGGGGTCCCTACCGGCCTTAACCGGATCCGGACACGCCGAGTCCCGTCGGAGGACCAGTCCAGCTCCGGCGGAGACGACTCGCCGGCGATCGGCAAGGGGACGCCAGGGACTGGGAAAGGTGTGCTCTCCCGTCTGATTCTTCTTGACTAGTTGGCGTAGTTGATGTGGTTTTCATGTCTCCTGTTCCTTTCTTGGAAGCACGGACACTCCAAAAATATGAGCCGTTGTCGTGTCTGACACGTATCGGACACAACCCAGACGCTCCAGAATATGCACTAGGACACACCAAAATAGTTGCCATGCACGTGTCCTTTCCATTTTGTGCTGTGGCCGTGTCTGTGCAATATGTCCTTTGATGCTAACTGAAGGTCTTTATAATAGTATACATAACACGGACACAACACAATGTGGACACGGGCGACACATACACGACATTGATTTGGAGTGTCTCTGTCGTGTCTCTGTCGTTTCTGACACGTGTCCGGTACGACAAAAAACAAAACGGCACCATTTTTTGGGACGGTTGTATTTTATAGATAATAGTGGAGTGATGGGGTATATGACATGGACGATTTCGATAATGTCAAAAAAGATAATTTGGTATAACAAATTTTGTTGATAGCATGGGGTTTAGGGAGTGAAAATTTCCGAGTTGTTGCTCTACTTATTTTCTTAGTTTATTATTATTATTTTTAATTAAAAATACTTTTGTCTTTTTTTCTTTGTTACTTTGAGACACCTGCAGGTGTCAGTAGTAGCGGAGAATTATTGGGTATTCCAGTAGCTTGAAGAATTATTGAACAGTAGAAGTTCTTCTTGTGATGAGATATTTTTGTTGATTACGGAGGGTTTAATCCACTGGATCAGTCACCTTTCGTCTTATTATGGGTTTAGGGACTAAGGAGTGACCTATGTCTTACACAACACAGATACAGCATTCTTCTGGAATGTCCATGCTTCCTAGGGAGTACAAATTGGCAGTGCAGGGACATTTGGGATCTGGTCTATGAGTATCACAAATTCTCCGAACTTCCTGGTTTATATAAAATGATAAATGAAGTTTGCTCAAGTTTTGCTTGTATTATACGAATGTCAATATCATCTATAAAACAGGAAGGATGTTCATTGTAGGTGCGTTGAGAATAGCAAAGCCGTGGCCAACGTGAACTTCAAATTTTTGAGCTCAGTCATCAGTTCTCAAAGGAGACTCTTTTTACCAAATCTTTAATCGTGTTTGACAACACTTTACTGAACTTGTATTCTTTAGCAAGCAACATGAGACCTGTACTGTTAAGCTTATATGGAGAATCAAGAGGCCTGAAGTATTTCTTTTGGCAGTATTTTGTGATTATGATTAGGAATTGTTGGCCCAATGTTTATATTGAGTTTTTGAGTATGGCTAATCGATTAAGTTTAGCATTATGAAAATCGATCAATCACTATAGTAATTTCTACTTAAACTCAGTATTGTTCATATATATGAAAATGTTATCATATATTGCTTCTGTATAGTACTTTGTTCGTCAAACATGGGTTTGCAGAAAAACAATGGACATATGCTATGAAAAAATGATGATGAGCCAAAGACGATGTTATACCAGAGGATGACTTATTCGGAGCCTCGCACTCGGAGGGTTCCGCTGCCCGGTCAGCGGACGTGGGTCGAGGTGGCAGCGCCCCTCGTAGAGATTTGGGGGCGAAGTCCCTGAAAGGTATTTAGATTTCCAGAACTGTCACTCTTTGGACAACTGCCGTCAAGGGAAAAGACATCTTCAATCAGCGGACGTTTCGTCATCAGAGTTCTCTTGTCTTTCGTATTTGTTATGTATTTTATATTTTATTTTTAGGACAAATGTACATCGGGTTCGTGTTGGCACTACGATATCCAAACCCAGTCTAAACCTGAACCTAATCTACTCAAACATAAGCCTACCCAAACTAGAATTACTCTTGTGTTCGAGCCTAAACCCAAACCCACTCAAAACCAAGTCAATTGAACCTAAAACAGTCTGGTTTCTATCCAACCGAACTCGGGACGAGTTCTGACTGAACTCGGTGCGAATTCTATCCGAACTTGGACCGAATTCGGTTCAAAACCGAATCTCTAGTCAAACTCCTCTTTCGAATGACCAGGCTCTAACCTTCGAATTTCTGAACGTTAGGCATCTGAATTCGTCCCGAACTTGGTTCCTAAAAGCCCCATAAATAGAGATTGAATTTTTTATTCCAGATCACTCATTCACTCACTTTTATATCTCTACCTAATTGAGCTATAAATCTTCTTCATTCCCAAGTTCAACTCCCAGCCTTCTAGTGTCAACGCGGTTCCGATTTAGAAGCGATCGAGTTGTAAAGCTTGGTTTACAAGTTCGTCTTCCATACTGTCACGCCACGATCTCCCGTAGGAATCGACCGTCCCCGCTAGGCGCGCTGCGCCAGCGCTTCTGCGGGACGATCGTTTCCATCGGGACGTGATGCCGTACGAGCCTGGGGTTGCGCTCGCACAAGACAACATCGTTAAAGTTGTGGCTATCATCGAATCGATCGAGTACGCAGCGGAGGGACAATATTGCAAACAATAATCCATCTGAGTATACGGGACAAAGATCAAGGCACGAGGTTCTCTGAATACAATGGCATCGTTCCATACATTATGTCCTTCTATACAAAAGCAGCTCAAAACAATTAATACGACTCAAGACATCGAAACCAGATTTTCGGGTCCTGGGGATGAGGCACGACTATCGTTTCCTCGGACGATCCAGCACCTACGAACAAACAAACTGATGGTAGATCAGCACTTTGGAGAAAGTACTAGTGAATCATCAACGAACAGAAGCAATATTCACTAAAACCAACACTAAGTAATTATGTTATAAAATATTACATTACTAGTGATCTTTCTAGTTTTACCTAGGTTCGTTACATGCAGTACATGAACGGAGTCATATTACTTCTTTTGGAAACATCTTTAAAATCAGAATTCAGTTCAATACAACCAAGCAGGCAAGGCAAACGGTTCAAGCACGATGTACCAAATCAGGGTGTGCGCAGCGTGTCTCGTAAGCTATACTCAAAGACTCTAGGGACAATGCAACATTTAGTGGACTATCATTAAATCAAGCAAACAAGAGGAACTATCTATAAGATTTCGGTCCCCGAGAAACTCATAATCAGTAGCGGTAATCCAGCTAACCAATGACTCCTTTATCTGATGATATTAGCAGCTTTGACTCTTGGTTGCTCTTCACTAAAATACACTCAAAATAACAGTTGTGACCAAGGTTCAGCTCTGCAGTAATAGCCATTGTCCGACTGATGCAAATGTATGAAATACTATAAAATAAACTCTAAGATGCACATGATCATGAACAAACATGCTATATATATACTCTTTGTATTTCTTATCCCTTGCTGAACGGTTATCCCTGTAGCAGACATACAAGTTAGCAACAATTTGCATATATATATATATATATATATATATATATATATATATATATAGTTCTCTTTTCATGTCCGTCTCTGCATCAAACAATTAGGTATGCAAGAAGGCTAGTCTAGCATGCGCCCTAACTACCTGAATGCAGCTATCTTCATGAACAAACTAACTTCTCTAACACAAACTCAAACTCTTCCCAACAGAAGCACCGCCTCCCATCTAATAGTCACGTCCCCCAAGATCCCGTAGGATCGGAACATCATGACGCACTATTAGTTTCCAACTTGTCGTTAGCCTCCATCCCCCGCAATCTCCTCGATAACAAGCATATCACAAGTATAACACAACGTGACAATATAAGCTTTCAATCCATCTATCTCTTATCTAATAGTCGCACCCCCCAAGATCCCGTAGGACCGGAAAATCAGGACGGGCTACTAGTCTCTTCTCAAACAAGACAAGCCATTTACTCTTATAACAAAACAATTATATATTTAATCTAGCTTTTGCATCCAAGACAAGCAATTATATACACGACGACAAGCAAACACATGAACGATCTTTAATAAGCATGCATGGTACGGATCAATTTATCTCTTCAAGCTAAGCATGCAGTTCTACTCTTTCTTTCTTTAGCATGGCAATGTTCGTTCGATAGCTGTGTCAGTATAACTAGCATGCATCATTTCTTTCTTATACTTAGCATGGCAAGGGTTCTATCTCTTTTAGGCATGCAGGTTCTCGTTCCATCATTCATGCAAACTTTATCTTATTAAGCAAACAAGCATTTCAAAAACTCAGATTCATTATTAAGGCATGCAAGAATCAGAGAATGAAGTTCTGCCCACTTACCTAGATCAGTCATCTTCTGGTTCAACAAGGAGCTCTCCAAGAAGGTTTTCTTTTTGAGTCAGCAAACCGATCTCTTGTACATAGTGCCAACGTGGGGCACTACATACTTACCCACAAAGAAAAAGTTTTGTCCTCGAAACTTCAAGAAAAAACATTCGATATCCAGAGCAGCGATAGTCCTCATCCCTCACCATCCTCAATCGAAAACTCTAGCAAACCACAAGCACGAAAGCACAACTCTCAAGCAACAAATCAAATTCAGAAAACTTTTGCCTGCAACTTTGAGAATATCTATGGACTTATTGTATGAAAATCTCAACTTAGCAACGATATCAATGCACAAGGAATCGTCATCTTAGAACAGCAGCAAAATAGGCGTAAGGCCAGAGGATCGAGTTGCTCTGATACCATTCTGTCACGTCCCGATCTCCCGCAGGAATCGGTCGTCCCCGCTAGGCGCGAATCATCGGGCCAGCGCTCCCGCAGGACGATCGTTTCCATCGGAACGTGATGTCGTATGGGGTTGCGTCCACACAAGACAACATCGTTAAAGTTGTGGCTATCATCGAATCGATCGAGTACGCAGCTGAGGGATAGTGTTGCGAACAATAATCCATCTGAGTATACGTGACAAAGATCAAGGTCCGAGGTTCTCTGAATACAATGGCATCGTTCTATACATTATGTCCCTCTATACAAAAGCAACTCAAAACAATCGATACGTCTCAAGGCATCGAAACCAGATTTTCGGGTCCTGGGAATGAGGCACGGCTATCGCTTCCTCGGACGATCAAGCACCTGCGAACAAGCAAACTGTTGGTGGGTCAGCACTTTGGAGAAAGTATCGGTGAGTCTAAAATCAACGAACAGAAGCAACATTCACTAAAACCAATACTAAGTAATTATGTTATAAAATATTACATTACTAGTGATCTTTCTAGTTTTACCTAGGTTCGTTACATGCAGTACATGAACGGAGTCATATTACTTCTTTTGCAAATGGTTCAAGCACGATGTACCAAATCAGGGTGTGCGCAGCGTGTCTCCTGAGCTATACTCAAAGACTCTAGGGATAATGCAGTATTTAGTGGACTATCATTCAATCAAGCAAACTAGAGGAACTATCTATAATATTTCGGTCATCGAGAAACTCAAGATTAGTAGCGCTAATCCAACTAACCAATGACTCCTTTTATCTTATGCTATTAGCAGCTGTGACTCATGGTTGCTCTTCACTAAAATACGCTCAAAATAACAGCTGTGACCAAGGTTCAGCTCTGCACTAATAGCCATTGTCCGACCGATGCAAATGCATGAAATACTATCAGATAAACTCTAAGATGCACATGATCATGAACAAGCAGGCTATATATATACTCTTTGTATTTCTTACCCTTTGTCGAATGGTTATTCCTGCAACAGACATACAAGTTAGCAACAATTTGCATATATATATATATATATATATATATATATATATATATATATATATATATATTTCTTTTTCTGTCCGTCTCTGCATCAAACAGTTAGGTATGCAAGAAGGCTAGCCTAGCATGCGCCATAACTACCTGAATGCAGCTATCTCCATGAACAAGCTAACTTCTCTAACACAAACTCAAACTCTTTCCAACAGAAGCACCGCCTCCCATCTAATAGCCACGTCCCCCTAGATCCCGTAGGACCGGAACTTCAGGACGCACTATTAGTCTCACCCCATCAATCTCCATCCACCATTCTAATAGCCACGTCCCCCTAGATCCCGTAGGACCGGAATATCGGGACACACTATTAGTCTCCAACTTGTCGTTTAGCCTCCATCCCCCGCAAGATCCTCGATAACAAAGCATATCACAAGTATAACACAACGTGACAATAGAAGCTTTCAATCCATCTATCTCTTATCTAATAGCCGCACCCCCTAGAACCCGTAGGACCGGAACATCAGGACGGGCTACTAGTCCCTTCTCAAACAAGACAAGCCATTTACTCTTATAACAAAATAAGCATACATTCAATCCTTAGAAGCCAAAAACTCCTACGAGGTCAACGAATCTCAGTAAGAACCTTCGATTCAGCGTTTCTTACTTGGGAGCTTGTTTGGAGCTCGTTTTTCCGATGACGGGAGCTTCGTTTTTCCGGGGACGGAAGCTCGTTTCCCCGACGAAATGATCGCTTCCCATAATATGACCATAATTTTAGAAGATGACAAATTTTGTGAAAGAAATTGGAATATTTTCAATACACATTTATCAAAGTACCAAGAAACTAAAGATTTCTTACTTCGACGTCATAAAAAATAACATGCGAAAGATCTCTATCTAACTTTGAACCGAACTTTATAAATTCTAATAAATTTTAAGATATTTATAAGTTTTGATAACAATAATTAATAAACATTAAAAAATTATTAGCGCATGCTCCCATCACGCTCCCAAATTTAGAATCTTCTAAGTAGTCGCTCTTCCCCGCCCCTGCTCCCGCTTCCGTCCCCGCTCCCGCTTCTGGTTTCTAAGATTCAATCTAGCTTTTGCATCCAAGACAAGCAATTATATACACGACGACAAGCAAACATATGAACGATCTTTAATAAGCATGCATGGCACGGGTTGATTTATCTCTTCAAGTTAAGCATGCAGTTCTACTCTTTCTTTCTTTAGCATGACAAGGTTCGTTCGATAGTTGTGTCAGTGTAACTAGCATGCAATATTTCTTTCTTATACTTATCATGGCAATGGTTCTATTTCTTTTAGGCAGGCATGTTTTCGTTTTATCATTCATGCAAACTTTATCTTATTAAGCAAACAAAAATTTCA
This sequence comes from Iris macrosiphon, assembly GCA_036927795.1. Taxonomy (NCBI): domain Eukaryota; kingdom Viridiplantae; phylum Streptophyta; class Magnoliopsida; order Asparagales; family Iridaceae; genus Iris; species Iris macrosiphon. The sequence continues at coordinate 202,291,201 of JAYESA010000008.1, forward strand.
AAAACTCAGATTCATTATTAAGGCGTGCAAGAATCAGAGAATGAAGTTCTGTCCACTCACCTAGATTAATCATCTTCTAGTTCAACAAGGAACTCTCCAAGAAGGTTTCTTTTTTGAGTCAGCAAACCGATCTCTTGTACATAGTGCCAATGCGGAGCGGGACACTACATACTTACCCACCAAGAAAAAGTTCCGTCCTCGAAACTTCAAGGAGAAACATTCGATATCCAGAGCAGCGATAGTCCTCATCCCTCACCATCCTCAATCGAAAACTCTAGCAAACCACAAGCACGAAAGGACAACTCTCAAGCAACAAATCAAATCCAGAAAATTTTTGCCGGCAACTTTGAGAATATCTATGGACTTATTGTATGGAACTCTCAACTTAGCAACGATATTAATGCACAAGAAATTGTCATCTAAAAACAACAGCGAAATGGGCGTAAGGCCAGAGAATCGAGTTGCTCTGATACCATTCTGTCACGTCCCGATCTCCCACATGAATTGGCCGTCCCTGCTAGGCGCGAATCACCGCGCCAGCGCTCCAGCGGGACGATCGTTTCCATCAGGACGTGAGGCCGTGCGAGCCTGGGGTTGCGCCCGCACAAGGCAATATCGTTAAAAGTTGTGGCTATCATCGAATCGATCGAGTACACAGCGGAGGGAGAGTGTTGCAAACAATAATCCATCTGAGTATACGGGACATAGATCAAGGCACGAGGTTATTTGAATACAATGGCATCGTTCCATACATTATGTCCCTCTATACAAAAGCAGCTCAAAACAATCGATACGGCTCAAGGCATCAAAACCAAATTTTTGGGTCCTGGGGATGAGGCACGGCTATCGCTTTCTCGGACGATCCAGCTCCTGCGAACAAGCAAATTGTTAGTCGGTCAGCACTTTGGAGAAAGTACTGATGAGTCTAAATCAACGAACATAAGCAACATTCACTAAACCTAATACTAAGTAATTATATTATAAAATATTATATTACTAGTGATCTTTCTAGTTTTACCTAGGTTCGTTACATGCAGTACATGAACGGAGTCATATTACTTCTTTTGGAAACATCTTTAAAATCAGAATTCAGTTCAATACAACCAAGCAGGCAAGGCAAATGGTTCAAGCACGATGTACCAAATCAGGGTGTGCGCAGCGTGTCTCGTGAGCTATACTCAAAGACTCTAGGGACAATGCAGCATTTAGTGGACTATCATTCAATCAAGCAAACAAGAGGAATTATCTATAAGATTTCGGTACCTAAGAAACTCAGGATCAGTAGCGGTAATCCAGCTAACTAATGACTCCTTTATCTGATGCAATTAGCAGCTGTGCCTCATGGTTGCTCTTCACTAAAATACGCTCAAAATAGCAGCCGTGACCAAGGTTCAGCTCTGCAGTAATAGCCATTGTCCGACCAATGCAAATGCATGAAATACTATCAGATAAACTCTAAGATGCACATGATGATGAACAAGCAGGCTATATATATACTCTTTGTATTTATTATCCCTTGCCGAACGGTTATCCCTGCAGCAGACATACAAGCTAGCAACAATTTGCATATATATATATATATATATATATATATATATATAGTTCTCTTTCCCTGTCCGTCTCTGCATCAAACAGTTAGGTATGCAAGAAGGCTAGCCTAGCATGCGCCCTAACTACCTGAATGCAGCTATCTCCATGAACAAGCTAACTTCTGTAACACAAACTCAAACTCTTCCCAACAGAAGCACCGCCTCCCATCTAATAGTCACGCCCCCCTAGATCATGTAGGACCGGAACTTCAGGACGCACTATTAGTCTCACCCCATAAATCTCCATCCACCATTCTATTAGCCATGCCCCCTAGATCCCGTAGGACCGGAACATCGGGACGCACTATTAGTCTCCAACTTGTCGTTTAGCCTCCATTCCCCGCAAGCTCCTCGATAACAAGCATATCACAATTATAACACAACGTGACAATACAAGCTTTCAAACTATTTATCTTTTATCTAATAGCCGCACCCCCTTAGATCCCGTAGGGCCGGAACATCAGAGCGGACTACTAGTCTCTTCTCAAACAAGATAAGCCATTTACTCTTATAACAAAACAAGCATACATTAAATCTAGCTTTTGCATCCAAGACAAGCAATTGTATACACGACGACAAGCAAACATATGAACGATCTTTAATAAGCATGCATGGCACGGGTCGATTTATCTCTTCAAGTTAAGCATGCAGTTCTACTCTTTCTTTCTTTAGCATGGCAATGTTCGTTCGATAGCTCTGTCAGTGTAACTAGCATGCAACATTTCTTTCTTATACTTAGCATGGCAATTGTTCTATCTCTTTTAGGCAGACAGGTTCTCGTTCTATCATTCATGCAAACTTTATCTTATTAAGCAAACAAGCATTTCAAAAACTCATATTCATTATTAAGGCGTGTAAGAATCAGAGAATGAAGTTCTGTCCAGTCACCTAAATTAGTCATCTTCTGGTTCAACAATGAGCTCTCCAAAAATGTTTTCTTTCTGAGTCAGCAAACCGATATCTCTTGTACATAGTGCCAACGCGGAGCGGGGCACTACATACTTACCCACCAAGAAAAAGTTCAGTCCTCGAAACTTCAAGGAGAAATATTCGATATCCAGAGCAGCGATAGTCCTCATCCCCTCACTATCCTCAATCGAAAACTCTAGCAAACCACAAACACGAAAGCACAACTCTTAAGCAACAAATCAAATACAAAAAACTTTTGCCGACAACTTTAAGAATATCTATGGACTTATTGTATGAAAATCTCAACTTAGCAACGATATCAATGCACAAGGAATCGTCATCTTAGAATAACAACAAAATGGACGTAAGGCCAGAGGATCGAGTTGCTCTGATACCATTCTGTCACGCTCCAATCTCCCGCAGGAATCGGCCGTTCCCGCTAGGCGCGAATCACCGCGTCAGCGCTCCCATGGGATGATCGTTTCCATCGGGACGTGATGCCGTGCGAGCCTGGGGTTGCGTCCGCACAAGGCAACATCGTTAAAGTTGTGGCTATCATCGAATCGATCGAGTATGTAGCGGAGGGACAATGCTGCAAACAATAATCCATATGAGTATACGGGACAAAGATCAAGGCATGAGGTTCTCTGAATACAATTGCATCGTTCCATACATTATGTCCCTCTATACAAAAGCAGCTCAAACCAATCGATACGGCTCAAGACATCGAAACCAGATTTTCGGGTCCTGGGGATGAGGCACAACTATCGCTTCCTCGGACGATCCATAACCTGGGAACAAACAAACTGTTGGTGGATCAGCGCTTTGGAAAAAGTACTGGTGAGTCTAAAATCAACGAACAGAAGCAACATTCACTAAAACCAACACTAAGTAATTATGTTATAAATATTACATGACTAGTGATCTTTTCTAGTTTTACCTAGGTTCGTTACATGCAGTACATGAACGGAGTCATATTACTTCTTTTGGAAACATCTTTAAAATCAGAATTCAGTTCAATACAACCAAGCAGGCAAGGCAAACGATTCAAGCATGATGTACCAAATCAGGGTGTGCGCAACATATCTCGTGAGCTACACTCAAAGACTCTAGGGACAATGCAGCATTTAGTGGACTATTATTCAATCAAGCAAACAAGAGGAACTATCTATAAGATTTCGGTTCCGAGTAACTCAGGATAAGTAGCGATAATCCAGCTAACCAATGACTCATTTATCTGATGCTATTAGCAGCTGTGACTTATGGTTGCTCTTCACTAAAATACGCTCAAAATAGCAGCCGTGACCAAGGTTCAGCTCTGCACTAATAGCCATTGTCCGACCGATACAAATGCATGAAATACTATCAGATAAACTCTAAGATGCACATGATCATGAACAAGCAAGCTATATATATACTCTTTGTATTTCTTACCCCTTGTCTAACGGTTATCCCTGCAGCAGACATACAAGTTAGCAACAATTTGCATATATATATATATATATATATATATATATATATATATAGTTCTCTTTCCCTGTCCGTCTCTGCATCAAACAGTTAGGTATGCAAGAAGGCTAGCCTAGCATGCGCCCTAACTACCTGAATGCAGCTATCTCCATGAACAAGCTAACTTCTCTAACACAACCTCAAACTCTTCCTAACATCCCCCTAGATACCGTAGGACAAAAACTTCAGGACGCACTATTAGTCTCACCCCATCAATCTCCATCCACCATTCTAATAGCCACGTCCTCCAAGATCCCGTAGGACCGAAACATCGGGACGCATTATTAGTCTCCGACTTATCGTTTAGCCTCCATCCCCCGCAAGCTCCTCGATAACAAGCATATCACAAGTATAATACAACATGACAATATAAGCTTTCAATCCATCTATCTCTTATCTAATAGCCGCACCCCCTAGATCCCGTAGGACCGGAACATCAGGACGGGCTACTAGTCTCTTCTCAAACAAGACAAGCCATTTACTCTTATAACAAAACAAGCATACATTCAATCTAGCTTTTGCATCCAAGACAAGCAATTATATATACGACGACAAGCAAACATATGAACGATCTTTAATAAGCATGTATGGCACGGGTCGATTTATCTCTTCAAGTTAAGCATGCAGTTCTACTCTTTCTTTTTTTAACATGGCAAGGTTCGTTCGATAGCTGTGTCAGTGTAACTAGCATGCAACATTTCTTTCTTATACTTAGCATGACAATGGTTCCATTTCTTTTAGGCAGGCACCTTCTCGTTCTATCGTTCATGCAAACTTTATCTTATTAAGCAAACAAGCATTTCAAAAACTCAGATTCATTATTAAGGCGTGCAAGAATCAGAGAATGAAGTTCTGCTCACTCACCTAGATCAGTCATCTTCTGGTTCAACACGGAGCTCTCCAAGAAGGTTTCCTTTTTGAGTCAGCAAACCGATATCTCTTGTACATAGTGCCAATGCGGAGCGGGGCACTACACATACAAGACTGAAGTCTGCAAGCTCTTCAGATCAAAAGCTTTTGTTTATAAGAAGTCGCGAGTCCTTCTGATCAAAGCTCGTGTTGTAAGAAGCTGGCGTGCTCTTCGGATCAAAGGCGTGTGTGTACCATATTTCACAAATAGTGGATTAACTCCGAGCAAAAGTTCTCGGGCCTGGACTACTCCTTTACGAGAAAAACCAGGATAAAATTCTCTGTATTTGAGTTTGCTCTTCTAAACTTTACTTATACTCTGCTTACATTCTTTTCTAATCCTTATTCCTGCAGTTTATAAGTAGGCCTTAAACTTAAAATTTTATTTAGTGATTATTTTTTCTAAACTCTATTCACCCCCCTTTAGAGTTGAATGCGGTCCTACAATTGGTATCGGAGCCAAATTGCTCTTAGATCAGGCTTAACAACCTAGAGTATTACACATGGCAACCGCAAGACCCATATACGCCAACAATGGTGAAGGCCGGTCCACAAATAGGCCACCCATATTTGATGGTACGAATTACAACTACTGGAAGACACATGAGTTTTTATCTGAAATCTCTTGACTTTGACTTATGGGCTATAGTCATAGATGGATATAAAAAGCCAGCCTGAATAGTTATTAATGATTATCTTGTTGAAAAGTCCAATAATAGATACACTAATCTGGAGAAGAAACATGCTAATCTTGATGCTAGGACTATTAATGCTTTGTTCTGTGCTGTAGACATGACTGAATTCAACAGAGTATCAACCTGTACAACCTCACATAAAGTCTGAAAGCTTCTTGAGGTAATTCACGAAGGAACCACCCAGGTGAAGGAATCAAAGATCAGTCGACTGACACAGGAATATGAAGCTTTTAAGATGAAGCCAAACGAGACCATCACCAAAATGTTTACTCGCTTCCTGGATGTTGTAAATTCTCTGTCATCTCTTGACAAGGATTATACAAATCATGAAAAGATCCGCAAGGTGCTTCGGGGACTCACCAAGAACTGGAACCCCAAGGCAACTACAATCATTGAAGGAGACGATCTCACCACAATGACGCTGAAAATGCTCATGGAAAAGTTGATATGACACATGAGCTTGACCTCAAAGACTTTGAAGAATCAACGCCAAAAGAGAAGACCATTGCATTCAAGGTACATCACAAGAATGTCTCCGATGACAACTCTGAAGATGAAGATACTGATGATGAGGATCTAGCCCTAATCTCCCGGAACTTCAGAAAGTTATTGAGGTTTGAAAGATCAAATCGAAAGAACTACAAAGACAATATTGATGAAGAACCAGTGTGTTATAACTGCAAGAAGACAAGCCACATCAAGAAGGACTGTCCCATGGCTAGAAAGGGAAGTCGCAATGAACACTCAAGCAAAAGAAGAACTTCTTCAAGGAATCATGCCAACATAAGCATATGGTGTGAAAGCAAAGCAAGTGATTCTGAAGAAGAAAATCCTCGCAATAATGCAAACGTATGTCTAATGGCATTCCATCAGGTATCTGCTAATGCTCTTTATGAAGAATTTTTCTTTGATGAATTATTTGATGCATTTAGTGACTTACTGGATGATCACAATAAGCTTAGAGATAAGTATAAGCATGCTAGAAAAGAAATTCAATCTTATAAGATTGAAAATGAAAAGCTTACTTGTCTATTAAGTGGTGTCAAGAATACTTCTATTTATGACAATTCTGATGAAATGTCCAAACTTAAGCTTAGACTACATGAAACACTCGATTGCGTCGAGAAAATCACTCAAGAAAATGTTAAACTTAAGGAGGACTTAGAATCGAAAAAGAAGAAATATTCAATTGTTGTTCTTAGAATTGATGCTCTTACTACTAAATATGATGATTTATATGCCACCTCTAAAAAGTTAGATATTAGATTGAGAAAACAAGTCGTACAACCAACTACTCAGTCTAACACGAGACACGTGGCTAAACAAAAGAGTACTCACAACAAGACACCAGTAAGCAAACAAAACGCTTCTCACAATCACATATTTTATTACAAGTATCCAAGGAAGATACAATACACCACTTCACATACTCAGACTGCTACATCAAGCATTAATACTACTGCTATATGTCATTGTTGTGGTAAGAAAGGACATATATCTAGACAGTGTAGAATTAGAAAATTGGTAGATATGGATATGTATGAGTGGATTCCCAAAGCTAACCAATGTGGATCCAAATCTTGGATACCAAAGTCTCTGCGTACTAATGCAGGTAGAACGCTTTGTCGGAATTTAGCACCATGAAGAATGTTGGTGATTGCAAATCTACAAAGGTTATCTTCCAAAGCAATTGCACCAACATAAATATGGTCACTTGAGCCACTTTGGTAACGTGCTAATTGATTCTTTCTAAATGGTTAAAATTATAGAATATAATATATTTTTAATCAATATTTTTACTATCTCTTATTGATTTTCTTTAATTGGTATTTAGTTAAATCAATATGAGATATATAAAACTAGCATGATTAGCTTAATTCTCTCTTTTGGTTCATGGCTAGTTATTGATTAGTTCATACTATGGAATCAATTATTTTCTATCAATATGATACAATTGTCTATGCACGCTTTATATCTTTTAGTAAACTTTGTTTGTCAAGAATTAGGATTCTGGATTTTAATGTTGTATGATGTTATAAATTAGCATATATACATGTTAAATCTAAGTTCTTTAAATTTAAGATTACTTTTGGTTATAAGCCGAAAGGGCCCTTCTGTCAAAAGACGTAAATAGCCTAAGCGACACGGTACTTAAGTGTCTTCGGACCACCGCTAGCTGAGATCCGGCCCCTACAGCTAACCCAAGATGATCAACACTTTATTGAATAATGATTTGTTAAGCTCTATTTACAATTGTTTCCATAATACAACAGTGAATCTGAGCTCTACTTTTGACTTAAAGTTGATAACTTTTAGTATAGACTATGACACTATTTTTTTAAAAGCACTACTAGTCACCTTGGATATTTCTAATTATTTCAGAACTACGTCACTTAGTTTGGATTTTTGCTAGTTGCAATGATATGCATATTTTTTTTCTAGATGATTCGATGTCAGACTATGATATATAGTTTAATGTTGAGATTGGGATATTTGAGAGAAGTTATTTAATTGTCTATTGCATATGACTAAATATTCATTTATACTTCTCTTATATTATTGTTACCCAATGTTTTTATAGTAATGTATTGAATATGTCTGCATCTAGTTGGTTATGATATTCAAGTCACTACTTTATAGTCAGTCACTACTTTATAGTCATTGGTGACATTCTAGCTACTTACTCTTCATTTACCTTTACCACATGATCATATCATATGATTTATGTTACTCACCTTGTCTTCATGTTTTATTCTTCGTTTACGAGGGAGCCGTAAACTAGCTATTTTGACAAAGGAGGAGAAATATGTTAAATATGTACATATTCACCAATGTCTCCTGTACTACGCGGGAGGGGGGGGGGGGGAGGGGGGGGGGCTTATGCACAAGTAGAAGCTTGGGTAATATCTCTTATTACGGGGGAGCTTCTCTTTGATCATGTCAACGGGGAGAAGTAAGTTTAAGTATGTAAGTATATGTTTAAGTAGTATGCTTATAGTGATGTGTGCCTATTGTTTTTAATATATGCATCGATTATATTTATCTTAAACTTAACTGATTTGCCATAATAAAAAAAGGAGAAGATTGTTGGTCCAATGTTTATATTGAGTTTTTGAGTTTGGCTAATCGATTAAGTTTAGCATTACGAAAATCGATCAATTACTATAGTAACTTCTACTTAAACTCAGCATTGTTCATATATGTGTAAATGTTATCATATATTGCTTTTGTATAGTGCTTTGTTCGTCTAACATGGATTTGCAAAAAAAGTAATGACATATGCTATGAATAAATGATGGTGAGCCAAAGACAACGTTATACTAGAGAATTTCTCTGAACCGCCTACGACTTTATCTAGAGTATCGTACTCGGGGGTTCCGCTGTCCGGTCAGCGGACGGGGGTCGAGGTGGCAGCGCCCCTCGCGGGGGTTCGGGGGCAAAGCCCCTGAAAGGTATTCAGATTTCCAGATCTGTCTATCTTTGGACAACTGCCGTCAAGAAAAAAGACGTCTTCAATCAGCAGACGTTTCAGAAGATTGGCCTCATCAGAGTTCTCTTGTCTTTCGTATTTGTTATGTATTTATATTTTATTTTTAGGACAAATGTACATCGGGTTCGTGTTGGCACTAAGGTATCCAAACCCAGTCTAAACCTGAACCTAGTCTACTCAAACATAAGCTTACCCAAAGTAGAATCACTTGTGTTCGAGCCTAAATCCAAACCCACTCAAAACCAAGTCAATTGAACCTAAAATAGTCTGGTTTCTATCCAACCGAACTCGGTGCGAGTTCGGACCGAACTCGGTTACTCAAAACCGAATCCCTAGTCAAACTCCTCTTCCGGATGACCATGTTCTAATGTTCGAATTTCTGAACGTTAGACATCCGAATTCACCCCGAATTCGGTTCCTAAAAGCCCTATAAATAAAGATTGAATTTTTCATTCCAGATCACTCATTCACTCACTTTCATATCTCTACCTATCTGAGCTTTAAACCTTCTTCATTCCCAAGTTCAACTCCCAACCTTCTAGTGTCAACGCGGTTCCGATTTAGAAATCTGATCAAGTTGTAAAGCTTGGTTTACAAGTTCGTCTTCCATACAAGATTGAAGTTTGCAAGGTTTTCGGATCAAAAGCTTGCGTTTGCAAGAAGTCGCGAGTCCTTCAGATCAAAGCTCGTGTTGTAAGAAGTTGGTGTGTTCGTCGGATCAAAGGGCACGTGTGTACCCTATTTCACAAATAATGGATTAACTCCGAGCAAGAGTTCTCGAGCATGCACTAGTCCTCCACGAGGAAAACCAAGATAAAATTCTCTGTGTTTGAGTTTGCTCTTCTAAACTTTACGTATACTCTGGTTACATTCTTTTCTAATACTTGTTACTACAGTTTATAAGTAGGCCTTAAACTTAGAATTTATTTAGTGATTATTTCCGCTAAACTCTGTTCACCTCCTCTAGAGTTGGAATACAGACCTACAGGAATAATGCCACTTTCTTAAGTATGAAACTGAATGTGTTTACACTTGTAAACTATTGAGCTAAGGGCAACTTGTGCCTGTCCTTTTAACTTTGATATAGTAGGTCGAAGAAACAATTATTAAGTGAGGCTCAAGGCATAGTTATAAAGATAATCCTAGACAAGTGTTTCTATAGCAAAGGCTTGTCTCTGTTTTAAATATATTTCAGAGATTACATCCAGCGGTGGACCCACCCTAGGCTGAGGATCCCAACCCTCGGTTTCTTGCAATAATTGTTTTGTTCGTCCTATTATTACTTAATGTCTTATGAAAACTTCACAATTGAATGGTTGCCCAGTTGGTAATGGATGGGTTCTTAACCAACTGGTCTTGGTTTCAATTGTCTTTAGCCACATTATGCGCTATCAGAGATTTTCTATACACACTTTATTAATGACTAAATTTCTTTATTCATTCTATAATCATCAATTGTTCTTGCAACATAGTAGTATTTGAGAAACCCATGTCTAGATGCTCTCGTATATATAAGTGTTGGTTTTTAGTTCAGTTCTTATGGTCGCTTTGCCAACTAAACGTTACCTTTCAGGAAAAAAAAAACTGCCCTTCTCATCCTAGTTTCACAATGCAAGACTATCCCTATTACAACACTGGATGTTGTTAACATTTGTTCATACAGGACTTCGTAAAGGGAAGAAGATTGCTCGTTGGTTCAGTTCATATCTCAGCCCTAAGGATGCTTATAAAGCTTCTGACAAAGTTCCTCCAAACACTGAGGTACAATATGTTTTTTTATGCATTAGTAAGCACCTTTTCATGTTGTGAGCTTTATTTATTCAAGGCACTCTACCTGCATAAAAAATGTGATGTACTTCACAGAGCTGGATGTCTGAAGTCAGTTAGCGGATAACCGTTGGGGACCCATCGGTCTAAAACCTCTGCAAGGAACCAAATCAATGCCAGAAAGCAGCTTAATTAAAAGGAAAACAATAGAACAGAAAAGCTTTTCACATGAATTAGGTCCTAGAGGTGGCATTCGACCTTTGAGTATCCGAGCCCGCAGTTACAGCAACTTAAAGGTACTTTAATATTCACTTTCCTTTCCTAGTAAACCATCTTATTTAAGCTAAGTCACACAAAATTTGCCCAGCTACATTAGTTTCCTTTGCTGTCTAATTGAACATGACATATTTTTGCTATATTTTGTATCTTTCACTGGAATACTATTTTGCACTGTGAAGATTGACCTGAGTTGGTATTCAGGAACTCTTGGGGTCATTACACTCGAAATTTGATGCTGTGAAAGAAGCAGTGAATGCAGAACTTGCTGCTTTTGCAGGTGATGTTATGGATGCCCAAGAGGATGGTTCACTATCAAAAGCAACGGAAACAGCTGAGCATCTTCTTTACCTTTCCCAGCAGTGTATAGAGATGACACCTTCCCAATTCCGGGAAAACTGTGAAGGTATTGTTCAGAAACTTGCTGAGAGGAGGCAGCAATGCCAGGTAGGATTAGTGAAGCAGCTATCAACTCGAATGCTTTTCATCTTGACACGCTGTACCAGGCTATTGCAGTTCCAGAAAGACAGCGGAACAATTAGTGAGGACTCACTGGTTCGTTTTAAGCAATGTCTTGAAAGTGTTCCAGATGTTGATATGAATTGGATTCACAAGACTAAAAAAGATGAGTTAAGAAATAATAATACTGTGGAGAAGAGCAGTGTTTCCGTATCTTCATTAGAAGGGGACGACAAGGTATGACTAAAAAAAGATGATTTGATGCATTCTTGAACGTACTTAGTTGCTAGATGTTTCTTATGAGCTCTGTTTCTTCTTATTTTTTTCAGATTAATCTCCCCACAGAAAACATCCGACAATCTGATGTTTGCGTATCTAGTACTCCTGGAAATAAGGGGTTTCTCCCTTCCAAAAACGAGAATGCTTTGCCGTATAGCCATCAAATTGATTTTGTTATTCCTAAAAATTTGTTCTGTGAATCTACTTCTGATTCACTTTATGAACAAGAGGACTTGTCTGATGAGGTTGATTCAGTTATCTGCAGGATATGTGAAGAAAATGTTCCAACTTCTCATCTGGAATCCCATTCCTACATATGTGCTTATGCTGACAAGTGTGACTTGGAAGGCCTAGATGTGGATGAACGGCTGTTGAATATTGCAGACATATTAGAGCAAATTGTAGAGTCATACAATCAAAGTTTTCAGACATCAACTAGCTGCCCTGAGATTTCAAGAATACATAGTTCTAATTCTGTTCATGGGTCTGAAGGTCATTCACCCAGATTACAAGAGTGGCACAATAAAGGTATGGAAGGGATGTTTGAAGATATCCATGAGATGGACACAGCTTGCATAGATGACCCTCAAGTTGTGGCCTCTAATAACTTGAAATGTCTTTTGGTTATGAAGCTTGGGGCCAGTCATCCAGCTTCTTCTAATGGGAGCATGACCCCAAATTCTACCCCCAGGTCAAACCACTTTGACTTATTCTGGTTAGAGCATAACAACCCTTCCGAACCTGAGGACACGATTCAGGTGACTTATTTTTTTCATTACAAGTATGTTTTTGTTTGAATTGTTATTTGCAAAATCGTTTATTGAACTCTTTTGTGAGAATCCCATGTTCATCTAAGATTGAAACCTGATGTATGGAATTCATTGGATGCTTACTATGTCAATTATTCTATAAAATTACTGCCGATAGATGGATATTTACCCTTTTTAGTTTTTTCTTGAAGACTTCATTGTGTTCTACTACCATTAACTACTCCATATCAACCCTCCTCTTTGTCATATGATGCAAAAAGCTGCTTCTTTAAGAATTTTCCTTGGATCTTACTTATGATTTGTTTATTCATATTTGTTTCCTTTCCAAAACCTGTTTAAGTACACAGTTTAAGGACCAGGTCCGTTCTTGTTGAGAAACTCGCCTCAGGTATACATAAAATTATACTTGGAAATAGACGTAATACGAGTATTTATGTACTTGACAAAAGTTGAGTTTTTGCAATCCACCCTTGGTAGTAAAACATGACTGTAGATTTTATCATACATGTTTCTATTGGAGTAGGATTCCTTCTACTTAACATCTTTGTTGTGTCCCCCCGTATACTTACCTTTTTTACTTAAAAAAAATAAAATTTTCATCACTACCTACTAGGCTTGCATTTCTAACATCAGTGGACAAACCCTTTTGGGGATATGGTGAGTGTTTGATATCTTGAAATTTGGATAATTTAAGCAACCCTCCTAACTTTTCAGGTTTTCCTGTCACTATTTTTTTTTTGGGGAGAAATAGCCCTTGAATTCCATGTGGACTTAAACCATTGAGATGTGCAAGGTGTTAAATGACCGATTTACCTTTAATTTAAGTATTTTATGGTAAATTGGTTCTAAAGTAAATTGCAAAGAGATTTTTAATTAAGAAAATATATTCGTTCGGCAGTAGCAATGTCCTCTCTCCTTTCCTCACTTTTATTTCGTTTCTCCTGTTCAACCATCGCAATTGGTCGTCTCTTCTTAACTACCTCTAACTGCCACTTCCTGAACATTCAACTATTGCTTTCAAGTACCATTACCATTTTTGTTCTCCCTCTTCCTAACCATGCTCTCTTTACCGTTCCTACCTATCACAACGGACACTGGAGACACAGTCTTGCTGTAGGTACACTAGTATCCCTGTTATGATTATGAAAGAGGCAGGAGGCGGAAATATGTGGCAGAAGGGGGGTGGGGGTGGGGGAGAGAGGGAGGAGAATTAGGGGCGCGCAATGTTGCATCTGTCCTCTCTAAACAAAAGGAAGGGCAAAAGGCTTAGGGGTGGAAGTTGGGTAAGAGTGAGGAGAAAGGGGTGGGGGTTGCGTGTGTTTTGCTTGTCCGTTGTGGTGAAGGAAGGGTGTAGGGGTGTAGGGGTGGGGAGAGGGTAAAGAAGGGAAGGTGAAAAGGGATAAGCAATGGGTGGGGGTGCTCAACGGCTGTAGCAGTGTGACTGAAGAAGCGGGAGAGAGGGATGATGGTTAGAGAGAGAACCCGATGTGAGAAGAGGGAGGAGAAATGATGGATGTGCAATCTCTCTCTCCACTATGACATAATGAAAGGAAAAAGAATAGGGGTGAGGTGATGTGTGGGAGGAGAAAAGGGGAAGAGGGGGAGGGGAAGAAGGAAGGAGAAATGGGTGGTGACAATCTGAAATTTGGAAAGAACCTTGGATCCAAGTATACCTAGAGAAGAATAAGCATTTGAAAATCTTTCTATCCGCGACATTGATGCTTGTATTAGTTTAACACAAGTACCATCCTAGTACATAATGATGAACTTTTCAGTTCTTGGATAAATTATGAAATAAATTCTATACACAACTACTTTGGAGTTCTCTACTGCAGTTTTAAAAGAAAACGTTCAGTGACTAAGTATAGGTTCGTCAAAACCAGTTAGGCTTCCTTCTGCATTTGCTCCGTAATGATGGAAATTAAGAATTCTTTTATTTTAATTACAGTGGATTTTCTTCTGCAGATGAATGAATTAGCTGATCTAGCTCGTAGGGTTGCAAACACGGAACTTTCAGATGAGGGGACCTCGGATTATTTGGGGACATGTTTGCATGATTTGCTAGACATTCTACAACGTAGCCAGATAAAGGCTTTAGTAATAGATACGTTTGGAAGCCGGATAAAATATTTGTTAAAGTAAGTTCTTTTTAAGGATTCAAATTACATTATATAAATGTTTTATTTATAAGGTTGACATTTTAGTATTCATTGAACTGATATGCATTTACCTTACTGGAAAGGACAATTTGGAATATTAATGAACAAATTTTAGTTGATTCTAACCTCATGTAACTCCATGCTGAGAATTCTCAGGGAGAAATATCTACTGGCAGTTGAATCAGCACACAAAAGCAGATCAAAGGCCAAGGGTGAATTTGATAAAAAAGGAAATGCTGTGGAGAATCCATCACAATCTACATCATCAGCTCCAGGACGTACCTCACATAAGGAGAAGACGAGTATTGATGATTTTGACATAATTAAGCCAATCAGCAGAGGTGCCTTTGGCAAAGTCTTTCTTGCAAGGAAGCGAACAACAGGAGATCTATTTGCAATAAAGGTAAAAGTAATTTGCTCTTTCTGATTTTTTTCCCCACTTTAGTGATGCGATGTTAGTTGTAAAATAGAAATCTGCATGGCACTTTAAACTTACTGTACTTGTTTACAGAAAAAAAAGCTTGTGCTTCCATGTTCCATAATTAATGGTTCGTTATTAGTAATGCAGACTAAAACTGCACAACAACAATCCTTTACGCGAAATCTTTGGGTGAGCTACATATATCTTTTTCTTCCATTCTACTTCTTTAAGGGCCATCTCTCACATTAGCAAAAGTGCCATATCCTTTTTCAATGCCTCAAGTTTGTTCTATCCAGCCTTAGTTCTAGCAGCTCCTTTAACTAAAGATCATATAACTCCTAAATGGTGCATCTATTAGTCTCCTTTGCATATGTGCAGACCAGCTCCGAGGATTATTTCTCATTGTATCCTCAATTGAGATCATGTCGCGACAGCTCTCAGTTACAAATGAATAACATGACACTGTCTGGTTTTCCATGTTCCGACTAACTTACGATTATCTAACGTTCTGAGTCCCAACTGGAACCAAAGAACACAAATTTTGTTCAAATTTATGCAAAAATACCTTTTTTTGATACTTAACATTATCTCCATTACTAATCTTTTGTGTACCTTGGTGTTTCTAACCGTTCTCTTTGGACCGTTGGGGATGGGGTTACTTCACTGGTTTGTACAAGTATTTTTTTTCCACTAATTATTACTATCACACTAACCCGTCAATTTTGGAGCCAATTCGTAGTCTTACTCCGGTCTTTGTGTTCAATCTGTAATTCTTTTTGTCTGTTTGAAGGTCAAAATATGTGAGGCAACAAGTAAATTCAGCAAATCATCTACACACCTCATCTTTTTTATTCTTCATCTTTTAATATCTATACTGTATGGTGAATTCATCAAGCTCAGGTAATATTACCCGAAAGATCTGGTCATGGCAAATTATCGGACTTCTTGAAGGAAACAAGGGACTCATTGCTCTGGCTTTAGTCAATTAGCTATTGGTACTCAAGGACTGGTAGAAATTCATTACGCACATGAATCCACATATCTACGATATTCACACCAACACTTAAAGTGCCGACAGGGCATATGATATAACACTAGCCAATGATCACAGGGCATTATATTTAGGGGCTTGCAAGAGGAGGGAGGCTGAATGCGTTAATTTGAACTTTTTTGGTGGTTTTCAGCTAAACAAGAGGAGAGGTTCTGTGTAATTCATGTCCTGGTTACAAAGGCTTTCATGATCAGGTTGCAAACATAATGGTTCTCGGTCAATGGTCACGATTTACCGACAACCTGAAGAAAATTAGAAATGTACATTTCCAATGCCCTCCTAATTGGCGAATAATTTCTTGATCCGTGGAAGAAGGGCTTGATTATTAAAGTCTTACTTGATTTGAGATTTGCTTTTATACTGACAATTGAGATACATTTTACAGCCACACAAGTAATGTTATCAACAAAGGCAACATTACAAGGAGAACATTCAAGGTCGAGTCTCCGAGATATGTGAACCCTAAACAGTAATACATTGACTGTAGTGAAATCTATGTTGTATTGGGCGCTAGGCGAGGCGAGGCGAGGCGACAGCCTACCCACCTCGCCTAGGCGTCCGCCCAGGCCACAAAAGATATTTTGCAGAAAAAAAATCTGCAATTATGTACAGAGTGTAAACAATGCAGTTATAATGTTATATATAAGTTATTAAGAAGCAACAACAGTTATATAAAAGAACAATTGATAACTAATATACACAAGTAACGAGAACAGTTGATAACTAAAACAATATGCAATATAATAAGCATTAACCAAAAAACCAATAAGCAATATAATAAGCCTAAAGTAAGCATTAAGCAATATAATAAGCATTAACCAATATTCAACTTCAAGTAATAATAACCAATATTCAACAACCGCCTAGGCGCCTGTCGCATGACACGGGATTTTCTTCTCCATGTCGAGGCAGGCTTCTCCCAACCTGCTCGCCTAGGCATCCTAGGCGCCTGTGACAACATAGAGTGAAATATAGATAAGAGTAGCCTGCTACTGCATTACTGTCTTTAGCACACAACTTTTACTTTTTAGCACACAACTTTTTACTGTAAATTAATGGGTTCTTAATAGACAAGTTTATTGCAGATTTATACTTTTTCACCCATGTTGTCTATAATTATATCTTTCTTATTTCTCAAATCTGATATTGTAGCTATGATGCTTGCACTGCAGGTACTGAAGAAATTGGATATGATACGCAAAAACGACATTGAGCGCATATTGGCTGAGCGTAACATTTTGATTACAGTCAGAAATCCATTTGTGGTATATTTGATTCCTGAATTTGGTTTACTTTTACTGAACTAAGCTTCCTGCAGGATCTGATATTTTTTATGGTTTTATGATGTATGATAATGAGAAGTACTAGCATGCTTTTGGATTGTTAAATCTCAACCACACATTTTTTTGAAATGTGTGGTTATAAAGTATGTTGACGTGGCAGCAACTTTATGGGATGATTTATGACCACACATTTGAGTGGTTGAGATTGCTTGGTGCAATATCCCGCCCATATATATATATATATATATATATATATATATATATATATATATATATATATATATGTCTTCCCTTATTCTAAATAATCAAGTCATTCAAAATTGAGACAACTTCTCAACATGGTATATCAGAGAAAAATCATAGCTCTCTTACCTCTCCTCCGAAAACATAGCCTCCATCATTCCATTAAAAATATGCATTCTCTTCCCGAAAACCATAACCCTAAACCTAGGAACCGCCATCTCCACCACTAAAATCCTAAACCTAGCCACTCTAAACCTAGCCACCCTAAACCTAGCCCTAGAACTGCCACCTCCCTCCTCCACCATCGAAACCCTAACCCTAGCCGGAGAGCACCCTTCCTACACAAAATGTGGCTGCTACCCTCTTGATATGTTCGATTTTAGCACCTCGACATTCCATCGCTCTCGACTGGCTGCCATTCGTTCGTCGCCAGCAGGTTCAACCTATAGGACCGTAGGGCAACTCTAGATGGGGGTAAATAGAGTGCAGCGGAATAATCTACCTAATTTAAGATTATCAGAATGAAGACAGTTGCTAACTAACAGTATATATAAAGACAGCAAAGTAAAACAGTAAAGTAGAGAGAGAAAGCAAACACAAACACCAAGATGTTTACTGGTTTTCCTCTGAGAGGACTAGTCCAGTCCCGAGAACTCAAGCTCGGAGTTTTATCCACTATAA
Organism: Iris macrosiphon; assembly: GCA_036927795.1. NCBI lineage: Eukaryota > Viridiplantae > Streptophyta > Magnoliopsida > Asparagales > Iridaceae > Iris > Iris macrosiphon. The sequence goes on from JAYESA010000008.1 coordinate 202,309,691, forward strand.
TCACCAATAGTGAATCACAAGCTTTGATCGGAAGGCTTGCCACTTCTTTACATTACGAGGTTTGATCCGAAGTCTCACAACTTCACAGCTAGAGAGAGAAACTAATGGAGCCAAGCTCTTTACAACTCTGTAGACTTCTAGACCGAGACTGCATTTGGCACTAGGAAGGCTAGGGAGTTGCTCTTGGAGATGAAAATGTTTAGGCTCTGAGGGTTTACTCACTTTAGGATAGAAATATTGAGAATGATTGAGTGAGTAGGAATGTAGAAATCCAATCATATTTATAGGGTATTGGCAAACCGAATTCGGCCAGAATTCAGATGAGATTTAATTCAAATTTTCAATTGTTGGGCCAAGAAATCAGAAGCTAATTGAACTGGTTGATTTCATACCAAAAGGGTAACCGAGTTCGGGGTAAATTTGGCCCGAATTCTGTTGTCTATTCTGGTAAGATTTGGGTTGAATATAGACTGATTTGTGGATAGGTTCATAGGTTTATTTGAGTGGACTTGGGTTATGCCAGTGCGACTCGATGTACATAAGTCCTAGACTCAAATAAAATATCAAATTACATATGAAAACCAAGAGCACTGATGACGCCAAACTTCTGAAACATCTGCTGACTTGAAGACGTTTTTTTCCTTGACGGCAGTTATCCAAAGATAACCAGAACTGGAAATCTGAATACTTTTCAGGAGCTTCGTCCCTAAACCCCCACGAGGGGCGCTGCCCCCTCGACCCCTGTCCGCTGACCGGGTAGCGGAACCCCCGGGTGCGAGGCTCCAGATAAGTCGTAGGCCGTTGGACGAAATCTTCTGGTATAACGTCGTCTTTGGCTCATCGTCATATAGCATATGTCCATTGCTGATCTTGCTTATTTCTTTCTACAAGTACATGTTAGACGAACATGAAAATATACAGAAGCAAATATTACATATATAAACAATACTGAGTTTAAGTAGAAGATACTATAGTGATTGATCGATCACCATAATGCTAAACTTAATCGATTAGCCATATTCAAAAACTCAACTTAAACGTTGTGCCAACAATCTTCCCTTTTTTGATTATGACAAATCAGTTAAGTTTAAGACAAATATAATCGATGGATATATCAAAAACAATAAGCATAAATCACTATAAGTATACTACTTAAACATATACTTATATACTTAAACTTACTTCTCCCCTTTTGACATGATCAAAAAGAAGCTCTCCAGTAATAATAGTAGATATTGCTAAAAATCTTTACCGAAGCTTCTACATGTGCATAAGCTCCCCCGTAGTACGACGTTGGCGAATATGCAGATATTTGACATATTTTTCCTCCTTTGTCAAAATATATTGTTTACGACTCTCCCGCAAACGAAGTGTATATCATGAAGACAAGGTGAGTAGTATAAAGCATATAATATGATCATGTGGTAAAGACTAAGTATCTAGACTATCAACATAAGAAATCATGTCGAATAATGATATGTATACATAACAATGTCTTGAATAGTTACCTTTCATATCATGAAGGTATCTAGACAGAGACATATTCAATTCATTACTATAAAACATTGGGTAACAATAATACAAGAAAAGCATAAATAAATATGCACATTTAGTCATATGCAAGAGATAATTAAACAACTTCTCTCTAATATCATTGTAACTAGTCAAAGTCTAAACTCAAATTAAAACTAAGTCGCATAGTTTTGAAACAATTAAAAAAACCAGTAGTGTTTACTAAAAGTCATAGTTTATACTAAAAGTTGTCAACTTTAAATCAAAAGTAGGACTTAGATTCACTGTTGTATTATGGAAACAATTGCAAATAAACCTTAACAAATCATTATTCAATAAAGTGTTGATCATCTTGGGTTAGCTATAGGGACCGGATCCCAGCTAGCGGTGTTCCGAAGACACTTAAGTATCGTGTCGCTTAGGCTATTTACACATTTTTGATAGAAGGACCCTTTCGGCTTATAACCAAAAGTAATCTTAACTTTAAAGAACTTAGATTTAATAGGTATATATGCTAATTATAACATCATACAAAATTGAAATCTAGAATCCTAATTCTTGACGAATAAAGTTTACTAAAAGATATAAAGTATGCATAGACAATTGTGTCATACTAATAGAAAGTAAATAATTTTATAGTATGAACTAATCACTGAGGCTAATCAACTAGTCATACTGAATAGAATTAATTACAAGAAAATTAACTAAGCATGCCAGTATCACATCTCTCATTAATTTAAATAAATACATCCTAAAAGATATTAATAAGAGATATGCTAGATTATTTAATTATAGCAATTCAAGAAAAAATCAATTAGCATGTTACCAATGTGGCTCAAGTAGCCATATTTATGTTGGTGCAATTGCTTGGTAGATGACCTTTGTAGCTTTGCAATCACCAACATTCTCCTTGGTGCTAAATTCCGACACAAAACGTTCTACCTACATCATTAGGCAGAGACTTTGGTATCCAAGATTTGGATCCATATTTATTAGCTTTGGGAATCCACTTATACATATTCATATCAACCAATTTTCTAACCTTACATTGATGTGTAATGTGTCCTTTTAAACCACAATAATGACATGTAGCATAAGCATTTGTGTTTGGTGTAAAAGGGTAGACATGAGTATGTGAAGTAGTGTGACGTGTCTTGCGTGGATATTTGTAATAAAATTCATGATTATGTGAAGTATGTTGTGTTCTACATGCATGATAGCGTGAAGCATTTGGTTTGCTTGCTGGTGTCTTATTGTGAGTGCTCTTTTGTTTAGCCACGTGTCTCGTGTTAGACTGAGTAGTAGGTTGTATGACCTGCTTTCCCAATCTAATCTCTAACTTTTTAGAGGTGGCATATAAATCATCATATTTAGTAGTAAGAGCATCAATTCTAAGTGATGCATTAGAGTACTTCTCCTTCTCCTGTTTTAAGTCCTCCTTAAGTTTAGCATTTTCTTGATTACTTTTATCAAAACAGTCAAGTGCTTCTTGTAAGCTAAGCTTAAGTTTGGAGATATAAACAGAATCATCAGAAGAGGAATAGTCTCTAGCTTCATTTAGTAGACAAGTAAGCTTTTCATTCTCAAGCTGATAAGATTTAATATCTTTTCTGGCTTGCTTATACTTATCCATAAGCTTATTGTGATCTTCAAATAAATCATTGAAAGCATCAGATAATTCATCATAATAAAACTCTTTAAGTAAAGGATTATCTTTTACCTCGTTAGTGAATGTTGTTAAGCATACATTTGCAGCATGTCGAGGGCTTTCTTCTTCTGAATCACTAGCTTCACTTTCACACCAGATGCTTGTATTTGCATATTTGTGTGACGAAGATTCTTCTTTGTTTGATCGTTCATATCGATTTTCTCTTTTTGCTTTAGAGCAATCTTTCATCATGTGGCCTGGCCTTTTGCAGTTGTAGCATATAGGCTCTTCACCACTGTTGTCATTAAGCTCATTCTTCTTTGATCTCTCAAGCTTTAGGAATTTTCTGAAGTTCTGAGTGATCATGTCAACTTTCTCATCTTGAGATTCATCGTCGTCGGAGTCGTAATTTGTGACCTTCTTATGATGCGCCTTGAGAGTAATTGTCTTCTCCTTTGGAGTGGATTCTTCAAATTCCTTGAGATCCAGCTCGTGAGTCATCAACTTACCCATGAGCGTCTCGAGGGTCATCGTGGTAAGATCATTCCCTTCTATGATTGCAGTGGCCGTGGAATTCCAGTTCTTGATGACTCCCCTGAGTACTTTGCGAATCTTTTCATGATTACTGTACTCCTTGCCAAGAGATGATAGAGGGTTGACGATGTCGAGAAATCTTGTGAACATTTGAGTGATTGTCTCATCTTGCTTCATTTTGAATGCTTCATACTCTTGTGTCAGACGACTTATTTTTGATTCCTTCATTTGGAATGTTCCTTCATGAGTGACCTCAAGAAGTTTTTATACTTCGTGTGAAGTGCCGCAAGTGAAGACCCTGTTAAATTCAATTTTGTCTACAACACAAAATAGAGCGTTAATAGCTTTAGCATCAAGACTAGCTTGTTTCTTTTCAGTGTATGTCTGCATGAGGTTTCTCTACAAGGTTGCCATCTACAACTATTCTAGGTGGCTTCTTGTATCCATCTATTACAACAGACCAAAGATCAAAATCAAGTGATTTCAAATAGAAACTCATACGTGTCTTCCAGTACGTGTAGTTAGTACCATCAAATAGGGATGGCCTATTTGTGGACTGGCCTTCACTATTGTTGGTGTGGATAGATCTAATAGTTGCCATAAGTCTTTTAGGATGTTAAAGCCAAAATCAAGAGAACTAGCTCTGATACCAATTGTAGGAGCAATAGTTCCTATATAAAGAGCACCTGCTCTGATACCAATTGTAGGACCGTAGGGCAACTCTAGAGGCGTGAATTGAGTGCAGCGGAATAATCTACCAAATTTAAGATTATCAGAATGAAGGCAGTTGCTAACTAACAGTGTATATAAAGAGAAAGCAAACGCAAATACCAAGATGTATACTGGTTTTCCTCTGAGAGGACTAGTCCAGTCCCTAGAACTCAAGCTCGGAGTTTTATCTACTATAATCACCAATAGTGAATCACAAGCTTTGATCCGAAGGCTTGCCACTTCTTTATACCACGATGTTTGATCCGAAGTCTCGCAACTTCACAACTAGAGAGAGAGAGAAACTGATGGAGCCAAGCTCTTTACAACTCTGTAGACTTCAAGACCGAGACCGCACTTGGCATTAGGAAGGCTAGGGAGTTGCTCTTGGAGATGGAAAAGTTTAGGTTCTAAGGGTTTACTCACTATAGGATAGAAAAATTGAGAATGGTTGAGTGAGTAGGAATGTAGAAATCCAATCATATTTATAGGGTATTGACAAACCGAATTCGGTCAGAATTCAGATGGGGTTTAATTCAAATTTCCAACCATTGGGCCAAGAAATCAGGAGCTAATTGAACTGGTTAATTTCATACCAAAAGAGTAACCGAGTTCGGTCCGAGTTGGGGCAAATTCGGCTCGAATTCTGTTGTCTATTCTGGTAAGGTTTGGGTTGAATGTAGACTGATTTATGGATAGGTTCATAGGTTTATTTGAGTGGACTTGAGTTATGCCAGTGCGACTCGATGTACATAAGTCCTAGACTCAAATAAAATATCAAATTACATATGAAAACCAAGAGCACTGATGACGTCAAACTTCTGAAACATCTGCTGACTTGAAGACGCCTTTTCCCTTGACGACAGTTGTCCAAAGATAACCAGATCTGGGAATCTGAATACCTTTCAGGGGCTTCGTCCCCGAACCCCCACGAGAGGCGCTGCCCCCTCGACCCCCGTCCGCTGACCGGGTAGCGGAACCCCCGGGTGCGAGGCTCCAGATAAGTCGTAGGCGGTTGGAGGAAATCTTCTGGTATAACGCCGTCTTTGGCTCATCGTCATGTAACATATGTCCATTGCTGATCTTGCTTATTTCTTTTACATGTTACACGAACAAGAAAATATACAGAAGCAAATATTACATATCTGAACAATGTTGAGTTTAAGTAGAAGATAGTATAGTGATTGATCGATCACCATAATGCTAAACTTAATCGATTAGCCATATTCAAAAACTCAACTTAAACATTGTGCCAACACAACCAAGGTTATGAAAAGCACTAGGCGCTAGTCATGTGAGCACCCGCCGGCCGGCGCCTAGCGCCTATCCCATCTAGGCGGATTTAGATCTAGACGATTCAAAAAAAGTGAAAAAGTGAAAAAACTACTAAAATTGCAAAAATGGTCCATAAAATTCCAAAACATGCATAGTCAGAAGTCGAGGGAGACTAGGCAGGCTCCTAGGTGGCCATGGGGCGGGCACTAGACGTCTAGGCGGCCGCCTTTTATAACAGTGGCTTCAACATAGTCCACCATCGCTTGACGAATGACCGTCGCTCATCTCTAGTTCCTCGATGTAGCCACCTCCGAGTACCTGCCGCTTTTACCTCTGGACTCTGGAAACCCTAAACCCAAGCTACACTAGACACCTCTAGCATGAAATTCTCTCCATCCCGCAATTTCTCATGAGAGATTATCCAACTCGCAAGATTATGCGAGTTTTGCTTTAAATCATGAGTTATCATGCTATTTTGCTATGACTTGTGAGATTTTTCGGCAAGGGTTTCAGACTGATATTTTGGATATTTTGCTCTTGGTCACGACATTTTGAGATAGTTTGCTCTATCACGAGATTTTGAGATATTTAAAACATTGCTCCTACTATCGAGATTTTTCCTGGGTTATAATTGCTTGTTGATTTCTCCTACAGTATGACTTTCTTTGTTGTGATGAAGTAAGCTTGGGCTATCGTGTTTGTTATGACTTTTTGGTTATGGATTGTTCTATAGTTTATGCTTAGCACTTGGGATTTGCACGTTTCTTATCTTAGATACTTCTTCTATGGCTTTGTGTAATCTTCCACAACTTTGGTGTTCTTTTTGGGTTCTTCTACTTTGTTGATTAGCATCTGGATATTCCACATTTTTTCTTCCAATCTTCTCTATTATCTCAACTATTGAGCATTGTTTCTTTTGTGATTTTTTTACTTGTTGGATTACTTAGGATTCTATTTTGATTATGGCTGTATATTATGTCTTCATCTCATTTTGATGGTTCCGGGGGAGTATGTACTTCTTGTGACGCCCCGATCTTCCGCGGTCCCGATCGCCTCCGCCGGGCTCGAATCATCGAGCCAACGCTCCCGCGGGACTGTCATTTCCCTCGAGACGTGATGTCGTGCGAGCTTGGAGTTGTGCTCGCACAAGTTAACAATGCTAGTCGTCTTGGTTATCATCGAACCGATCGAGTTTGCAGCGGAGGGGCAGTGTTACAAACAATAGTCCAACTGAGTATACGAGGCAAAGCTCAAGGCACGCGGTTCTCTGAATACAAAGATATCGTTCCATACATTATGTCCCTCTATACAAAAGCAGTTCAAAATATCTCGATACGGCTCAAGGCATCGACACAAGATTTTTGGGTCCTGGGGATGCGGCTCGGCTATCGCTTCTTCGGACGATCCAGCACCTGTGAACAAGCAAACTAGATCAGTCGTCTTGTGTTTCGATCGAAAAACTCTTCGTGAAAGTTTCTGCTCGAGCCAACAAAGTGATCTCTTGTACATAGTGCCAACGAGGAGTGGGGCACTACATACTTACCCACCAAGAAAAAGTTTCGTCCTCGAAACTCAAGGAGAAACTTTCGATATCCAGAGCAGCGATAGTCCTCATCCCTCACCATCCTCAATCGAAAATACCAGCAATCAAGAAGCATGAAATCACGACTCTCAAGCAATAAATCAAATCCAGAAAACTTTTGCGCGCATCTTTGAGAATATTTATGGACTTATTGTATGGAACGCTAAACACAGCAACGCTATCAATGGACAATGAATCGTCATCTATGAACTGCAGCGAAATGACGTAAGGCCAAAGGATCGAGTTGCTTTGATACCACTTTGTCATGCCCCAATCTCCCGCGGTCCCGATCGCCCCTGTCGGGCGCGAATCACCGCGCCAGCGCTTCCGCGGGACGGTCATTACCCTCAGGACGTGATGTCGTGCGAGCGTGGAGTTGCGCTCGCACAAGGCAACAACGCTAGTCGTCTTGGTTATCATCAAACCGATCGAGTTTGCAGCGGAGGGGCAGTGTTACAAACAATAGTCCAATTGAGTATACGAGGCGAAGCTCAAGGCACGAAGTTCTCTGAATACAAAGACACCATTCCATACATTGTCCCTCTATACAAAAGCAGCTCAAAATATCTCGACACAACTCAAGGCATCGATACGAGATTTTCGGATCCTGAGGATGAGGATAAGGCTCGGCTATCGCTTCTTCGGACGATCCAGCACCTGCAAACAAGCAAACTAGATCAGTCGTCTTGTGTTTCGATTAGGAAACTCTTCGAGAAGGCTTCCGCTCGAGCCAACAAAACGATATCTCTTGTACATAATGCCAATACGGAGCGGGACACTATACTTCTTATGGACTTTTTTATGGTTTAGGGTATAGAGAGTGAGTTCCTATATTATTCTCGCTTACAAATCGGATGAGATGCAACACCTTCGTGGCCTTATTTTTGACTCTTCCTCGACTTCTATATCTCCCGATTACTTTTCACCACATGAGATACAAAGTCTACGTTATCTTATTTCTTAGACTACTGGATACATCTTATCTACTTCTAGTATATCTTGTTTGACTCATGGATCTTCGTGGATTCTCGATACTGGTGCGAGCAATCATGTCACTGTCACTTCGCAGCGTATACGTTTTACGGATTCTACACTTTCCAAGTCTATTACTGTCGCTAATGGAAAAACTAGTCCATTTCTCAGATTAGGTACAATGTCTCTTACTTCTACACTTTATCTTAGGACGAGGCTTAATGTTTCTGGTTCACACTTTAATTTTGTTTTTGTTAGCCTACTTGCTAGAGATGATAACTACTATCACATTCTCTTCTTCTTTATTTGTGATTTGGGATTTTCAGATGTGGACAATTATTAGTAGAGTTCGTGAGGTACGTGGATTATATATCTTGGACATTTCACCACCTATCTTGGCATATGTTTCTTCAGTCAAGACTTGAGCATGCTCCCTTATCCGTTCTTCTAGAATGTTTCTAGATTTTTCATTCTCTCAGTTTCTTGTGAGCCATGCATTTTCGGTAAACATCACTCTACATTCTCGCATGCATTTTCTAGGAGTGATGTTGCATTCTCTCGCGTACACTCTGATATTTGAGGCTTTTATAAGACCACGAGTTTGCTTTGCCACATTTATTAATCATCATTCTCGTATAACATCGCTATTTCTTTTTCGTGATTGCTTCGAAATCCTGCAAGTATTCACACTTTTATTCTTAGGATTCATACATAATTTTCTATTATGATTGAAATCATTCGCACCGATGATGCTCACAAATACGTTAGCAAGGATTTTCATGAGACTTACGCATCTTATGACACCATTTATCAGAACTCTTGCTTATATACTCCACAACAAAATGATGTGGCGGATGTAAACATCGTCACCTTCTTGAGGTTGCATGCTCATTACTTATTTAGATGAATGTTTCTAATGTTTATTTAAACTTGCATGTCATTCGCACCGATGATGCTCGCATATACATTACAAGGATTTTCATGAGACTTATGCGTCTTATGGCGCCATTTATCATAACTCTTCCTTATATACTCTACAACAAAATGATGTGGCGGATGTAAAAATCGTCACCTTCTTGTGGTTGCATGCTCATTGCTTATTTAGATGAATGTTTCTAATGTTTATTGAAAGTTGCATGTCATATCATTAACCGTGTGTCCGTTGTGAGATTCTATATCATAAATCCTTATCAGTGGCTGCAAGTATTTGATTGTATATGTTTTGTTTACCTTCTTGGATCGACTATTTATAAGTTAGCTTCTCATGCTGTCATGTTTATCTTTGTGGGATATATTCTTTATTCTTCTGCTTAGAAGGATTATGTTTGCCATGCTCATTCTGATCGAAAGTTCGTTTTTTCGGTCGATGTTACCTTTCTTGAGAATCACCTCCCCCCCCCCCCCCCCCCCCCCCCCCCCCCCCCTCCCCTCCACTGATAGAGCCTACACGTCGTTGGATCATATATTCCAACTGCACCATCTACTCCATCTCTAGTACCACCGAATTCCTCCACTACACCGCCATCTACCCGTGATCGTAAACAAAAGTTGTCAGAATACTGCAGGGCCGATGTTATACCTACTATAAATGATCTTCCTATTGCTCTTCGTAAGAAGTATTGTACTGTGCATGTTTGCTTGTTCTCCTTTTACTTCAACACCTTCTTCTGTACAAGAGGCTCTTCAACGTCTAGGGTGACAGGATGCCATGGATTTAGAGATGCAAGCCTTTTGGTCTAATGGTACTTAGGATTTGGTTCCTCGACCACCTGGCTATTCTTGTGGTAGTTGTCGCTAGGTATTTACAGTTAAGCATAATTCAGACGGTTCTGTTGAGTGCTTGAAGGCACACCTAGTCGTATGACGCATATATTATTGGTTATGAGGATACTTTCTCTCTTTTTGCCAAACTTTTAACACTGTTGTGTGTTGATCTCTCTTGCGCTGCATCGTTGATGACCTTTATATCAACTAGACATCAAAAATGCATTTCTGAATGGTGATGTACTTGAGAAAGTTTATATGCACCAACATCATGGTTATTAGACTGTGAGAGTCTCTTGTTTGTCATCTTCGTAAGTCTATCTATGGTCTCAAACAGTCTTCTTGTGCTTGGTTCGGCAAGTTCAGTCAGGTAGTCCACAAGATTGGTTTTACTCTTAGTGCCGATTCTCCTCTTTTTACTCTCTAATGTCAGCAGGGGACAATGATTCTTTTGGTATATATTCGATGATATCATTGTTATTGACGATGATACTTCTAAGATTTATGTGATTAAGCAAAGTTGTCTTCTAAATGCCAAATCAAAGATCTTGGTCCGCTCCGTTACTTTGTGGGAATCGAGGTTGTCCAAGATGGTGATTTTTTTGTTCTCTCAGCGAAAGTATTGTATGGATCTTCTGCACAATTCTATCTACTTGGGGTATAAAGCAGTTGATACCCCTATGGATGTGAATTTGAAGATCTTTTCTCTTAGCTTTGTCTGACTTAATGTTCCCTAATCCTGATTACTATCGTCGTCTTATGGACAAGTTGATATATTTGACTGACCGATCATTTCATTTGTCGTAAGCACTATTAGCCAGCATATGTAGTCTCCTTGGACATCTCGTCTTCATACTGTTGATCACATGCTTCGCTACATGAAGAAGTCTCTGGCCGTGGTCTTGTCTACTGCCGCATCCCGGGTTATGCGAAACCAAAAAGTCTCCACTGGACCAAAAGGTCTCCACTGGACCTGATGATGCACAAGTTTAAATTTTACTTATACAAAGCAAGAATGAACAAAATTGCTAATTTATCTCAAAACAAGGTTATCGTAGCAGAAATAAGCAGACAAATTGAATCACAACAGAACATATGAAAAAATCTCTATTATTGATACTTTGTAGCGGAGTACAATGCTCTAAATGGCCAACTAAAATATGCTAGTTTGGCTTACAATGTTTCATATATTATGCCATTTATAACAAAATGTAACATCTTTACAAGGAAAGTTTCAACTCATCCAACTATTTCTCCGATGCCTCAGAAGTGTCCAAGCGACTCTCTGCACCTGTGGAAGAGGGGGTCAACACATTGGAGAATGTATTGGTGAGTGGTATCAATCCAATTCACCTAAACCAACATAGTATTCGTATGCAAGCATACAAGATTATTAATAATCTTTCTATCTTTTTCTTAGGGTTAATTAACAATTCATATGACAGTAATATAAAACATAATATTTATCACCAAATGATGATTCTTATCCATGACCGAGTGTCCTTCCCTGCAAACAAGGATTAACATATTCTTTCCTGCAAAGAACATCATTAGCGATGTAGTCTATCTATATGAAGGTCACTGATGAACACACCATCTTGGACAATTCCTGAAAACTACGACGTCCCTCTTATTAGTGCAGGTAGCTAGCCTCACTAGAGGTCCCATATTCCCTCCGTATTATACATCAACACCAATTATTCGTGTTTCTCCTAGGTCGAATCGTTTATGTGGCCGCGTATACCATTTGAGAAAACCAAACCTTGTGCACAAGTTGTCCATGACTATGCATGTATATGCAACTTGGTTATTAAAAATATAACATGTATGATAACAGAACTTAAAATAACCATGCAACATATTCTCATTTGTATTTTCACATTTCCTAGAGCCATTGTTCATAATTTCATTGTTCCTCGAGCCATAGCTCGTAATTCAATTCTTCCCAATCCAAGGGCTTCTAATAATTGGTGACTCAACGGTCCCAAAACCTTTTTTCATATTTCCATTTCTTTGTAACATCAATACAATATTTTCATCATTATTTTATAACAAGTTAACAACAATTTGCTTACTTTCTTTTATCTTGTTTCTCTTATTACGATATCATTAATTGAATGACACAAAGAAGAAAATGATAACTTCTTTTTGTTACGGTGTGGAGAGCCTAATCCATTCGTTCGGAGGGCAATACAATGTCTCGTTACTGTCAACAACAACAGACGCTCGAACTCTCCAACCCGATAGTACCCATTTTGGGAACGTCCAGTGCCAAAGTCACTGAACGGGTAAGTCGGCAATCCCTAAAACGGACTATGTAATGTACTTTATCTGCTGGGTTACGCATAATGGTGGGTATTTTAATCAAAGTCACTCACAATGATGATTTTTTTTCTGTTCCAATCATACAGATATCGAACGATTTCTTAAAGAGACGATTTAATACGATGCACGGTCTTCTTAATTGGTATAACCATACATGTGAGTCATGCTTAATAAACCATCCAATCTGGCCCAATTAAGCAAGTCTGCAACACCGTTCAAATCTCGCGATCTCTCACATAGCTCAAATTCAATTAGCCTACTCAAGCTAAAAGACCAACACAATGCCTCCGCTCGGAATGGGGCATCACATCTACCATCCTTCTTCTTCTCCCTCATTGATTGCATATGCAGATGTTGATTATGCGACTGCAGTGGATGATCGTCGCTTGATGAGTGGTTTCTTTATGTAATTTGGAGGAAATATTCTTACTTGGTGGAGAAAGAAACAAACCGTTGTTGCCAATCCTTTGTTGAGGTTGAATATCGCTCGATGACCTATGTTGTTTTCTACCTCATTGTTTTCGTACAGGAAAAAAGTATTCTTTAAAGGATTTTTTTTTAATAAAGCTTGCAAACAATTCAAGATTCTATTACACTATGTAATTACACAAGAATTTTGAATACAAGCTTTGAGATTTTGGTGAGTGTAGTAATGAAGATCGAATCAACGTGTGATTTGTTGAATCTGTTGACGATCTGACTTCAAATGCAAGCACGACGGCGATTTCTCTTTCGTAGATATGAACTTCAAAAAGTCTACGTGAGAGCAACTTTGATGTTCTTCAATGACACGTCTACTAGAGGTAATATTGATGTAGTAGACCCAAGAAGAACGCCTTAAAAATCCCATGGAGGAAGACGAAGTATACCAGGTGATGGACACCAAGTATTGAGGAATTGATTGGACGGAGTATTAGTATATAAGTTCAGGTTATGCCTGAAAAGACACAAAAATCGAGACTATTTATAGCGAAACTCTCAAAAATAGTTATTTGCTTAGTTCCTGCGGGGGGCACTATCCCGCGGGAGAAGATTGTGTAAGGAACCCTAGAGGGGGGTGAATAAGTCAAGCTAATAAATCAAGCACAAATGATTGATAATAGACAATTTGAAAAATATTAAGTGTGCAAGAAGTAAAGCAATAAGAATACCGACACCCGATGTATCATGGTATCCTCCTCGAGGCACTCCAGTTCCGAAAACTCTTATCTGGCTTGAATCCACTATTATCAAAATAGTTACACCACGAGCTTTGATCCGAAGGCTCGTTGACTTCTTACACAAGAGCTTTGATCCGAAGGCTCTCTAACTTCACACAAGCTTTGATTTAAAGGCTTGTACACTTCAACCTCTTACAAGATGGTTTTGATCTTCTTAAAACAAATATAAAGATCTAACTTTTACAACTCAAGAACACTCTGACACAATTTGTGGATAGACAAATGAAAGCTTTGGTGGAGTGTTTGTGGATGACCTTTGGTACATTGGAAATTTTTAGGCTCAAAGGATCAACCTTGAATAAAGGGGTTCAAGGCTATTTATACAAAGGCACAAAGAAAGTGCAATAATGCAACTGTCAGCCCGCAGGCGGTATATCATCAGTATACTACAATATACCGTTGGTACACCGGTCTGCAGTAGTAATGACTAGAAAAAGAGCTGTTGGGATCATTTAATGCAAAAAATCTGACCGTTGGATTGCTTGTTGTGCTGAACCGGTATATCGTTGGTATAGATCAGTATACCGTCGGTATGCCGGTCCAAACGACAGAGCAACATATATATAAAATCGGTATACTGTCGGTATACTCCAGTATACCGCTGATATGCCAATTTTTGGCCGAAAATGATCCTGGGTTATTTTCTACCATAGCTTTCGATATTGCCATCCATTTCTTGTGTTTACAATTATTTCAAGACTTATTAAAGACTCTAGACTGACTATAGCAGGTGCAGACTTCTTTAGAGTCTAGAAATGATGATGGCATAGCTTGGCTTATTCACTTGATAGATGATGACTTTTAATCTTGACGGCAGTTGTCCTGAGATACCCAGATTATGAAATCTGAATACCTTTTGGGGGCTTTTTCCCCGAACCTCCAAGTTGGGCGCTGCCCCGCTGACCCCCGAGTGCATGGCTCCGGAGATGTCGTAGGCGGTTCAGAGAAATCTTGTGGGATGCCGTCGTCTTTGACCCATCATGATTTCTTCATTGCATATGTCCATGATTGATCTTGCTTTATTGCTTTTCTGCAAATAAATGTTAGACGAACAAAGCAATATACATGTAGCAATAAATACACGTTAGGACTATGCTAAGTTTAAGTACTAATAATGTAGCGATAGCTTGAATATTAGTGATGTCATAAATAAATTGAATCGATTAACCATATTCAAATATATAGTTGGATCATTGTGCTAACAATCTCTCCTTTTTTTTATTATAGCAACTCGGTTAAATTTAAGATGGCTTTTATTAGAAGTTCATATCACTAATATGTAAAACAATAAGCATATATCACTAAAGGTGGAAGAAGAGTATAAATGCTATAGTGATTTAATGATTGGTTAGTGATATTATAACGCTAAACTTAATCGATTAACCATATTAAAAAATATGATACAATCATTGTGCTAACAATCTACCCTTTTTTTTATTATGGCAAATTGGTTAAGTTTAAAATGGATACAATAAATGCATATACCACTAATATGTAAAAGACAAGCATACATCACTAAAAGCATATTACTTAAACTACTTCTACCCCTTTTCAAACATACTGGCACATACTTAAACTTACTTCTCCTTTGACATGATCAAAAATAAGCTCCCCATTACTTATTGATGAAAGAAATTCAATCTTAAGTAAATAAATCAGAGCAAGAGGTATGCATAGACAATCATGATCAAGAAAATATATGAAGGCAATAGGAGAAGTGTGAAAAGACAAGTTTTAGAAAATACAATTAATGTATAATACCAATTGAAATAAAGCTTGTCAAAACATGAGGTAGTTGGTAATATCAATGTAACAAAATGATTCAATAAGTAGTTTACCAACTAGAAATCCAAGAAAGAAATCCAAAACATAACATGATATGAATATATAACTCTAGTTTTGGAAAAAGGATAAGGAATAAAAGGATTTCATTCAAAAACCATAAGAGATAAGACATTTGCAAATATAATAGATACCAAGAGAATAATGGAAGAAACAATAAGAACTTTTAACAATGATCAAGGAAACAAATATGATTCACAATTTTTCCATAGAAATTAGTGGATCAATGTCATAAAAAGAGTGTAATCATTGAAAAGAAATCAAATAGATATACAAGAATCTTCCTATTTGCAAAATCTATCCGCTTATCCAAGTTCGTGCATTTGAACTCAATTACCATATCATGCTCTATATGAATATCCTTTAGATGAGGCTAATTCTATAGGCACTTCCAAAATTGCTTAATACAACTTATTACTTCAGGACAGTCCAGATTTTTGTTACTTTTACTTAAGACAACCCAAAATTTACTCAGGACAGCCCAACCCTCCCTCTCCCATCCTAAATCCCAACCCTAACCCCAGCCCCAACCGCCAGAGGAGGAGGACGAGGCGGCGCGGGAGGAGGAGGAGGAGTCGGCGAGGGGGTCGGGGAGTCGAGAACGTGGGCCTCCTCCTCCGCCTTCTCCCTCCTCCTCCAGACTCCTCCTCCTCCCGCCCCTGCAGCTCGCCGCCTCCCGCCTCGGCCTCCTCCTCCTCCCGCTACCGCACCCCGCCGCCACCGCCCGCCCCTGCTGATTCTTCTTCCAATTTGGGCTAGCCTGGAGCAATATTTCGATGGCAAACTTGTAAATAAAAAAAATCAAAATTTGGACTGTCCTAAGTAATTTTGGGAGTGCCTATAGAATTAGCCTTAGATAAACATGACGATAAAGGAGAAAAGTACTTGAGAAGGGGAGATTTAGTCGACTTGAATGCTCTCCCTCAAAGTATGATTAATAATTATGAATTTTGGGTAAATCCAAGCAAGGAATGCCAAAACAATTTAGTATACAAGGAAAGCCAAAGTAATGAAAGCTTAATAGAATCATCAATAAAGATAAACATGTTATTTTAGAAAAATTCTATTTATTAACCTATAAATGAGAGAGAAACAAGATAATAAAGACAATCGCAAACACTCTCATAAGCCCTTTACATATCATGAACACAATAAAAAAGATATATAAAAAGAATGAATATGAGTGCATGATGAACTAGGTATACCACATATTAAATTATGTAAATGAATTGAAATAATTAATTTGCTCCCCCTCAAAATATGCCTATCTAGTTCCAAAACAATTATATGCATAAATTAGATAAATACAAGATCTAAGGGATATATCAACCAAAGATTTTCTTCCCCTTGCTCAATGCATATAAGGCTTATAAAAATTATTACGAAAACGAAAATAATCATCTTTAGACAAAACGAGATAACAATGTAAAATGCACTTAAAGATGAACAACAAAAAGAAATATCCAATTAAGCATATAAATCAAAAGATAAGAAACATTGACATAAGTAGGATAAACTCATAAAGATACAAATTAGGTCAATATATATTACCTTTTGAGAAAAAGTCATCATAAAGCTAAAAGTATAATCAATCAAATAAAAAAATATGATGAAAGTCACAATATAGCTCAAAAATACAAAAAAATATGTCCATGATTGACTAATTAAGCAAGAATCAATCAATTGATTACTTTACATGGACCTAATGGATTTTACCATATATATATACCAATCATAAGGTAAGGACTAAATCTTGCTCATACTTAGATGAAAACCAATTAATTTCAAATAGCAAAAGATCATATATGGTAACCCATGAGTAGTCAAGGTAGAGTAAAATATTTGACATAAAGCTTACATAGTTAGATAATCTTGAACTACCCAATCATTATGATAATTTTCCAAGAGAGAAATGAAACATGCATGATCCTAAGAATCTCATCAATAAACTTCAATAGAAATCCCAAGTCCATATTTATAATAAAAATCTCATAAATTAATGTAAAATATTCAATCTCATACAAATAATTACTAATCAAATCAACATGAGATGGAAATAATAATATGATAAAATCACGACTCAAAAGTGAGAGAATTTTAAGAGATGCTTACTAATGACTAATATGGAAGGAGATTAATCATAAAAAATCATATACCTCAACATTAAAAACAAGTTTAAATCAAGGATTTGTCAAACTAATATTATAGAATAAATATATCTATCTAATGTAGAAAACAAATCACATCAAGATAATTCAAAGAACTTGTTTTTATGAACTATCATATCTTATATAAATTGAAATGAAAAACAATAGCTAGAAGAGTAAAAGTGAACTAAGATTATATAGCTTAACACAATACCATAACAGAGCAAACTATATAACCAATTAGGATTAATGAGATAAACTATTAACAAGATAAATGTGCTCATTAAACCTTAAATCACTAATACACATGATACTTACTTAAGCTTCGAGTATCCAATAAGGGCATACATTTTGAATGATCAAATGATTTAGAGACTCTTCACTAAGCAAGGATAAGAAGCAAGAAATAATACAAAAAAATGGCTCTTATCAATCAAAGGCTAAAAGATATACACGAAGATAATAATAATACAAATTATTTTGCCATGTATTGAGAAAAATCCATAATAATAAGATTATATATCGATCTAGAGAATGCAAAATATTATTACCATAAAGAAATAAGTATATTCTCTAGAATTTGATATATCTCAAACCAAGTGCTCAAACATATAGTAGTAAAAGACATAAGGTATTTGATGTATCAAACTATCAATTACATGTATCCTTATGTTCTACAACAATATTGGGTAACAATAAATACAACAGAAACATGAAACCAAGGAATGAGCAAAGAGAGATCATCAAGATCAAGAAAGCTAGATGCTAGAAATAACAAAAATATTTTTCAAAAAGCTTTCATAGTGCACAATAGAAATAAGGTTTTGAAAGTGTGCATTAATAACTGAGGTAAATAAGATACTCAAGTTAAAGTACTACAACATGTTATTCTTAAATAAACATCCATATATAGTCATGAGGAAGACAATAATACATATTTTCTCTCAAACAATCCGATTTCAAAGTAGATCAAATTGAAAACTCTAAATCAGTGAATCATCAATGTATATAAGTAAAACTATATATATCATGAACATGCATACATTAAAATATTTAATCAAATAAAAGCATGAATACAAAATTTCAACCAAAAAGCCAAGAAGATATAATCAAGAAAACAACTTTAAGGAATAAGATAATTTATTAGAAGAAACATGCGCAAAATTGTCAAAAAGAATCAATAGCTAAAATATGAGATAAGCACAAGTTTGAATGTACAAGTATAATTAAATATTCTCCAAATCAGTATGAAACTTGAGCTTAACTCATATGCACACAAAAATATATTTACACAAAAATATATAGCAATATAAGAAATACATGAACAACATATGAATATAAGAGATTAATTATATATTCATGTATCCTTAATGAATAGTTGAAATGCAATCACAAGTTTAAACAAGTATAAATAAGCTTTATTAGGCAAAAACATAATTGATTCACAAAAAATTTGTCAAAAAGAAGCACAAGAAACAATAGTGAATATATTATTCAAGCACAAGGTTAAATAATAGTATAAGTATATATATACTTTTCAAGTAATAAGAAATTAGTGTTAAACACATATATTCACAAAAACCGATTATATTAATATTACATTTAAAAGATAAATCGGTGAGGAGTAACTATCTCAAAAATTGTTCAAAATCTCAAGATCCTATGGACTAGAGTAATATGCATGTGTCACACTAATAGAAAATGAGTGATAGACTACATAGTGTAAACTAATCATTTTAAGTTGAGCAACTAGTCATGCTAGATAAAAGTGATTACAAGAGAAAAACACAAAACATGCTAGTATCATATATCTCAGATTGATCTATATAATAAGCAACTAAAAGAAATCAATGAGAGTTAGTAGCAAGACATAAAAATAAAATATGCTAAATTCTATAAATATAAACCATTTAGGAAGAATCGTTTAGCATGTTACCAAAGTGGCTCTAGTGGCTACATTTGTGTTGGTGCAATTACTTGGAAGATGACCATTGTAGTTTTGCAATCACTAACACGCTCCACGGTGGTCCCTGCACAATAAGCTCCACCTACATGAGGCGAAGACTTTGGTATCCAAATGAATTTGGATCCACATTTGTTAACTTTGGGAACCCAAGTAGCATTTACTCTTGCATTGGTAGTAAAACTCCTAAGAATAGGGCAAGTAAAACTCATGTGTCCAATGCGAGAGCAATAGAAGCACTTAATGCTAGTGTGTGCACATGTATCGGAGTGAGCATTGTCGTGATCATGTGACATACTAGAATGATGAATATCTCTAGTGTAAGCATGAGAAGATTTGGTTTTAAAAATATCATATTCTAACAACAAAT
The DNA here is from genome assembly GCA_036927795.1 of Iris macrosiphon. Lineage (NCBI taxonomy): Eukaryota > Viridiplantae > Streptophyta > Magnoliopsida > Asparagales > Iridaceae > Iris > Iris macrosiphon. Next base: position 202,329,553 of record JAYESA010000008.1, read on the forward strand.
TATCATGCGTACAAGTAAGAGAATTAAATTTTGCATTTAAAATATTATTCTCTTCTTCAAATAAAGCAATTCTAGAGATAAAAATATTGTTTTGTTTCTTTAAAGCATCAATAGAAGAATTATGCAATTGTGATAACTCATGCGTTTGTCTCTTGAAATCTTCTATTGATGAAGAACGAGTTTTGATTTTCAAAATCAAAGCATTATTTAAACTCATTAAAGAAACACTAGATGAGTTTTGAGAATCAAGTCTAGATAATAAATCATTGTTTTCATTTCTCAAAAACTCATTTGCTTCTTCTAAATGAACAACCTTTTTCGAAAGTTCTTCATTTGTAGAATAAAGGTCATCAAGAATCTCTAAGGATTGATTAACCATAGCTTTCCACTTAGAGCATTTCTTGCATTTAGAAGAAACATGATTGTCTATGCTACTAGAAATAGAACCATCTTTATCGGAGGAGGAATATGATACCATAGATAATAATGATCTACTCTAAGGATGTTAAGCCAAAAGAAATAGAGTCATTACTCTGATACCAATTGTAAGGAACCCTAGAGGGTAAATAGGGTCAAGCTAATAAATCAAGCACAAATGATTGATAATAGGCAATTTAAAATATTAAGTGTGCAAGAAGTAAAGTGTTGAAATTAGTTGATAATTTTATTGATTGTCTCATTGGCATTATATAGCCTTACAGTCATTAATACAATGATCTCAATCATTATGACAATAATCTCATAATGGAATATCCTGTGACATATTCTGGCATCCCAAATATGTCCTCAGGATATTCCCATATGCTTATACTATACTTAAATATGACACCCAACATACCATATCAACACTCCCCCTCAAGATGGGTGAAAGATATTCACTAAGCCCATCTTGTCACATCCTCTAATCATGCTCACTGAGGCGAGTCCCTTGGTTAGTCCATCTGCTACTTGATCCCTGGTTGGAACATGGCCAAGCTCCAGTAATCCACTATCCAACTTCTCTTTGATGAAGAATCTATCAATCTCGATGTGTTTGGTCCTGTCATGCTGTACTGGATTGTTGGCGATACTAATAGCTGACTGATTGTCACACCACAGCTTCATCTTGGCTCCTTGATCCAGCTTCAGCTCCACCAGCATATTCTTCAACCATAGCAGCTCTGCAACTCCCAAGGCCATAGCTCTGTACTCTGCTTCAGCTGTCGATCTGGCCACCACAGACTGCTTCTTACTCCTCCAGGAGACCAAGTTACCTCCTACAAATATGCAATATCCTGAGGTAGACCTCCTGTCATCAGCACAACTAGCCCAGTCAGAATCACAGTAGCCCTCGATGCTCACGTGATTGTTCTTCCTGAATATTAGTCCCTTCCCGGGAGCACCTTTCAGGTACCTCAGAATCTGGTACACTGCATCCATATGACCCTTCCGTGGGTCATGCATGTAGCGGCTCACCACACTTACTGCAAAGCAGATATCAGGACGTGTGTGGCTCAAATAGATCAACTTGCCAACCAGTCTCTGGTATCTGTCCCGATCAACTGGTTCTCCAGCCTCAGCATCAATCTTGAACCTCTGATCTATTGGTGTCGCTGCAGGTTTGCACCCCAACATCCCAGTTTCTGTGAGAAGGTCCAGTGCATACTTCCTTTGAGAGAGAACAATCCCCTCTGCTTCTCGAGCAATCTCAATCCCAAGGAAGTACCGAAGAAGGCCGAGATCCTTCACCTCGAATTCCTTGCCAAGCTTTCCTTTGAGTTGGGCGATCTCCTGCTCATCATCTCCTGTGATAATCATATCGTCCACATACACCGCAAGCATGGTGATGTGGCCTCCACTCCGACGGAAGAACACTGTATGATCCGCATTGATCTGCTGATATCCCATCCCTATCATCGCTCTTCTGAATCTGTCAAACCACGCTCGAGGAGACTGCTTCAGTCCATAGATGGACTTCTTCAACCTGCAGACCTTGCCTACTGTCTGATTGGTGCCAAATCCTGGTGGTATCTCCATGTACACCTCCTCCACTAGATCTCCGTGAAGAAACGCATTCTTCACATCCAGTTGGTGTAGCTTCCATCCACCATTCGCTGCCAGAGAAATCAGAGTCCTGACAGTGCTCATCTTTGCAACTGGTGCAAAGGTCTCGTCATAGTCGATGCCGTACGTCTGACTGTATCCTTTGGCTATTAGTCGAGCTTTGTAGCGCTCAACCTGTCCATCTGGGTTCTGCTTCACGGTAAAGACCCACTTGCATCCAACTGCTCTCTTCCCCTCTGGCAATCTCACAAGCTCCCAAGTATGGTTCTTCTCCAGAGCTCCCAACTCCTCGTGCATTGCCGCTTTCCACTTTGGATCGTTCTTGGCAACCTGCCAATTGTTAGGTACAGTAATACTATCCAAAGATGCTATAAATGCTCCATGAGAAGAAGAGATATGGTCATAAGAAACAAACTGAGCAATATCCCAACCATATCTGTTTGGAGGATTTCCTGCATTGCTGCGAGTGGTCCTCCGTACAGATAGTGGTGTGGGAGGAGTAGAAGTAGGAGGAATGATATTTTGTGAAGGAGGGGGTATCACCTGAAGGGGAGTTGGTGTCGGTGCCTCAGGAGTTGGGACGAACGCAGGCAAAGGACTTGGCACTGGCACTGTCGGTACTGGTCCTGCAGTTTGCTTCTCTCTCCTGCTGTAGGTAAGTAACTCTCCCTGAGCCGTAGGCCTAACACCTTCACCTTCTTGTCCCTTCTCCGTGCCTCCATGCCAAACTTCTAAATCGGTTACCACAAAGTTCTCTATCTCCCCCTCTCGCCTAATACTGGCAGTATTAGGCGTGTTGTGTGAAGTTCCGTCCTGGTGGTAGTATGACTCATGCTCCCGAAAGTGGACATCCATACTGACAAACTTCTTCTTCTCTACTGGACTCCAGCACACATACCCCTTCTGGGTCGCCGAGTAGCCTACGAAGATGCATTTGACCGCTCTAGGGTCAAGTTTCCCAACTGATGGCCTGTTGTCCTTCACAAAACACACACACCCAAACACCTTCAGTGGGAGTATCCCACTATTATTGCCTTGCAATACCTCACATGGGGACTTCCATCCGAGGACCTTCGAGGGCATCCTGTTGATGAGTTGAGCTGCTGTCAACACTGCATGCCCCCACAGACTCTGTGGGACATTCATGTCGATCATCATACTTCTTGCGACCTCCAGAAGGTGTCTGTTTTTCCTTTCTGCAACTCCATTTTGTGCTGGTGTGTATGCACAGGTGGTCTGATGCTGTATTCCGTGTGCTGACAAGTATTCTGCAAGCGTCCTGTTGGTATACTCCGTTCCATTGTCAGACCTCAGTACCTTCACAACTGCTTTGTACTGAGTCTGGACATGCTTATGGAAATCCCGAAAACAAGCAGGTACATCATTCTTATTTTTCATCAAATATAACCAGGTAACACGAGAGGCACACTCAATGAAAGAAACAAAGTACTTATAACCATTCATAGTGTTAGTAGCACATGGACCCCAGACATCAGAATGTACTACCTCAAAAGCAAAAGTGCTCCTATGACCCGTGCCAACATATGAGCTCCTAGTAAGTTTTCCTAACTCGCACGCATCACATACTAATTTCTCTTTTTTTGTTTTTGCATAAATCTCTGGATATAACTTACTTAGAGTATCAAAGGAAGAATGTCCCATCCTCCGATGATGGAGCATCAAGGTATCCTCAGTCCTCTGCTGCAGTCCTTCCATGCCAGCCTTCTCTGCCATAGATACCAATGCTGAGTCCAGTCCTTCTCGATCTAGGTACCACAGTCCCTCATGCCAAGTGCCAGTCCCAAGTCTTCGTCCTGTCCCTTTCTCCTGGAAGGTCACCTTAGGAATATCAAAAGAAACAATGCATTTAAGTTGGAGGATTATAGAACTAATGGACAAGAGACTGACTGGAAAGGATGGAGCATGTAAAACATTGGATAATCTTACTGAACCTGTACAATTAACAGTACCCTTACCGACCACTGGCTGGAAAGTGCCATCAGCTGTCTGAATGCTGTCTGCTGATGCTAGGTGAGTGTAGGAAGAAAACTCACTAGCATTCCCAGTCACATGTCGAGATGCTCCCGAGTCGATAATCCAGTCTGATGATTTAAGGGAAGAGATAGACGCAAGGGCAAGTGATTCGTCAGTACCTTTTGATGGATGGGCATATATGGCAGCATTGCCCCTAACAAAGAATGAGGTGGACGCCTCCTCTGTTCTACTCCTCATGTCTCCCAGTGCCTGGTCCTCCACAGTAATGGTGCCATCAGCTTCTCCGTTCCCTTCTGATATCAGGAGGTTTGCTCGATAACCTCCTCGGCCGCCTCGTCTACCCCCTCGACCACGACCACGTCCTCCATTATATCCTCGTCCGCCGAACGGTCCTCGTGCACCACCTGAGTCTCCCTCCCTAGGTGGTTTGGTACAAGCATATCGATGATGACCCATCTCCCCACAGTTGTAGCACTGCCGGTTATCCTGCCAGGGTTCTCCCTTAGATCGTGTGTTACCTGAGCTGGTGATCGCTAGTGCTGACTTTGCTTCGGGGGGACCACATGTCCCTGCTTGCAGCCTGATGCGTGTCTCCTCCTGGATCATGGCTGAGATAGCCTCCTCAAGGCTAGGGATCTTTGGTTGGGCTAGAAGTAGGGCCGTCCTCTGTGCGAAAGCTGCAGTCAGCCCTTTGAGAAACTTCATCGTCCTCTCCTGTAGACACACCTGTCTCTCCTTACACTTAGGGTCCCCGCAGCTCGCCCGATCTGAGGAGTGATCATAATCCAACCACAGACGCTCCAACTCCGTGGCATACTCCTGCACCGTCTTCTCTCCCTGTACGGTGTCATCAATCTCCCCCTTTATCTGGAAGACCCGTAAGTTGTTCCCCACACCATCATAGGTCCTTCTCAACTTCTCCCACACATCTTTCACCATCTCAATACCGTCTACTGTGGCGGCAATAGACTGGACTAAGGAGTTGAGAAGCCAGATGTAGATCACCATATGAGTAGACTTCCACTCATCGCGTCCTGTTGAGCCCTCGTCCGGCTCTGTCGTCTCGCCCGTCAGGAACCCCTCCATGTTTTTTCCTGCGAGGGTTCTTCTCACCCGCCGTGACCAACTCAGATAGGTGGCTGGTCCATCTAATTTCAGATCGATGGAGGGAAGCTTCAACTCCGGCGACGTTCGTGTCGTGTTCTCACCAGCCGACATCGTCAACAACTTCATCAACGTCGCCACCTCTGCAGAATCTAGCTTCTTGATGATCTCCTCCATCGATGCTTCGTCTATCCAATCACGTCACGTCCGCTCCACGACTCACGCTCGTCCTCGTCGTTCGCTCCTAGATCCGAACATGTCCCCCCTTTTTCCAGATCTAGGCATCTCTATTAGGCGATGTCTAGTGCTGGTGTGGAGGAGGCGGCAGCACGCATGTCACAGCCGCCGTCGCAGCAGCAGCAGTCGCAGCAGCCGTGAAGATTTTTTTTTTTTTTTTTTTTTTTTTTTTTTTTTTTTGGGAGGGAGGGGGGTAGACGAGGCGGGAAGGGAGGGGGGCGTGGAAGAGTTCGGTGGAGGAGATCTAGAAAATCCTCCTGTGGGTTTGTGGAAGCTTGGTGACGGCTAGGGTTTGTGGAAACTTGGCTCTGATACCATGTTGAAATTAGTTGATAATTTTATTGATTGTCTCATTGGCATTATATAGCCTTACAGTCATTAATACAATGATCTCAATCATTATGACAATAATCTCATAATGGAATATCCTGTGACATATTCTGGCATCCCAAATATGTCCTCAGGATATTCCCATATGCTTATACTATACTTAAATATGACACCCAACATACCATATCAACATAAAGCAATAAGAATACCGACACCCAATGTATCCTGGTATCCTTCTCGAGGCACTCTAGTCCCGAAAACTCTTGTCCGGCTTGAATCCACTATTATCAAAATATTTACACCACGAGCTTTGATCCGAAGGTTCGTTGACTTCTTACACAAGAGCGTTGATCCGAAGGCTCTCTAACTTCACACAAGCTTTGATCCGAAGGCTCTCTAACTTCACACAAGCTTTGATCCGAAGGCTTGTACACTTCAACCTCTTACAAGATGGTTTTGATCTTACAACAAATATAAAGATCTAACTTTTACAACTCAAGAACACTCTAACACAACTTGTGGATAGGCAAATGAAAGCTTTGGTGGAGTGTTTGTGGATGGCCTTTGGTAGATTAAAAATTTATAGGCTCAAAGGATCAACCTTGAATGAAGGAGTTCAAGACTATTTATACAAAGGCACAAAGAAAGAGCAATAATGCAACTTCCAGCCCGCAGACAGTATATCATCGGTATACTACAGTATACAGTCGGTATACCTGTCTACAGTAGTAACGTCTAGAAAAGAGCCGTTGGGATCATTTAATGCCAAAAATCTTACCGTTGGATTTCTTGTTGTGCTGAACCGGAATATCGTCGGTATAGACCAGTATAACGTCGGTATGTCGGTCCAAACGACAAAGAGCAATATATATATATAATCGGTATACCGCCGGTATGCCGATTTTTGGCCGAAAATGATCCTGGATTATTTTCTACCCTAGCTTTCGATTTTGCCATTCATTTTTTGTGTTTACAATTATTCCTAAGACTTATTACAGACTCTAGACAGACTATAGCAGGTGCAGACTTCTTTAGAGTCTGAAAATGATGATGGCATAGCTTGGCTTCTTCACTTGATAGATGATGACTATTTTGTCTTGACGACAGTTATCTTGAGATACCTAAATTATGAAATATGAATACCTTTTGGGGACTTCGCCCCCCGGGGGGGCGCTGCCCCCTCGACCCACGTTCGCTGACCGAGTAGCGGAACCCTCGAGTGCGTGGCTCTGGAGATGTCATAGGCGGTTGAGAGAAATCTTGTGGGATGTCGTCGTCTTTGACCTATCATAATTTTTTCACTACATATGTCCATGTTAGACGAACAAAGAAATATACATGTAGCAATAAATACATGTTAGGACTATGCTAAGTTTAAGTACTAATAATGTAGTGATAGCTTGAATATTAGTGATGTCATAATAAATTGAATCGATTAACGATATTCAAAAATATAGTTAGATCATTGTGCTAACAGATTGCTCGCGGGAAGCACTGTCCCGAGATTATAGGCTTCATGTTGATCCAGTTAGTCCACGTTCATGCGTGACTCAAGGAGATGCTGACACGTGTCTCCATGTTCCCGCGGATCGCGAGGAGATTCTACCACGTAGCAGTGGTTACGCGGGAGAATAGGCACGTTCCCGCGAGATCTGCTGCACATTCTGTCACATGGCTTCTGCGGTTGTAACTACAAGTCCCACGACACGTCCCTGATTGACGTGACGAGCCGCCTCGAATTTTGCCGTTATTTCGTGTTTTCTGTGCAACTGTCACTTCGACTTCTGCGCATACGACACATTAAATGTTATTGTCCAGTCCCACGGGAACGAGCTGCTTCATAGTGGGTACGAGAATAGCCACAACAATCTTTATTTTTGAAGTCAGCACGGAAAAAACATTGTTCCACGCCAATATGATGATTCCATCATGAAGCACCCGTCACGGGAATAATGACTTTTTGAGCGTTGGAATGCTTCTAGCATTGAAAGTCCAACACTAGGACATAACTTCTTGCGTAAGACTGCTTGCTGCGAGAAGATTGCGCTTTAGCGAAGCTAAAAAGATGATTCCCACGTGGGCAATTTGCTTGTTTCCCGCGGGATCTTGCAGTATTGGACTTCTTGTCACAAGAGATTTGTGCTTTACCGGTGCTGAAGTGATGATTCCTGCATGGTGCGCTGGCAACTGGTTTGATTCCTGCAGGAGCTTGCATTACTAGACTCCTTGTCGCGATAAAATTGCACTTCAGCGGCACTGAGAAAATGTCTCCCACGTGAGCAATTGTCTTGCTACCCGCGGAAGCTTGCACTGTTGAACTCCTTCCTGTAAGAGCCTCTCTTCTCGTATGGAAATTGTTCATTCTTTCCGTGTTGGTACTGGACAACAATATTGCCAGTATTGTTCCCGCGGACTAGTTGACTCGAGCCTACAACAATCTCCTCGCCTTTGATGATGGCAGTAGGATATGTAGTGCGGGGTTTCGGCAGTCAAACTTGGCGAGCAACCTTCGCACGACCAAAAGCAAGGGAGGCTTCTGCAAGTGTTTTCTTAAACACTTGTTGGTTGACTTACAACAATCAACACTTCAACTGTTGTCCCAATGCATTTTACGTAGGATTGTGCAATATCCTTCTCGTCGATGAAGAAGAAAATCTCCACCCGAGTCACCATTTTTTTTCGTATAGAAAAAAAGTACAATTCTTTAAACGAAAAAGTTTAATAAAACTTACAAACAACTCAAGATTATATTACAAAACTATGTAATTACACAAGAATTTTGAATACAAGCTTTGAAATTCTGGAGAGTGTAGCGATGGAGATCGAATCGATGCGTGATACATTTACTCCGTTAACGATCTGACAAGGAAGACGAGGCTTTCTCCTTCGTAGATATGAACTTCAAGAAATCTACGTGAGAGCAACTTCGATGCTCTTCAATGACACGTCTACTAAAGGTAATATAGGCGTAGTAGACCCAAGGTAAATGCCTTAAATATCTCGTGGAGGAAGACGAAGTATACCGGGTGATGGTCACCAAGTGTTGAGGAATTGATTGGATAGAGTATTAGCATATAACTTAAGGTTCTGCCCCTAGAAGAGACAAAAACCATATAACAAAAGTCTCAAAACAATTATTTGTTGAGATCCCGGGAGACACTATCTAGTAGGAGAAGACTGCTCGCGGGAAGCACTGTCCTGCGATCATAGGCTTCATTCGGAGCTAGTTAGCCCACATTGATACGGGACTCAAGGAGATGCTGACATGTGTCTCCACATTCCCGCAGATCGCTAGGAGATTAAGCCACTTAATAGCGGTTACGCGAGAGAATAGGCACGTTCCCGCGAGATCTGCTGCACAATTTGCCACGTATATTTTGTTGTTGTTATTATACGTCCCACGAAGCACATATCTCTTACTAACGTGATGAACCACATCGAATTTTGTGGTTACTTCACATTTTATGTGCAACTTTCACTTCGACTTGTGCGCATATAACGTATTAAATGCTCTTGTTCAGTCCCGCTGGAAGAGAAGCTCCTACGGCGGAGTCCTTCTCGCTGGAAGGAAGTTCCCGTGGAGATACCCTTCTCGCGGGAAGGATTTTCTGCGGGGATCTTCATGCTCGATTGAGTGAATTGTTGCTTTTTGAATTGTTTTTTTTTTTTCTTTCTCTTCAATGGAGAATTTTTCTACCGGGGGCTTTGCTCCCGCACCTCCATGAGGGCCGCTGCCCCCTCGATCCTCGTCCGCTGAACTTCCGTAGAGGGGCACTTCGCACAACCTGCCGGACGATATCTCATGAGAAGTTTGAAGATCATAGACTCAGAACTTGGTCATTTTTTTAGTGCCAACACTCGTTGAAGAGTCTTCTTACTGATATTGATATCACTCTCTCTTCTCCATGTCTTCTATACTTTGATAATCAGGTTGCCATTCACATTGCTTATAATCCAATTTTTATGAGCGCACCAAACACATTGAGGTCGATTATCATTTCATTCGGAAGTGTAGAAGATATTTAGTCTTATTTTAGGTGTTCTTTGTATGGACTACGAGCCTCATTAGTTTTTCTACTTTACCCTCACATTGGAAAACAAGGAAGGGAGTGCTACCATTGCATATATTTATGTAATCTCTCATTCTAAATAATCAAGTCATTCTAAGTTGAGCAAACTTCTCAACATGATTTAATCTATGCCTGTATATGTTGGAGGCTACTTTGCAACTATATATCATGAACTTTCACAATTTTGCAAGTTGCTATTATGAAGTTTCAACTTTGCAAGTTGATACTATGAACTATCACTTATTTTGCATGTAAAACCATGAACTATATTTTATTTTGCAAGTTAATACCATGAACTATCGCTTATTGACTGGTATAACTTGCAATATAAACGAAAGTTCATGTTATTAACTTGCAAAATGAACGATAGTTCATGGTATTAACTTGCAAACTTGGAAGTTCATGGTCGCAAGTTGCAAAAGTGTGATACTTCATGGTATTTAGTTGAGAATTAGCTCATATTGGTCTCTTCTCATTTCTCAAGTTGTATGTTAGATTTAGTGAGTGGGTTTGTGTATTCTAGTTTAGACCCAAATTGGATACACTTCCTCCTATATATATATATATATATATATATATATATATATATATATATGTTGTCAAACCATTCAGTGAAAGATCCTATTGGTCCCGATGTAGCTTTGTAGATGGTATAAAAAATGGTTCATTGTGACCTAGCTCTTTCCTTATCCAGCTAAAAATTTTCGTGCAAAATAAAATCTCCTCGAACCCTGGTCTCTACCAAAATAAAACTCTTAACCACTATCTCATTGTAAACCTGATTCTAGTCATCAATCCATCCTAAAAATTCCTATCTCCTACTTCCTTATAAAACAAAGTGTCCTCTAAACTTCTCCAATTTTCACGCCGTATAATTCTCTAAGTCTTCCCTTTTTTTTTTGGTTGAAAGATTTACTTTAATAGATGTATATATCCATTTATTGCTTATAAAGAGAAATAATCGAAGAAAGAAAACCATCACTCTTCCTTGCTATCAAAACTTCGGGTACAACTCTTTAATTCCAAGAAAGATCTCATAATCCTTCTACAAGATTAAAATTTTGACAAATACCCATTTTAGAAATTCTAATATCCTATTCATTCCCATAGTTCGTTTTCTTCCTTTTTTCCTACCAAAACCAAATTTTGTGAAAACCTATTAGTTATATAACAAGGAACAATAGTTACCCTGACATCCCATTTAAATCTAACATAGAGTTCCAACTCCAAAACACTACTTCTACAGCTGTTCTACCACATTGCCACTGCCTGACCTCCGTTAGCCCTGTTGGATGGGGGAGACATCACTAGCTGAGTTGGGTTTTGGTTGGGCCACGGTTCATGTTCAAGTTGAGTTTGGGTCCGGGTTGGTCGAGTGAGGTCCGGGCACTAGTCGGGTTTGGGTCAGATTTTGGTCGAGTCGGGTTCTGTTTTAAATTGAATTCGGGACAAGATCAGGTTAGGTGAGTTTTAGGTCTAATCGGGTTTTGGCCGAGTCTGTTGGGACCAGGTCTCTTACGGGTGTGGATCAGGGTAGTTTGGATAATCTAAAAAGTATTGTTATTGTTGTTCCCGTTACGTGGACATAAAGAATACCTACGTCTCACCATCTTATCTGATGGAAAAATGATTCCCAAGGGAATACATTATTTACGGAATTTTTGTTTGGGCTTATGCCAAACACAGTAATATGGATGAGAATACATATTCCCATCTGTATTACTGCGTACCAAACAACCCCTAAATAAAACTAGCTAGTATGGTATGAATTTAGTTTTAGCAGAAATACACATATTGTTTGGTTCAAATTGACTCAATATAAGACAAACCCTTAGTAGTTTCTTGCAATTTCATTCCTTATTCAATTTTCATTATAACAACAATGGTGAGGAAGCCTTTATCCAAAACATTTGTATGTTTTTGGGGAGACTGCACACGTAGTTTTTTTTTTTATTTGGCTTCAGTTGACATTGTACTTCTATGTTATTTTCCAGATAATTGTTGTCATTCATGTGCAAAAAAATTGGAGCTAATAGTTTGTTTCAATTTTGTAGGTTCGATTTTTTTTTTCATTTACCTGCAGAGATAATCTTTATTTGGTAATGGAATATCTTTATGGTGGTGATTTGTATTCTCTGCTCAGAAAAGTTGGTTGCTTGGAGGAAGATGTTGCCCGCATTTATATTGCTGAACTGGTTTGGTCAAAAATTAATGCATACTAGCTATATTTTGAAGCATCCTCTTAGTATTATTTTACCATGTATCAGGTTCTTGCTTTAGAGTATCTTCATTCACTTGGCATAACACATCGCGACCTAAAGCCAGACAACATACTGATTGCTCGTGATGGGCACATAAAGGTCCGACATTTTAATTATTTTATTGACTTATTTTTTGCTCTTGACTTGTCCTTGAGATGCCTATGCTCCATCTGCTTGTGAGCATGCCAGAAATTTTGAAAGATGGCTTGCAAAAGTTAAGATGGTCCCTTGTCTAGGTTCTGTTTGTAACTTTTAAATTTTTTGTCTACCAATATCTCCCCCATTTATACCAGCTTACAGACTTTGGGCTATCAAAGATTGGTCTTATCGATAGCGCAATTGACTTGTCTGGATCTGATTCAGCTGGTTCTATCCTATTAAACACGCAAAACCAGCAAGTTGTCCGTGAACATGCTCATCAGACAGGAAGGAGTAGTCGAGATTCGGCCGTCGGGACTCCTGACTATTTGGCACCTGAAATTCTCCTTGGAAATGCACATGGTTTTTGCTTAATTCATATCTCGATTCTCAAGCTTCTTCGAGTTTCCTAGGTAATTGAAAATTCCTTCCTGGGCATTCTTGCAGGTTTTGCCGCAGACTGGTGGTCAGTGGGAATTATATTATTTGAGTTCATAACAGGAATTCCACCTTTCACTGCTAGGCATCCTGAGGTATGGCATAGGTACTTTAATACCATACTATGTCTAATTTTTGTTTTCTTTATTATTCATTAGCACCAGTGGCGGATCCAGGATGAGATTCTACTGGGGGGACAATCATAAGGGGGTTCGGAGACAACGTCTCCGAAAATTGAATATATAGGAACAAAGTACATAACTGAAAATTGAACATACAAACCACTACAAACAATCCCAAACAAAGGGATAATTTTTAGTACAAAAGGTAGAAATTGTTCTCTACGAGTTTTCATACAATAAAGCATTACATATCAGTGATCTCATAATTGTTCTCTACGAGTTTTCATACTTTAAAAGCGTTTAACTACAACATCATTTGTAATACTACTAAACAACTCTTTTTCTATGAAACGTACAAGACAATCATTTAAAAATTGATCACAAATTCGATTTCGTAAATCCGTCTTGACAATATTCATTGCAGAGAAGCATCTTTCCACACTTGCTGTTGCTATAGGCAAAATCAATGCTAACTTCAAAAATCGATACACCAAAGGGTACGGAAGGTATTTCTTTGTTTGCACTAGCAATCTAGATAGACACCAAGCCCTTTCAACCGACTAAATCTGTCATCGGCTCTCACATCCATAATATATGTCTCTAGTTGATGCTCAAGAGTCATACATTCAATGAGAGAAGAAAACATTAGGATAAAATTGAGCCAACCTTATCAACTTTGATGTATTAAAATCACCAAAATCATCACTTGGATTCAAGCCAGCAACACAAAGAAGCAGCTCAGAATTGACCTGTCATCGGCTCTCACATCCTTAGGTTGTTTTTCTTCAAGAGCAGCTCCCACCTCCGTTCTCCTGTCCTCCACTTCGAACTTCAGAGCGGCTGGCAGTCCACACAACAGGTTTCTAAATTTTTTTTTTAGGGGCGGAGAAGAAATAGACAAAGAAAGGAAAGGAAAGAAGGAAATACTTGCTAGAAAGAAGAAGTGGAACCAAATGGAACTTCTGGAAAGGAAAGGGAAGGAAAAGACTAAGGAGTGTAGGACCATTCCAAATGGAAGATTTCAGCTGATAGTAACTTGCTATGGTGGGTGCTACATGGGATGTTGCTTCAACCTTTTTTTTATTTTGCTTTTCATTGGGGGCCACCCCCAGTGTTGCTGCCAGCAGCGAATAGTTGTTGCAAACAAAATGTTGTGCAGCATTAAAAAAAATTTATTTCACTGAGGCCTCACTGGCCCACCAGTGGATTACCTGTGCATCCGCCCCTCATTAGAACAATGTTACATAATAATGTTGACAGTGATAATTTGTTATATAATAATGACCTCATATGAAAGTTCTCTCCTTTTATAAACAATTACGCCGTGTTGATAGCTTCTCTCTCTTGGGACCGACATCTTGAATCCTAGCGGGAACCCCTGGATGACGGCAGAAATATCTGAATCCAAGACGATGAGGTTGAGGTGCATGTCTTGTCATGTACTTTTCGAAGAGATCCTTGAATTGTTCTTCAAGCTTAATCACTAGCTTCTTCGACTGAATTGTAACCCGTGGATTGGAGCAGGCCCCACACACACGGTTGTTTTCTCAAAACCTCTTCCTATTCCGATCCGTACGTTCGCTCTTCCATCTGTTTTCTCCCATTGGCTGAGAAGAGGAACTGGTCTAGGAGGGGCTACTCTGCCTAACTGGACTCCCGGATCACTATGGCCGACTTTCGTCTCTGTTCGATCAGTCGGTCTCACAGTCAGGCAGGCTTACACCATTACGCTCACGAGCAGAATCAACGCTTGAGCCTATCTTCGCACACCTCCATTACTCTTTAGGAGGCATATCCTTGTGTCAGTGGTCCGAATCCACTTTTAAGTGGACTTTTGGTCCCAAGGAGACGTAGCCGAGAGCGAGCTGGATGAAGGCGAGCGAAGTGATATGAATGCCAGTGAGTGAAAGAAGAAGAAAATGAACGTGAAAGAGGGAAAAGCGGTCGCAGTTGATGTCAATTCAATAACTACTTATAGTCAGAAATAGTAATAGCTCTGTTTGAGTTTGAGTCGTTCCAGCAAAGAGTTAGATACGATGATACGGGAGAAGATCGAGCAGTGTTGGGGATGGAAGGTACGATAAGCGAATTCAAGTAAGGCCTTATTGAAATCTTCTAGAAAGAGTCGACGGACTCTTCTAGTCTCCCCGGTGACCGCGAACAATGAGCTCTTGTTGTTCTTCGAGGAGCGCCCTCTTCCTGTTTTCGAGAGCGTATTTCGTTCTAGAGAAAAATCATATGATCCTGACGATTATGATGATGATGCATTAGTGATTCCATTCACTAAAAGGAATCTCCCTTTGGCCCGTGCATGTCATCATCCTCCAACCCTTCTCCCATAAGAATAGGTTCGGTTATACGAGAAAGCTCCATAAATCAATTGATAAAGTTTTGTGACCGACTATAAAACCGATATCAACCCACTTTGTCACTGCCAAATCCCAAGCAAGGTATGAGCAATAGGTCTTGCGTTAGAACCTAGATACCGTGTTAGCAGTAAACCTACATTTTAACCATGCAGTTTAAGCTGATGGCTGATGCAACCAAGAAGATTCCTCCAACTCCACCTGAACCAGGAAAAATGTCTTAGACATTGAGATAATATCCAACATTGTTGCAAGTCTTAGCAGTATAAGGATCTTAAGGGAACATCAAATCAACTCAGGCCTCTTCCTTTAATCTGTTTCTCCCTTAGAATCCACTACCCTCATTACTTTTCTTTCCCAATAGCAATCCTGCTTGGCCGTCGAATGTCTTGGCTAGTATGTATCACTTTTCTTTTAGCATGGCATACAGTCTGACTGCTTCCAAATACATAATGGTGTTCACCTATTTCATCTATCTAAAGTAACATTCCAACTCTCACCTTCAGTAATATGATGATTATGATCCATTGAAATCGCATGACCCTTTTATGTGGACCCTTGGGACTTATAAACTTAGGGGTGGATACACAAATCCATATTCCCCTCAGCAAGCTTCAGAAGTCCTCGATGCATTTCAGCAACGGCAAGTGGCGACCCAATGAACCAACTCTAGGAATTATTTATGCTGTCAGTCCTTCCTCCTTTATTATTCACATGATTTTTCTCCAATCCATTCTCCTTCCCTCCTCCCCCTACTACGCCCCTACCTACCATAGTGCCTTCTCACATCTTCATGGTTCCACCCTCTTTCTCGTTCCACCAGATCCATTGCCTCTTCTTCCCTTGTCCTAATCCGCACACTCCATTGCCTCTTCCCTCCCCTTTCCCTAAATCAGTTTCTGATTCTGATATATAGTGGCATACACTATAGGACAAGGTAGGAAGATTCATTGATTTCCTTCACTTCCTCTCCCCTTGTCACAAGTCCCAATGTAGATTGGATCTGAAGTGGGAGGCGGCAGAGGAAATGGGGAGGCGGCACGGTGGCTGGAAGTAGAGTTCCTCTTCTGCTTAGATTACGGTGTTGTCTCCAACATGAACAAAACTTTGTGAACTATTGATGTTGAAGTTAAAGGATGTTGGATAATAATTGAAAATTCTAATCTCACATTAGATCTTTTCGTTGTGGTTTTCAGTTTACTTGCAATATTAATTTAATTTAATTACCAACATAAATTTTTACCCAAGTTATTATTATTATTATTATTATTATTATTATATATATATATATATATATATATATATATATATATATATATATATATATATATATATATGAATCATACAATTCCTAATAAGAAGTTAGTAAGAAAATGATAGAACACTTTTTTTTAAGTTCAAAAACAAGTCTTCCGGTGTGATTTCAAAATCACATCGATCCCATACGTGATATGGAGTCATTGCTATTTCTCTTAAAATTACCATGTTTGTTCCTGGAATTGTTGTCGCACCATGGTAACTCTAAGAGGTTTGTGGTTAAAGTAGCTTGTCTATATATAAGATTGATATTATTTTGTTTGATATATAGAAAAGTAAACCTACAAATTTATACTATTTAGACTTAAATAGTATTAATTCTTGTAGCTAGAATTATTTGAATTAAAATAAATATTTACAATATATATATATATATATATATATATATATATATATATAGGAACAACACACTACTATTCGGCTTAAGCATGGGACATTTTTGTTATATCAAATCCTGGGATATAGTGTCACGCCCCAATCTCCTGCAAGCTCAAATGTCCCTGTTGAACGTGAATCACCACGTTGCAGCTCTCCCGCAGGACAATCATTCTCATCGGGACGTGATGCCGTACGAGCCTGGAATTGCGCTCGTACAAGGCGATGTTAAACACCAAAGTTATCATCGAAACAACCAAGTTACAGCGGAAGCCGTTTTGTGTACCAAGCACACATCAGAGTAAAACGCAGCGAGGCTCTCGATAGGGTCCAAATGAAATGCCCCGAAGGCAATACCACAAAGGCGATGCCACGGAGACGATGAAATGCTCTTGCTCTTTTCTCTAGCCCACAAAGGTTACTTACAGTTCATACATCTTGTCCCGTATATCCAAGCAGCGCCACTACGCCTGTGTACCTGAAATATTGCCCACAAACGTGGGTCAGTACACAACCGTACTGGTGAGCGGGGTAACCCACTCGCCTAAGCCGACACTAAGTAAAATAGTGAATGCAACCAGTTATATGGTGATCTTTCTAGTTGAATCCTAGATTCGTTTCATGGCATATGAATGACATGTTAAGGAAAGCTGTAAAGCAGTTTAAGCATGCAAGCATTCAATCTCAAACCAAACGACAAGCATTTATATAACCGACCCGTCTTACTCAATGCCATCGCTTGCACGATAACATATCGAACCATCAGTCTCGCCTCAATATCCATCCTCAACCAAAGTTTATATATTCCAATCTCAAGTGCACACTGTTGCCGAGGCAAGGTGGCCGCGCCTACACGAAAGCCAAACCAACAAAGAAAAGCAAGCCAACTTATATACTATATGAAGTCACTGGCTAAAAGCCATAAAGGACATTGATCGGACCAAGATCAATAGGGCAATCCTACCCGATCCAGGGTTGGACAGCTACTCCCGCCTGGTGGCATCGGACTACCAGCACTGCGCCCAATCGCGCGATGTCCATTGTTTCCTCCATGGTGGAACGGTCTCGGTGCCCCGGTGCCCCGTCCTGTTCCAGGAAACCAAACCCTGTGCCACACAGGTTGTCCGTGACAATGCAGACACAGTAGGTATGACGAGAGGATCGAAACATTCTCGCCCCACCAAGCGATCCTAGACTCGTTCAATCGATATCCAACCGAAATACCCATAACCATTCTTCCAACATATCCAACCAAGGATTCTAAATCTCGACCTCAATATATAGCCCAAGGCACCAAAATATCAAGTATTTCATAGGCACAATGCCTCTTCTCAACACAGAGTCCGAATTGGTGCAACACCCATGCTCGAAGCAATCCCATGGCACAATACCGTTTCAGTGGCACAATGCCCCATTCGTGGCACGATGCCCCATTAAGCGGCACAACACCCTCGCCGATGCAGTTGTTCGGTTTCGAACCACAACTGCTCGCTTTGCAAGACAAAGCGACCAAGTGATACTCGCGCACGGATGCACGTTCGCTCGCCCGAATTTCCGATATTCTCATTGCCTCAAATGTATCATTCCAACTTGCATATTTCCAACCGTCCAAGCATAATCCCAATTATCCAACCGACTGCCTCAAATGCATAATCCAACTCTAGCTCCAACTATCCAACGCGTAAATCATATTCAAGCCACAATCCTACCAAGCCAACGACGTACACTCTATGCACGCCTCAGTGCAGTGTTTCCCAATGTTTCAGCCCAAGTGTTTCAAGCCTTTTACGTGTTTCCATATTATTAGGCATGAAGGAGTAGAGGAGAAGGGAAAGAGCCCACTCACAATGTTTGATCCCGTTAGGCATCCTGTCCTGCCGATACGGCCAATCCCTTGAACCCGTGGTCCGATGCAAGCGCGATCTACTCAACTGGTATGACCGTGCGAGCAGGCCGTGCTCTCCAAATCATCCGACTGATCGGATTAAGGAAGACGGCATTATCGCTTCCATCCAGCTATTCAGTACTGTTCTGAACGAACACCTGATTTTCATCGAACCCGCTAGCCATCTGCACATTGAAACCAACTCGATTAATCCTTCTTCCCAAAATCCAACATTTCAAATGTAACCAGCATTTGATTCATTCAATCCGACTCAGCGTAACGCTCCGAGCGGTTGCGGGGCGTTACATAATATACCACTTAGAATCAGGTTCGTCCACGAACCGTGCTGGTACTCATTCCTATCACATGCCACAATCCAATTCCATGGATCTGCTCTATGCAACACACATATTCACGATTCTGACTCCGTATCTCGTCCTGCTGAACGCTCGTACAATTTTCACGAATTCCCACATCCTCCTTGCAGCTCAATACGAATTCTTCGTATCGCTTAGTTTTGGATCGTACACATATTTAAGGCGTCCCTAAAATACATGCATTTCAGCCGAGCCTTGCGATAGCAAATTTGAACAAGTTACAAGGGTATCTTTATGTTCGAGGCGTCCATTTGCTTTACTCCCAATTGAATCAAATCACGATTTCCATTCCAACATATTCGCTCGAGCGCTATGCTCGATTATGATGATTTTCCACCGACGCAACCAGTTCGTGTTCCAACTCAATCTATCCAACTATTTCTGAATCCGCACTAGCAACATCTCCAAATATATCTCATGCACCGAACGATCATCTCAACTGATACTACCCCAGCTATGCGACTTACCCAAATATCAACTTTGCTTATATCTGCTCAGTCCTTCACCTTTTCCTTGCCATCTCAAATCTCACTGGGTGATCATCTATATCGAGGTTCGTGTGATCCACGAAAATCTCGCCGCCACGCCAAAGGATAGTGTCGCCACGATTTCAACGTGGACACACTCGCCACAATTCCTAGGTTGCGCATGGAATAGTCCTTCGCGCTGCTTCCATTGCCTCGAAGTATTAGGATATCACCTTTGCATTCCGAACGAGCACGCTTCCCAGACTAAGTTCCGAGACATCTTATAAATCTGAGGCAAATCTGTCCCTTCCAGTATTCGCAAGGATTTGATCTGAACGAGCCGTTGCTTTAACTTCACGAGCTAGTTTCATAGTCGTCAATTCATATGAATGCTATTCCCTTCCAGGGCACGATGAGTCAGAGGCGATGCCATCGATAAAAATCTGCGACTCTTAATCTCATCAGTTGACTTAGGCCAATCCTACCATCGCTTCGATCTTCCGGCTGCATCTTCAGCTGAAGACTATCCCAAGGGTCTCTCAAAATCAAAACTCAGTCGATAAGCCAAATCTCATTGCTCACATCTGCCCTCGATGCATTCCCAAATACGCCGCCTCAAGGGTCGTTCTATGGGTCTACCATATTCATATCTGATTCAGCGGACAAGTCGCTAGGGTCAGCTGTCCCGAAGCTACGCTCGATAATTGTAAGTCATCACGATGGACAGTTACTATAAACCATGCTATATCTCATCTCCAAATCCGAATCAAAATCCAACCATTCATCCGAGCGAAGTTTCCGAATCCGAGAACCGCGCTCGTTGAAACCGTCTTCCATCAATCCGCCGTTCTGCCCTGAATCCATCAAATTTCCGAATTGCATGTTCGTCTTCTCGCACCATCGATTTCAATGATTCTCGAAACTCAAGACTTGCTTAAATTCATGTCCTGTTTACCATCGTTGCACCATCTTGCCCAAAATTTCATTTCCGCTAAACCTGAGTTGACTTCTCGAGTAGCAATATCCAAAATCTTCCAAGTTTGTGTGAATCCATCGCATTTTCCCTCCAAACCAAATCGTATTTTATTACTCAACCAACAGCTCCAATGTGTTGCCCAAAATCGTAGTTCGTGCTCGCTATCATTCGATTCACCGATCGCTTTGCTCAAGCGTAACCCAACTGTTCATTCCGATCTCGTCCATCTCTCAAGCCGAACGATACTTCCATTTGCACCGGTCCGTTCTCGATATACTCAACTCAATATTCACTTGCTTCATTTTCATTCTTTCCAACTCAGCCGACGTGCACCAACCAACTTGTATTCCCAAATATCCGAGTCCGTTCAGGCAATTCCCATTTGATGTCCAACTTAAGTATTCCAATGCCTTGCTCACAATGTGGTATCCCATATACCACTCCGAATCGAGTCGCTACTCGCATTACGATTTCCTTATAGAATTCCAAAATCCGTTCGAACCATCCAAAATGTGTGATCATGCCTTTCCCAATTCGAGTTTGACACAAAACTCAGGCAATGCTTGAATTATCCAACTGTTTTCACCTTCTGATACTTTCGCAACACGAGCAATCCCGTGCATCGAGCTCTCTTCCGAATAGTCCAACCCAATATCCAATGTTTCCACACATTTGTTATACAAGCAACTCGTGCCAGCTTATTCTGATATTCCCGAGCTAAACTCAAATACGTCCAACCGATGCGCCACAGCCAAAATTTCAACTTCTATCCAACACAATCGCTAGACGAGCAACTCGTGCACGGATTCATTCTCATCGAATGTTTCTACTCAAAACATGCCGCATAACCAAATTTCGTATGCCAACCAACTGATCCATTGAGGCAATCAGAATCTCCTGAACGATAAGCCAACCCAACGAAAGCCCACAACTTGTTGCACAAATGCAACAACGCCAACCAATTTGCTGCACGAATGCAACAACGCCTAACGAGGCTAAGCGATCTAACGAAAACCAACCAAGGCAACACAACCAAGAATAAAATGCAGCCACAACCAGCAATATATAGACTTATTGCATGAAACATCCAATGCGGCACCGAGTAGAGTCAAGAGCTAAACGAAACGCGGAAGCTATTTAGAGTTTGTGATGAAGCGAAGGACCAAGTCCGAAGAAATGAACCGGGCGCTCTGATACCAATTTGTCACGCCCCAATCTCCCGCAAGCTCAAATGTCCCTCATGAACGTGAATCACCACGTTGCAGCTCTCCCGCAGGACAATCATTCTCATCGGGACGTGATACCGTACGAGCCTGGAATTGCTCTCGTACAAGGCGATGTTGTTAAACACCAAAGTTATCATCGAAACAACCAAGTTACAGCGGAAGCCGTTTTGTGTACCAAGCACACATCAGAGTAAAACGCAGCGAAGCTCTCGATAGGGTCCAAATGAAATGCCCTGAAGGCAATGCCACAAAGGCGATACCACGAAGACGATGAAATGCTCTTGCTCTTTTCTCTAGCCCACAAAGGTTACTTACAGTTCATACATCTTGTCCCATATATCCAAGCAGCGCCACTACGCCTGTGTACCTGAAATATTGCCCACAAACGTGGGTCAGTACACAACCGTACTGGTGAGCGGGGTAACCCACTCGCCTAAGCCGACACTAAGTAAAATAGTGAATGCAACCAGTTATATGGTGATCTTTCTAGTTGAATCCTAGATTCGTTTTATGGCATATGAATGACATGTTAAGGAAAGCTGTAAAGCAGTTTAAGCATGCAAGCATTCAATCTCAAACCAAACGACAAGCATTTATATAACCGACCCGTCTTACTCAATGCCATCGCTTGCACGATAACATATCAAACCATCAGTCTCGTCTCAATATCCATCCTCAACCAAAGTTTATATATTCCAATCTCAAGTGCACACTCTTGCCGAGGCAAGGTGGCCGCGCCTACACGAAAGACAAACCAACAAAAGAAAAACAAGCCAACTTATATACTATATGAAGTCACTGGCTAAAAGCCATAAAGGACATTGATCGGACCAAGATCAATAGGGCAATCCTACCCGATCCAGGGTTGGGCAGCTACTCCCGCCTGGTGGTATCGGACTACCAGCACTGCGCCCAATCGCACGATGCCCATTGTTTCCTCCATGGTGGAACGGTCTCGGTGCCCCGGTGCCCCGTCCTGTTCCAGGAAACCAAACCCTGTGCCACACAGGTTGTCCGTGACAATGCAGACACAGTAGGTATGACGAGAGGATCGAAACATTCTCGCCCCACCAAGCGATCCTAGACTCGTTCAATCGATATCCAACCGAAATACCCATAACCATTCTTCCAACATATCCAACCAAGGATTCTAAATCTCGACCTCAATATATAGCCCAAGGCACCAAAATATCAAGTATTTCATAGGCACAATGCCTCTTCTCAACACAGAGTCCGAATTGGTGCAACACCCATGCTCGAAGCAATCCCATGGCACAATGCCGTTTCAGTGGCACAATGCCCCATTCGTGGCACGATGCCCCATCAAGCGGCACAACACCCTCGCCGATGCAGTTGTTCGGTTTCGAACCACAACTGCTCGCTTTGCAAGACAAAGCGACCAAATGATACTCGCGCACGGATGCACGTTCGCTCGCCCGAATTCTCGATATTCTCATTGCCTCAAATGTATCATTCCAACTTGCATATTTCCAACCGTCCAAGCATAATCCCAATTATCCAACCGACTGCCTCAAATGCATAATCCAACTCTAGCTCCAACTATCCAACGCGTAAATCATATTCAAGCCACAATCCTACCAAGCCAACGACGTACACTCTATGCACGCCTCAGTGCAGTGTTTCCCAATGTTTCAGCCCAAGTGTTTCAAGCCTTTTACGTGTTTCCATATTATTAGGCATGAAGGAGTAGAGGAGAAGGGAAAGAGCCCACTCACAATGTTTGATCCCGTTAGGCATCCTGTCCTGCCGATACGGCCAATCCCTTGAACCCGTGGTCCGATGCAAGCGCGATATACTCAACTGGTATGACCGTGCGAGCAGGCCGTGCTCTCCAAATCATCCGACCGATCGGATTAAGGAAGACGGCATTATCGCTTCCATCCAGCTATCCAGTACTGTTCTGAACGAACACCTGATTTCCATCGAACCCGCTAGCCATCTGCACATTGAAACCAACTCGATTAATCCTTCTTCCCAAAATCCAACATTTCAAATGTAACTAGCATTTGATTCATTCAATCCGACTCAGCGTAACGCTCCGAGCGGTTGCGGGGCGTTACATATAGTTCAGATCCAATCTCATTCTCTCGATCCACCGATAGGGGATCCGATCTCGTTCTCTCTCGATCTACTGATACTCAATCTACTGATAGACAGGGGCGGTCGTGGTCCAGGACAGGCAGGGCGATGGCCCAGGGCCCAAAAATTAAAAAGGATATAAATATGGTTGTATCTAAAATAGTAGTAGTATGTATCATGGGCACTCTTAAGTCTTAACACAAAATAGTTGTGGTGTAGTGGTTAACATATTAGCTTTGTACACTAGAGGTCCTTGGTTCAAATCTTGGTAACAATAATAATTTTTTGTTATATTTACTGTTATTTTTATTTTTTACATTATGTATGGGACTCATTTTGAATGTTTGCCTTCGGACCCCATGAGCTCAGGGCCGGCCCTGCTGATAGGGTTGATCTCCCCCGTCAACACCACGGTCATATATGCTCACACGACCACTTCCTCCAAACCCGTCTCTCAATCAGCCGTCCCCCTCTTTTAATTAAGCACATAGCACAACCAGGAGGAATCGGACCTCCACTTGGTTTATCCGGGTTCTTATGTCTCAAAGCACTCACCAATTGAGTTATATGTATAGAATATTTTAACTGCAATAATTTATTCAAATAATTACTTTAATAATTTTTATCGTTATTATTAATAAAATGTATGAATTTAATTAGGACTGTGTACCGAAAATGTGAAGTCATAATATTTTGTATAATTTGGA
Source organism: Iris macrosiphon (assembly GCA_036927795.1). Lineage (NCBI taxonomy): Eukaryota > Viridiplantae > Streptophyta > Magnoliopsida > Asparagales > Iridaceae > Iris > Iris macrosiphon. The sequence goes on from JAYESA010000008.1 coordinate 202,354,087, forward strand.
GTTGATTAATGCTAATAGGACTTCAGGACCTAGCCTGACTTGGATTTTGAAATCCAAGGAACAATTCTTGGTATTCCAAATTATCACTAGAACGATGGTCATTTGGATTGTGTAATGTTAAATTCCAATTTAATTGTGAAATGTCTGTTCACTAACTCCATTATGAGAATGCCATTCTCCTTCCTAGTTGTCATCTTCATCTCCTCTTTTATAACCGCTTAATTTTTCTCTTCTCATGATTGTCCAAATGCTCGCTTAAGATGACCCAAGTAGTGAAGGTGATGGGCAGCAGCAGCAGAAGTGCTTGATGACATGCGTGAGGTCTTCATTTAGAACAATCAGTTTCAATTTCTTTTCCTTCTCCCTTATTTTCTCTCTTTTCTTCCCCTCTTCTTATGTTATCGTTTTCAAAGTGCTTTCTTAATATGATCCAAGCAGTGCACATGCGCACAGCTTTAGTGTTGGCTAGGTTTGGGCAAGCAGCTAATTTCTCCTGTGATAAATTTGCTTAGGCATACTAAGGAATATGACCTACGATAAATCTGTCAGGCCTCAGAAGGTTTACAATATCAGTCATTAACTCTTTAGAGACAGAATCATGAAGATGGATTCTGCTCTGGATTTTCTTTTGGCTCCAAAGTTGATCACCTGATGAAATAATGATTGCTTTACATGAGTGCTTTCGAGAACAATGAAGAACTTATGTGTTTTGAGGTTGCATACAATCTTAGCTCTTGCCTGGATACCTGAGAATCTGTATCCTATCATATCCAGTTTTTGAGAACATCCTCATGTTGGTTTTCTTTCTTTTCTGTCCATTGGCTGGTCTTTTATTTTTTTGTGTTCCACACCATTATTATGTCCATACTATGGTCGTTATATATTTGTGCTCAGAATGCACTTTTTTAATCAGGGAACAATATAGACACACACACACACACACACACACACGGTAATCATTTCTTGAGACAATCTTTCTGACTATGCTGATCTTCGGCTTTTCATGGACCTGGTATATTTCATCTCAATTTAATCTATGGTACATTTCATCTCAATTTAGTCTAAATGCTTGCTCTTTTAAGACAATACATGGAAACTTGGAAGGCCATTTTATCTTACTTGAATTCCTGCCTTTTTTGGAGAGTTACATAAAAACTAGGATGAGAAGAGGAAGTCAGGTTATAACAAAAAAAAATCATTTGGACAGATGATATTTGAGAACATTTTGAACAGAAAAATTCCTTGGCCTCATGTTCCTGATGATATGTCATACGAAGCCAAAGACTTGATAGACAGGTCAGTTGCAATTCCTAAATTCTTTATTAGTCTTTACACGTCTTTGAAATATATACTTTTTTGAGTAAGAATACATCCAAACAAAGCTCAAGTAAGATACACTTACCAATTTAAGGAAGTCTGTTTAGTTAGTTTTGCTAATTATATATTTCCAAACCAAATTTTGGGATAAAGACTTTGTTGTTGTTGTTTTTAAGGCTTAATATTTTAGTAATTTATTTTTTCCAGAGTATGTGAGAATATGCTGTGTGGAATTTATGAAAAAGGGCACAATTGGTTTTCCTTGTACTTTTTGTGCACATTTGGCACAATTGGTTTTCTTTGGTACTTTTTGTGCACATTTTTGTTTTTGGCCTTCTAATGCTAATCATTAACTTGACAGGTTGTAGCTATAGAAATTGCATGATCTGTTTGTTCTGAGGGAATTTGCAGAAGAAAAATGATAGAACCTGGAGGCAACTTCCGCTTGAACTGCAACTTCAGTCGGATCATGCCCAGCCTGCACCGTTGTGAGACGGCGGCAGTAAGCTGTATCAATCCGTAGTAACACACAGACATCTAGAATACATGAAGGAAATTCAATTTTATTGCTAAGTCCGAAAGAGAAATTCTTTTACAAGCAATTATCAAGCAAAACATGGTCCAGAGTTATTACTTCAACCCTGATTATTACAACTTGGAATTTAAAGGGAAACAACTAAACATCGGCCTCCTGGCTAGGTTCAGCTAGACCTTCAGTACTCTGGTCCGGACCATAAAATGTGTCATACGCCTCATCGTCACCGTAATCACCTAAAATGTTAATCTCCAGTCAGGAGGGAGCAAGAACATATATCCAATTCCAGCATTTTAATGATAATTAAAATGATGCAATAAAATAGTTTTGAACAATATTTATATTTTGTATGAAACAAATATGAGACAAGAACAGTAAATGTCGATGAAGCAATTGATGACAACTACAATCACTAAAAGTGTTTTGAGAAAGGTAGCGTCCCGTGGCCGGTTGGGGTTGGAGGCAATATGTGTTCTAGTGAACACGGTCCGGCGTCAGTCCAGTGAGGTTGGACTTCAGCTATCCACAATGAGGCAATAAGGGGGCTTTGACCACGGGTGCTAACTTTACTCCCCAGTTCCCAAGGCAATAATCAATGAGTCAATGAGTCAATGAGTCAATAAGTCAATCAATCAGTCAATCAGTCGGTTCTGTGAATCAAGTGTCGTCACAATATATCTATATGACATGCAACATATTTAATTACAACTAAAATACAGGTTTGAATTATATGAAACTTGTCTGGATTTGGTTGGTGACGCGAGTGAGATGTCGCGACGGTCTCAACCTTAGTTACAGGAACCTACATTTATTAATAATCTGATTTTAGAATTAAATCAAAGGGGTTTTAATCTGACTTGATTAGTTAACTAAGTTAATGATTTAATCCAACGATCGATTTTTTTAATAATAATTTGTAATAGCAATTTAGTAAAACAAAAACAATTTTAATAATAAAACTTATTTATTATTTTATCGTAGAAAATATTACATTTTATTTTAAGGTAAAATATCGTATTTCTGTTTTTAATAAGGTAAATAAACGGTTTTCTATTTTATTAAAAGAAATAGCATTTATTTATATTTGTTTCGTTTAAACACTAATCTTTGGTAAAAAGAAATAAAGATGCGAATACGCGAAAATTAATGAATACGTTTTAGATATACTTATTTAAAATATTATACTAATATTTTAAAAAATCATTTTGTTTCTAATAAGATAAAATAGGAAAGTACTTAGTTATTTTATAACGATTATAATAAAATAATATCATTTGTTTTAGCAATCAATTTATTTCTAATAAACTAGGCTTAAGGGGAAAAATATTACTTAATTTTATTTTGGTAATATTACAAATCAATTTGTAAGAGAATAATATTTTGGAAAACTTATTTTAAATACTAACGTATTATATTTTGAATACTAAAAATCACTTTAGAAATATATACAAAATAATTACTAATCTACGTAATATTTAATAAGGTTTTTATTATATATATAACTAATATATGTATTGAAGATCGTTATATCAAATCGTTAATTAATTAACAAACCAATAACTAAACTAACATTAATCTACTTAATTAACTTTAAACCTATCAATTTCTAAGCTATCCCGGGATTGACAGAGCTTTATTCTGTCAGTCCCGGTCGGACAGGAGAATGGATTTGAAAGGAACAGTACGTTCTGATAGTGGCACCTACCGGGAAGTTGATGGAGGAGCACCGAGGGGAGGCCTCGGACTCGGGATCGGGCACAGACGGGATCGGGGACGAACGCGGGGGAGTGCCGGGACACGCGGAGAAGCCGCGCGGGGAGGCGTGCGGGGCGCTGGCCGGCCGGGGAGGCCGCGCAGGGGTGTGTGGTGCTGGAGCGGGGCGGCCGCAGAGGGGCGCCGGGGCCGCGGGCTGGCGCCGGCTCGGGGGTCGCCGGAACCGCGCGGGATGCGCAGCCGGCTGCTGGGTAGGCAGTGGACCTCTCTGCTGTCCAGCTCCAGTTTTGTTGAATGCTGTGGGGCAGTCCTTCACTTGATAGGTGGCAGATCCACAAGCAAGGCAGTGTCCCAATTTCTTCCTGCAGATCTCTGCGGTATGACCTGGCCTTTTGCAGTAGGCGCAGTTGACCGCCTTTTGTTGGTTGTACTGAGGCGCTTTGTTGGCCGCTGCTGGCTGTTGTTGCTGGGACTGCTGGGGATAGGAGGGCCTATTGTTGTTGTTGCTGTGCCTCTTGTTGTTGCCCTAATAGTTGTTGCTTGACCCTGGATGCTCCCTCTTGGGTCGGGCAGGTGAACTGGCCTCTACATCTTGGGCCACCTTCAACATCTTGTCATAAGTCTTCGCACCGTTAGCAGCTACTAAGGTGCGGATCTCTTCACGTAGTCCGTGCCGGAACTTCTTAGCACGTTCCACAGGGTTGAGGATAGTTTTGAGGATAAAGGGGAGACGGCAAAATTACATAATGATTTAATTGATGAGATTAATTAATGATTATATTATTGTGGATAGCTGAAGTCCAACCTCACTGGACTGACGCCGGACCGTGTTCACTAGAACACATATTGCCTCCAACCCCAACCGGCCACGGGACGCTACCTTTCTCAAAACACTTTTAGTGATTGTAGTTGTCATCAATTGCTTCATCGACATTTACTGTTCTTGTCTCATATTTGTTTCATACAAAATATAAATATTGTTCAAAACTATTTTATTGCATCATTTTAATTATCATTAAAATGCTGGAATTGGATATATGTTCTTGCTCCCTCCTGACTGGAGATTAACATTTTAGGTGATTACGGTGACGACGAGGCGTATGACACATATTATGGTCCGGACCAGAGTACTGAAGGTCTAGCTGAACCTAGCCAGGAGGCCGATGTTTAGTTGTTTCCCTTTTAAATTCCAAGTTGTAATAATCAGGGTTGAAGTAATAACCCTGGACCATGTTTTGCTTGATAATTGCTTGTAAAAGAATTTCTCTTTCGGACTTAGCAATAAAATTGAATTTCCTTCATGTATTCTAGATGTCTGTGTGTTACTACGGATTGATACAGCTTACTGCCGCCGTCTCACAACGGTGCAGGCTGGGCATGATCCGACTGGACCCAGATTATTGGGATCGGGTCGTGAAGAATGATTATATTATGTACCTGTCGGCCAAATAATATATACATCGTTATATTTAATTCTAAAATCTAAGTCAGAACCAACCCCCGTAATTCCTCCCCCACTCCCGGATCTGGAAACTACCTCCCCCTCACGTACTTATTCCCACTTCCAGAGAACTTTTTCTCAGAACCTCACATCGTTATATTTTGAGTTTAAAGGGAAAATTTGTTTTAGTAAATTTTAGATTTAAGTATGTAATCAAAGGTATACCTAAAATATAGTAGCTGCTAACCTCATAAACGTTATATTCTAGATGTACATAATTAATGATATGATGTTTAACGTCAGGCTGGTCGTGATAGGAGACAGACTTCATTTTAATTAATGATTATATTATATTATGTTCAAATTGTCAAACAATGAGGACATCTCACTAACGATTATATTTTGAGTGTCACGACCCGATCCCAATAATCTGGGTCCAGTCGGATCATGCCCAGCCTGCACCGTTGTGAGACGGCGGCAGTAAGCTGTATCAATCCGTAGTAACACACAGACATCTAGAATACATGAAGGAAATTCAATTTTATTGCTAAGTCCGAAAGAGAAATTCTTTTACAAGCAATTATCAAGCAAAATATGGTCCAGAGTTATTACTTCAACCCTGATTATTACAACTTGGAATTTAAAGGGAAACAACTAAACATCGGCCTCCTGGCTAGGTTCAGCTAGACCTTCAGTACTCTGGTCCGGACCATAAAATGTGTCATACGCCTCATCGTCACCGTAATCACCTAAAATGTTAATCTCCAGTCAGGAGGGAGCAAGAACATATATCCAATTCCAGCATTTTAATGATAATTAAAATGATGCAATAAAATAGTTTTGAACAATATTTATATTTTGTATGAAACAAATATGAGACAAGAACAGTAAATGTCGATGAAGCAATTGATGACAACTACAATCACTAAAAGTGTTTTGAGAAAAGTAGCGTCCCGTGGCCGGTTGGGGTTGGAGGCAATATGTGTTCTAGTGAACACGGTCCGGCGTCAGTCCAGTGAGGTTGGACTTCAGCTATCCACAATGAGGCAATAAGGGGGCTTTGACCACGGGTGCTAACTTTACTCCCCAGTTCCCAAGGCAATAGTCAATGAGTCAATAAGTCAATCAATCAGTCAATCAGTCGGTTCTGTGAATCAAGTGTCGTCACAATATATCTATATGACATGCAACATATTTAATTACAACTAAAATACAGGTTTGAATTATATGAAACTTGTCTGGATTTGGTTGGTGACGCGAGTGAGATGTCGCGACGGTCTCAACCTTAGTTACAGGAACCTACATTTATTAATAATCTGATTTTAGAATTAAATCAAAGGGGTTTTAATCTGACTTGATTAGTTAACTAAGTTAATGATTTAATCCAACGATCGATTTTTTTAATAATAATTTGTAATAGCAATTTAGTAAAACAAAAACAATTTTAATAATAAAACTTATTTATTATTTTATCGTAGAAAATATTACATTTTATTTTAAGGTAAAATATCGTATTTCTGTTTTTAATAAGGTAAATAAACGGTTTTCTATTTTATTAAAAGAAATAGCATTTATTTATATTTGTTTCGTTTAAACACTAATCTTTGGTAAAAAGAAATAAAGATGCGAATACGCGAAAATTAATGAATACGTTTTAGATATACTTATTTAAAATATTATACTAATATTTTAAAAAATCATTTTGTTTCTAATAAGATAAAATAGGAAAGTACTTAGTTATTTTATAACGATTATAATAAAATAATATCATTTGTTTTAGCAATCAATTTATTTCTAATAAACTAGGCTTAAGGGGAAAAATATTACTTAATTTTATTTTGGTAATATTACAAATCAATTTGTAAGAGAATAATATTTTGGAAAACTTATTTTAAATACTAACGTATTATATTTTGAATACTAAAAATCACTTTAGAAATATATACAAAATAATTACTAATCTACGTAATATTTAATAAGGTTTTTATTATATATATAACTAATATATGTATTGAAGATCGTTATATCAAATCGTTAATTAATTAACAAACCAATAACTAAACTAACATTAATCTACTTAATTAACTTTAAACCTATCAATTTCTAAGCTATCCCGGGATTGACAGAGCTTTATTCTGTCAGTCCCGGTCGGACAGGAGAATGGATTTGAAAGGAACAGTACGTTCTGATAGTGGCACCTACCGGGAAGTTGATGGAGGAGCACCGAGGGGAGGCCTCGGACTCGGGATCGGGCACAGACGGGATCGGGGACGAACGCGGGGGAGTGCCGGGACACGCGGAGAAGCCGCGCGGGGAGGCGTGCGGGGCGCTGGCCGGCCGGGGAGGCCGCGCAGGGGTGTGTGGTGCTGGAGCGGGGCGGCCGCAGAGGGGCGCCGGGGCCGCGGGCTGGCGCCGGCTCGGGGGTCGCCGGAACCGCGCGGGATGCGCAGCCGGCTGCTGGGTAGGCAGTGGACCTCTCTGCTGTCCAGCTCCAGTTTTGTTGAATGCTGTGGGGCAGTCCTTCACTTGATAGGTGGCAGATCCACAAGCAAGGCAGTGTCCCAATTTCTTCCTGCAGATCTCTGCGGTATGACCTGGCCTTTTGCAGTAGGCGCAGTTGACCGCCTTTTGTTGGTTGTACTGAGGCGCTTTGTTGGCCGCTGCTGGCTGTTGTTGCTGGGACTGCTGGGGATAGGAGGGCCTATTGTTGTTGTTGCTGTGCCTCTTGTTGTTGCCCTAATAGTTGTTGCTTGACCCTGGATGCTCCCTCTTGGGTCGGGCAGGTGAACTGGCCTCTACATCTTGGGCCACCTTCAACATCTTGTCATAAGTCTTCGCACCGTTAGCAGCTACTAAGGTGCGGATCTCTTCACGTAGTCCGTGCCGGAACTTCTTAGCACGTTCCACAGGGTTGAGGATAGTTTTGAGGATAAAGGGGAGACGGCAAAATTACATAATGATTTAATTGATGAGATTAATTAATGATTATATTATTGTGGATAGCTGAAGTCCAACCTCACTGGACTGACGCCGGACCGTGTTCACTAGAACACATATTGCCTCCAACCCCAACCGGCCACGGGACGCTACCTTTCTCAAAACACTTTTAGTGATTGTAGTTGTCATCAATTGCTTCATCGACATTTACTGTTCTTGTCTCATATTTGTTTCATACAAAATATAAATATTGTTCAAAACTATTTTATTGCATCATTTTAATTATCATTAAAATGCTGGAATTGGATATATGTTCTTGCTCCCTCCTGACTGGAGATTAACATTTTAGGTGATTACGGTGACGACGAGGCGTATGACACATATTATGGTCCGGACCAGAGTACTGAAGGTCTAGCTGAACCTAGCCAGGAGGCCGATGTTTAGTTGTTTCCCTTTTAAATTCCAAGTTGTAATAATCAGGGTTGAAGTAATAACCCTGGACCATGTTTTGCTTGATAATTGCTTGTAAAAGAATTTCTCTTTCGGACTTAGCAATAAAATTGAATTTCCTTCATGTATTCTAGATGTCTGTGTGTTACTACGGATTGATACAGCTTACTGCCGCCGTCTCACAACGGTGCAGGCTGGGCATGATCCGACTGGACCCAGATTATTGGGATCGGGTCGTGAAGAATGATTATATTATGTACCTGTCGGCCAAATAATATATACATCGTTATATTTAATTCTAAAATCTAAGTCAGAACCAACCCCCGTAATTCCTCCCCCACTCCCGGATCTGGAAACTACCTCCCCCTCACGTACTTATTCCCACTTCCAGAGAACTTTTTCTCAGAACCTCACATCGTTATATTTTGAGTTTAAAGGGAAAATTTGTTTTAGTAAATTTTAGATTTAAGTATGTAATCAAAGGTATACCTAAAATATAGTAGCTGCTAACCTCATAAACGTTATATTCTAGATGTACATAATTAATGATATGATGTTTAACGTCAGGCTGGTCGTGATAGGAGACAGACTTCATTTTAATTAATGATTATATTATATTATGTTCAAATTGTCAAACAATGAGGACATCTCACTAACGATTATATTTTGAGTGTCACGACCCGATCCCAATAATCTGGGTCCAGTCGGATCATGCCCAGCCTGCACCGTTGTGAGACGGCGGCAGTAAGCTGTATCAATCCGTAGTAACACACAGACATCTAGAATACATGAAGGAAATTCAATTTTATTGCTAAGTCCGAAAGAGAAATTCTTTTACAAGCAATTATCAAGCAAAATATGGTCCAGAGTTATTACTTCAACCCTGATTATTACAACTTGGAATTTAAAGGGAAACAACTAAACATCGGCCTCCTGGCTAGGTTCAGCTAGACCTTCAGTACTCTGGTCCGGACCATAAAATGTGTCATACGCCTCATCGTCACCGTAATCACCTAAAATGTTAATCTCCAGTCAGGAGGGAGCAAGAACATATATCCAATTCCAGCATTTTAATGATAATTAAAATGATGCAATAAAATAGTTTTGAACAATATTTATATTTTGTATGAAACAAATATGAGACAAGAACAGTAAATGTCGATGAAGCAATTGATGACAACTACAATCACTAAAAGTGTTTTGAGAAAAGTAGCGTCCCGTGGCCGGTTGGGGTTGGAGGCAATATGTGTTCTAGTGAACACGGTCCGGCGTCAGTCCAGTGAGGTTGGACTTCAGCTATCCACAATGAGGCAATAAGGGGGCTTTGACCACGGGTGCTAACTTTACTCCCCAGTTCCCAAGGCAATAATCAATGAGTCAATAAGTCAATCAATCAGTCAATCAGTCGGTTATGTGAATCAAGTGTCGTCACAATATATCTATATGACATGCAACATATTTAATTACAACTAAAATACAGGTTTGAATTATATGAAACTTGCCTGGATTTGGTTGGTGACGCGAGTGAGATGTCGCGACGGTCTCAACCTTAGTTACAGGAACCTACATTTATTAATAATCTGATTTTAGAATTAAATCAAAGGGGTTTTAATCTGACTTGATTAGTTAACTAAGTTAATGATTTAATCCAACGATCGATTTTTTTAATAATAATTTGTAATAGCAATTTAGTAAAACAAAAACAATTTTAATAATAAAACTTATTTATTATTTTATCGTAGAAAATATTACATTTTATTTTAAGGTAAAATATCGTATTTCTGTTTTTAATAAGGTAAATAAACGGTTTTCTATTTTATTAAAAGAAATAGCATTTATTTATATTTGTTTCGTTTAAACACTAATCTTTGGTAAAAAGAAATAAAGATGCGAATACGCGAAAATTAATGAATACGTTTTAGATATACTTATTTAAAATATTATACTAATATTTTAAAAAATTATTTTGTTTCTAATAAGATAAAATAGGAAAGTACTTAGTTATTTTATAACGATTATAATAAAATAATATCATTTGTTTTAGCAATCAATTTATTTCTAAGAAACTAGGCTTAAGGGGAAAAATATTACTTAATTTTATTTTGGTAATATTACAAATCAATTTGTAAGAGAATAATATTTTGGAAAACTTATTTTAAATACTAACGTATTATATTTTGAATACAAAAAAATCATTTTAGAAATATATACAAAATAATTACTAATCTACGTAATATTTAATAAGGTTTTTATTATATATATAACTAATATATGTATTGAAGATCGTTATATCAAATCGTTAATTAATTAACAAACCAATAACTAAACTAACATTAATCTACTTAATTAACTTTAAACCTATCAATTTCTAAGCTATCCCGGGATTGACAGGGCTTTATTCTGTCAGTCCCGGTCGGACAGGAGAATGGTTTTTGAAGGAACAGTACGTTCTGATAGTGGCACCTACCGGGAAGTTGATGGAGGAGCACCGAGGGGAGGCCTCGGACTCGGGATCGGGCACAGACGGGATCGGGGACGGACGCGGGGGAGTGCCGGGACACGCGGAGAAGCCGCGCGGGGAGGCGCGCGGGGCGCTGGCCGGCCGGGGAGGCCGCGCAGGGGTGTGTGGTGCTGGAGCGGAGCGGCCGCAGAGGGGCGCCGGGGCCGCGGGCTGGCGCCGGCTCGGGGGTCACCGGAACCGCGCGGGATGCGCAGCCGGCTGCTGGCCGAAGGGGGTGCTCGCGCGGGGATGGCCGGTCGGGGTGAGAAGGAGGAGGGAGGAAGAAGAAGAAGAGGAAGAAAATGTGAGGTTCTGAGAAAAAGTTCTCTAGGAGTGGGAATAAGTACGTGAGGGGGAGGTAGTTTCCAGATCCGGGAGTGGGGGAGGAATTACGGGGGTTGGTTCTGACTTAGTCTAGTGGGTATGGGTTTGGATATTGGGCTTTGGGTTTAAAAAGAAAAGGATTTTTAATATAACTTATGGGTTTTACAACCTTCCCTCCTTAAAGAATTTCGTCCTCGAAATTAACTACAATTGAAGGGAAAACAAGGGTAAACATACCTTAAAACAGATGAGGGTACTTCTGCCTCATCTCAGCCTCTCGTTCCCAGGTGGATTCGCCTGGGGAGTGGTGAAGCCACTGAACCTTGACCAGTGGAATCACGATGTTCCGCAACTGCTTCTCCATACGGTCTACGATCCTTACTGGCTGCTCTGGTACTGTAAGACTTGGTCCAATCTCCAACTCTGAATGATCCAGGATGTGGCTCGGGTCCGGAATGTAACGCCTCAGCTGCGATACATGGAAGACGTTGTGCACGCCTTCAAGATTAGGTGGTAACGCCACTCTGTATGCCACCTCTCCAACTCTGCTCAATATCTCGAATGGGCCGATATACCTGGGACTCAGTTTCCCAGCTCTGCGAAAACGGATAGTTCCTCTGGTGGGGGAGATCTTGACGAAGACACTATCACCTGCTTCGAACTCCACAAGTTGGCGACGGCTGTCCGCCCAATGCTTCTGACGATCTTGAGCCACCCGAAGTCTGTCTCTGATCACCTTGACTTTTTCAGCCGCATCTGTAATCATCTCAGGTCCCAGCATGACTCGTTCTCCTACGTCGTCCCAAGCCAAGGGAGTGCGGCAACGACGTCCATACAGAGCCTCAAAAGGAGTCATGCCGATGCTGGCCTGGTAGCTGTTGTTGTAAGCAAACTCTACCAAGTGTAGGTGGTCCTCCCATGACCCTCCAAAATCCAGGACGCAAGATCTCAGCATATCCTCTAACGTCTGGATGGTTCTCTCTGACTGTCCGTCGGTCTGTGGGTGATATGCAGTGCTGAACTTCAGTTGGGTCCCCAGACTCTCTTGCAAGCTCTTCCAGAAGTGAGAAGTAAAGCGGCTGTCTCGGTCTGATACAATGCTCACAGGAACTCCATGTATCCGGACGATTTGCCTCATGTATAGGGCAGCTAACTTCTCGGTGGATAAACCAACCTTGAAGGGAATGAAGTGGGCAGACTTAGTCAATCTGTCTACGATCACCCAAATAGCGTCCTTCCCTCCTTGGGATCGAGGCAATCCTGACACAAAATCCATAGTGATGTGCTCCCATTTCCATTCTGGAATGGGCAGCGGCTGAAGAAGTCCTGCTGGTCTTTGTCTATCTGCTTTCACCTGCTGGCAGATCAAGCATCTGGCAACGAATTTTGAGACATCCTTCTTCATTCCATACCAACATACGTGCTCCCGTATATCTCGGTACATCTTATTTGCTCCAGGGTGGATGGAATACTGTGAGTGATGAGCTTCCTGCATCAGCTGTTCCCTCGAATCACCAGCAGGTACACAAAGTCTGGTGCCATTCCTCAGTGTTCCGCCGTCTGAAATAGAGAATCCCTCCAGTGTGCCAGCTAACACCTGGTCCCTGAGCTTGCACAATGCTCCGTCCTCGAATTGAGTCTCCTTGATTTTGTCCATCAAGCTAGACTGCACTTGCAAATGCATCATGGGGAAGTCGGCGCCGGGTACTATTGCTTCCCGTCCAAGCTTCTTCATTTCTTCTGCAGGCAATACGAGTTCTAGTCCCAGCTTCTCCATGTCCTCCAGTAGGTACCGGTCTGTCGTCAAGAACATCGCCATCGGATATCGACTAAGTGCGTCGGCGACCACATTAGCCTTTCCGGGATGGTACTGCAGGCTGATATCAAAGTCCTTCATGAGCTCCAACCATCGTCTCTGACGCATGTTGAGCTCCTTCTGTGTAAAGACATACTTGAGACTTTTGTGGTCCGTGTATATCTCTACTCTTTCGCCGTACAGGTAGTGCTTCCACAGCTTCAAGGCGAAGATGACTGCTGCTAGCTCCAGGTCATGCGTCGGGTAGTTCTTCTCATGAGTCCGTAATTGCCGGGAAGCATAAGCAATTACCTTTCCATGTTGCTGGAGCACACATCCTAATCCTTTGCCGGACGCGTCGCTATAAATTGAGAATCCTCCTGATCCTGAGGGTAGCGACAAGATCGGTGCTGTTGTTAGCCTTCTCTTCAGCTCTTCAAATGACGCCTGGCACGCTTCGGTCCAGACGAACTCTTCATTCTTCCTGGTTAGCTTGGTCATGGGCTCAGCAATCCTTGCAAAGTCCTTCACGAATTTCCTGTAATATCCAGCTAAGCCCAAGAAGCTTCTGATCTCTGCAACTGAACTGGGGGTATTCCATGTCTCCACGGCAGCTATCTTCTTGGGGTCCACTGATATGCCTTCTCCTGTGACAACGTGGCCGAGAAAGTCCACCTTGTCTAAGAAGAATTCACACTTGGACAGTTTTCCATATAGCTTCTCCTTTCTGAGGGTTTCCAAAACTATCCTCAAATGCTGCTCGTGTTCTTCCTTGGTCTTCGAATAGATCAGAATGTCGTCAATGAAGACAACGACAAACTGGTCCAGGTATTTGTGGAAGACCTTGTTCATGAGATTCATGAACACTGCTGGGGCATTTGTAAGACCAAAGGGCATGACCAAGAATTCAAATTGTCCATACTTGGTGTTGAATGCCATCTTTGGAATGTCTTCCTTCCTCACCTTGATTTGATGGTAACCCGATCTGAGGTCTATCTTCGAGAAAACCTTAGCTCCACTCAGCTGGTCGAAGAGGTCGTCGATCCGGGGCAGCGGGTACTTGTTCTTGATAGTGATGTTGTTCAATGCCCGGTAGTCTATGCACATTCTGACTGTCCCATCCTTCTTGGGTACAAACAAGACTGGTGCACCCCAGGATGAGGCACCGGTCCTGATGAATCCTTGCGCTTGCGCCTGGAGCTCGTCAATCTGGTCTTTCATCTCCTTGGACTCCTTGGGATTCACTCGGTAGCAGCGTTGGGTGATTGGTGCTGCGCCTGGTACAAGATCGATCGAGAATTCCACATCTCGATCAGGGGGTAGCCCTGGAAGATTGTCTGGGAAGACGTCTATAAATTCTGCTATGAGAGGATGAGGGGGTCCGGTTTCTTCAGTGATGGATGTGTAGGACACACACTCCACGCCTTCAGGTGCTCGAATCACTTTGAGTTTAGGTCCTCCAGGTGGGTCTAGAGTTACACAGCCTTCTCGACAGTCTATCAGAGCATGATGCTGACTAAGCCAATCCATGCCCAAGACTACGTCATAGTTTGGCAGAGGCATTATTAGGAACTGAGTCTGAAACTCATGTTCTGAGATAGTGACTGGGCAGCTACAAGTCTCACTAATGGGTATTGGTCCTCCGCCAGTCATAACTCTACAAATCATCTTACTTATGCCAGTAACTAGATGGTGTGCAGAAATGAAGTTTGCAGATATAAAACTGTGTGATGCTCCAGAATCAAATAATGCTAAGGCAGGGTGCGAATGAAGTAGAATGGAACCTGCGATGACATCTCCTTCTGTCTCGGGTTCAGCTTCTGGCTCTTCCACAGCCAAGGCAAAAGCTTGCCCGGCTCTGTGCTGGTTGTAGCGCTGCTGCTGGGTAGGCAGTGGACCTCTCTGCTGTCCAGCTCCAGTTTTGTTGAATGCTGTGGGGCAGTCCTTCACTTGATGGGTGGCAGATCCACAAGCAAGGCAGTGTCCCAATTTCTTCCTGCAGATCTCTGCGGTATGACCTGGCCTTTTGCAGTAGGCGCAGTTGACCGCCTTTTGTTGGTTGTACTGAGGCGCTTTGTTGGCCGCTGCTGGCTGTTGTTGCTGGGACTGCTGGGGATAGGAGGGCCTATTGTTGTTGTTGCTGTGCCTCTTGTTGTTGCCCTGATAGTTGTTGCTTGACCCTGGATGCTCCCTCTTGGGTCGGGCAGGTGAACTGGCCTCTACATCTTGGGCCACCTTCAACATCTTGTCATAAGTCTTCGCACCGTTAGCAGCTACTAAGGTGCGGATCTCTTCACGTAGTCCGTGCCGGAAATTCTTAGCACGTTCCACAGGGTTGTCCACCAGGTGACTTGCAAACCTGCCAAGCCTGTTGAACTCAGCCGCATATTCTTCAATTGTGCGGTCTCCTTGCTTCAGATCTTGAAACTGTCCTCCCATAGCTTCGAGGGCAGCCTCTGGAAAGAACTTCCGCTTGAATTGCTTCTTGAATAGCCGCCAGGAAATCCCTCCAGCTCGAAATCTTGGCTCGTTGCGGTACCAAATGTTAGCCAAATCTCTCAGCTGGAGTGCTACGGCCTCAACCATGAGGTCGTCTGGGAGTCGAGCGACGCTGAGGAGTCGCTCCATATCATCTAGCCACTCGTCTGCGTAGATGATGCCTTCGGTCCCCTTGAAGGGACGCGGGTCCAACTTCTTAAAATTTTCCACAGTTCCAACCTTTACCTTGGCAGGCTTCTGTTCTGACTGGGATGTTCCTAGCGCTGCCATGGCTACATTATGGGCGTTCTCCATGCCCTCTTTCATAATCGCGGTCTGCTCGCGATTTGCTTCAGCTTGGACCCTCTGGGCTTCAAGAACTCGTAGCAGGCCTACGAGTTCAGCGGGGTCCACTGGCACAGGTGGTGCAACAGGAGGAGTCACATCGGCTGGAATTGATGTGGTCCTGGGAGGAATGGGTGGGGCTGCATGCACTACTGAAGTGTAGGCAGCGCGGGGAGCTCTTGCAGCATGGGGGCGATCTGTGAGCTGCAACGGAGAGGGGTCGGACTGAGCTTGAGTTGGGGTGTGCTCAGAAGACGAAACCTCTTCTTCGGCTGGGCCGGAACGGGTTGTCTTTCCTCGTGCCATCTTCTGGAAGGTTTAGGAAGCAAGCATAAGCAAGGTAACCTATGTTCTATAAGCAAGCAAAAATAATTGTATATATGTATAGATAGAAGAATTTTGGTCTTATGATGTGACAGATTGAAATTTTCTCAAGAATTCTAAGTGTTCTAATTGTTTCTAGACTTCACGTTATTAGTTTAAGACCAAAAGTCTTCTATCTATACATATATACAATTATTTTTGCTTGCTTATAGAACATAGGTTACCTTGCTTATGCTTGCTTCCTAAACCTTCCAGAAGATGGCACGAGGAAAGACAACCCGTTCCGGCCCAGCCGAAGAAGAGGCTTCGTCTTCTGAGCACACCCCAACTCAAGCTCAGTCCGACCCCTCTCCGTTGCAGCTCACAGATCGCCCCCATGCTGCAAGAACTCCCCGCGCTGCCTACACTTCAGTAGTGCATGCAGCCCCACCCATTCCTCCCAGGACCACATCAATTCCAGCCGATGTGACTCCTCCTGTTGCACCACCTGTGCCAGTGGACCCCGTTGAACTCGTAGGCCTGCTACGAGGAGTTCTTGAAGCCCAGAGGGTCCAAGCTGAAGCAAATCGCGAGCAGACCGCGATTATGAAAGAGGGCATGGAGAACGCCCATAATGTAGCCATGGCAGCGCTAGGAACATCCCAGTCAGAACAGAAGCCTGCCAAGGTAAAGGTTGGAACTGTGGAAAATTTTAAGAAGTTGGACCCGCGTCCCTTCAAGGGGACCGAAGGCATCATCTACGCAGACGAGTGGCTAGATGATATGGAGCGACTCCTCAGCGTCGCTCGACTCCCAGACGACCTCGTGGTTGAGGCCGTAGCACTCCAGCTGAGAGATTTGGCTAACATTTGGTACCGCAACGAGCCAAGATTTCGAGCTGGAGGGATTTCCTGGCGGCTATTCAAGAAGCAGTTCAAGCGGAAGTTCTTTCCAGAGGCTGCCCTCGAAGCTATGGGAGGACAGTTTCAAGATCTGAAGCAAGGAGACCGCACAATTGAAGAATATGTGGCTGAGTTCAACAGGCTTGGCAGGTTTGCAAGTCACCTGGTGGACAACCCTGTGGAACGTGCTAAGAAGTTCCGGCACGGACTACGTGAAGAGATCCGCACCTTAGTAGCTGCTAACGGTGCGAAGACTTATGACAAGATGTTGAAGGTGGCCCAAGATGTAGAGGCCAGTTCACCTGCCCGACCCAAGAGGGAGCATCCAGGGTCAAGCAACAACTATCAGGGCAACAACAAGAGGCACAGCAACAACAACAATAGGCCCTCCTATCCCCAGCAGTCCCAGCAACAACAGCCAGCAGCGGCCAACAAAGCGCCTCAGTACAACCAACAAAAGGCGGTCAACTGCGCCTACTGCAAAAGGCCAGGTCATACCGCAGAGATCTGCAGGAAGAAATTGGGACACTGCCTTGCTTGTGGATCTGCCACCCATCAAGTGAAGGACTGCCCCACAGCATTCAACAAAACTGGAGCTGGACAGCAGAGAGGTCCACTGCCTACCCAGCAGCAGCGCTACAACCAGCACAGAGCCGGGCAAGCTTTTGCCTTGGCTGTGGAAGAGCCAGAAGCTGAACCCGAGACAGAAGGAGATGTCATCGCAGGTTCCATTCTACTTCATTCGCACCCTGCCTTAGCATTATTTGATTCTGGAGCATCACACAGTTTTATATCTGCAAACTTCATTTCTGCACACCATCTAGTTACTGGCATAAGTAAGATGATTTGTAGAGTTATGACTGGCGGAGGACCAATACCCATTAGTGAGACTTGTAGCTGCCCAGTCACTATCTCAGAACATGAGTTTCAGACTCAGTTCCTAATAATGCCTCTGCCAAACTATGACGTAGTCTTGGGCATGGATTGGCTTAGTCAGCATCATGCTCTGATAGACTGTCGAGAAGGCTGCGTAACTCTAGACCCACCTGGAGGACCTAAACTCAAAGTGATTCGAGCACCTGAAGGCGTGGAGTGTGTGTCCTACACATCCATCACTGAAGAAACCGGACCCCCTCATCCTCTCATAGCAGAATTTATAGACGTCTTCCCAGACAATCTTCCAGGGCTACCCCCTGATCGAGATGTGGAATTCTCGATCGATCTTGTACCAGGCGCAGCACCAATCTCCCAACGCTGCTACCGAGTGAATCCCAAGGAGTCCAAGGAGATGAAAGACCAGATTGACGAGCTCCAGGCGCAAGGATTCATCAGGACCGGTGCCTCATCCTGGGGTGCACCAGTCTTGTTTGTACCCAAGAAGGATGGGACAGTCAGAATGTGCATAGACTACC
Source organism: Iris macrosiphon (assembly GCA_036927795.1). Lineage (NCBI taxonomy): Eukaryota > Viridiplantae > Streptophyta > Magnoliopsida > Asparagales > Iridaceae > Iris > Iris macrosiphon. The sequence continues at coordinate 202,372,539 of JAYESA010000008.1, forward strand.
GGGCATTGAACAACATCACTATCAAGAACAAGTACCCGCTGCCCCGGATCGACGACCTCTTCGACCAGCTGAGTGGAGCTAAGGTTTTCTCGAAGATAGACCTCAGATCGGGTTACCATCAAATCAAGGTGAGGAAGGAAGACATTCCAAAGACGGCATTCAACACCAAGTATGGACAATTTGAATTCTTGGTCATGCCCTTTGGTCTTACAAATGCCCCAGCAGTGTTCATGAATCTCATGAACAAGGTCTTCCACAAATACCTGGACCAGTTTGTCGTTGTCTTCATTGACGACATTCTGATCTATTCGAAGACCAAGGAAGAACACGAGCAGCATTTGAGGATAGTTTTGGAAACCCTCAGAAAGGAGAAGCTATATGGAAAACTGTCCAAGTGTGAATTCTTCTTAGACAAGGTGGACTTTCTCGGCCACGTTGTCACAGGAGAAGGCATATCAGTGGACCCCAAGAAGATAGCTGCCGTGGAGACATGGAATACCCCCAGTTCAGTTGCAGAGATCAGAAGCTTCTTGGGCTTAGCTGGATATTACAGGAAATTCGTGAAGGACTTTGCAAGGATTGCTGAGCCCATGACCAAGCTAACCAGGAAGAATGAAGAGTTCGTCTGGACCGAAGCGTGCCAGGCGTCATTTGAAGAGCTGAAGAGAAGGCTAACAACAGCACCGATCTTGTCGCTACCCTCAGGATCAGGAGGATTCTCAATTTATAGCGACGCGTCCGGCAAAGGATTAGGATGTGTGCTCCAGCAACATGGAAAGGTAATTGCTTATGCTTCCCGGCAATTACGGACTCATGAGAAGAACTACCCGACGCATGACCTGGAGCTAGCAGCAGTCATCTTCGCCTTGAAGCTGTGGAAGCACTACCTGTACGGCGAAAGAGTAGAGATATACACGGACCACAAAAGTCTCAAGTATGTCTTTACACAGAAGGAGCTCAACATGCGTCAGAGACGATGGTTGGAGCTCATGAAGGACTTTGATATCAGCCTGCAGTACCATCCCGGAAAGGCTAATGTGGTCGCCGACGCACTTAGTCGATATCCGATGGCGATGTTCTTGACGACAGACCGGTACCTACTGGAGGACATGGAGAAGCTGGGACTAGAACTCGTATTGCCTGCAGAAGAAATGAAGAAGCTTGGACGGGAAGCAATAGTACCCGGCGCCGACTTCCCCATGATGCATTTGCAAGTGCAGTCTAGCTTGATGGACAAAATCAAGGAGACTCAATTCGAGGACGGAGCATTGTGCAAGCTCAGGGACCAGGTGTTAGCTGGCACACTGGAGGGATTCTCTATTTCAGACGGCGGAACACTGAGGAATGGCACCAGACTTTGTGTACCTGCTGGTGATTCGAGGGAACAGCTGATGCAGGAAGCTCATCACTCACAGTATTCCATCCACCCTGGAGCAAATAAGATGTACCGAGATATACGGGAGCACGTATGTTGGTATGGAATGAAGAAGGATGTCTCAAAATTCGTTGCCAGATGCTTGATCTGCCAGCAGGTGAAAGCAGATAGACAAAGACCAGCGGGACTTCTTCAGCCGCTGCCCATTCCAGAATGGAAATGGGAGCACATCACTATGGATTTTGTGTCAGGATTGCCTCGATCCCAAGGAGGGAAGGACGCTATTTGGGTGATCGTAGACAGATTGACTAAGTCTGCCCACTTCATTCCCTTCAAGGTTGGTTTATCCACCGAGAAGTTAGCTGCCCTATACATGAGGCAAATCGTCCGGATACATGGAGTTCCTGTGAGCATTGTATCAGACCGAGACAGCCGCTTTACTTCTCACTTCTGGAAGAGCTTGCAAGAGAGTCTGGGGACCCAACTGAAGTTCAGCACTGCATATCACCCACAGACCGACGGACAGTCAGAGAGAACCATCCAGACGTTAGAGGATATGCTGAGATCTTGCGTCCTGGATTTTGGAGGGTCATGGGAGGACCACCTACACTTGGTAGAGTTTGCTTACAACAACAGCTACCAGGCCAGCATCGGCATGACTCCTTTTGAGGCTCTGTATGGACGTCGTTGCCGCACTCCCTTGGCTTGGGACGACGTAGGAGAACGAGTCATGCTGGGACCTGAGATGATTACAGATGCGGCTGAAAAAGTCAAGGTGATCAGAGACAGACTTCGGGTGGCTCAAGATCGTCAGAAGCATTGGGCGGACAGCCGTCGCCGACTTGTGGAGTTCGAAGCAGGTGATAGTGTCTTCGTCAAGATCTCCCCCACCAGAGGAACTATCCGTTTTCGCAGAGCTGGGAAACTGAGTCCCAGGTATATCGGCCCATTCGAGATATTGAGCAGAGTTGGAGAGGTGGCATACAGAGTGGCGTTACCACCTAATCTTGAAGGCGTGCACAACGTCTTCCATGTATCGCAGCTAAGGCGTTACATTCCGGACCCGAGCCACATCCTGGATCATTCAGAGTTGGAGATTGGACCAAGTCTTACAGTACCAGAGCAGCCAGTAAGGATCGTAGACCGTATGGAGAAGCAGTTGCGGAACATCGTGATTCCACTGGTCAAGGTTCAGTGGCTTCACCACTCCCCAGGCGAATCCACCTGGGAACGAGAGGCTGAGATGAGGCAGAAGTACCCTCATCTGTTTTAAGGTATGTTTACCCTTGTTTTTCCTTCAATTGTAGTTAATTTCGAGGACGAAATTCTTTAAGGAGGGAAGGTTGTAAAACCCATAAGTTATATTAAAAACCCTTTTCTTTTTAAACCCAAAGCCCAATATCCAAACCCATACCCACTAGACTAAGTCAGAACCAACCCCCGTAATTCCTCCCCCACTCCCGGATCTGGAAACTACCTCCCCCTCACGTACTTATTCCCACTCCCAGAGAACTTTTTCTCAGAACCTCACATTTTCTTCCTCTTCTTCTTCTTGCTCCCTCCTGACTGGAGATTAACATTTTAGGTGATTACGGTGACGACGAGGCGTATGACACATTTTATGGTCCGGACCAGAGTACTGAAGGTCTAGCTGAACCTAGCCAGGAGGCCGATGTTTAGTTGTTTCCCTTTAAATTCCAAGTTGTAATAATCAGGGTTGAAGTAATAACCCTGGACCATGTTTTGCTTGATAATTGCTTGTAAAAGAATTTCTCTTTCGGACTTAGCAATAAAATTGAATTTCCTTCATGTATTCTAGATGTCTGTGTGTTACTACGGATTGATACAGCTTACTGCCGCCGTCTCACAACGGTGCAGGCTGGGCATGATCCGACTGGACCCAGATTATTGGGATCGGGTCGTGACAGACCCCCCTGTCGCCTGCTCCCCGCCAGATCCCGATCCCGCCACACCACCACAACACCATTCGCCAAATCCCCCCTATCCTGTATCACGTCCCAGTACCGGAATACGGAGACGGACATAGCCAGCTACCCCGTACAAGGTACTATACGTCGTACGACGATCACGGCTGTAATAAGACAAGGGGGTGCATGCTACAATCAAGTCTCATATGGTCAAGAACTTATATGTCTCAATCATTCAAATAAGAAACAGTAAACATAGAACATATATGATAAAGCAATAAGACGTCCCAAACGCTTTCTCAAAATTGTTCTAGAGACCAGCTGTGCAAAATAAGAAGCTGACAGAGTATCAAAAGTACATGACAGTGATCAGCTGCAGTCTGATTTAATACAATCATGCAAGAAGACTAATGTCCAGACGTGCCAGCTAACAGGTGCCGGTGGAACGCCTAAAAGAAGTAAATGTACAATGACGAGCATGGAAGAAAAAACTCACTTATTATCCTCTGCGACCATATTCCTGGTACGCGCCATGAGTTGGGGGATAATAGCTGGATCCTCGGGTGCTGGCTCGAAACATGGTCATGCAAAACCAGTGGGATTAGACCGCAAATAGCAAGTACCACAAAGGAAGCACGAAATGGAAAAACAAAAATCCAAGAAATAATTATATAATAATACATAGGTCCAGTGTCGTAACTTAGGTCCATAGCATATCCTAGCGCAAAGGTCCAACCCTACAACCAAACAAGGACAAGGGTTGAACCATCATACTATGATAGTCTTTTTCCCTAGGCTACTAACCGAATAATACAATCACAACTAAGTCCATTTTCTTATATCGGTCAATCACTTGTACGGCTTGCTATTTGGTGGAGTCTGAGGTTATCTCAGAAATAATGCATAATAGGTATCCTCATATCACGTCAGTGCCGAACATGAGCTAACCGAGCCAAATAAAGAATATGTAGGCACTTGCAGGATTAGCGGTTCCAATGCTCCTATAGTGAAACAGTGGCTCGGCATATTTATAATAGATCAGATACTGCACTACACTCAGACAGATGATATACACTATCTGTGGTGGCCAGCCCACAGCGCACTAGAATGAATCTCTGTGGAAAGGTTCGTTGGCATGATCTCGGGATACCGTTCCCTCCAAATGTTACTACCACTTTTAGTTACCTAATTAGCCCTATATTGTGTTTGAAATCTCAAGGCGTGGTCACATGAGAATTTTTCTTAAGATGTCGTACAAGTACGGATACGCTAGATACGAATCCATGAAAGTTCAATCTGGATTCACCCGAGTGTGTATGCAACATTCAATCAATATCCTAGCCACGCTTTGGTAATTGACTCGCTTATTATGTCCGTGTTGGAAAAAAGTAGTATGTATATATCAGTGTAGTCAAAGGCGCGTCTTGCTCCTAGGCACAGGGGGGCAGCGTCTCAGAGCACTCCAAGCGAGGCGCAATTCTTAAGGCGCGCCTAGGTGCGCCTTTTCCGAATGCCTTGGAATAGCTAAGGCGCGCCTTGAAAATCTTGTGAAAAAAATAAATGTTTAGACTATTTTTTTAACTGTTGTACTGTTTTTAGACTGTTTTTTGAACTGGTGTACTTTTTTTTACTGTTTTCTCTCTCACTCAATTCAAAGTGATTGCAACCTAGACATGGGAGAATTTGAAGCACACATGTTTATCAATATAGAAATCCGATGTGAATATATATATATAATTTTTGTGTCTCGCGTCGCTCGGGCGATTTGGACCCTTTGCGCCTCGAGTGTGCCTTGCGCCTCGAGTGTGCCTTACGCCTTTGACTACCTTGGTATATATAATATCACGCATTCAGGAGATTTGGAGGCATTCTCGATGCACAACCCAAATATAAATTACTTAACACGTGATACGGTATGTCGCACCTCGGTGCACATCCTATCATATACACTTTCAGGCAATAATTTATATCAACACAGATACAGTATTCGAGTCCAATTACCAATTATATATTGGGTCACATGAATCAAGATCACATTGTAATACGAAGCTTATGTCATGTACATAGTCGGTTAGTCACTATCCACTTAGTCTGGCTCATATTGAAATCTCAGTTTAACTCATGCCATGTTCATAGCCAATCTTAGCTCATGGTCATGTCTGGCACGAGGTCTGGTTACTAAATCCATTCTTCCTTAGAATCATAACACTATCATTAACTCAAATATAAATCATAAAAGAAATAAGAAAATATTTGATCAAACAATCAAGGCCGCATGGGTCTTTAGGCCGCATATGAAGTCCTGGCCGTATGTGTCTCTAGGCCGCAGGAAAAATCTTGGCCGCATATGAAGTCTGAGTCGCATGGACCATTTGGCTTCATGTGAAGTCTGGGTCGCATGTGAAGACTGGGTCGCATGCTCAGGGTTAAAGTTTACTCCTTGGGACAAATGTTGAAGTGACGGCCAATAAATGAAGTATCAATGATGTGACATAGAGTGAATGATGTGACCGATGTAATAATGCAATAAAGTGTCAGAGAAAAAGGACAAAGTCATAAAAATATGTGCCAATGGTTCAGAGTCATGCGTCCAAGAAAGGTGGCCGCATGCTCTGCTTGCTGCATATGAATCATGCCGCATGGATTGCCTCTTGGATTTAGCGAATTTCTCATTCGTTCAGCAAGTTAAAACACAAGAATCTCAAGAACACTTGTGCAAAATAAGCAGTCATGCGTCCAACAAGATGGACGCATGCTGGTCAGTATATGAGGCACAGAGTTCAGGCCGCATAGCCCTCAGGCCACAAAGCACTCTCTGCCGCATATAATGTTGGCCGCATGGGCACTTCGTCTTCTCTAACAGCAAATTCGGCCATGACGGAAGCTCCAAAAAACCAAAAATTTATTTCGACCATAAAATTCTTATTTTAAGTCCAAATCAAGTGAACCAAAAGCCAAAACGCTTGAAATTGAAAGCTCTATCATGTAGCAAAAACTGGGGTTTTCAAAAATACATGTTAAATAGATCAAAACCAAAAAAAACTTATGAAGCCAAAAAAAACCGTAAGTTAAAAATGTAGATCTGCACTAATCCATCCACCAAATCCGAAAACTCCAAGTTCTAAAGTGTCTAAAATAATGCAAAGAACATAATAATCAATTAAATGGAGGGTTTCTCCATTTCTCATGCAAGATGTACTTGCCTATGGAAAGGGGAGAGAACACAAAAGAGAGAGAAAATAAAGTAATGAAGAAAGAGAATGAGAGGTTGTCTTATATATGGTAGGGTTGAGGGTTGAACCGATGGTTCTCATGACTTGAACCAACCCACAAAATGAACCATGAATCAGGTTAAACCAAAGAATGAGTCTAGTCTTCATGCACATGCAACCATGCTAAAATAAAATACGTTCTAAATACGTATATCGGGAACATAGAGTGACATCTCTATCCACCTTAGAAAAATTTTGTCCTCGGAATTCGATTCCAAGTAAGCTAGAGAAGTCAGAACAAGCACGATAAAACCCTACTAGTAAAACTACACATGCAAGCAATATCATCACAACACCTAGGTGATCACCTTATCACGGAAGGCATAAGGTAGAATATACCTTCTGAATCGAACAGGTGCGGGTACCGAGACCGAATGTCGTCCTCACGCTCCCACGTCGATTCTCTAAGAGTGTGATGTCCCCAGGCAACTCGGACAAGAGAAATAGTCCGGTTCTTGAGTACCTTATCTCTTTGATCCAGAATGGATACGGGTTGCTCCTCGTAAGATAAGTCGGTACCAACGACTAATTCAGAATGGTCGAGGATATGACTCGGATCCTGGACATACCTACGCAACGGAGATACATGAAATACATCGTGCATCTCACGTAACGAAGGTGGAAGGGCAAGACGATATGCCACATCGTCTACCCGATCGAGAATGTCGAACGGCGCAACGTATCGTGGACTAAGCTTCCCGCGAACCCCGAATCTAATGACTCCATGGGTAGGCAAAATCCGTAAAAATACGTGGTCGCCGACACGAAATTCTAAAGGTCTACGATGCTGATATGCCCAATGACGATGCCGGTCTTGCGCAACCCGAAGTCGCTCTCTGATCTGCCTGACAACTTCTACTGTCTGTGTGATCATTTCAGGGCCTAATATCTTCCGTTCACCAATGTCGTCCCAAGCCAGCGGTGATCTACACTTCCTGACGTACAGTACTTTAAAAGGTGTCATCTGAATACTGGCCTGATAACTATTGTTATACGAAAATTCTACCAAGTGAAGGTGATTTTTCCAAGATCCACGATGGTCTAAGGTACAGTTTTGTAGCATATCCTTCAAGGTCTGGATAGTTCTCTCTGATTGTCCGTCTGTCTGGGGGTGGTAAGCTGTGCTGAATCTTAACTTGGTATCCAATCTCTCATGCAAGCTTCTCCAGAAATGAGAAGTGAATCTTGTATCTCGGTCTGATACTATTCTTATTGGCACTCCATGCTGTCTCATAACCTGTCGCATATACAAATCTGCCAACTGCTCTGTAAACTGTCCTACTCTGAAGGGTAGAAATGTGCCACTTTCGTGAGCCGATCTACTATCACCCAAATTGCATCTTGACCAGTCGGTAATCTCGGTAAACCGGTCACAAAATCTATCGTGATGTATTCCCACTTCCACTCTGGAATAGGGAGTAGCTGCAATAATCCTGCCGGTCATTGTTGTTCTGTTTTTACTGACATATCAGACATCGCGATACGAAGCGTGCTATTTTCCTCTTCATTTCGTTCCACCAAAAGTGTTGCTTGATATCTTGATACATCTTGGTACCTTCCGGATGAATGGAATACTGGGAACTGTGTGCTTCAGTCATAACTTTTTGTCGAATATCCCCGCTTGGTACGCAAAGACGATCCTCAAACCTTAGCGTTTCATCCGCATGTATTGTCAACTCCTTCCAAAGACCTGACTCATATTCTTCTCGTAGCTTTTGAATTTTTGGGTCATCTGCCTGAGCTAGTTTGATTCTATCTACCAAAGTTGACTGAATCTGTAGGCTAGTCTGAAGTCATATACTCTGTGGAAGTACTATCTCGATACCCATCTCTCGCAAGTCCTCTAGAATGTGCCTCTGAGTAGTCAACATAAATTTTGTCACATCTTCTGCTAAGTGCATCAGCTACTACATTAGTCTTACCTGGATGGTACTGAAGTTCCACGTCATAGTCTTTCAAAAACTTGAGTCACCTTCTCTGCCTCATATTCAGGTCCTTCTGCGTGAATACATACTTCAAACTCTTATGATCCGTGAATATTTTTACTCGATCGTCATATAAGTAGTGCCTCCACAACTTAAGTGCGAACACTACTGCTGCTAACTCCAAATCGTGAGTTGGATAGTTCTTCTCGTGATCTCTGAGCTGCCGATATGCATACGCTATCACTCTCCCTTGTTGCATCAAAACACATCTAAGTCCTTTGCCAGATGTATCACAATACACTATGAATCCTCCGGAGCCTGCCGAAAGAGTAAGGATTGGTGCAGAGATTAACTTCTTCTTCAACTCTTCAAAGGCTATCTGGCATTTCGCTGACCACACAAATTTAACTTCCTTGCGCGTCAACCTGTGTCAAAGGTGTCGAGATCTTAGCAAAGTCTGACACAAATATTCTGTAGTATCCTGTCAAGTCCAGGAAACTACGCACTTCTGCTACTGTCTTCGGAACTGGCCAGTTCTTTACTGCATCTACCTTCTTGGGATCAACTGACACTCCTGCTCCAGAAATAATATGCTCAAGAAAAGATACGTGATCCAGCCAAAAATCACACTTACTAAGCTTCGCATATAACTGGTGCTCCCTCAAAGTTTGCAGTACTATCCTGAGATGTTCTTCATGTTCCTCCTCATTACGAGAATACACAAGAATGTCATTGATGAATACTACCACAAATTGGTCCAAGTATGGTATGAATATACGATTCATCAAATCAATAAATACTGCTGGAGCATTAGTTAGTCCGAATGGCATAACTAGGAATTCGTAATGCCCATATCGTGATCTAAATATTTTTGGTTTATCATGCTCCCGAACTCGCACCTGATGATATCCTAATCGTAAATATATCTTGGAGAAGACTCTTGCTCCGCTTAATTGATCAAATAAATCATCAATCCTGGATAATGGGTACTTGTTCTTCACTGTCACTGCATTCAACCGCCTGTAATCCATACACAACCGCGTCGATCCATCCTTCTTCTTCACCAATACCGCTGGTGCTCCCCACGGTGATCCACTGGTCCGATTAACCTTCTTCGCCTTCAGTTCTTTCACGTGTCGATATAATTGATCAAGTTCTGATGGTGACATTGGGTATACCGTCTGGGATACTGGTTTTGCTCCTGGCATCAACTCTATACAGAACTCTACTTCTCTAACTGGGGGTAATCCGGGAGGCTCGTTGGGAAAGATATCCATAAATTCTTCAACTATCTTGGGTATCGGATCTTCTTCCTTTGCTACTGTTGCGACTCCTCCCTTATGCTAGTCTCTTACTATTATGCTAAAGACAAATTCTTCTAAACCGGGAATTCTAAACAACACTCTACCCTCTCGACAGTCTATCGTTGCATGACTGTCTCTCAACCAGTCCATGCCTAAGATAACGTCAAAGTTACCCATAGGAAACTCGATCAACTTTGCAGGTAATAAATTTCCACATACTACGATTGGACATGATAGGCATACCCTACTAACTTCTACGATCTCATTACCAGTGAGTATATTCAGCCTCTCTGGCAATGCCTCAAACTTCAATCCAATATGTGTCGCATATTGTGCAGATATAAATGAGTACGAAGCTCCAGAATCAATTAAAGCTATGGCAGAAAATGTTGTAACGGAAATGTTACCTACCACTACGTCGTCCGACGCCATAGCCTCCTCCAAAGACAAGGTGAGTGCCTACCCTTGGCTTTGTTGAGCTCATTGTCGCTGTCTTCCTTGTTGTCGTTGTTGCGGTTCTTGCTGATTCTGCTGTTGTTGTTGTCTATAAAGCTGGGCCTGTGTCGGCAACGGACGCTGAGCTAAGGGTCGTACTGCTGCTGCTGGTCCTCCTTGCTGCACTGCCCTTGGAGCTGGCAATGCAGGAAACTGTTGTACTGGCCCTCCTAATCTTTGTATTAACGGGCATGTGGCAACCTTGTGATCATGGCTCCCACATTTTAAGCATAGTCTGTTAGCTGTCCGGCAAACATTCCGGGTATGACCTTTGCCACAATAGGTACAATCTGTCGGCGCTCTCCTTCGATGTTGTTGCTGCTGTTGTTGCTGCCTCGGCTGCTGCTGCCGAGTTGGTGCCATTATTGTCGAGGTCACTGGCCTCCTCTCTGTCACGTCATGGATGCGAATGGCAGGGGATGGTGCTGACATTCGCGGTACTGGTCCTACCTCATTGCTCTATCCATGAGGCCTCTTCCGATCTACTCTTCTTGATGCTATCCTTTGAGAAGTAAGCTCAACCCTCTTGGCCGATATCAATACTGCCTCAAAAGTCTGGTAGTCATGTACCTTTACCATGTGTAAGATTTCCAAGTGAAGTCCCTGCTGGAACCTCATTGCTCTCTTCAACTCTGTTGCCACTATGGTTGGAGCAAACCTGCTTAGTCGGCAAAACTCCGCCGCGTAGCCGTCTACTGTCCTTCCAGCCTGTTTGAGGTTAATGAACCTTTGTTGCAACTCACACTGAGCCACAATCCCAAAGTACTTCGCCCTGAACCGGGTCCTGAAATCATCCTACGAAATATGGCACCTCAATCCTACCTCCATCGTGGCCCACCAATCCCTTGCCAGATCTTGGAGCTGTAGGCGAACCAGGTCAACCTGTTCTTCGGCCGAAACTTTAGCTGCTGCAAGAATGGTCTCAATATCCTGGAGCCAATCATCTGTCGCGATTGCGTCCTCCATGCCATCGAAATATCTGGGGTTCAGTCTGCAAAATGTAACAGATGTCCCAGAATCTGTTCTCCCACCTCGTTCTAGGCCGTCTACAACCCTTGGTTCAACATGACATTTTGTTCCTGCTGCTGAAGCTGTTGTTGCTGATGTTGTTGTTGTTGCACCACCATCTGGTGTTGTTGGGCAGTCAACAATCCACGGATAATCTCTAGCAAGGCTGAGGTATCCAGTATTGCCGGCACTGCGGGAGATACGGGAACACCGGGAGCCTGTTGTTCTGTCCTATTTATCGTGGGCTCAACTCGGACCCTTGACTGGAGTTCTACAGGATCTCGTTCCACTGGCAATTATGTCTCTCTTGTTGCTGCAGCAACGGGGGAAGGAGAAGCCCTAGAGAAGAGCACACAAAAAATCAAGTACATGACGAGAAGGAACAAGGAAGCAATCAATCTGAAAAATTTCAAGCTGAGTATCGAAGAGGATGAATTCAGAATTTCAAGAAGGATTATGTTTGATTGACTCCTATGACCATGACACCCCACAAGTCTGAAGAACAGACCTGCATGGGCCACCACTAAAACCTTGTCACGCTCCAGTACCGGAATACGGAGTCGGACATGGCTAGCTACCCCGAACAAGTTACTATACGTCGTACGGCGATCACGGCTGTACTAAGACAAGGTGGTGCATGCTACAATCAAGTCTCCTATGGTTAAGAACTTCTATGTCTCAATCATTCAAATAAGAAACAGTAAACATAGAGCATACATGATAAAGCAATAAGGCGTTCTACGCTTTCTCAAAGCAATAAGGCGTTCCCCTTGTTCGTAAAAACCTAGCCAGAAGTTCAGCACCAAGATGGTTGGTCAAGTTAACAGCTAGTCACAGATTTTGAGCAATGTTTTCATGCAACCATTTCAACATAGAGTTGTGTTCCATAGAACACCCATTTTAATTGTAAATAACTTGGATGATAACAACGGTATTTCAAAGAAGAAAACATGCTTTTAAGAATTACATTAAGCTTCAAAGTTGTCCATCCTAAATATGACGTAAAATATCTATTACACTTGTAGAAATAGCTTTGTACATATGCACCATGGCTGTATCCCTTCTATTTCATCTTACATCTAACATATTATGCTACATGGTTATACTTGGGTTAGTCCTAGATTTTTCTAGATCCAGTTCATGTGGTCACCTTTTGCAGATTTCTCAATCAGGATCAAGATCTGCGGCTTGGTGCTAATGGGGCATCAGAGGTTGTCCTTGACATTTATATAAATTTATAGTTTCTTTTCATAAGCCCTCGTTAAGATTGCATTTGAGAACATGAGGACGAAAGTTCATTAAAATTTTGTATTCCCTTTCCCTTTCCCTTTCCCTTCATAATGTTTAGGCAAAAGCACATCCTTTCTTCAAGGAGATCAACTGGGACAACCTTGCGTTACAGAAGGTATGTTGAATGATGGTTTAAATAGGAAAGAATTGTTCTATTTTTCATAGGGAGTTGTTGTATATTGTACTAACAAAAGTTCAGATTGATGACAACTATAGATATTGTCTCGTCTGTAAATTAAAGTAACTATCCGTGGCAATGTGCAGGTGTGCGATATTTGTTAAAGTAAGTTCTCCCTTCTTAAGAAGATAGCCTTGGAAAAGATTACCTAAAGCCCTAGATAATGAAATCTCTAGACTAGTAGATACCTAATAAACATATATTCCAAGTAAAGGAGTTGTTTGCTGGAAACCTCAAGCATGCGATTATATTATAGCATCCATGTGGAAAAGTGTCACATAAATCAGGGTAATTATCACTCATACAGTAATGCATTAAAAATGGAGTTGATTTATTTTCCATAGGAATTGTCATTATATATTATTAACAGAATTCATATTGATGACAACAGTACATCTTTTGTCTGATCAGTATCTCGAAGGAAATATTGATTGGCGATGTCTAGGTGTACTCTATTTGTAAAAGTAACTGCTACATCCTTATGGTGGTCGTTTTGAAGAAAAATTACCTAGAATGGTATTAAATGAGATATCTACATTAGTATAATAATATAGTATCCAAATAAAGGGGTTGTTCGTTCGAAACTTCGAGCATGTAATTACATTATTACATTCATGTAGAAAGGTGCCATATGAAGGGAAGCTAATCATCTGGGGAAAGGCCTCACATGGTAATGCATTAAAAATCTAGGTTATGTGAAATAAAGGAGTAGGAGGATGTGGTGGCAGTAATTGGATGGAACTTCTATGTTCTCCCAAAATCTTTGCTTTAATGAAAAAACTTGAAGACTTCTGGGTCATGCTGCCTGAGTGATAGGAGCATGGTGGGATTTGCTGATTGGTTGAAATGTTATAGGTTAATTGGAGAAGCAACTACGATCTGTTGCCCCGGAGGAGAATGGTGTGGCCATTGGGAGTTCAACCGATTTTTGCTAAATACCTAGGTAGTTTGGGAAAGATGGATGTTTTATAAGCTGTAACACATGCCTGAAAAGAATTACACAATAGTAATAGACTGAAGAGTTTTTATTCAACAAAGGCGACACATGGGTTACCAAATAGATTTCCTTTTTAAAGTGGTAGGGAGGTGTTTATGAATTTATAGCCATATATGATTCAGTCATTTACAAATAATCAGTCCAATAACAAGAAATCAAGGTTCGCACTATCGGAACCAAATCCCAACTTGGCAATGAATAACGACGGCGTCGGTTGTCAACTCGTGATACGTATCATGTATCGATTTGCTTGCATATTGTATTGTGTATCGCCTATCGTATCACGTATCGTATGATAGAGGAACTCTAGTAGGTCTATGTTTTATAAGCTGTAACACGAGCCTGAAAAGAATTACACAATAGTAATAGACTGAAGAGTTTTTATTCAACAAAGGCAACACGTGGGTTACCAAATAGATTTCCTTTTTCAAGCGGTAGGGAGGTGTGTATAAAGTTATAGCCATATATGAATCAGTCATTTACAAATAATCAATCCAATAACAAGAAATCAAGGTTCGCACTATCGGAACCGAATCCCAACTTGGTAATGAATAACGACGGCGTAGGTTGTCGACTCGTGAAACGTATTATGTATCGATTTGCTTGCATATTGTATTGTGTATCACCTATCGTATCGCTTATCGTATGATAGAGGAACTCTAGTAGGTCTATGCTTCTAAATCTATATAGAAATATAAATTAATATAAGTTTCTCATAAAATTTCTCGTCTACAGGTCTATCTAGTTTGAGAATCTAGATTCTTAAGTATACATCATATAACTCAAGTAAAAAAAAATCGATAGTACGTATTATCCTATATGAAATGGTAGTATATCGTATTGTAACACATGTATTGTGTATTTCACAGTTTCAAATCATAGTTATTTAAAAACCAAAAAACGATAAGAATAGGAGAACTAGAAAAGTATTACATACATATATGCTTAATCTTGTGTATTATTTGTTACTTCCGTTACTTTTGAATAGGATAATATTCCCAAATTGTTCACCCATAATAGATATTGTTGTTCATTTGTTTGCTTTAGACAAAATACCCTCACAATTAAAGTTTTAAATTAATATTCATGAATGTTGTGAATTTATAGATATACAATTTCGACAAATAGGTAATGGTTACAATGTGTCGTAGGATTGTAACATTTTGATCTTCGGCACAACTATATTATTGTGTCAATGTGTTTTTTGTCGTATCTCTCTCTCTCTCTCTCTCTCTCTCTCTCTCTCATTTTTCCTACGGAACTGGTCGAGAAAGAGACCCACGTCGGTATAAAATTGTACATGTCAATATCGAAACGATATGGTCGATACATATCAGTATCGGCTGATATTGTGAGCCTTTCAAGGATATAGTTAGGATACTGCAAACCTTGCAAGGATACAGTTAGACGGAGAGGATACATATAGTAGTTGATGCAACTCAAGTTAAGCTTTAATTCAGTGATGATCACTTGCACTAAATAAAATTGTTGTTTTGTGTTAAGAGAGTTGTTGAAGAATGTTTTGTTGTCATTAGAATTTAGCATAGTTACTAGCTCGCTCCAGTTTGATGTGCGTGAAAGGGTGGCTGATAAACAGGATGGCATCTTCAAAATTGTCACTGTTTGCTATAATTGTCGTTTTGATAATAGCAAGGGTTGAAAAATTATTTGGTACCGGTACGTATCACTTGTATTGATTTGGATTTCAACAATTGTATTTGTAGAAATTTATATGGGTTTGGCATGGAGACGGAGAGATGAGAAGAGGAGACGATAGCTACTCCTAAATTTTTTAGAGAAATAATTATATACAGAAAACCATCATGCTCTCCTATGGAGAGATGTTTCTTATTTATAATAGATAAAAGATACAAATAAGAAAAGATAAATATGAACTATTGACTTTATCTATAAGATTAACCAAATCTTTGACTAAATCTACTAACTCAATCCTAAAGACCTTATAAAATATTTCTAAACTAATCCTAAAATACACCAAGATCGGTGTTGAGAAACTTATTCTAACCTATTGTACTTCCAATCAATCGTGACTAGAAACCTACTTACCATATTTTCCAAGACTACCCATAAAGTTGAACATGTAAAACATGTAAAACTTGCAATACAAAGTTTTTGAAACTTAAAAAAAAAATCAAAATTAACTCAAATGACTCGTCGATCGCATTCGTCGATCACGTTCGTCGACCCCTCGGGGTTCGGGCTTCTTTATTCTTCTTTGGTGTTGGTCCGCACCTGTTACCGCATCAAGTGCTCTCTCTATATTCTCCCCCTCAAGTTGAGTATGATGATGAACCGATAGATGAATCACCATGCTCAACTCGAAAAATATTATCTGCATCGATATCCCGGTTTGTGCTCTTATAGTCGCTACCATGGTCATATTACCTGCCACCAACATCGTTATGTCGACTTATGAACCCTTCCGATAGGTTGATGTCATCTATGACACGTTGTCGTTGTCCCTTCTAGAAGGCCTAGGACCATTGCTTCCAGCTTTGGTCCTTCCTTACTACAATCAAGGCATTTGTCATTTACGACATGTTGTCGTCCCCCCCCCCCCCCCCCCAAAGGAAGCCTAGAACCGTTCCCTCTACCTTCCGGTCCTCTCTAAGAAGTAGTCATCAAAAACGACGAATTTTTCTTGATGATTCCCGACTTCATTTGGAAAATCTCAATTGCAAAAAAAAGCTTAAGTTTTTCTTCTTATTCTTTATCGTCTTCATCCTCCACCTCTTGTCTACACTCGAAGCATATCAATCACCACAAGTTAGCGATAGATGACGCACTCGTTGACGATGTTGTATCAGACGATCTTCAACGATCATCGAACCTGCTCTAATACCATGCAGAAGTTATATAGGTATAAGCATGGAAACGGAAGAGATGAGATGAGATGAGATGAGGAGATGATGGCTACTCCTAAATTTACGAGAGAAATAATAATATGGATAAAGCCAACATGTTCTCCTATAGAGAGATGTTTCTTATTTGTAATAGATAAAAGATACAAATAAGAAAAGGATAAATATGTACTATTGACTCTATTTATAAGATTAACCAAATCTTTGACTAAATCAACTAACTGAATCCTAAAAACCTTATAAAATATTTCTACACTGATCCGAAAATACACTAAGATTGGTGTTTGACCCACTTATTCTAACCCGCCATAATTCCAGTCAAGTGTGACCACAAACCTACTTACCCTATTCTCCAGCAGAATTAAAATGTATGTTAAATTTGGTTGTGGACTGTAACCTCCAATATCATGTAAAAATTGGTAAGTGGTTATTGCTCTTAGAGAATGAAGATAAATTTGAATCCTTGGATAATACCATCACATTTGGATATTAGCCATTGTATATATACATATACCATTGCAAGCAAAGTCAAGGGCTGCCACACATGGAGTTTGGGAAAATTTTACGTTTTTATATTTAAATCAGATTTTTCCATTTGAAAAAAATTTCTTCTCCATCCTAGAAATATTAACATGAACTGGGTGTACACACTTCCCATCCCTAATTTAAACAAGTGCGATTATTGATCGCAGAAATTAGGTGCTACTAATATCCAATTTAGAATTTTTCCAAATTTATGCATAGCATCTTGCCCCACTCTAACTATATCCAGTAAGTACTTCATTCTAATTAGACCCAGAATTTGTTTTCTCAAATTCATTATTTTTAACCACCAGTATCTTTCTAGAGAATATCTTAATCTATCTTCTAGTCGTGTGTAGAATTATGCAATCTTCTCAAATAAAGAAGAAAAAATTATTAATCCTGATTGAGTATACGTTAGTATAGTTTTATTCATTGTTTAATATTGGGTTTTGGATATGACAGAAATGGAATTTGGATTTCCTTAACCTTTCAGGGTCATGGTCAATTTATGTATGTAATTGATTAGTTCATCTAGAGTTCTTCCTTACTTTTCAATTCTCTAATTGAGATTACTAGGAAATTGATAAGGAACTTATTGCTCATAATTTTTATTTATTTTCGTAGAAATTTAGTGTAAGTTAGTGTCATTCTTGTGTACCCTTAAAAGGTCCAAAATGTGTGCCAAATTTTGATGGTATAGTATAGATTATAATTCCCCACCTGGTTTAAAGTCCTGGCAACACCCCTTAACAAAGTCATTAATGTTGGTCATATGAATTATTGTTGTAGCACTGAAATATAAAGGAAACTACCTCAAAAACTTTCTCGGTTTACCATTCATAATTTCTGAATTTTCTCTTGCAGCACAATCATTCGTCACAAATCATGTTAAGTTCTATGATTTTTTACCATGTCTCCTTAAACTTGAAAAATGGAAAAAATGCAAAAGTTATCAAGAACCCCATTCACCCTCTCTTTATATATGTGTGTGTGGTCACGCACTTTTGTGTTCACACGCGCTTGTGTGCGCATGCCTGTTGTCACGTCCCGATTCCCGCAAGGACCGATCGTCCTCGCATGACGTCTTACGGAACCGATCGTCCTCGCATGTGCGTGATGTCGTGCAAGCCTAAGTTGCGCTTGCACAAGGCCAAGGCTTGAACAAGGACAAAATAAGCTATTCAGAGTAAGACGCTGCGACACAACATTTCAGAAAAGTAAAGAACACAATGGCACAAGAAAACAAGCTCTTTATTCAAGAAGTATTACAAGTGGCGCTTGGCCGAGATTACAATTCGCTCAAGTTCTCTTTCTTGATTACAATGTCACCGTTTCATACATTACATCCTTTTATACAAAAGCATCACAAAACATCTCGATACGGCTCAATGCATCAACTCCAGAATTTCGGCTCCTGAGGATGAGGATATGTTATTGCTTCTTCGGACGATCCAGCACTTGCGAACAAGCAAACTGGTGGGAGTTCAACACTTTAGGAAAAGTACCGGTGAGTATAAAAACAACGAATAGAAGCAACACTCTCTAAAACCAACACTAAGTAATCATGTAAAACATTACATTACTAGTGATCTTGCTACTTTTTACTTAGGTTCATTTCAAGCGGCACAGGGTCAGAGTCTGTTTACTTCTTTCAAAAATATATCTTTGAAAACAGTTTGCATATTCAATACATTCAAGCATACAGTAGGGACAATGTTCTATCGTGCAGTGCGCATTATTTATCGTGAGTCATATTCATTAACTCTTAGGAACAATGATCTAGTGGACTATTCATCTTATACAAGAGGGCAGCAACATATTCAAGTTAAACATGCAAGTCTTATGAGCAGTTCGATAAGAAACATAAACAATAACTAGTGATCATTTGTACAGTGATTCTTACCCTCGGTCAGATGGTTATCCCTGCAACAGACATACAAGTTAGCAACAATTTGCATATATGAATAAGTTTCTATTTCATGTTCATCTCTGCATCAAACAGTTATGTATGCAAGAAGGTTAATCTAGCATGCGCCCTAACTACATGATGGTCTATGGGTTGCCCCATGATTAGCAACGGTGACTCTCAAGGTTCAGCTCTGTACTAGTACGCGCGTATGTCAGCAGCTGTAACTCAGGGTTCAGCTCTGCACCAACACATACGAATACTAGCAGCTGTGGACATCATGGTTCCGCTCTTCACTAATAAACACAATATTTCACTAGATCACAAGGACCGTACCTCAGGGTGCTCTCAAATATCTCTTCCGGACCGACCGATTATCAGTGCCCCAGGAGTTGTTCGAGAGACTAAACCTTGTGCACAAGTTGTTCGAGACCGATGCATGACATGAAACATCTATCAGATAATTCTATAATGCAAGTAAACAATGATTAAGCAAACTTCTATCTCTTATTCTTATCAATCAAGCGATAGGTTGAATCTTCTATTTACAAAACTAATAGCACACCCTACTAGATCACAAGGACCGTACCTCAGGGCGCACTATTAGTGGCTCAATCTTCTTTTGACATAACTAATAGCACACCCTACTAGATCACAAGGATCGTACCTCAGGGCGCATTATTAGTATCTGCTCATTCTTATCAATCATCTTAAGCATATTACGAGTTATTCATACAGTTCTATTTTTTTGCATCAATGACAAGCAAACATATAAACGATCTCTAATTTAAGCATGGCACGGTTCTTTTATCTCTTCTATCTAAGCATGCAGTTCTACTCTTGTTTAGCATACCATATATTGACATGTTCAATCATTCTTTTATTCTTCTTATTAGCATAGCAATGTTCGTTTGATAACCGTGTCAGTGTGACCTAGCATGCAACATTTTATTCTTTTACTTAGCATGGCAAGGATCTTTTCAATGACAAGCAAACAAGTTCTCTAGTTAAGAATGCAGGTTCTCATTCTATTATCCTCATGCGAACATTATCTACTTAGCAACAAGTATTATAAGAACTCAGATTTATTATTAAGACGTGCAAAAATCATAGAATAAAGTTCTGTCCACTCACCTAGATCAACGTCTGGTGTTTCGATCGAAAAACTCTTCGAGAATGTTTTCGCTCGAGCCAACAAAGCGATATTTCTTGTACATAGTGCCAATACGGAGCGGGACACTACATACTTATCCACCAAGAAAAAGTTTCGTCCTTAAAATTCAAGGAGAAACATACAATATCAAGAGCAGCGATAGTCTTCATCCTTCCCCATCCTCAATTGAAAACACTAGCAATCAGAACTCAATAAAATTCTAGCAATCAGAAATCACAAATCACATCTCTCAAGCAATAAAACAATTCAGAAAACTTTTGCTCGCATCTTTGAGAATATCTATGGACTTATTGTATGGAACGCACATTGCAGCAAAAATATCAAGTGGCAAGAAAATATCTTGAGTTGAAGCAAAGCAACATAATGGCCAAAGGATCGAGTTGTTCTGATACCATTATGTCACATCCCGATTTTCGCAAGGGCCGATCGTCCTCGCATGGTGCCTTGCGGAACCGATCGTCCTCACATGTGCGTGATGTCGTGCAAACCTAAGTTGCGCTTGCACAAGGCCAAGGCTTGAACAAGGACAAAATAAGCTATTCAGAGTAAGAAGCAGCGGCACAACATTTCAGAAAAGTAAAAAACACAATGGCACAAGAAAACAAGCTCTTTATTATTATTCAAGAAGTATTACAAGCGACGCTTGGCCGAGATTACAATTCGCTCAATCTCTCTTTCTCTCTATTACAATGTCATCGTTCCATACATTACATCCCTTTATACAAAAGCATCACAAAACATCTTGATACGGCTCAAGGCATCAACTCCAAAAATTTTGCTCCTGAGGATGAGGATATGTTATCGCTTCTTTGGACGATCCAGCACCTGCGAACAAGCAAACCGGTGGGGGGGTCAGCACTTTGGGGAAAGTACTGGTGAGTATAAAAGCAACGAACAGAAGCAACACTCTCTAAAATCAATACTAAGTAATCATGTGATAAAACATTACATTACTAGCGATCTTGCTACTTTTTACCTAGGTTCATTTCAAGCAGCACAGGATCAGAGTCAGTTTACTTCTTTCGAAAACATATCTTTGAAAACAGTTTGCATATTCAATACATTCAAGCATATAGTAGGGGCAGTGTTCTATCGTGCAGTGCGCAGCATATATCGTGAGCCATATTCATTAACTCTTAGGAACAATAGTAGTGATCTAGTGGACTATTCATCTTATACAAAAGGGCAGCAACATATTCAAGTTAAACATGTAAGTCTTATGAGCAGTTCGATAAGAAACATAAACAATAACTAGTGATCACTTATACAGTAATTTTTACCCTCGGCCAAACGGTTATCCCTGCAACAAACATTCAAGTTAGCAACAATTTGTATATATGGATAAGGTTTTATTTTTTGTTCGTCCCTGCATCAAACAGTTAGGTATGCAAAAAGGTTAACCTAGCATGCGCCATAACTATATGATGGTCTATGGGTTGTCCCATGATTAGCAGCGGTGAATCAAGGTTCAGCTCTGCACTAGTACGCACGTATGTCGGCAGTTGTGACTCAAAGTTCAGCTCTGCACCAACACATACGAATACTAGCAGCTATGACACCATGGTTCCGCTCTTCACTAATGACACAACACCCCACTAGATAACAAGGACCATACCTCAGGGTGCTCTAAAAAATCTCGTCCAGACCGACCGATTCTCAGTGCCCCAGGAACCATTCCAGAGACTAAACCTTGTGCACAAGTTGTCCGAGACCGATGCATGACATGAAACATCTATCAGATAATTCTATAATGCAAGTAAACAATGATTAAGCAAACTTCTATCTCTTCTTATCAATCAAGCGATAGGTTCAATCTTCTCTTTACAAAACTAATAGCACACCCCACTATATCACAAAGACCGTATCTCAGAGCGCACTATTAGTGGTTCAATCTTCTTTTCACATAACTAATAGCACACCCCATTATATCACAAGGACCGTACCTCAGGGCGCACTATTAGTCTCTGTTCATTCTTATCAATCATGTTAAGCATATTACGAGTTATTCATACAATTCTATCTTTTTGCATCAATGACAAGTATGCAATACTACTCTTGTTTAGCATATCATATATTGACATGTTCAATCATTCTTTTACTCTTCTTATTAGCATAGCAAGGTTCGTTTGATAACCGTGTCAGTATGACCTAGCATGCAACATTCTATTCTTTTACTTAGCATGGCAAGGATCTTTTCAATGACAAGCAAACAAGTTCTCTAGTTAAGAATGCAGGTTTTCGTTTTATCATTCTCATACGAACATTATCTACTTAGCAACAAGCATTATAAGAACTCAGATTTATTATTAAGGCGTGCAAGAATCAGAGAATGAAGTTTTGTCAACTCACCTAGATCATTTTCTTGTGTTTCGATCGGAGAACTCTTCGAGAAGGCTTCTGCTCGAGCCAACAAAACGATATTTCTTGTACATAGTGCCAATGCGGAGCGGGGCACTGCTCGAGCCAACAAAACGATATTTCTTGTACATAGTGCCAATGCGGAGCGGGGACTACACCTGTCACCCGCCAATATGGTCGCTCCCACCAAATTTGTTAGTTGTAGGGAGGGGACGAGATCCACCTGGGCAATTGGAACTTACTGATTGCATTTACTATTTATTGCCATTTTCGATTTACCCTAAAAAAATTATGTATAAAACCCATACTCCATATGTAAATGATTATTGTTATCAAATAAATGTGGTTGTGTGTACTTCTAGTACTATTAGAGGTGAATGTCACGTTCTGATCCCGAAAATTAGTCTTTGGGACGTGATATGGTACAAGCCTAAGTTGACTTGCACAAAGCCATTTCGATTCTAACTCACAACGCAACCGAATATTGAAATGTGCAAATAAAATCAATTGAAAATAAGAAACTTTTATAGTCAAAACTGAATATCATAACTTGCAACGGAAATCACAATATAGGAACATTCAAGAAATATTAAAACAGTATAGGAATTCAATGATTACATCTCAAAGAAACTATTGCACAAATTGTTCCATACATGGTCCCATATACTTAGAAATAATATAATACCCTCTAATGAGAATAAAATACGTCGATCTCGAAATGAATATGTCTATTGCCTCGGAGTTCCTGCTTCACGTTTTGTACCTGAAATGCTGAGGGTTATTACACTGGGGTGTACTGGTGAGTAGCAAAACCCAACCCACTTAAAATAGAACACATGTAATCATGTGAAATACAAGCTTTCAGATTATTAAGTGATCTTTTATCTTTTCCCTATGTCCATTTTCATAACAATAACTAAGGTATATAAACCATCTTAAACCAATTTTTCATTATTCCGTTTATGCCACTAGGATTCATTCCATTTTCAAGATCCATCTCCTAAAGCTCATTCCTACTTTAATGTAGCATTACATATTCCATACCTTACTCGTTAGCATTTCTTTTTAGGGTCATTATACAATCTCTTTAAACAATAGGATAAGCATATACAAACAACATATTATGATGAATATAAGTAAAACAACTTAGTTTTAGCGTCGAAATCTATCCCTGCAAAACAAGGGATTAGGACTGATAATATTCACATTCTATGAGTTGTTATTCCGTCTCTGCAAAACAAATGTTATGGATATGGGATTTATATTCTATAGGCGTTGAAGTTCATCTATGCAAAACAAGAGTTAGCATTTATGTCCATGGGGTCCTGCAGCACAAACTCATTAGTATGCACCCTATCTATATAATGGTCAATGGTCCTTCCCACAATACTCGGACATAGCCTTACATCCTCAAGTGATAAGGACATTATACCACCAGCAGCTCTTCCAGCGAGCCCAAATGAAGATCATGTATACCCATACGGCAAATTCTCCTTAGAAGATTGTGAAACTATTATTACCCCTATGAATCCCGACACATCGGCATCTCTCGAAGAATTTACTTGTGCACAAGTTGTTAATGACCAATGCATATGAATCTATCTTATAAGCAAATAAACAAGATGAAAAATAATGCAACAAAATATAAGAACCATATTTCTTTTGTTCAACAAGAATACCATAATTCCATCTATATTCCATAGCCTCAGTTCGTTTATGTTTCTAAAGCCTCAGCTCAAACACCGTATCTCATTGCACCTTCCAACTCAAAGTTTATCTCATGTCCTACAACAGTTTCCACACAAGAGTGTCACAACGATGCCATAACTTCTAGTGCTAAACACAATCATGCCAACAAAGTACTATACTATCGTGACATACGTAGCGATAGCTAGATCATTTAATAGTCTCACAATTATTCCATTTAGTGACTTTATCCTATTGAAGCCCAACATTTCAACAAACATCTCAAATGAAAAATTTATTGTTTTTATTGTTCTCAATCTCCGTAGTATTCCTATCCATGTCTTTTAGCCTATAATTCTCATGTTCAAACTTCAAAGCCAAAAATAATGAGGTGCATCTCTAGTGTAGGTTCCGTAGTAGTTATCCTAACAGTCCTTATTGTAAGTTCTCCACTTAGCATATAATCTTACGGTCTTCTAGTTTAACATACCATCATAACGACACTATACAATCCTTATCCAGTCTAAAACCAAAGCTCTTATTAATACATTTTAGGTTAAAGATTATAACGAGTGACTTCTGCGAATATGTTCCATTCTCTTCATTATTCAAGAAAAGTAAGGGTCTAGTGTTCTCAAATTTTCTAATATTCATATCATTCAAAGTAAGGCAAAGAAGATGGAAGCTTAGGAAAATCTTCTAGTGTTCTCTAATTTAACATACCATCATAACGATCCTATACAACCCATATCCATGTTCTAAGTCGCAATACCAAAGCTCTTATTAACACATTTTAGGGTCAAAGAATATGATCAGTGAACTACTGCGAATATGTTTCATTCTCATATCTCCATTATTCAAGAAAAGTAAGGGTTTAGCGTTCTCAAATTTTGTAGTCTTCATATCATCCAAAGCAAGGGAAAGAAGATGGAAGCTTAGGAAAATTGCTATGTTTTATATCTTATTCTCTAGTTAGCTTACTAACACAACTGTCCAAAGATCCAAGATAGAGAAGTGTAGTTCTACCATAGCCTCCATTATTAAGTACTCTAATATTCTCATATCTCATTGATTATTATCAAACAAGAACTACGTAAAGAAACCATCAACATGAAAGCATATGAGAAACATATATCTATAATCTCTTTTTATCTTGTTTCCTTTATAGGTTATGGTATCTAAGTAAAAGGGAGGAACGAGAGAGCAATATCTTTTATTAAGAGTGAGAGGTCAAGGAGAGGAGAGTTTCGTCCACTCACCACCGTTTGATGAAATGCCTAAATGACAAGAGTCGAAGAGGTCCTCGGTAAAACTTGTCCTGCCTTCTCTTTCTTTACAATCTTTCACACACTTCTGCAGAACTTTGACAAGGCTTCAGCAGTGTGTGCCTCTCTCTCTCTCTCTCTCTCTCAAGTAGAATAATTTGGAGCAAGAATGAATGAGGGGATAGAGGATTTTCATATAGGCTTCCAAGGTGGAGTTATAAGAAGATAGAGCTTTTATCTCTAAGATAACCATTTCAATCCACAAAGATATGGTTTGATGAACTTAGTCACAAATCCAACCAATAAGATAAAATGAATTCCAACATAATATATGGTTCATTGAACCTAGCCATAATTCCAACCAAAAAGATAGCATGAATCCTAACATAAGTGGTTAAGAGATACCAAAAACATTTCGGAAGATATTACTTGATCCTCCAAGATACGAGAAAATTTTCAAGATATCAAAAAGATTCTAAAAGATCTTCTATGATATCAAAAGATTACAAAAAGATATCATAAGATTCGATGGAAGATCTTCTTAATAGGTATCATATCCAAAGTAGGTCTCGTCCAATAATCCATCCAATACCCAATCCATTAAGCATCTCCATCCAGACCCAAAACCATCAATCGAACTCTCCAAACCAAACACAAATGCACCATTTCCAAACCATGTGGTTTAACCAAACCAAACCCAAAGGAACAACCATAACCAAACCAAAAGGATAATCATGGCTCAAATGCAAACCCAATGTAATCCCATTGTCGAGCCAAAAAGTAGATAGACCACAGTAAAGCTCAAGGTAGGAGTTGGGTATTACGGTGGACCCCTAGGCATTTAAGATGTTTTAGTGCTTGTGCAACTAGTATTTTGGCGGTGAGGTTTTGAAGTGGCCTCCTTAGCATTGGAGGCAACCGCCTCAAGCCGCCCCGGGCCGCATCAAGTGTTTTGACCTGTCTTGCTTTGACTTAAATGTGACCCGACCTATGTAAATTTTTATGCCCCGCGCCTAGTGAATTAAATTTATAGGTGAATAATTAAAAATATATATTAGAGAATAGGGGAACAATAGCCTTTCCCCTTCGGGTTCCCTTATTCCCCGCGAATCCCATCTCGGACTTTGACGTGCACTGTTAGTCTCCAACAAAGTAGAACTGTAGATAGAGACAGAGTAACAGCATATCTGGGCTGATTGCCAATAAATTAGTTACCAGTTTAGTTTCCATGAATATTCAGATACTAGAGGAGGGATCTAGATCAAGTTTCAATTAAAAACCATTATTATATGACACTTATAGTGCTATTATGACTGTCTTGAATATTCTTACATCAAGATGACTTGATTTCTTGGGTTGAAATATGGCTGTTATGATACCCATGCATATTAGTGTGATTTCTTATATATAATAAGATTTGAGTTGTGCATATCTCAACTATATACTCCTGCTAAAGAGTTGCAGTGCTTTTGCAGGCTGCCTTCATCCCACAACCAGATAGTGCAGATGATACGAGTTATTTCATGTCACGACATTCATCAAATTCTTTGCAAGTCCCTGTTGACGAGAATTCTAGCGATTATGCATCTGATGCAACCAAGTCTAGCTCACATGCTGCTACCGAGACAAATGTATGATGCTTCAATAATGCTTATGCTAAAATTCGATGATTTTTGTCCAAACTTCATATTTGAGATCTTTTCCGAATCACATTTCTCCACACCTATAATCAAACTTTTTGTAGAAATGGGGATGGCCACAATAGCTGCTTCCCTCCAAGTAACGAACTTCTTCTATTCATAAGGAAAGTGATTAATCGCCTTAGAATCCTCCTTTGCAAAATAATAGGACCATGCCTCTAGATATTTTGAATTGGAAGTCCGAAACCATCGAAACTTCTCAAACTATTGAAACAACTGATATGATACCACAGAAACCTCCCTAAAACTGTTGAAACTGGTACTCATAGGAAGGGTCTGAACCGGTACCGAAACTTTTTATTTGAACCTTGATCCTAATATGGCATGACATAGCAGGAACTTTGTGCCATGGCGCTGCATGTGTTGTTTTACTGATCCAGCACAACGAGCTCTTGGGTGCACATAGGATACATTCACTTCTCAATTAGTCCAACTATTCTGCATTAAATGAGAAATCAACATGTCCCATTGTAGCAGGAAGTTCCTGCTGTGTAGTTTGATCCATATGTATATACGGGATTGATCTTGAACTTAGATAAGGCTTTCATGTCGGATGACCGAAGGCCGATCCAAGAGGCCAGGTGGGCACGTGCCCCACCTGAAATTTGTTTTTTTTTTATGGACACTTTGTAAGCCTCACCTGAATTATATCCATGTCTAACTTTTAATTGAGTAGAATTACCAAAAAATGTGTTGGGTATCTCTCACACGTCAATTTTTGGGTCTAACTAATTAACAACCAGAAACAAGAGTAACCCCAAAGTTTCACAAACTAAAAAGACTACAAACCTAACAAATTTCCTATATAGTTTCTTTCATGTATTGTACTAGTTGATAGGATATTAGATTTGGAGTTTCTCCATATTTATATTATTTAACGAATTTTACTTGTATTTATCCGGAAAAAAATATCTAATCCCAATATAAAGAAATAATTTTCTAAATTGTATTTTGTGGGTCTCCAAACCATATTTGTATCTATCAAAACGGAAATATTTGTAAACCCCAAGAAAAGAAATATTTCTAGATCATTTTGTATGTTCTGGATCCCAAATTTTAATTTACTATAGTTGAAATTTTATAGATGCTTGCACTCCCTTCTTGGTCTTGTAAGTTGTAATGCTAATTTTAGCTCCTCCTATTAAATCTGAAGATAGAACATAAGGTCAGATACAGTAAAACATAAATTGCCAGGTTACTAGCATAGTGTTCTGGCTCTGCCCCTTGCATATGACTGAATCATGATTATTGGCTTCTTATCTATGGTCCTCTGACTCAACAGTCGGTTTGCTTAGGCCTTTAGCATAAGTGTGAAAATGATAAATCTGCAATTTGTATCTGCATTTTCTTGACAATACTACGGGCTGCATTAAGTTTTTTTTGTTTGTATTAGTATTCCTGTAATATGCATTATTTATTTTTATTTTTCATAACGAAAAACTGTAAATATATGCATGTTTGTTACAAGTACACTTTAGTGCCAAATGTTTCCAGTTATGCATCAAAGCTAATTTTTGAATTCTGAGTACAAACCAACCAACGCTCTGTTTTCTCCTATATGATCAGATGGATGAATATTGTGAAATAAAGGAGTTTGACTCTCGTGCTTCTTTAGATCTTTCGTCAATCAATTTCTCTTTCAAGGTAAACTTATTTTTCTTTTCTTCCATTTATTTAATACATCATTTTTTTTTACATCTTTATATATAGGGTTGGCCCTTTTGACCCTTACTAGTATGTTGGTCTGAATATAAGCATATTTATTCGTGGATTTGGTGTCAGTCAAGAATTAGTGTTCAAACTTAATTGAGTCAATGTGGGTATGACCTACATGACTTATTGAAGAAAAATAAAATACGAGATGGACAAAAGTATTGCTTCTTTTATGTAGAATTATTATCATTTCATGATTCATGCTAACATGCTTCAACCACGTTGATTAATAATATTGATGTTTAATACCCTTTTGTTATAAAGCAAGATTGAAGTTTAAAGTAACCAAAGGGGCTATGGCAGGTCCATGCAAGTCAAATATGGGTGATGAGATTGAGTCAATTCGTTAGGGTCAAAGATATGGTATATGGTCCCAAGCCTATAGCATCCTTGTATATGAGCTTAACCTAAACCAAATCCAACGTAATTGAAACCCTTTCTTCATATTACTCAGTCTTGTCGATTTAATACTCAAGTTCCCTTACCATGTCAATGCCTTGTCATAGCTTGTCCTAGTCTACCCGCAAACTGATAAAAGCGAAAACTTTACATTATTGCAGAATTTATCTCAGTTGGCATCCATGAATTATGACGCTCTCTTGCAAAGTGGAAAGAGTTCAAAATGTTCATCTCCGTTGCAAGATCCATCATCTTAGATCTTGTATTTCACACTCCCACACAACTACAGCAATAGTGTAATTTCTTTATTTGTCCAATCTGATCTTGTATATAGTCATGTTCGTGAGCAACCAGTGAACATTAGTTGATTAGATAATGCAGAAGTTATTAGAAGCAGAGGTAGTGAAGAAGAGAGATGTTCACAAAGAAGAGAGAGGCTTTTGCCACCTTCAACTGAAGAAGAGATGCGACTCTGATTCAAATCAGGAAAAGCAGAAAAAGGGGAGCTAAGACAGTATTATTGTTATTTTCTACCAAACAAACTGTACATTATAACTCCACTTGAAGGTAATAAAGCTGAAACGGAAAGGAATTGCATTTCTTATTTATTTATTGTGTGCCATCATTTTACATCTGCACGTATGGTCCTGTGTTTACCTCTTGGTGGCCCGTATAGTAAGAAAGCATGTGTTGACGGCTAAGACATATGTTTCCTTCCAATATATGGTCAATATTTGATTTTCTTTTCTTTTTTTTGTCTTTTCCACTTGTTTAGGAACTAAGTTCACAAGGAAGAATTCGAAACATGTCTTATCCTCACGAAAGCTCTCCATTATAACCAACAAGCCACGACCCCACGGATAATATTTGCTTTTCGAGGGAGGGATCCTTTATATATGTATATCATATATCTGTAGTAGTACTACATTTGTGTTGTAGATTCTCCTTTGGTGGGGCATTTTTGGTGCAAGAGAGGAGAGATTTCTTTGTAACTGGTAGAGATTTGGTAGTAATCCCTGTTGGATTGCAACTCTCCTTTCTTCTTCACCTTGTAGGCTATCCTGCATAAATTAACTTTGGTGATTATTCGGTTACAACAAACTGAATAGCCGAAAACCAAACTAGACCCAAAACCGAATAAGCAAAACCAAAATGACCCATAACCGAACCGAATTAAATCAGTTCAATTTTTGTTTTATTCAGTTTATTTGCACTTTTTTTAATATATATATATATATATATATATATATATATATGTATATATATATATATATATATATTAAAACTAAATTTTCTTATTCAGTTTTGGTGCGAAATCGAAATCCAAAACAGAATAAGAAAATTTAGTATTTTCAAAATCGAAACCAAAAAGAATTTTTTTTAAACCGAACCGAATCTCTTATTCAATTCGGTTCGGTTTTCGGTCCAAAACCGAATAATGCTCTACCCTAGTAATATTATTAGATATTTTATATTGGAAAAAAAAAAATCAAAAATCAAGATCATCAACCTGGATGGTATCTAGCTGAATGGGCACTAACATGCAGACATTATATCCGTCAAAGAAAACCAATATGATTTGGTATGGAAATAGCACAAACGGCAAAACATTAGCATTAACAATTGATATTAATCTCTCAATATGCAACTAGACAAGTATTTGCCATGGCTTTAGTCATTTTGCCATTTGAAAAACCAAATTTACCAGAATTAACACACCTTTTAGCATAAACCATTCAGTAATATACTACCATATAAATAATTGTCCACTACTCAGACAAACTACATTCACTATGTATTACAAAAAGATTGGCTTGGTCGCCCAAACATAACCAATAGCTTTCAAATGTTTGTCATTTGTACCCTGTTGGTGTCCTGCAACGATGCTGATCTCTTCATACAGGTACACCTACCCTTGCCATGCTGTCGAGAATATCATTCAGTGCTTGGCATAGACCAACAATCTGCAAGTTTTGGAAAATTATAATGAGAAATAAATTCTATAAATAATCATCCCCATATTCCCTGCATTGTCAATGTAACCAACCAGACGGAAGAAAAGAAAAAAAAAAAACCCTTAAAACATGGGGAACTCCATTTAAAGAAAACAAATCTGATCTCATAAAAAGGCAGCTGAAGTAAGAAATGTTGTATCTTCAAAACCATATTCAAGGTTTTTTTTACAGTCAAAAGGATAAAGCATTTGATATAACGGTATATATACAAAGTTAACATACGACTATAATTTAATATGGTGCTATGCATGTCCAACGGTGTAATACAGATAGCATTTGCTCGATGATTGCTTTAAAAGAAATATTCCAGCCATAAAAAGTTCAACATGTTGTAAAACAAAGACGAAATATGTTGACAATCACAATCCCAATATTACCTGCTGGTCCCATTGTTGCAACTCTTCAGTGTCATCTTCAAAATGTATGACAGCTTCGACCTGAAAGCAGACAAAGTAGTTAAATATGTATGCTATAACAATAGCAAAATAACATTAACAAAAGGGCTTGTTATGGAAAATTCTACAATTAGACCATAATCTCAAACTAGCAATAATATCAAAAGGAATTATAAATTTGATTTCTTAGGCTTCACACGGACATGGCCCTTAACTGAATGGAATAAAAGGATTCAAACAGCTGAGCCCAAAATTTGGGATAAAGTCTGTTGTTGTTGTTGTTGGTTTCATACGACCAATGTTAGAGAGGGAATGGCACTTAATAGAGCAGAGCCGAAGAAAAGGGGATTCAAATAATCAACCACGGAATTAGTTCTTGTTGCTTCTCTTTACAGGCTTCATACAACAATACTGCTCTTCAAAT
Organism: Iris macrosiphon; assembly: GCA_036927795.1. Classification (NCBI taxonomy): domain Eukaryota; kingdom Viridiplantae; phylum Streptophyta; class Magnoliopsida; order Asparagales; family Iridaceae; genus Iris; species Iris macrosiphon. The sequence continues at coordinate 202,404,753 of JAYESA010000008.1, forward strand.
TTTCTCAACTGAATTTCAGTCGAACTAAGACCAATATATTAAGTGAAACCTTTTCAAATAGCAGGTCAAAAAATGTTAAATCTTTGTTTGCTTATAGAGTATCATAGTTAACCAAAAATTAAATATCATGTGACAAAAAGTAAATCTCTCTTACCTCAACTCCTATTTTAGGTGACTGAAACAAAAAATTCCAGAGAGAGAGAGAGAGAGAGAGAGAGAGAGGGAGGGGGGAGGGGGGGGGGGGGGGGGGGTAGGGGGGTAGCATAATGTAGGCTCTCTCTTGACCAAATAGGATTGTTAAGCATTGAGCCGGATTTTCTTCTTGTTTCTAATTGCAGTTTACTCTTGGGTGACATCATCTTGGGAGGCCAGCATTATAGGATATCTTACTTATCAATTGAAAACTGTGAATTAAGCTAGTCATACTGCCCTCAACTATTTAGGTGGAGTTATCCACAATGTTTCTACAGTTTTACAACCTTACCAGAATCACCGCTTCAGACCTTTGGATTACACTGCTCTATCACCTGTTTGACTATTTACCAGCATAATGAAAGCATATTTGGCAGATTGAATATATACAAGCAGAAGTCATCTTTTGATTTGTTCTTAGTCTCGCAAGAGGTACTAACTTGCAATGGTCTTTAGAGTATCATTACACATACATCTGATCATAACACTTAAGCTATTTTCTTTTTTCTGACAGATGATGACAGTTGCATTTTGGATAGAGGCTTTCTTGTTGTTATTAATAGAAAAATTCAGAAAGCATAATAACTGGTCAATAGGTTGCTCATACACAGCATCATTGCCAGACTGAACAACTTGAATTGAGTGATGATGAACCAACAAATTCTTAATGAATGATACAAGTTGAGTGTTCAGAGTTTAGGAAGATTGGGCCATTCATAAGACCTATGTTAGTTATACAAAAGACCTATAGACTTTTCTTTAGGTGCTAAAATGTTCAACAATCACTACATCAAATTTTAGCTCAACAATGAAAAAGAAATTGACTAGTTTAACATTTGACCTTGCAGTTGCAACAGTTCAACAGATATGTATAGCCAAAATCAAACAGACTACCTTGACCGACCACAGATAATACAATAATCGATACTTAATATTTAGTTTCTTCTAAATATTTACTGTTGCAGAAATAGCATGTGCCTCGTTATTTTCTGTGGTTTATCGATGTACAGTGTTCTAAAAGGCAGAATTAGTCGGCACCTTGCCTAGGCGCTAGGCAGTCATGGGCGCATAAGTTTCAACTGGAGTCGGGGAATTTAGCATTGGCCTAAAAAATCTGGGTTGGTCGGCCGCCTAGGCGGGTAGGCAACTGCCTAGATGTAGTCACAAACTCCTCTAGTCAGCCGCCTAGTCGAAGCCCAACCCAAATACCCGGGCCAAATACCTAAAAGTTTGTCTATCCACTCCCTCCCAAAGTCGACAGACTTCTAATGTTGACAAAAAGAAGAAGAATTCGGACATTTTTTGTGGACCATCTAGAATTAGGCGGCGCCTAGACAGGCCTAGGCGCCTGATGCCCGCGCAACTACCGCCTAGCGACTATTACAACCTTGTGTGGAAACCACAGGATCAGAAGTTAGTAGGATTGGTTCTCAGTAAATCGTCTCAATCAGTCACAGTTACCCTTTTAAATAACTAATGGAAGATAAATTAGTGTTTATTTGATCTAACATTGAAAGATCAATCTATTTAGAAGAGATTTTGATAAGAGAAACTCACCTGGTCGATAGAACCCCTCATTCTGTCCTCATATATCATCCTTGAGGCTATCTTTTCAGCCTAACATATACAATTAACAAAAACTGTCAGAACCATTTATGTATTACTAGCTGGTGGCCCATGCAGTTGGAAGTGTGACCTGTGCCTCTCGACACTCTCCCGAATAATTTATTTTATCCGATAAATAACAATAAACAAAATGTCAAAGTAAAGACATTCCAAATGAATAAAATCTATAAATGATACTAAGCAAAGTGAACATATACAATTCAAAAAAAAATTTAAGATTTAATTAGGATTTTAGTAAGGTTTCGATATGATTTGAAGTTTCAAGATTATAAAGTTAAGAAATAGAGAAACAATCAATTAATCAACTTAAGAATTAATTTGTCTACGAAATCATGAGAGTAACTATTAATTAATTGCTAGAATAACTAAACATGGAGGGAGGGAAGGAGGTAATTAAGTAGAAAGAGACAGAGTTCTAAACCACCGGATATGCTTTATATGTTCTAATCATATCTTTTTTGGCAGGATACATCACTCTTCTTTATTATATAGATAAAGACAAATGTATAGAAGACAAAACTACCCGCAAAAGAATGTTGAAACATAGGCCCTCACCCCAGCCAACCAAAGAAGACAAAAAACGAGCAAATCAAAATACTGATACCATGAAGACAGGAGAAGAAGAAACACAAAAGAACATAAAACAAAAATGGGAGACTATTTTAACATAAGACAATTACATTCAATTAGAACATGTGCAAATTATCATCAATCCATGTATTTTGCAAGGTTCAACAGTATTGGCCAATACCGAAACCAGCCGACTTGGAATCACCCGAAACTGTCGAAATTGGTACCCATAGGAAGGGTCCAAAACGGATACTGTTAACCTTGCTAATTTGCACAATCCTAACTGAAAGGAGTGATTTACAGTGTTTCTTGGCCAGTAAACTACCAGAAAAAATTCATATCGTTCTAGGATAAATAAACTCATTGTGGATGTTGTTTACTTTACTCCCAACATTAGATTATTTAATAACAAAATGAATAAAAGAATTTAAACAACTTAAAAGGTACTGCAACACAAATATTGTCATTCTAGAAAGTAAAATCTTATGATGCTTGTAGGAAAGGTAAACATCAATTTATCAAACAACTCTCACTAGGATAGCAATTGACATCAAATTGTAAGAAGGATGTACCTTTTGAGGAGCAATGCCCAGTAAAGTGCCTAGTTCTTCAAAACTGGTGTAATGTTAGTAAATCACAAGTTGGAATGACTGAGACATGAAAAAGTAAGGCAATGTGTGAAATGAGGAAATATGGTCCATATCAAACCTTATGTTTCTATAGAGTTTGCTTGCACTCAAAAGATTGTGCTCAATCATCGCACGGTCCAGAACAGTGAAATTATCTGGTAAAAGAGCTTTCTGTTGCAAGACAGTATATAGATTATAACCAAAATGCTAGCAGATGCTGCAATAGCAATCAGAAATCCAAGGAAGCAGAACATACATACCTGATGTGCTTTCAATTCTTCAGCAAATGCGTCAATTTCGGGTTTTCTTAAAATTCTTTCCAAGTACACCTAAATGAATTTGAACTATCAAACTAGTTAAAAGACCAAGTATTACAAAATAACAAGAAGCTTCCACGCAGGAACATCTTAAAAGTTTGCTTAGCATAAAGCCCCCTACTAAATACGTTTCAGAAGCTAGGAAGCAGACACTCCAAAACTGGTGTAGTTTCCCTACCCATGTGTCAGACACTTGATGGACCCTCATAAGTGTGCTAGCACAAATCAAAATTGCTACAGTGTCGGTGCTGCCATGTTTCTGTCAGTGTAGTGTCATTTTTTTAACATGCAACATGGTCCCTAAACTAATTTTGGTTTTAGAAGACTCCAAATAGGGTTACAACTATGGCTAGAGATATGGCTAACAGTATATTTACTGGAGCAGATTTTTAAGATTCGGAGGATATATTTTGCAAATTGCAAATTCAAAGGAATCAATACACTGCAAGGTATATGTAGAATAGCATTTATGATAAATATGAAGATAAAATAGGAAAAGTAAACAGTAGATACCTTCTGCAATATTGGGTAAATTTTCAACTTTGAGCACCTTTCATCCTGATATAACACATAAAACAGCATAAATTTTCAAAGACCAAAATGATATAGACATAACGCAGTATCCTGTGAATATAGGGGAAAAAATCCAGAAATATAATTCAGCACTGAAGTTTCATTAGCTAAAAAGTACAAATAGTAGAAGACATATAAAAGACAATCAGATCAGGCATCCAACTTACACTAGTACCTTCAAGGTGTGTGAGAGTACATATTGACGTACAAAAGTACAAGAACAGAACTTATTGGCTACTCTCATTGAGCAAGGAACACAAATAAATCAAATTATATCTCGACAGAACGAATCTTAGTGTTGTAAAACGTCCATAATTCTATTTGTTGCACATGGCTGACAATACAGGATGGTGAAAGAACAATTAAGACTGAAGGAGAATCTGTACAGTAAGTATGAAAGAAAGTGTGTATCTGAGTAAAAGATGTAGAAATAAGTTCAATCAGTTACAACATCCCTGAGAAAGGGCCAGTAGAAAAAGAATTAACATGATGCATTGAAGTCACCAAAATTCATAGAGCAAATTTGATTGGACAAGTAAAACAACATTTTGAATCAACATACCAACAAGTTCAAAGATAAACAAAAAATAGATCCAGACTTCCCTCTTGTTAAAAGTCCTTGCCGCTGCACCAAAACTCTAGAATTGTGGGGATGGTTAAAGGTTATATATTTAAATTCTAATACACCCCCGCGGGTTGAAGGGCCATTTTGGGCGAAGATCTGGATTCACACAGCTGGGCAACTTTTAGAAATCCGCTTAATATGCGCATCAGAGGACATTTGGCAGTGATTGCTCCTATATCATGTTAAGGTTCTAGCCACTCCACCAAAACTCGAGAGTTTAGTGAGGGTTGAGAGTTATATATTTAAATTCTAACACCTCTAAATGCAAATCCAGAGATAGAGAAAGTAACAGAAATATCCAGTCAATGACCTCTCACAATGCTAATTTTAACTGTGGGTGGGTATCATGCGGTACTGAGAAGAGCTCCGAGGGATGAAAACTTGTAATTCTACTATAATTAGTAGGCTTGCACATGAATGTCGCACTTCGACACAGACACGGGAATACGACAACCTTTCAAACTCCAGAGTCCAGACATGCGAACATAGCTATACATATGTATATTTGTAAATGAAGAAACTAAGTAAAAGGGGTGAAATATATTGAAATCTTAAAGTAATTGCTAAAAAAGAGTACTAATATTCTTTACTTTATGAATATTTTATATTTCAGTGGGCATGTCTGTGTGCCTCAACATGTGTCGAACATGCATATCAAGGTGTGGGATTCTAAACTGACGGCCAAACATACCACTTAACCGGGTTTTAGCCAGGCTTACAGAATTTCAGACCATAACCGGATAAAGTAGATGTAGTTAACTCATCGAGAAAGTAGAGAAAATTAGGTAGGAAGAGCATTCACTTATATCCTGTCACACGAGAGGGTGATATAGTTTGCTTTCGGGCTGATCCATTTATTTCCAGATCAGTATCAGGTTTTAACTTAAGCAGATCCAACGGAAACTAGACAGGTCCTGATTGAACATATGCAGGTTGTCCCGAGTTGCAAACCACCCAAGCCCGGTTTTACCTGACCCGTATACCACCCTTACATCTGTTCTGTGTCAGACAGATGGACATCGCAAATTTTACTATGAAGAACTGTGCTGCATATCATAGATTCATACATGTTTAAGTCCCTTCAACTATGCAAAAACTCCAGAGCTTTGGTGAGGATTAAGAGTTAAATACACATTTTTCAACATGTCCCCCACTGATCGAATGCCTTTTATTCATGAATTGGATTCACAAAGCAGTATAATTATTTTTAAAAACAGCTAAAATGGCGCACCACACGAAATTTGAACTTGGTTGGCTCTGATACGATGTTAAAGTCCCTAACCACAACTCCAGAGTTTTTGTTGAGGGTTAAAACTGGTAAATATTTATATTATTCCACCAATAGGTAAAGGGAACATGCCCTTATGGAAGCTTCCCTAAATCAGTATACAAATAAAATCAATTAAAACCAATAAATATTAGGTTGAACAGTAAGTTTTTGGATCTTACCTATATAGCAGCTTTGCCTAACCTAAATTCCTACTAAAGCAAATGCATAGGAAAGCTCTTTGAATGCATTCAAGTAGACTATCAACTGTGTAGACTATCAACTGCCCATATCTAAGAACTTTAAATCCCCAAATCATTGGCAGACTACCAAGGTTCATCACCGTAATACCCCTCTCGTCATCCCTAGAAGTATTTGACTTAATTGGAAATCAACAAAATTGCTAGTTGGATAATGTGTTCATCAAACTAAACGTGACCAAAAAATTCGAATAATGGAAAAGTATAACTTTGTAGAAATATGCACAGCCTTCAAATCAAAAGTCTGATAAGAACAAACATTAGCTACTAAAAACAGAATGATGAAGCACTTTTCCACCTGCCTATATATTAGCTATTCAATGAAGATCGAGAATGATCGGAACATCACTTCCAATTAACAGACCCCAGATAATAATAAAAATGGCTCCAAGCAAATCCTTAAAAGTTATGAAAATTATACAATTTTAACCCTACTGAATAAGATATACGTGATGAGCAATAACTAATGAATGTCCATATCTATCCACCTACAAGGTAGATTCTGAACCTAGTTTACTAATAGAGGGAGGGGGGGGGGGGGGGGGGGGGGACGCCCTTCATGTTTCTAAAAGCAAAATACTGTTTAGTATCTCCCATTGACAGCCTGATAGAACTGATAATATTCAAGGCACGGTTCTAAGCTGTATGGATGCTAAACATTCAGAAGCATAAAGATAAGTAGCAATGTGAGTTCTAATAACATCAGATTAGGAGTAATGCCCTCTGTGAGAGAAACTAATAAAACAAATTTTGAATAAGCTGTGATGGTTAAGTGGAATTTATGTCTTGTCTCATCATAAAAAATAGGACATCATGAAATGTTATATTTGCAGTCACTCAGTTGATGCATTGTACAGAGAAAGAACTGTCAAAGAAAGGCATTTATACAGAGCACATGCTACTTGCTAAAATTTCATGAATTGAAGCACACATACCTTGTACAAAGTGGCTAGAACACGTGACCGTTGTGGACCCGCAGCAGCCAATATAGTGCAGGTAACGGCAGCACTAAGAGCTTGCTCCAGAGCATCCTCATCAATCTCTCTGTGTGATTATAGTGTACCACAAAATGATATAATATATTATTCGGATAATTTGTAGGAACTAAAAAGTAGCAAATACAAGCAAATGTGACAGTTTCATGCAATGCATTGGGAATTTGATTTGGGAGCTGTCAATGTGTACAAGCATACACCCAAATTGACTTAAAGCATGGGAAAGCTCAGCAAGTTTACAAATAAAAGTTCATGATAAATTTTGACCATCGAATCAGATACTAAAAGTAGAAGAGTGTGAGCATTTCAGCAAATTATATAAAACTTCCCAAACTATCCTAGAATCTAAGTAGATTGGAATATGAAAAAATCCATTACACTTACTCGTCTCCAATTTGGCGTTTCTCAATCTGAGAAATATTATAATAACGAAGTGCAGCTTCCAGGAATTTACGCTTTAGATCCAAGATACGGGCATAACAAACCTGTCAAGAAGAAAGTTCAAAACTGTTGGTCAAACCCAGTTCCTGATTTTAGAACCTAACTGCTCCAGTGTGATGACTTTCACCTTGTACTGTAAATTAAGGACCTCATGCTGACTACTAGAAACTAGGAAGGAAGCTTTGTTGATAAAAGCCTCTGCATTCACAGCATCATCATCCTGAGAAAGAAAGTACTTAGTAGTGCCATGTGTTTACCTGGGAATACTATGATAAAACACTACAGAACAATATGGCACACCTCAAGGTAGAGACGAGCAATTTGGACACACTTGGACAACTTGTATGTCTCATCGAGCATCCTGAGAAAGATGTTGAAAGTTAAAATTTCAGTGGGTTTTGAAGTCTCTGTAAGAAAATCAACCTTCAAGAAGTAATATCGACCTTATTCCTGAGTCCAAATCAATCCCACTAAGCATTTGCGCTGCTTTTGACCATTGCTGCTCGGATTCATATAATTCAGCAAGCTTCTCCCTAATGATTAAAACCTGAAAATATTGAAATTCAAATATTTCCAGTTTGACAGGAGAGTAGATATGAAACAGTTGTTATATCTGAGACAGGAGAGTAGATATGAACAAGATTGATCTAACGAGAGCTTAAGGAATTGTAACAGCACAAGGAATACCATTGTGCAATAGGACCAAATAATAGATTGCTTGGGTAGCCTTCAAATTTTGATGCCCTCGGATAATTCACGGATTGACCAGTCTACAAATTGCCGAGTCCTTGTACAGTTTCATGATCCATTCAATTAATTTCTAATAGTACAAGATATCTTCTAAACAACTATTTCCATCTCCCTCTTTTTTTAGGACATGAAATCATGTCTCAATTGGTGAAAGCAGGAAGCATCATGGATCTGATCAGTTCACGAACTAAGAAAACACTTCTGAAACATTCCTTCAAGTTTTAGCGCCTCTGTTACATTTCATGCACGGCTATCCACCAAAGTTCATTCAAAGCTTAGTACAATTTCACAATCGAGTACAAAAAATTTAATAGTACAAGCAGACTCCTAAAACGATCATTTTCGTGTCCTTGGATGTCTTCTTTTTAGGATATGAACCTGATCATTATCTCATATGGTGCACGATGGCAACCTCTAGCACCTGACTAGTGGGGACCACAAAAATTGTACGAAGGTGGCATAGACAAAAAATATCGTGTTAATATTGGTGGGAATAAACACAAAGGAGTTGGTTCTAGCAACGATCTTGTACCAACCATCTTTAATGAAATAATGAAGATTATGACTCAACTGCATGAAGTTCCAGCTTTGCCACTAGTTGCAAAGTAGTTATGGTTTGTCCAGTAGTAGGTACAAGAACCTTACCACCCCTGTAACCCTGTTGCAGGGGTAATATTGAACACGATGCGCCCTATTAAATGTGTTTCCATATTTTTCAAGATGGAATGATGAACAGAGTGAGAAACAATGTCAAACGATTTAAAACCCTAAACTAACATAATGTGGTAATATCTAATGTACAAAGAAAATAATATGGAAATCTAATGATGTACACATGGAATTATCAGATAATTTAACCAGGAATGTTAAAAACTATAAATGAGTACAATAGATCTCACAACTTAAACTCTACAGTAAATAGTTCAGCCTGGTCAGGCCTGAAATTCAGGATGCGACTGTGTTGTTATTTCTATTACTTCACAAATAAAATCATCATTTTCCTAAAAATGACAAACATGGAATCCTTGGCACTTCTCACTTCAATTGATCAAATCTAGGCAGCACGGACACTCCAAAAGCCAGTGTGTATCCGTATCATGTCGCAGCATGCCGGACAAGTAATGGACACGACAGTCACACAGGCACTCCAAAATACGCTTCCATGTAAGAAATCTATGTCTATGTGACTAAGACGGAAGTGTATTTTGTGATTGTCGTGTAAGAAATCTATGTGACCAATACATGTGTGAATCTTGTCACAAGGGCACGTATTGGACCAAGACGGATATTTCAAGATCTCCTAGGAGCCTAGGACACACCAAATTATGTGAAGCGTGTGTCTCCGTGTTCATAACGTGTCATGTTGTATTCGTGTCCATGCAACATAGATCAAAACAAGCAAATAACTTCTATACAGTCTATTGGAACCAGAAATTAGTCCAGAAACTATCGATATTCTCTCTTTTGCAAGAATAATTCCGAAAATAAAGTAACAGACGATAATTAGAAAAAAGTAGAAGAAACAGGACCTGTTCTTCGAAAGAGACAACTCTGGGTTGAATCTGGGTCAGTGCATAATGCGCGATCTCCTTCTGAGTGTCCGCGTCCAATCTCCCCAACTCCTGCGCGAACATCTGCAGAAGCTGTCTCGATACCACGAGAGGAACGTCATCCGAAACCACTGGAACAGAACATTAGAAGAATAAATCATCAACAAACCTTTCGAGAAACTGTGGAGCGAAATCTAGGGTTAGGGATTGGGGGGGATCGCTCACTGTGATCGATGAATCGCCTGGCCTGGCCGATGTCGGAGGAGGAGAAGACGGACGATAGGATGAGCTTGTACTGTTCGATCTTCTGCCTCTGGTCGCCGATGGCGGCGGCGCTCGACAGCGCGCTCTCCATTGCAGCGGTTACGACGATCTCTTTCTCTTCGGCTGGAAAACCCTAGATTTTTGATACGAAGAGAGGAGAGAATTTTTTTAGCGGTTTCCCTCTGCTGCAGCGTTTTATTTTACAGAAATTTGTGTACGGAATAATAAATTCAGAAAATTTCATGTAACGATAACAAATTTATAATAATTAAATATAGTGATGAAGTTTGATAAATTTAAAAATTAAGATAGGAATCGGCAGTTGGGTTGGCAAAAATTTAAAAAATTTGATTTTCGCTAACCTAGTTGGCAAAAATTCGACCAAAATTCGACGTGTATAAAAAAAATAACATTTTCGCCAATAGAGTTGGCGAAAATTGGATTGTTGGTTTTTTTATTTTAAATTTTTTTTTTTGTCTTTTTGGGTTTTTTTTAGTGGTTTTTTTTGGATTTTTTTTTTTTGACTGTTTGGGTTTTTTTTTTTTTTTAGGGGTTTATTTGTTTTGGTTTTTTTTATTTTTTTTTTATTTTTTCCACTCTGTCATAGGTACAGGTATGTTAATAGTAACTCTGTCATAGTAACGTTCATACTTTAACGTATAAATTTTTACAACGGCTAAATTTTGTTTCATTTCTATAAAAAGTTTCCTTCTGGTATTCATTTCTCACTCAATCCACTTATTCTACTTTCAAACAGAAGCTCAATCACTCTGTATTTAGAAGCTCATTTTGTAATGGATCAAAGTTTAACAATATTATGTTCGGTTGGAGGTGTGCTTAATGGGTTAGTTTATGAAGGAGGTTTAACTGAAAAAATTTTAATTGATCGAAATATTTCGTTTGATAGTTTACATAATCAAATTGTTGAGCAATGTTCTATCGATTATGAATTTATATTGGTTCATGTTTATTTAACTAATTGTATAAAGTTAGTTAGTGAACAAGTATAAAAATTTATTCTATAAGTTAATGTACAGGCAACATATATTAATATTTATGTAACTTCGTCACCACCTAGAAATAATATTGTAATTAGTATACGTGCTTCTAATGAAGTTAATACTGCTCCTAGTTCTTCTCATCAAGTTATTTCATTTAATGAATAAGAACATATAGTAGATGATGGTAATAACGACGATGAAAACAGTGATGATTTAATTGAAAATTTAGATGATGAATTTGATGGCAATGTTGATAGTGTTAGCATTTCAGTATTAATCATTGGAAGAAATTTTGATAATCGTTCTGAATTTAGATGTTTTATTAGTGATATAGCAATTGCACATAATTTTACTTGTCATGCTACTTTAAACAATGCTAGTGGGATTATATATAAATGTAACGATTCAAGTTGTAATTGGAGAGTATACGGTAAAGCAAGTGGTAAAGGTGAAAGTTTTGTTATAACAACGCTAGAAAACGTACATTCTTGTTTAGGGGGACTTATAACAGGTTCTCATCCATTAGCTACTACTGTATGGGTTAAAAATAAGATTATTGATAGAATTCGAGATAATCAGTCTTATAGTCCATCGCATATTGTAAATGATATATTTAGAGAACACGAAGTATATATTAAATATTGTAAAGCTTGGAAAGCTAGGAAACTTGCTCTATCCAAAATAAATGGTAGTTATATTGATGCATATAGTAGTCTTGAAGAGTATGATTTTAGAATTATTGAGACAAATCCAGGTAGCCAATGTTTTATACAGATTACAGAAGACAATAGATTTTAAAAAAAATTGTTTTAAGGCATGCATTAATGGATTTTTAAGGATATGTTTACATGACGATAACCCTTTTTGATGTGGCAAATATACTAGGGTTACCTATTAAAGGTAACGCTATATATTTTGATCCGCACTTAAAGGGATCTGATCTGATCAGGAGGTATCTCGGTGTTAGCCCTCCATCAGGTATAAAAGACGGCAATTTTGTGAAGTTTACATGGCTTCGTGGCAACTTCATGGACCTACATCACACTATTGACGGGGTGGTTGATGTGGATGAAATACGGGTATGTATTTTTATTAGTAAATTTGTTTATGACTTAATTTAGTGTCTATATAACACTTAATATATCCAGGTCATTCGTTGCACTAGAGCGTATATGCTCTGTTTATGTGGTGCAATTCTATTTCCCGATGCATCAAAAAATATGGTAAATGTGCAGCTTCTACCATTCTTGGATGATTTGACAAAACCTACTGAGCATGCGTGGGGAGCTGCTACTCTTGCCTTTTTATACGCCAATCTGACAGAATTTGTGAGATCCAATTGCAAGAGTATTTGTGGATGTATTTCACTGATTCAGGTATGAATGAAAGACCTTAAAAAGTTAGAGTAATTTTATACGCAAATTTTGTTTGTACTAATGTCATATTTTTATTTTATAGTTCTGGTCCTACGAGCACTTCTATATTGGTAGGCCTGTTACTAGCATTCTCAGTGATGTTGGCGTATTTTCAGTTGCTATGCGCTAGCCTACAGATGTAGTGGATTATCAACACTACCAATACAGGAGTGTATCACTTTATCGTAGCCAATTTGATATACTGCAGTATAATGAGGTAATTTTTAAATATGCAATAAATATCTTTAAATTATTTAAGTTTTGATCGTAGATAAACATCACATCTAATTGATACAATATCTTTAAATAGGTTACCTGGTTACCTTACTCATGTGAACCTGATGCTCCAGAAATCAAGAGGACATCATATGTATTTACTTTACACAGATCTCATATTATATATGATCGGTTCACCATGTACCATCCGGCAGACCGTGTTCTTCGGCAATTCAGAATGAGCCCAATAATTCCCGATGATCCACCGACAGTCGGTTATGAGGCAGCAAATGCATTACAACGAATCCTTGGTCTCGTTGGTGACTGGAATAATCGGTTCGAGATTTATAGTGTGAGAGACATGTCTCCCAAACTAAATTCTGCTGAGGAATGTAAGTTATAAGTTACTCATTATTCGTATTGATTTAGTGTAAATAGTTTGCTAAAATTTTGTTTACATTATGCAGACATGGGTAACCTGGACTATAGGCAATGGTAGGGATGCCCTATTATGAGCAACCGAGTATACCAATATGAGGAGCAAAGGTTCAAGAGTAGATCCGTAGATGATTCTACTCTGCGTGCTTTTGTCGATGGAATGCATGATTTGGTATGACTTCATTATACTTTCAAAAATACATATACATAGATATGATAAATATATTAATTTATAAGTTTTAAATTTCAGAGTGGTGTATACCGACAACATTTACAACGACCTCATAGAAATCTTTCCCCAGACAGTCGGCGTCTTATGGAGGAACTTGTGACTCGTGTTGAGCATCTGGGTATTGGACGGGAACCTGAAATGCCTCGAGTACAATCAAGTCTTCCACCGAACTATCCGATCGGCTTAGTACGACAGAGACACTCTCGTCGTCGTCGGAGGGATACTACAGAGGACCATTTTCACTATTATGCTGGAGCGGGCCCGAGTGACCAGTATGCTGGAGGGAGCCCGAGCTACCAGTATGCTGGAGCGGGCCCGAGTGACCAGTATGCTGGAGCGGGCCCGAGTGACCAATATGCTGGAGCGGGTCCGAGTTACCAGTATGCTGGAGCGGGACCGAGTTACCTGACTGCTGGAGCAGGCCCGAGTTACCAGACTGCTGGAGATGAAAGCTACCAGATATTCACACAATTTTTTTCGACTCCATCAGCACCGCTGCCTACCCAAACACAACAAGACGAGGAGGAGGATGAGTAGATAATTTGTAACAATGTATGATTGCAATATTTGTATGATTTGTAAAAGTTTTTTATTGCAATATTTGGGTATTGAACAATTCTATTTTACTCTCTCATTATCAGACTCACTATTACAATATTTTTAAGTTTGTATTGAACAATTCTATTTTACTCTCTCGGTTGACTAGTACATCTTCTTCGGTTGTGTCCCATAGCACCACAATTACTGCAACGTAGATCTCTCGTCGATGAATTCTGGGGTTTGTTGCGGTTCTTCTTTGGTCTTCCGGCTTCGCGTCTTACATCTGGCACCCCAATTTGTCCTCTAACCAAAGAAGCTTGGATCTTGTAGGAAACTGGAATTGGCTCCATTTTTGGTGCGTATACACTTTTCAAGGTCTTCGTCGAAAATACTGCAGGATAAAAATTATCAATACTAATATTGCAATATCTACAAACAAAACATGCATGTATACATGGTATATAAGTATGATACCGTCTAAAACATGTACAAGATCAGTCAGTTATATTAACAATATAGGTTCTACTTGTTGCCCGGTCTATTATTTCAAACTTATAACTATCAATAGCTAATATTTCTAGGTGATTCTTCTTTTGATAATAGAAGCCATATTTTTTAACATCTTCGGACAATAATCTGTGTCTATATTTTCAGCATTCTTTCTACGATTGTCATGAAGTGTAATAATCTTGGCTCTAATACCATCGAGAAGTATTGTTATTGGCTTATCTCGTAATTTCTTAATCCAGCTATTAAAACATTCAGCAAGATTAGAAGTGTTAATATCTAATCTAGGACAAGTAGCATACGCTGTTATCCAAATGTTCAAATCGACGACTTTCATCGTTTACACCAAAAAGCCAATCGTACAAAATTATGTTCTCGGCTTTAATTATATCAAACACACTCTCTGCATCTGTTTCATTATATGATCTAGCAAGCGAGTCTAACAAGTGTTGAAATACTGGTTCTTTGGTAACTTTTTCATGTTTTGTTTAAAATGTTGAATACAAAAAAATGAGGAGATGCAGAAAAAATAGCACGAACAACATTTATTAATCCCTTTTGCTTGTCAGATATAAATGAAATTATACTCCAATCATTAAAACAACTTTCAAAAGATATTTTAAGAGAATTGATAGTTAGGATCACCATTCTCACCTTTAGCAACAACATAAGCTATAAGATATAATTGATAGTTAGGATCGTGAGCACAAGCAATAAATAAAATACCTTGATATTTAGACGAAAGAAATGTAGCATCAGTACTAATAATTGGTAAACATTCCCTTAAAAATCCATCAATACATGACTTAAAACAAATAAAAATTTGTTGGAAGCTATTATTTTCGGCAGTTTTAATAAACACATGTACTACCTGGATTTGTCTCCAAAATTCTATAACAATACTCCTCAAGACTAGCGTATGCCTCATCATAACTACCATTAATTTCAGCTAATGCTGTCTCTCGGGTTCTCCAGGCTTTGGAATAACTAACTTGTATACGGTGCTCCCTATATATATCTTTAACAATTTGTGATAGACTGTATGACTGGTTATCTATAATAATGTCAATTATCATGGTCTTAATCCATGCAGCGGTAGCTAGTCGATGACGTCCTGTACTAAGTCTGTAACGCCCCGCTCCGCGTCGGCGTTATATATCAAGGTGAGTGGGCAGAACTTCGTTCTCTGATTTCTTGCACGCCTTAATAATAACCTGAGTTTTTGCTTGCAATGTTTTCATAAGAGAATGATAAAACCTGCCTTGCATGTTAATGAACGAACTCACCTAGCTTGTCTTCAAAATAAATGCCTGCTTAACGAGAATCCTGAATCGCCTGCTTAGAGTGCATGAACATGTTCACTATCGTCTATGCTTCGAGAGAACCATACTGTGCCTGAACGTGTTCAAGTGATAAGTCGGATTGCCCCGCAATAATGAGTGTATTCTGATGGTTCGTCTCGTCTGCATACTAGAGTTTATTTGATAGTGTTCCATGCATTCGCACGCGGTCGGACAATGGCTTTTGGTGAAGAGCTGAACTGCATGCGTCATAGCCACCATGGGTCACAGCTGCCATTAGCATCAGAGAATGAGTCATTGGTATGTTGTTCCACCAGCTGCCGATCCTGAGATACTCGGGGACCGCCCTGCATATAGCTAAGTCATTGTGTTGGCTTGGATAGTGACTGCCCCTAAGAATGTGCATCGTGTGTCTAGCTTTGCATCAGACCCTCGAGTCGCACGAGATACGCTGCGCACACCTGAAACATGAACGATTGCTTGCTTGCATATTCAATATGAAACTCTGTTTCCAAACATGTTTCCAAACAAGTAATATGACTCTGCTAGCGAACTGCATGAAACGAACCTAGGTAAAACTAGAAAGATCACTAGTAATGTAATGTTTTATAACATGATTACTTAGTGCATGTTTGAGTGAATGCTTGTTTCTGTTCAGTTGATTTATCTCACCAGTACTTGTATAAAGTGCTGACCCACCAACAGTTTACTTGCTCGCAGGTACTGGATCGTCCGAGGGAGCGATAGGCGTGCCACAGTCCCCAAGACCCGGAATCCTGGTTTCGATTGTTGCCCGAGAATGCTATCGTATAAGGGGGCATAATGTATGGAACGAACGTGTGCCTTTGCTAAAGGAAATCCAAGTGCCTCGATTGTCCCGAACACTCAGTTGGCTAATGCATTGCATTACAACAAGTCACTTTCCGCTGCTTACTCGATTGATGCGATGATAGCCAACTATCAACTTAAACGATTGGCCTTGCACGGGTGCAACCCCAGGCCCGTGCGGCATCACGTCCCCCGAAAGCTCGAACGGGCCATTAGCATAGCTCCCTTCCTCCCTCGCACCCGCGGGACGGGCGCGGTGATTCGCGTCCGGCGCGCCGAGGCACGGTGATACGTGTCCGGTTCGTTTAATCCCGGCCGTAAGCGGCAGCCCGGGCGGTACCGGGGCGTGACAGAATGGTATCAGAGCGGAATCGATTCTCTGGCCCAAATCCGTTGCTATGACTCTGAGTCGATATGGTTTTGCAAAGAGCATTCTATACAATAAGTCCATAGATATTCTCAAAGTGCAAAATGTTTCCTGAACTTGAATTGCTTGACTGTTTCGATAGAGTACGGCGAGGGACGGCACTATCGCTGCTCGGAATATCGAGAAGTTTATCCTTGAAGTTTCGAGGACGAAACTTTTTATTGGTTGGTAAGTATGTAACGCCCCGCTCCGCGCCGGCGTTATATATCAAGGTGAGTGGGCAGAACTTCGTTCTCTGATTTCTTGCACGCCTTAATAATAACCTGAGTTTTTGCTTGCAATATTTTCATAAGAGAATGATAAAACCTGCCTTGCATGTTAATGAACGAACTCACCTAGCTTGTCTTCGAAATAAATGCCTGCTTAACGAGAATCCTGAATCGCCTGCTTAGAGTGCATGAACATGTTCACTATCGTCTATGCTTCGAGAGAACCATACTGTACCTGAACGTGTTCAAGTGATAAGTCGGATTGCCCCGCAACAATGAGTGTATTCTGATGGTTCGTCTCGTCTGCATACTAGAGTTTATTTGATAGTGTTCCATGCATTCGCACGCGGTCGGACAATGGCTTTTGGTGAAGAGCTGAACTGCATGCGTCATAGCCACCATGGGTCATAACTGCCATTAGCATCAGAGAATGAGTCATTGGTATGCTGTGCCACCAGCTGCCGATCCTGAGATACTCGGGGACCGCCCTGCATATAGCTAAGTCATTGTGTTGGCTTGGATAGTGACTGCCCCTAAGAATGTGCATCGTGTGTCTAGCTTTGCATCAGACCCTCGAGTCGCACGAGACACGCTGCGCACACCCTGAAACATGAACGATTGCTTGCTTGCATATTCAATATGAAACTCTGTTTCCAAACATGTTTCCAAACAAGTAATATGACTCTGCTAGCGAACTGCATGAAACGAACCTAGGTAAAACTAGAAAGATCACTAGTAATGTAATGTTTTATAACATGATTACTTAGTGCCTGTTTGAGTGAATGCTTGTTTCTGTTCAGTTGATTTATCTCACCAGTACTTGTATAAAGTGCTGATCCACCAACAGTTTACTTGCTCGGAGGTACTGGATCGTCCGAGGGAGCGATAGGCGTACCACAGTCCCCAAGACCCGGAATCCTGGTTTCGATTGTTGCCCGAGAATGCTATCGTATAAGGGGGCATAATGTATGGAACGAACGTGTGCCTTTGCTAAAGGAAACCCAAGTGCCTCGATTGTCCCGAACACTCAGTTGGCTAATGCATTGCATTGCAACAAGTCCCTTTCCGCTGCTTACTCGATTGATGCGATGATAGCCAACTATCAACTTAAACGATTGGCCTTGCACGGGCGCAACCCCAGGCCCGTGCGACATCACGTCCCCCGAAAGCTCGAACGGGCCATTCGCATAGCTCCCTTCCTCCCTCGCACCCGCGGGACGGGCGCGGTGGTTCGCGTCCGGCGCGCCGAGGCACGGTGATACGTGTCCGGTTCGTTTAATCCCGGCCGTAAGCGGCGGTCCGGGCGGGCCGGGGCGTGACAAAGTCTTCCTAAACAAGAATGACGATTTTATAATGTACTAAGTTTAACTATATCGTCATTTCCAACAGATTTGACATATACTCTCCAATTACAATTCGGTTGATCACAACTATATATAATTCCACGAGCATTATTCATAACACTAGCTGAACAACTAAAATTATATTTAATTGCTAAATTACTTATAAAGCTTATAAACTGAGAACGACTAGGAAATGATTGTCCCTTAAATACTTCATCAGTGATAGCTTTTACAACATCATCATCTACCGTATAATCTACATTTTCAACTAAATCATCACTATTTCCATCGTCGTTGTCACTATCATCATCATGGTTAGATTCATCTGATGAATGACCTTCTTGGATAAATGAAACTATTTGTTGAGAAGAACTAGCACCCGAACTAACATGCTGATATTCAGAAAAATATTCATTATTTCTACTATCTAAGGTTGCTGCTACTTTAATAACATATATTTTTATATACCGTGATTGTGAATTAATCTCAATAATATAATTCCATGCATCTTCACTATCTATCAAAAAACAATTAGAACAAAAAATAGACTTCAGAATAAAATCATAATGAATAGAACAACGTTCAATAATATGATTACATATATTTTCAAAACTAATATTCGGATAAGTTAAAAAAATTATACTTTCTCCTCCTTCGTAATTTAACCCATTTACTTTACCGTCGTGCGAGCATACAATTCTTACGCTATGATCCATGACGGTTGAGAACTTTTGCTACAGAAAACTCAAATGAACTTTAGCTGCAGGCAAAACTTTGACTGAAGCTTTGCTAGCAGTAGAGAGACAGAGAGAGTGTTGGAGACTTTGCTAGAGGGAAGAGAGGAAATAGAGTGAGTGTGAGATGATTTGGTTGAGATAGGAAATATATAGAGGGAGAGTGTTGAATGTAATAGCCGTTGTGCAACGGCTATAATGACTTCCAAGTGTGTGAACGGATCCTTACTCGCCAACTGAGTTGGCGAGCAGAGTGCAACGGTCACTTACCCCAACCTAAACTATCACCCGCCAACTGAGTTGGCGGGCAGAATCCAACTCAGCATCACTCGCCAACTGAGTTGGCGAGCGGCCTCTCGAGGACTGCGCCCCGCCAACTCAGTTGACGAGTTACTCCCGACCACTGCGACCCGCCAACTCAGTTGGCGGGGTCCTCCTCCTCCCTGCAATTTTTCCTAACTTTTCTCTTTTTTTATAAATTTATATAAATATATTACTTTATACGGAAAAAAAAAAAACCGTTCTTGAAATATGCACAAAACAATCAAAAGTATGTTGTCACCATTACCTCTTAACATTTGCCTAAAGTTCGGACACTAAATTATGGATAGAGCCCTAAATTATAGAGAGAGAGAGAGTTCAACAATGGCGGATCATGGAGGGAGATGCGAAGAAAATGGCGACGGCTGCGACAGCAGTGCCACAACGATTACACCGGCGACTCCCCTCCTCTTCCCAACACCAGCGGCTTCTTCGATCTTGGAGATTCCCGACCCCAGGTACTTCTTTAGAATTTCGTTCCTTCAATTGGTCTGTTCTTTGATTTAGCGTGAAATGAAGTCAGGGTTAGGTTCAAGTTGACTGAAATACCTTTGTAGAGCTACAAAACTGTAAAATTGGGTGGATCAAAATGGTGAAGATGAACTTTTCCATGGATTCCAGAAGTATTAGGCTTACGTAAAGGACCTAGTTAACTTTGTTTGGTGGAACTGTGTTGCACATGTTCTAATCATTCAAAATGATTTTTCTTTCATTTTTTTTCCTTAGTTAACAGTTCATACCATCTCCCACAAATGCAGTCGTTGCTTTATTTTGTCTTTCAATGTTGCACCATTAAGCCACACTAGTATATAGGCATGCTTGCACGTATTTCATAGCAAACAATAAGTTTTTTTTTTTTTTTTTTCCTACTTGTGAAGAGCAAAATCTTTAAAAAAATTTATATCCTAGGAAGTGCAAACAACAATCGCCTTTAAAAAAAAATTGTTCACACGTAATTATCTAACTATCCATATTAAATTTGATGAACAATTTTAAATAGTAAATATAGATAAGAATATTTTAGTAACAAAAACTTTCACTGTGAAATCTCAACTTTTCTTATTACACAGTAGAATAGATTAACATTCTTATCCAAATGAATAAGTGCGTTAAATGGTGTCATAATTAATGCAGAAATAAAGAGATACTAGTTTAAGCTACAATAATGAGTTATTCTAAAATTGTACAAAAGACAAGTAGTAGAACCGCAAGAATTGCCGTTTGACCGGAGTAGTAGGATCACTTTTCTCAGGTGCACAGATTTAGCATGGGCCCCCTTATCTCTATTTTAGTCTTATTCTGCCACTTGCCCCATTGCCAAACGTGACCAAGAGCCCGAAAGTGACCACAAGTGCTTTCCATTCAATGGGTGTTTTGCAGTAGTTCAAGGTTCTCTTGCCAAAAAGTAGCAGAAGGATTTAATTTTTTTATTGATAATACTCGATTTGTTATTTAAAAAAATGTATTGTATAGACACTGTAAGGTAGTCAAAGGCGCAAGACGCATTCGAGGTGCAAATGGTCCATATCGTCCGAGGCACAAAGCGCACTAAAGGCGCACGCTCGAGCAAAACGAGACGCAAAAATAAAATAAAATAAAATACATAAATAAATAAATTACTAATGTAAGAAATAAATTAAATACCATATTAAAATCAAAATAAATATGTTAAAACATAACCAAGTGAACTAGTAGAGCAGTAATAGCACTAACAGTCAACAGAACTAATAAGAGTTTGTATTTTTTTATCATGTTTTTAGTAAAATTTAGTTTTTCTAATTCAACTGTAACAAACTTTGGTAATCGTGGAAAGAGTTGCATCCCTCCATCTTGTATGAGGTAAATGTTATTCCCATGCCTCAAAGTTTTTTTGTATATAAAAGAATAAAAACAAAAACCATAAGGCACGTCTAGACGCACATTTTTTTGGTTGCGCGTTGCTGAAAGGCGCGCCGTGGGTGCGTCAGGAGAAAGGTGCCTCGTCTAGTGAGGTGTGAGGCGCAGCTGCTACGCCTTTCTGCGAGACGCGCCTTTGACTACCATGAGACACTGTTACGAAGGTCTAGGGTTCAAATGATATTTGATTTTGTGATAATTGTGGTTACCTTAGAGGGCATTTCTTGGTGAATTGGCGAAATGCTAAGATTTGTTGGATGTCATTTTCATCCTAGATGATGCATGGACACAAATATGACATAATAAAGACACGGAGGCCACCTATTTTTATGTCCAACTGTATTTTGGAGTCTCCATGTCAGGCCCAACACGTGTCTGACAATACATGAATATGATACCTTCCTAGAGTTCCTTGGCACAAGAACTGGAGAATGGTCATCTCAGAAAAGGACCTGGAATTCTATTTCCTTCTCTATAAGTACACATCTAAATTTTTGCTGTCATTTTGCTAATGGAGGTATAGTTCGTTTTAAGTTCGTACTTGCAGTGTCTTGAAATTTCTTAGCTTTTAAGTTTTTGAGTGAGACTTGTTTTCCCCCCTTTACGTCCTGTTTTATCTACCTGCTTAGCGTCCTTTTGCATTTATCGGTTTCTTCTTATCTTTTGAATTTATTGTTAAATTTGTCATCATGAAGAAAATTACTAGGTAACCGTAACATTCGTGTGTATCCTCGTGTTTTCCATGCATATACGGTTTATTTTGAATATTATATTTTGCCACTTCCTTGAGTTAAATAGTTTTCCTTGTGTAATTTGGATATTAACTGACTATTGCATGGAAGTGCAGTATGATTCCTGTGATTACAAAAGAAGGTCCTCAAAGAGGAGAGATGGAGAAAGTGAGAAGGGAGAGGTCGTGATTGAGATAGACACTGGGAGAGACAAAGATCGGGGCAAAGTTAGGGATAAGGTGAGAGTCGAGAGACATGGATCGTGATCACCATCACAGAGACATGAGTGAGCGAAGGGAGCATCACTGTAGTCGAGACGATCACGAAGGCCACCGTAGTCGAGACCATGATGTTCGCCATTAAATTCGAAGTTTAAGATAACTTGATTTAATTAACAAACGAAAAAAGTACAGAGAGGTCCTATGAGACAATCTAAGTACAAATTTGTTTTCTTGGGGGTAACGATGGAGAGTTGGAGTGTAGCAACTTTCTTTAGTCCATGGACGATCCGATGTAGGAGGAAGCTCTTCTCTCTTGCTTGACTGTAGGTTCACAAATAGCTAGCCCTTAGAACGTTCAAGTTGCTCCTATTTATAGCCATCGTGCTGATGAGCTATAGATGATGTACATGTCTCTGTTTGGTGGCTGCATAAGGCTCCTTCAATAGAATGCGGTTGCAACTGTCGCCGCATGCCATGGGCCGATTGCTACGTGGTCTTGGTTGAGATATTCTGTTGAAGAGATCTCGGGGTGGTTATCAACCCGTTGTGGGTGTGACTTGGTCAGCTGGACACGTAGTCAGCACCAACAATGCGAAGATATCTGCAGTTGTAACGGGAAGATCTTGTGAGTTGGAGGCCGCATAACAACTTGGCCGCATGTTGGCGAGACCGCATGGGTTTTGTAGCCGCATACATACCCTCATTTGGGCCTTTGTCGAATGGACACTCTGACCGCATGTTAGCGAGGCCGCATAGGGCGTTGCGGCTGCATATGCGTACTTTTTGGCCTTGGTCATATGGACACTCAGGCCGTATGGCGTCGTGGCCGCATGCTTGTTCAGGCCGCATACGTGCTTTCGTCTGGCTTTGGTCGAATGGACACTGCAGCCGCATGTTGACGAGGTCGCATATGGCCGAAGCCGTAGATGGGAGAACACGTGACGTGGCGCGTCTGTCGAGGCCAGCAATGCAGATGTGACTTTCTGTCTTTTTGCATGTCGTCCCTTTCACGAGTTTCGAAGCTGTCAGAACTTTATGTCTGACATTGTAGACTGTGTCAGGAGCTCATTATGCGACTTCTTGCTTTTTGGTTGCTCTGGCAGTATGTAGATTATTATGCGACTTTCTATCTGGCCGCATAGATCATGTTTTATGCGGCATGTAAATTTTTTATTCTTCTATAAGACCCCCTTCAAAGTTTCCAAAATGACAAGTTTGGAATACTTTGAATAAGAAGCATGATCGAGCACTTTTGGCCGTATAGGGCCGACATGCCGCATAACCATGTTATCGCATAACCATGTTGCCGCATAGTGGACTCTGTCAGGCTATCAAATCATTAATGAGAGGATTTGGCCCAATCTTCTTGGAGATCTTTTGGAATTCTGCGCCGTCAGGGGATAAAGTTGTCTAACAACCGAGGAGTCACCGTCATCCGTGGTCGTTACGTGGATCGAGACGACTCGGGATCCGAATAGCCGCCGTCTCATCTCCAGCCGCATGTTGCTGTCTATATATATATATGTATATATGGGCAGAGGAGAGAGAACCCTTCTTCACATTTTCTCATTTCCTTCTCTTCTTCTTACTGCTGCTGCCATGGCCTCCAAAGTGGCTTCCTCCGTCGTCGCCGCTAAGGGTAAGGGGAAGGCCAAGAGCAAGGGGAAGGGGAAGGCCAATTCGTGGGATGTAGGGGGGTTGGCGAATTATGCAACTATGAGCAGGACATTGTAGGATACGTCCACGTCTATGACGTAGCAAGTGACCTCGGTTTTCAAGTCGTCAATTTGACATTTCAGGCGGATCTTGTCCAGAGGGTAGCTTCTTCCTGCGTTGAAGCCAGTGATGGCAGTATTGGTGGCTGCCAGGCGATGCATCGGAATGCCCAAGGTCAGAAGCAGACTCCGTAGGATGATGTTGATTGACGAACCGGAATCGATGTGCATCCGGTCCACCTTAATGACACTTATGTACCCGGTGTAGTACAGGGGACGATCATGTTGGTTGTTTTTTAGCAACATGTCCTGTTTTGAAAATGTAATGTTGGGCATCGTCTCCGTCACATTGTTATAGTAGGGGTATGCGGCAGGGTCCTCTACTGACGGCTTATGCCAGGTAGGCGTCGACATTTTGCAATGCCTTACTCAGAGCGTTCCGGGTGTCTCTGGAGAGTCGGAGAAGTTCAAATAGTGACAACTTTGCAGGGTATTGGTGAGTTGAGCCAATACGTCAAAGTTGTAGGACTTTTTCAGTCCCTGAGCCGTTTCTTTACGCAATGGCTTGTCGAAGCGCCCCTCTTTTTGTCTGGACTTGTCCGCTGGTGGGGGTTGAGATGGACCCGGATCAGACACGCCAGGTGCAGTAGTTGGAGGTGCATTGATGTCGGGAGCTTCGTAATCTCGCTGGTAGGCAAGGTCCGACCTGGTTGCCCCGGCCCAAGCCTCCTCAGCTGTGGGAGAAACCATGTGGCATGACTTGGTTTTTCGTGTTATAGTCCTGACGGCGGAAGGCGCTGCTTGTTGCGTCAAGTCTGGGTCAAGATCCGGGTGGACCCACATGTTCTAGTCCCGAGGTGTAGTAAGAGGTATCAGTTCGGCTTCTTGGTCACGAGCTGGTGGAAAATTGACTACCTCCTTTGTTGCCCTCGGGGTCGGTATAACTCCTTCACGGGCTTCCGTTGCGGAAAAGTTGTCGAACTGGAGGAACACCATGTTGGCGGCAACCGTCTTGTCATCGAAGTCCAAGGTAAGGGCCTTGGTGTCAAGCAGGCGCTGGATGTACCGCTTGAGGGTGTAGCAGTCCTTCGTCGCAAGGTGGACGTAGCGATGGTAGTGGCAGTATTTTGGATTTTTCATCTCGGCTGCCTCTACAGGGCATTTGACGTCGGGGAGCCGAAGCTTGCCACTCTTCATCAACACATCGAAGATGGGCATGACGTCGTTATCTTCGAAGGAGTAAGTCTCCTGGGGCTTTGGAACCTCAGTCGGCTTTTGCTCGGGCTTCTTGGTTAAGTTGGCCACCAGGACCTGCTTCCCTTTTCCCTCGCGGCTGCGGTTGCCGCTATTGCTATTGTTGGGACATTTCTCCCTGTCATCTGCGACAGGGATCTGTATTCCTAGGAGCCCGACGTCTTTAACCTTCTTTTCAGCGCCGACTGCGTTGATGATGAACGATGTCCAGTCTTTAAATTGACTGCCACTCATCCAAAGGCTGATCGTCGTAAGTAGGTTCCTGCGGCACTTGTCCATGAGTGTGGACTCAGGATTGCCTGGAGGCAACTTCAGTGCTGCTTGGCGGAAACGCTCGATGTAATTTCGGGCGAGCTCCCTTTCCCCTTAGGTGACATCCATCAGGGAAGACATCGTCATGTCGCTTCCTCCATCATAGAATCTTTTGAGAAAAAGACTCTTGAAGTCGTCAAACGACGAGATGCAGTTATCTTGTAGGCTGCAAAACTAGTCGAATGCGACCCCGGACAATGTTTCCACAAAGAGCTTGGTGAGGAGTGCGTCACTACGAGGTAGGTACCCCGTTGCCGTCTCGAAATAGCTCATGTGTTGACGGGGAGAAGTCTTCATGTAGAATGGGTTCAGGTTGAAGGGCTTGTACTTTGGCCGGTACGGAACATCCCTCCACTCGCGGGGGTACGGTTGTCGTATTCTGAGCTCGCGCAGTGAATCCCGGTTGCCCATAGAATCTAGGCGAGCCCGGGGTTCCCGGATTCCCCTCATTGCGTCTTTGGCTTCGCCTCCCGCGGAAGGGGAAGATGAACCGGGCAGAGGGTGGTTTTCGCCCACGGGCGGAGCAGTTGCGTCAGAATCCACATTGGTCCCAGGGTCCAAGCTTGCTTGTCCTAAGGCCCTCGCTGGTTGGGAGGCTACACTTGCCTTGATGTCTAGCACAGCTTGGGTCAAGGCTTGCATTGATTCACTCATGGTCTACATCATAGCCTCGAGGGCCTCGAGGTGTTGCCGATCACTAGGGCCTTCATGCTCGTCCCCCTCCATGAATGCCATCCTTGTATGAGGAGAGATGGACGGGACAGTAGACGTAGCACTTTTTGCTTCGGACTCTTGCAACGGATAGTCGTCGGGGAAGCTTGGCAATGTCGCGTCCTGTTCTGACTCAGAGGGAGTACTACCCCCAGCGTAGGAGGTGGCATCTTCTCTCCGAGTGTGGCTACCCCCAGGCACTTCAGCATCCGTTCCTTGGGAATCCTCATCTCCTTGGAACGCCGGGTTGTCGTATAGGTCCGAGGGATTACTACTCCCAGCTTGTGTAACCCCCAGGGGTTCTGAGGAGGAGTTACCCCTAGCAGTTGATAGCTTCTTCTTTGAGCGGGTGCCCTGGAAAACTCCTTCCGCTGGTCCCGCTGTTGGTCCTCTTGGTAATCGCCTTCTCAATGCGCTGGTTGAGATTGACGGACTAGAGGTGTTGGACTTCTTTCCAATCAAGGTGGAAGGGCCTTTCTGAGCAGAGTAACACTAGGCAAAGGGTATCTCATCCTCCTCGGGTGTTTGCACCTGATCTTTGGATTGTTGCCGAATAGGTGCCCACGGGTGCAGTCGTTGGAATGCCGACTGCCTGCTTGTAGGTGTTGCCACTTTGTTGCAGCAGCAGCAGTTGATGATGATTTTGGCACAGTGATGTCCTGGGGAGGACAATTCACATGTCGTCGCTGCCTCCCTCGCCTTGCGCTTGTAATTGATCACATTGCGCAAGTCAGGCGAGGGCTGACTCACCTTTGCACCATTTTCGTGAGCACGGGTAGACCGAACGCACGGGTGCGTGGGTGTTGTTTTTGCTCCCTGACCTGGGGTTTGTTCAAGAACTTCCCCAAGCCGTTAGTGGAAGGCTCTTGAGACTGGCCATGTCCATTTGCTGCTGCGGGCTGGACACACGGGTCGGTCTTGTACAACTTTCCGTCAGGGTCACGCATAACAGTTAGTGGAGCCAATCGACGGTCAGTTGAATGGGCAGTTGCCTGAGCTTGGCGAGCTCGTACTGTCCTAGATTTCTTCGACTTAGCACGCGCACGCGCATAGTAGAAGAGTCCAAATTTAGATTTTCACCATTCTCAGCATGGCGCATAAGATCAGCGCTGCATGAGATTCGGTCGAAAATCGAGCTTCGGGTGATGTGAGGTCCGCATGCGGCCATCTGCCTGCGGCAGTGAATAGATGCCACATATTCGGTCTTATACAGCCTCCTCCTAGGCCGCATGGAACTCAGATCAAGACCCGAACGTCTGGCATCGTAGTGTTTTCCTCTGCCAGAGTTCGGGTGTTGAGCGTCTTCTGCGGCAGACGGCGAAGCCGCATGGACAATCTAGATGGACGCTTGACGAGCGTCCTCGATAACATGGAGAGAGGAAGGGAGCGCATGCTCTGCAGTTGGGTGAGGTGCAGCGGCCTTTGCTACCCACGTCCTGCGGGTCTCCTTAGGCTTTGCTTGCCTTGGAGACGGGCTCGCATTGTCCCCGGAGAGCATGTTCTCGAATGCTTGATGGTCGAAGCGCACCACCAGCATCCTTTGGGTTGAGCCAAGCTTGGCTGCATCGAACTGCGTCACCGTCTTCTCATCAGAGGAGAAGTTTGTCCTCAGTAGAGTCACCATCTTGTTCGCCATTAAATTCGAACTTTAAGATAACTTGATTTAATTAACAAACGAAAAGAAAGTACAGGGAGGTCCTAGGAGATAATCTAAGTACAAATTTGTTTTCTGGGACGTGACGGTGGAGGGTTAGGAGTGTAGCAACTCTCTTTACTCCATGGACGATCCGATGCAGGAGGAGGAAGCTCTTCTCTCTTACTTGACTGTAGGTTCGCAGATAGCCAACCCTTTGAACGTTTAAGTTGCTCTTATTTATAGCCATCATGCTGATGGGCTATGGATGTCGCATATGCCTCTGTTTGGTGGCCGCATAAGGCTCCTTCAACAGAATGCGCTTGCAACTGTCGTCGCATGTCATGGGCCGATTGCCACGTGGTCTTGGTTGAGATATGTTGTTGAAGAGATCTCGGGGTTGTTATCAACCCGTTGTGGACGTGACTTGGTCAGCTGGACACGTAGTCAACACCAACTGTGCGAAGATCTCTGCAGTTGTAACGGGAAGATCTTGTGAGCTGGAGGCCGCATAACAACTTGGCTGCATGATGGAGAGGCCGCATGGATTTTGTAGCCGCATACGTGCTCTCGTTTGGGCCTTGGTCGAATGGATACTCTGGCCACATATTAGTGAGGCCGCATAGGGCGTTGCGGCCGCATATGCGTACTTTTTGGCCTTGGTCAGATGGTCACTCAGTCTGCATGGCATCGTGGCCGCATGCTCGTCCAGGCCGCATACGTGCTCTTGTTTGGCTTTGGTCGAATGGACACAACAGTCGCATGTTGACGAAGCCGCATATGGCCGAAGCCGCAGATGGGAGGACAAGTGGCGTGGCGCGTCTGTCGAGGCCATCAATGCAGATGTGACTTTCTGTCTTTTTGCATGCTGCCTCTTTCACAAGTTTCGAAGCTGTCAGAACTTTATGTCAGACATTGGAGACTGTGTCAGGAGCTCATTATGCGGCCTCTTGCTCCTTGGTTGCTCTGGCCGCATGTAGATTATTATGCGGCTTTCTATCTGGCTGCATAGATCATGTTTTATGCGGCATGAGTTCTATGCGGCATGTAGATTTATCATGCTTCTACACATGATAGGTAGACCAAGTGCATTTTTGTTCTTGGAACTTTAGACTTCCTATTTGATCTAAGATCCTTTTTCCGTTTAGCCTAGATCTCCACTTCTTATGCATACTCGTTTGGTTGACTGTACCTCTTACTTTTCTGGTAATTGTCAGTCTCCTGTTATAGCACTAAGAAGTTGTATTTACCTAGTAATAGAATTTGTTTCTAAATAGGAATTAGACTGGAGAGAAATATGATATCCTAACAAAGAGGGTACTTTATTTTGATATGAAAGCTAAAGAAAATACTATGAATCTGTTGCGATTACGGCTCATGAGCAGACTAACCAGTACTCTCTCTTTTGATTGGTTTCCTACTTATTGTAAGGTTTCATGTCGATTTGTTTCCACATTACTGACATTCTTAGTGTTAATGTTCTTCCTTGATGTACCAAAAGAGAAGTCGAAAAGAAAATGAAGGGAAAAAAAATGGAGGTGAGTAAGCTAGGAGAAACAAGAAGAAGAGGATAAAGTAGACATTTTATGTATAATTGAGTTAGTTTTTGACTGACACAGATGGATGAGGACTTATAACTCATTTATTTGTAATTTGAGGAAGTTTTAAACAATTCACAAGGTTCGTGGGACTTATGTAAAAATAGGGTAGATTTAAGGGACTCGTATGCAGAGAAAACTTATATAGCGATAGGATAAGAAATGAGTATATTTGTGGAAAGTTAGAGATGACGTGAACTGCGGACAACATGAGAGAAAATCGTCTTGGATGGTTTGGACATGTACATCATATACCAATAGATGTTGCAATAAGGAGGCGTAAACCAATAGATATTCCAAGGAGGAGCAATAATATAGTAGCTAAAGGAGGCACTAGGGTTACAGGTACGCATAGATGAACCATAGTTTGTAGTAATACGAAAATAGGAAATGACCGATAGGTATCAATTTTGCATGTACCAGTTCGATAGGGACATTTGGGGGGGGGGGGGGGGGGGGGGGGGGGGGTCTCTTTTCATTCAATTCGGCATGAAAAAAAACAAAACAAAAATGGATACATCAATGGAAAAATAGTGTCAACACAATGGTTCAATTGTGCTGAAGGTTGACAATGTTACATTGTGTCAGTAAGATTTCTTATTGATGAATTGTAATCATTACCTAGTCAAAGTTTTGTTTCTATAAATTCACAATAATCATCAATAATTATTATTCCGGTCAGAATTATTTATTTTAGTTGTAGATTTCTAAAGGCAAGTAAAGTAAATAAAGAACTAGAATATTATTCTATTTGAAATTATGTCTATTGCAAGTATAATATTACTCCATTTAAAACTAACGAAAAATAATGTATAATATATAAAAATTATATATAAATATATCAAATATTTTTCTAGCTTCTCAAAACATATAATATAAAATTTATTTCTAAATATATCAAATATCTTTCTAGCTTAATATAGTTTTTATCATTTTTGGCTTTACGAAACAAAGAATTCAATATTTCGATCTGAAACTTTAAATGTAGAACTACTTAGTTACTATGAAATACAAGATGCTCATTGAATGATAATAAATTAATGTTCGCTTATCCGGCACGGCTCCGGATTTCATTATAGTAAAAAAAAAAAAATTTTGTAGATGAAACATAATAATTAGAATAGAAATTCATATTAGGACAAGGTTCTAAACGACGGCAGGAGGGTGCGCGGCAGAAAGAATTCGCCTACCGCCTAGGTTGGTTAGGCACCGCCTAGGCGGTTGATACATTTTGGACATTTTTTACTATTTTACCACAGTTTTTTTTGTATTATATACATATTTTAAGGATGTTTCATGCATAACTATGTTGTAGAACAAAAAATTATTCAGTTTTAGTCTTGTAAAAGTGAACCATAGGCCCATAATACTTGCAAAACCGTTTGGCCCAAACATCTTGTTAGGTATTGTTCCGCCTAGGCGTCCATCTATGCCCCTGCGCTGCCAAAGCTCCATTGGCCGTCTATTCCACCGTCTACCGAAAAGCGGTGCGGAGAGAGAGACCGCATACCGCCTAGGCGGTCGCCATTTAGAACACTGTACTAGGGATGAGCTAAAAAATGTTTCATTGATATTTCCAAATGGGAAGATATCCATTTCTTCTGAGCGGAAATAGTAGGATGAATCAAAAGAGTTGTCCAACACGAACTTTGTACCACGCACATCACTTAACTTAGATGGACCCCGAAAAGTAACATAAACAAGAGTGAAGAAATATAATAAATATGAAATAAAATATGAATTAAAATGAGAGCATATTTTTAATTTTTTGTACCGTGTATGAAATGCATCATATCTATTCCTACCCTTCAATTCCTATAAACTAGTTTTTTTAGCCAACTTTGTTTCTTTTTTTATACATATATGAAGACTTCACATTCTTTTTTAATGAGAGAGCACAATATGAAAAAAAAAGAACTAAATAAAGGAGGAACAATTTTTTTTTGTTTACCATATATACATATATTTTTTACCCATCTCCAAAAAGAGGGAAATCTATACATCTAGATGAATAAATATGTATCACGTTCTAGACTATTAACGAATATGTATCCTGACAATGAATTTGTATGAGGTATGAATATCTATTCAATACATTATTCACATGTCAAGAACCTGATTTGAACTGGTGACACGAGAATTTTCAGTCCTATGCTCTACCAACTGAGCTATCCCGACCTTTTACCGCGAACAATCCTAGTCGAGTACTTGTATCTATGTAAATAAAAGAGAATACCAAAGTATTAACAAACTTAACATAGTCCCTATAATTTCTTAGTTTTATATATCCATACAAAAAGAAGACTTTCTTTGCAAACGTAAGGATAATCATATGGACTATGATTGATTCAATAATTGGAATTACTTGCCATACATGATCATTTGTACATGTTTCATATCTATCCAAACCAGATTGGGATAAGATTCAAAGATTTATGTTCGGATCGTTTTGTGAAATAGTAGAATTAATGAGAAATATATTGAATTTTGTTTGAACTATTGATGGATGAAGATGAAAAAAAGAAAAAAGAATATAAATAGTTCGGAAGTAAAATAGACTTTTTATTGGGAATATAGGGACTTGAACCCCTATGATATCTAAAGTCAACGAATTTTCTTTTAACTATAAATTTCATTGTTGTCGGTATTGACATGTAGAATGGGACTCTCTTTATTCTCTTTTGATTAATTTGTTTTTCAAAAGATCTATCAAACTCTTGAATGAATGATATGATCACTGATTGATTCTTCCTTCAACTTCTATTGGAATAGATCCACAATAGCTATCAAACTCGTGATAGTGATACTCATGGACGGGTCCGAAACCAATACTGATACTGCAAACCTTGAAATGAAACATGGATTGAAGTTGTAAAGAAATATTTGGTTTTTGTTAGTATTACAAGACGTGGGTCTTAACAGCGATGAGTGTAAGAAAAGGATTCAAACAACTGACCCCGACCCTAAATTTTTTGGATAAAGGCTTTGTGTTTGTTTATTGAGGAACTTATGCTTTGTAAAGATATGTGTGTAGTAGAACTAAATCCTCTCTGTCTTGTGATAATCATGATTCAGTTAATTGGACTTCTCAACCATGTGTAATTTTCTGGGTTGTTGTCACTTTTTTGTCTTCTGGTATGTAGTGGTGAACTGATATTTTATATAGGGCATGGACAATTTCACATCATATTAATCCATCTATCCCTAGTAAGCTTGTTTTGGTAAGACGCCAATACACAATTTTTTGATACCACTTTATGAACCTCTTATCTTGGATATTTGCACAACCTTGCACTTCAATCTTTGTAATAACTTTGATTGTATGTGAATCCTTTTTATTGCAAGAACACTTTTCAGTATTACATGGACTGGTAAAAGGGATTTTATTCTTCTTTGTAATTTCTGTTGCAGAAGCTTGTGTACCAAGCAGGAAGCCTGCCAACAAAGGTAGTATGCCTAACACAGTCAGTCAGTGCAGACAAGCTCAAAGATGATTTAGTATATGAAGATATATTGGAGGACATGTGGGGGAGCTGGAGGAAAATATGGTGAGTTCTGCAGTCTCATGGATGATACTTTACTTTAAAATTCTTATGGTTCAGTTACTTTTTGCTTCATTATATTATATGGTAATATTGTTGTGATATATTTATACAATAATATGTTTCTTTCTTATTATTTCTCATGTTTGCCCCACGTAAAGATGTAAGAATAAGTATATGTATGTTCAGGCAAATTGCTAAATGTTGTTATCCCCCGGCCATGCCCAGATGGGGAACCAGCTTCTGGGGTTGGAAAGGTCAGTATGTCAACATTGATTCATCCCCTTCACATATTTATTACTTTTGGACTATGCATAAGGGGCTGTTTGGATGCTTGTAGATCCTAAAAAGTGTGAAAGTGTCATTTTCAACATATTATAATGCAATGCACTTACAATGAAACTGTGAATGTATTACATTCCAAAATATGTTTGGATACATAGTTTTTTGTCTTCCGGAAATGAGTTGTTTCAAACCATTTTGTTTGGATGACAACTTGAAAGTGTAGGTGAGAATTAAAAAACTAGAGAGATAGTAGCTCCTTGCAATGGAGTTGCAATCCATTTCTCATGCAACTGAGAAATGGAGAAAAGACATTTTCAATTGTAATAAAATGTCACATCACATCCACTTGGAATGGAATTACAATGTCAACCCAAACACGAAAACTGTCTCCACATGGGAACAGTTACAATGAAAGTACCACTTTCAATGCACTTTTACCTTTCCAAACCGGCCCTAAGCTTTGCAAGATGTCCTAGAGGAGTGCATTGACTTCATTTCTACTAAGATGATATTAGTTTTTGGTTAGGATTGGGTTAAATGGAAGGAAATGTGGTGGGAATCAGGTTTTTGCTGTTTTCTATCCGGAGAAAGAGTTTGCTGAAGGGGACTGTGAAGGATGACGCAACATATGTTCACTCACCACGGTTATAATTTCTTCTCTAACTTTGAACTAGGGTAGCTTCTACATATTCAGAGTCATATGTCCTCTGATCCAGTCTTCCTACAGCCACAGCTAATACTGTTATAGAATATGGGAAGGAAGAAAGGGAGTGATATCATACTACCAAACTAAGTATAAGAAGTAATTAGCACTTTGCTTCCTCACTTTGTTGTCTATTGTTAAACCAACCAAGCAATGTTCTGTGGACCAATAAGTTTCTCCAACATCGACGACAGCTCTCGAGCTTCCTCTCCGAGGCCGAATCTATCGAAGCGAGGGCCGGCCTTGGCCCAGGGCAACCGCCCAGGGCCCCGTATCAGGAGGGTCCAAAAAATAGTTTATATATATATATATATATATATATATATATATATATATAATCTTGTATGTAAAATAGAACTAGTATGTATCATGGTTCTCTCTTAACACATAACAATTGTGGTGGTGTGGTTATAATTTTAGAATTGCACACTAGAGGTCATAGGTTCAATTCTTGGTGGCAACATTTTAAAACTTTTTTTTTCAGTTTTTTTTTTACATTGTATATAGAGCTCCATTTTGAAAGTTCGCCTAGGGCCCCCATGAACTCAGGGACGGCCCTGATCGAATCTGAAGCATGAAAGAAGCAAATCCGCAATCCATACTCCAACAAAGGGCTCGATAACTTCGAGAAGCTCATCGTGGAGCTGGAAGCAAAGGAGGAGGAGGTATTGCTTAAGAAAAAATAAAGGTTCAAATATAACTCGGACACGGGGGATTGGATTCTGATCATAGTTAGACTGCTGCAAGAGGCAAAGAAGGAGAGTAGGAAAGAGAAGCTGATCCAAGCATCGTCGGCGAAGGAAAAGGAAGTCATGAAGCAAGTTGCAGGTAAATAAGTGGGGAAGAGTATATATTGTTGGATTAATGTTCCAACATTTTTGGGCTATGATTGTTGGGGTGGATGGAATTCCCAACCTATATGGAAACTATCTCAGAGTTGGATTGAGTATTCCTACATATAATAGGAATACCTCAATATATTTGAATTTGATATTCCTACATATAATAGTAATATGTCAATGGATTTGGATTTGGATTGGGTATTACTATATATAATAGGAATACTAGTTGTGGGTTTGAGGCTATATATATTAGGTACCTCCTAGCCCCAAAATATATATCTCATATCTCAAAAAAATATTGCAAAAGTAGGCAAGGGTGCATTTACAACATTGGAATGAGAGAAAGAGATTGAAGGCTATTTCGAAGAGGAGATCGGTTTCGGGTAATTCTTTTCACGTCATCTCCGTTCTTCGTTTATCTGTGATCTATTTTCTATTCCAAAGAGTTGTGGTGATCCGTTTGGATCGGTGAGAAGTTTGTAAGGAGTCGGTGTATTTCTTATTCCATTAGTGTAGGCTTTTCAGGGTTGGACTCTGATCATCCCGTAGTTTTTTCATTTGATTTTTCACGTAAAAATCTCTGTGTTTGCGATTTGTGTTTGACGTTTCTGGTTTGTGTGCATTTGTTCGGTTCTCTCGCAAGGCTTTTTGGTTTGGGGAACGGTTTTTGTGCTTTCGTTCTCAACAAAGTGGTATCAGAGCCAGGTTCTGGAGTTCTGAGAGGTTAGGAGTTGAAAGGCAAAACAGGGAGGAGAGATGGACGCGAAGCCGGTGGTGCGCATGGTAAACCTGAACAGTACCAACTATCATTATTGGCAAAGCAAGATGAATGATTTGTTGTTCGTCAAGCTGCATCTTCCAGTATTTGCGTCCGAGAAGTCCAGTGACAAATCCAAAGAGGACTGAAAGTTCGAGCATATACATGTGTGTGGGTATATACGGTAGTTCGCTGACGAGAATTTGTACAACCACGTTGCAAATATTGAGCACGCGAAGACGCTGTAGGATAAGCTGAAATCTTTGTATGCGAAGAAGGCCGGGGTAAACAAGTTGTTCATGATCCGAACGATGATGGGTCTGCGGTACAAAGATGGTGCGTCTATTACGGATCACTTGAGTGAGTTCTAGGGCATGGTGGACCAGCTATCCTCGATGTGAGTCAAGTTCGACGACGAAGTACAGGGACTATGGTTTATGTGTACATTGCCAGACTCGTGAAAAATTGTACGAGTGTCTATGATCGCTTCTGCTCCGGAATGTGTGGTCAGTCTCGAGTTTGCCAAGAGCGGGATACTGAATGAAGAGATGCGGAGACGTTCTCAGAGCACTTCATCCACATCCCACTCAGATGCGCTAGTTTCAGAGCAAGAGCAGAGGTCCAGGTGGTGGTAGAGACAAGAGCAGGGACAAGTCCAAGGGTCGGTACGAGGACTCGGAGTGTTACCATTGTGGCAGGAAGGGCCACATCAAGCGAAACTATTTCGCTTGGAAGAGGAAAAAGAAGTGCGATAAGGGCCACATCAAGCGGAACACTACAGCGGCGGCCTCGGCACATGGAGGTGACGTGATCATTGTAGGTGATGAGGTTGTTATGAACCTCGCCTGCGATGACAACTCTTGGTTGGTGGACTTATATGCTTCAGTGCACGTATCTCACAACAGGGCACTATTTGCTACTTGTAGAAGCATGAAAATTCCTCTATGCGCTCCAGTTTACAGCCAACAAATAAGCAAGGTACGCATAACTGCGGCGGACGCATAACAGCAGCGGACGAGTTACGCCCTCGGATACATGACATCCCGAGACGCATACCGTCCTGTGACGCATCGTCCCTACAATCACATCAGAGCATTTATGACTCTGACAGACAGTCATTCTGACCGCCGCAAATCCTGCACCGCTAATTAGAATCCGTGTTGACAGCTTCGTCATAATTACTTCTGGCAGTATACTGTTGTCCAAATGCCACGAATGCAGTAAACGACAAAAGATTCATGCGTCTCTGGCCCAATGCGTCCCAGACTCCATGTGTTCTATGCGTCTCTGGTCCAATGCGTTCCAGACTCCATGTGTTCCCTGCGTCACTGGTCCCATGCGACTTCGACTCCATGCAGTTCCCATATGCGATATGAACGACCACAGAGCAGGGCGGTTGCATAAGACCCCCCTGACCCATATTTCGATGTTTGTCGGAAGCTTTGACACCACACTCATCACCCTTAGATGCTTCTGAATTCGTACAGACGACGACTTAGGAAAAGATAATAAGTCACATTAGTGCATTAATTGCCTCGACAGACGGGTGATGCCACGTGTCCTACATATGCGGCTTCAAGACCCATGCGGCCAGAGCGTCCACTTGACCAAGGCCAAACAAGAGTACGTATGCGGCTTCAAGACCCATGCAGCCTCGTCCACATGGCCAGAGGGTCATTCCGACCAAGGCCAAACGAGAGCTTCTATGCGACTACAACAGTATACGGCTCTCGACTCACAAGATTTTCTGTTACAACCGAAGATTTCTCACACTGACCGAGTTATGCACACAACAGCCCCGAGATCTCTTCAAAACAGAAAATCCTAACCAGACCCAAGTGGCGGCTTGCCCGCACCATGCGGCTACCGTTACGGCCTTAGTGCATTAATTGTCTCGACAGACGGGTCATGCCACGTGTCCTACGTATGCGGCTTCAAGACCCATGCGGCCTCGACATCATGCGGCCAGAACGTCCACCTGACCAAGGCCAAACAAGAGTACGTATGCGGCTTCAAGACCCATGCAGCCTCGTCCACATGGCCAGAGGGTCATTCCGACCAAGGCCAAACGAGAGCTTCTATGCGACTACAACAGTATACGGCTCTTGACTCACAAGATTTTCTGTTACAACCGAAGATTTCTCGCACTGACCGAGTTATGCACACAATAGCCCCGAGATCTCTTCAAAACAGAAAATCCTAAGCAGACCCAAGTGGCGGCTTGCCCGCACCATGCGGTTACCGTTACGGCCGCATTCTGCTGAAGGAGCCTCATGCGGCCACCAAACACGAGCATATGCGGCACCCATAGCACGTCCACAGGGCGGCTATAAATAGCAAGATACCACACCCATACAAAGGGCTGGCTGGCTATCTGCGGATTCACACTAGAACCAAGGAGAGAAGTTTCTGCGTCCGGATCGTCCACGGAGTAAAAAGAGTTGCTACACTCCTAACCCTCCATCGTCATCCCCAGATCAAAACAAATTTGTACTTAGATTCTCTTAGGACTTTACTCTGTACTCTCAAGTCAAAACCAAGTCCTCTTAGTTCTTCCTTTTGATTTAAATGGCAAACACTACTTACACAACAGGCGACTGTGGAGTGTTGAAGATGGGCAACAGAGATGTGTCGAAAGTTGTTGATGTTGGAGATGTGCGTTTGAGGACAAAGACGGATGCAGTTCTTGTTCTCAAAGATGTCCGTCATGTCCCTGATATCCGTTTTAACTTGGTGTCGGTTGGAAGGTTGGATGAAGAGGGTTTCTTCAACCTCTTCGGGAATGGTCAGTGAAAGCTTTCCAGAGGTTCGATGGTGAATGCCGGAGGAAACAAGAAGTCTGGACTCTATTATATGGAAGGGAGCGCACATGGAGCACGGGAGGTGAACGCAGCTACTGATGCGTCTACTGAGTTGTGGCACAGACGGTCAGCCATATCAGCGGGAAGGGGATGAGCTACTTGGTGAACATGAAGGTGATTCCAAGGCTAAAGTCTACAAAATTGAAGAGATGTACGCACTGTTTGGTAGGGAAGCAAAATATGGCATCTTTTCAAAGTCACCTAAGTTCAAGGAAGTCGGCATTGCTCGAGTTGATTCACTCGGATGTCTGCGGTCCTATGAAGGTAAAATCCATTGGTGGTGCTTCTTATTTTGTAACATTTATTGATAATTGTTCCAGAAAAGTTTGGGTTTATGCCATAAAGACTAAGGATCAGGTGTTGTCCACTTTCAAAGATTTTTAGGCCTCTGTTGAAACGGAGACTGGCAAGCAGCTGCTATGTGTTCGTTCGGACAATGGCGGCGAATATATCGGTCCCTTTGATGCTTATTACAGAGAGCAAGGGATTCGACACCAGAAGACTCCACCAAAGATATCGCAGCTCAACGGTGTAGTAGAGCGAATGAACAGTACGATGATAGAGAGGGTACGGTGTTTGCTGTCAGAAGCAAACTTGTCGGGCAGCTATTGGGGTGAGGCACTTTGCACAGCTGCTTATGTTATTAATTTATCTTCTAGTGCTCCTTTGCAGGGTGATGTGCCTGACAAAGTATGGTACGACAAAGAGCCGTCATACAATCACCTGCGAGTGTTTGGTTGCAAGGCCTTTGTGCATGTACCGAAGAACGAGAGATCCAAACTTGAGCGGAAAACGAGATGGTGCATCTTTGTCGGCTACGGTCGGGATGAGTTCGGCTATAGACTCTACGACCCAGTAGAAAGAAAGCTCTACAGAAGCAGGGACGTGATTTTCGTCGAGGATCAAACCATGAACAGTACTCAGGATTCTGAGATGCCTTCTGAGCCTGAGGAATTGTCTGAGTTAGAGTCATTTCACTTCAAGCAGTTTCCATAGGACATCGCAGAGGATCCAGTTATGGGGGAGCCAGTACATGGAGTTGCTCCCAACCTTGATCATCAGCCTGTTGATGGTGGTTAGGGTGACCCTCAGGAAGATGAGCATGCCGAGGAGATAGCTCCTGAAGGGGAGTAGGCTGTTGATATACAACCAGCATCAGTGGTTCCGTTGAGGATGAGCGATAAAGAGCGTCGACCATCTACGAGATACTCACCGGGTGAGTATGTGCTACTGACGGATGGGGGAGAGCCTGAATGTTTTGCAGAGGCTATGGAAGACGAACACAGGCAGGAGTGGATGGAGGCTATGCATGAGGAGATGAGTTCCTTACATTCCAATTCTACTTATGAGCTGGTGCGGTTGCCAAAGGGCAAGAAGACTTTGAAAAATCGATGGGTATTTAGAATGAAGCAGACAGATGATTCTACTCGTCCTCGATACAAAGCGAGGCTGGTAGTTTAAGGCTACGATCAACGAAAGGGCATAGATTATGATAAGATCTTTTCACCAGTCGTCAAACAGTCGTCTATTCGGGTGGTGCTAGCTAGCATTGGCAGCCAGTTTCGACTTGGAGGTTGAGCAGATGGACGTGAAGACGACATTCCTCCACGGTAATCCTGAGGAGGAGTTGTACATGGAGCAGCCAGAGGGATTCTGTGAGAAGGGCAAGTCACACTTGGTCTGCCGGTTGAGGAAGAGCTTGTATGGTCTAAAGCAGGCTCCGAGGCAGTGGTACAGGAAGTTTGAGTCGTTTATGAGAGAACATGGTTATGAACGGACGACGTCGGACCACTGTGGTTTTGTGAGGTACTTTGCCAAGGATGATTTCATCTTTTAGTGCTCTATGTTGATGATATGCTACTGGTGGGTCGAAATGCCACTAGAATAGCGGAGTTGAAGCGCCAACTGGGCGAAGCGAAGACTATTCTTGGGATGGACATCAGCCGAGAGAGGGAATTCATGATGCTACACTTGTCCCAAAAGAAGTAAAA
Organism: Iris macrosiphon; assembly: GCA_036927795.1. Taxonomy (NCBI): domain Eukaryota; kingdom Viridiplantae; phylum Streptophyta; class Magnoliopsida; order Asparagales; family Iridaceae; genus Iris; species Iris macrosiphon. The sequence goes on from JAYESA010000008.1 coordinate 202,445,376, forward strand.
TTACCGGGTACTTCAGTGTTTCGGGATGGACGGGTCAAAAAAAGTGAGTAACCCCCTTGCGGGTCACTTTAAGTTCACTGAGGAGCGGTGTGGTCAAATGGATTCTACGATACCTTCAGGGCACTGTCGATTGGAGACTTTCTTTTGGTGGTGACGAGCCGAAGCTGGTTGGGTATACCGATGCTGATATGACTGGAGATTTAGACACGAGGCGATCGACTTCGGACTATATGATGATGTTTGTTGGTGGAGCGGTATCGTGGCAGTCGCGGTTGCAGAAGTGTGTTGCCTTGTCGACGACAGAGGCAGAGTACATTACGGTGACGGTGGCTTGCAAGGAGTTATTGTGGATGAAGAAGCTGTTGGAGAAAATGGGGCTAAAGCAAGAGCCCTTTGCTTTGCGATAGCCATAGTGCAATTCACCTTGTGAAGAACCAGACATTTCATAGCCGGTCCATGCACATTGATACCCGGTATCTTGGATACGGGATGTGGTTGAAAAGAAGCAAGTGGCGCTTGAGAAGGTTCATTCGGATGGCAACAGAGCAGACATGTTCACAAAAATTCTTCCAAGGAAAAAGTTTGAGTACTGCAGGCGAATCGTCGGGATGACGACCCCCTCCACATAATTGTGAATGGAGAGATTTGTTGGAGTGGGTGGGGTTCCCAACCTATGTGAAAAATATTCTGGAGTTGGATTGATTATTCATACATATAATAGGAATACCTCAATATATTTAAATTTGATATTCCTACATATAATAGAAATATGCCTATGGATTTGGATTGCGTATTCCTATATATAATAGGAATTCTAATTGTGAGTTTGAGACTATATATATTATGTGTCTCCTAGCCCTAAAATATGTATCTTATATGTCAAAAAAATATTGCAAAAGGAGACAAGAATGCTTTTACAACATTAGAAGGAGAGGAAGAGATTGAAGGTTATTTCGAAGAGGATATCGGTTTCGGATAATTCTTTTCTCGTCATCTCCGTTATTCGTTTGTCTGTGATCTATTTTCTATTTCAAAAGAGTTGTGGTGATCCGTTTGGATCGGTGAGAAGTTTGTAGGGAGTCGGTGTATTTCTTATTCTATTAGTGGAGATTTTTCAGGGTTGGACTCCGATCGTCCCGTGGTTTTTTCCATTTGGGTTTTCCACGTAAAAATTTCTGTGTCTGCGATTTGTGTTTGGCGCTTTTGATTTGTGTGCTTTTGCTCTGTTCTCTCGTAGGACTTTCTGATTTGGAAACGATTTTCGCACTTTCGTTCTCAACAATGATGATTGCCCTGGTGCTACTATCATGCTGCTGCTTCGTACTTGGAAGAGCATTTATTGTGTGCTCTGCAACTATACTGTGGTATATGGTGCCTACGATGAAATCAGAGAGGAGCGGTAGTTGGGACTTGAAAGTGTATGGAAAGAAGCTGATCAGTGATAAGTGACTTGGTAGGAACTTGGGGGGTGCACCTGCTTATTCTTCTTCCATGAATGTTAACAGTAAAATAACTTGTCCTTGTTCTCACAAGAGAACTTGATCGACTGGTTGTGATAATGGTTTCTTGTTCCTCTTTCTTCGTCTCCGTTTGTACCAAGAATATAATTATGTACATGTTCTGTCTATGTTGTTGTTTGTTATTTTCTTTCTACTCATAAACCTTTTTTTCTGGCTTTCAACTTTGCTGAGAGCTATGGCCTCTAAGAAATGTCCTTTGTGACATCCAAATTGGTTTATGGCTATCTATAGCCCAACTAGCTTTTTAACGAATTTCTTTTTGTTGTTTCTAGCAGTGTATTTATTGATCAAGATTACAAATGTCTAAATCACCATTGACTAGTCGGTCCGGATTAGATTCAAGTCTATCTTTATGTATTTTCTATATGAATACGATTTTTTTTTCATATATAAATATGGATTTTTTTTCTTCTATACAGATATGAATTCGTTTTCCATCTAAATTTTTTTTAGATTATCTATTAATAAAATTAATATTATTGATTATCAGATGTCAAATATGATTGCCTCTCCCTAACCTCTTCTCTGTTCACAAACCACGGCTTCCCTGTTCTGGGTCAAATCATGGAAGAGCCTATTTTAGTCCCTCTCAAATTTGCTTTATAGCTGGGTTCAGATGAACATGACAGTGCGAATATTTGGGTCAAATCATGGAAGAAACTATTTTTAGTCTCTCTCAAACTTGCTTTATAGCTGGGGGTTCAGATGAACATGACATTGTACAAATGAGAAGTCATTGACCAGAACATCTCTTCCTGATTCATTAAGTCACCGGAGATGGGCCCTGATGTATCATTCATTACACCACGTTGGAAGAAGACGGCAACGGTGAGGATACTCCCCCATCATGGAGACAATACAAAATTTTAATGTCTACTCCCCCTCATGGAGACATTAAGGTTGCCTTTTATTGAGAGGTAAAAAAAATACGTAGAAAAGAAACTAAATTTTACTGAAAAAAATTTCTAGAAAAACATTTCAGTTTTTTTGTGAAAATTTTAATTTGGTATTTGTTTGTCATTAATTTTCACGAAAAATATAAAAATTGATAATATTTTTCTATGGGTTGGATAAATTTTATTTTTCACCGTTTTGAAAGAAAATATAAAAAAATATAGTTTTTTGGAAAATAATTTTATGAAAAATATAGTCTTATCAAATACTACAATTGGTAAAAATGTTGTGATAAAAATATTATTTATGAAAAAAAAAAAACTAAATCAAACACAACCTAAAATATTTCCACAAGGTTACCAGTTCCGCAACTTTGTGTAGAACTAGTGGCTTTGAAGGCCAGTTGAAAAGTCAAAACCTTGGCTTTCCTTTTATTTAAGGACAATTCTATGAGCTTTTTGTGTATACATTAAAGTCTCGTAAAAAAAATAAAAATTATTAACTTCAACCGTAAATGAAATAAATAATTCGGATATTTTTTTTTCTTGTGATCAAACTCAGATGTGTTAGTAACACGGAGTTTCAGAACATACACAATGTGAAAAAGGTCTTGTGAAACCAAAACGGATTAAGAAAGTGAAACAAAAATGCACAATCTAAAATTATAATTTGGAACCCTCGTTCCCTACCATGTCATGACGCTAGGGTTTATTTTCTATTAAATGGGTTCCGAGTTATGTTCAGGATGAGATCTATTGTTCCAAATATGGTGTTCCGTTTTTGTCCTTTCTCCTATACATATGTGGATTTCACTGTTTTTATAAAAAAAATAACACCGGTGGGACTCACATATATGCATAGGAGAGGAGGCAGGAACGGAAACAGTACATCCCAACCCGATATGATCGTCCATGGCTTATAATGAAAAGATGGAATTCCACTTCCATATTTACCACCCACGCTAACTTTGTTTCAGCTTTTAGAATATTACTAAATTTTGGAAGAGCTGATATTGATAATTATATAATTTACAATTATTTTGAAATAAATATAAAAATATAATTAATCGTTCTCCTAAAAGGTAAAATAAATAAAATAGAGCAGTAAAAAAATGTGTATATTACAAAGATAAGTTTGTGGGAATTCAATTTTTTGCGAACTTATTAAGTTATTATGTTACTAACAAGAAAACATTTTACTATATAAAAAGAGAGAACGGAGAGCGGTTTTAAGTCTAGGCAACCATCAAAAAAAAAAAATTTGGTTCTCATTATATCTTTAGAATTATTTTTTTCTTTCTTTTGTTAGATTTTTCTAGACCAATAAATTTATGACAAGATTTTGAATTGTTCCCCAAAAGTTGAATATTAAATAAAAAAATTTTATTTGTCTCCAAAAAAAATTTGATGATGCCATCTCTCATTATGTGACATATGACGTTACTGCTGACATGATAAAATTTAACATTAAAATTTAAAAAAAATTGGTGATTAATCTTTTTTGTTAAAATTTGCCATCTCATCTGCTATGTCAACTGTCATATCAGATGTCACATAATGGAAGATGACATCACCCATATTTTTTGGAAGACAAATAGCATAATTAAAAAATATATATTTGTACAGTACACGTGGAAGATCTATGGTTAACGATTTCATTTACTTGTTTATTATTGTAATCTAAATCAAATTTTATACAATATAGCATAAAGTTAATACCCAATACATTTCTTTAATTTTCTTTTTAAGAAGCTTTTACATATTCATGGCTTCAAGTCTTGCAATTGGTTAATCTTTTCTCCATGATTAACAAGCAGAGCTCTCTCAAGACATTTGGAGACCCTGGACAAATTAAAAAAAAATTTGATTATTCTTCTCCTTAAATCCCGGGACCCTAGGTCAATTAAATAATTAATAAAAGGAGATTATTGTTGTTTTTCTTAAATCATTGAGCCTTTAGGTCAATTAAATAATTTAAAAAATAATTTATTTCCTTTTTACTACATATATATTGGACATATGTACACACAAATATATATATATATATATATATATATATATATATATATATATATATATTATAAATATATGCCCCCTACCCTATAAATTATGGGCCATAGGCACATGCCTAAGCTCCTAACATAGTAGAGCCGGCTCTGTTAACAAGTAGACTCATCCTAATTATAGTGAGCACTGGTCCGTTTGGTAGGAGAAAAAGTGGGGGGGAGAAAAATGAAAAATAAAAAAGTAGAGGTAATGATGTATTTTCTTGTTTGGTATAGAAAAAATAAAAGTGGAGGAAGGTAAAAGTGAAGGAATTGATTTTCCTTCCTTACCTAAGAAATACAATCCCTCCAAAAGTTGTAAAAGTGGAAGAAAAAAAACTAATTTGCAATTATACCATATAGTAATTATAATATTTAAAAATTATTTAATTAAGTCAAATGGTAAATAATTTTTTTAGTTGAGGATATAATTGATAAAGTCTATATTTGTTATTTTCTATCCTTCTATTTTTTTTTCGTAAGAAACAAAAGGAAGTGCATTATTTTCATTTTTCATTTATCTTATCAAATAAAAAATAATTCCATATGGATAGAAAATATATCACAATTTTTTTTTCTACTTTTTTATCATTCCTACCAAATGAGCCCTTAAGCGAAAACGTGAAGAAGTCAAAACATGTCAAGAAACTAGGTGAGTCGTGGAAACTATTGTGAGACTCGTCTCACTGATCTAGTATACGTATCTGATATACACGTATTATACATGTATAGCTCCTTTATTGTTTAATTGCTTACATCATACTTTATGTCATTCATGCATTGATTAGGTTATTTTTGTAAGTTTTTCTTAGTTGCATGTTTTGGACCGTTGATCCCTTGATTTTTTTGGTGTGTGGCTGTGATGAACCCGAGTGAGGGACATGGATTATGATCCAATAGCCTACAATCCTAGCTCTTCCTATAAAAGCAATTACATTCTCTTTCTTCCACTTTTCTTTTCCTTTCATTTTCTCTTTCCTTCTTCATTTCTTTCCCAGCAAAGAGTAGAAGTCGAGTTTGGCCTTGGTCGTGGGTGACCTTGGTAGTGTTGGTATTAGGCTAGAACTTGACCGTAGGCAAGTACATCTTGCCAACCGAAGGAACAACCATGGATCTTGCTTTGATTCTTAGTATAATTTGTTTTAATCATTTGATCGGTTTTATTTTTGGGTAACACTTAGAACTTGTCTCATTGATGATTTTGTTTTCCTTGAATTAGATTTCTCATGGAGTCCAAGAACAACAAGTCGGAGAATGTAAAGTTTGCCTGAAAATGCATACAAAAAGTATGCAAGGAACCCTTGTCGCATAAAGCGAAGTTTTAGTGAGCGTACTTGTGTGTGTTTCACAAATTTCTTAGAAAGTGTGCCAAGATATGTTGAGTACTCTAGGCGCACTTCTCTACTTCTATGTACATTTTGTACTATGACAATTTCTTCAAAAGTACGTCAATCCTACTTGGCGCACTTTTGAATGGGTCTACAAGTCATCAAGAATGTACGCCACTGCTTAAATAGCCAAGTTGGCACACTTTGCAGATATTGCAGAGTTTGCGCACTTTGGTAAACTTTTCTTACCGGCGCACTTTGTCACTTCTGGAGAATGGCGTACTTTGATGTGTTGGCGCGTTATGTGGCATTCTCCAAATACGGCGCACTTTGTAGCCCTTCGTAATTTACTTAATGACTAAACAATGACTTCTGACCATTCTCGAGAATTGTGTTCTAGACTGCAGGGTTGTCTCGACTGTTGTGCCATGCCTTGAAACTTGAGTTTTGTCTTTTAGTAGACCTTCCTACGTTTGTTTGTGCGCTAAACCTCACTACTTGCATACATGATGAAAGTGCGTCAAGTTCATAGCTTGGGTACTTTCATTTATGCTCCAATTTATGCGCCAAGCTCCTGGCTCGCGCACTTCTATCATTGTGCGCTAAGGTCTTAGAAGTGCGCTTTAGTATGATTTGTGCGCCACCTTTTGCTCAGAGCACTTTTGTATCAAAGTGCGCCAGAACAGTCCGGATTAGTGATTTGTGCGCCAAAACTATTTTTGGTCATTTGTGCACCAATACTCTTTTTGGCCATTTGTGCGCCAATAGTAGTTTTGGTCCATTGTGCGTGGATGTTATTTTCTTGCCTGATTTTATGCACCAACCCTGAATTAATAATTTATCCACCCGTATGCCAGTATTCTCTTTAATATGCTTAACTCTTGATGATTCTCTGATTCTTTTTTATCCCGTTATTTTAGTTAATCCTGGTTATTTTCTGAATATGACATTCTTGATATTGATCTTGATTTCATGACATGATCTAGTGATTGTACACTATAAATGAACTCCTGGATCTTAACATGGAACTGATAATCCTGATACTGTATTGATAATCCTGATAGTGGTTCGACGTATCGCATCCATGACACGAGAATTTCTTTAACTGTCCTGATCAAGACTATTAGTAGCACCTGTATTGCATGACTTGTATCCTCGTGGTTGATTTTGATTATACTCGCCAAGCTACTGTCATGTCTTGGATCATGTTTAAGGCAGATTCCTGACCATCACGGTCAATTTTTTTGATAATTGTCAGGCTAATAACTAGAATAATAATCTAGATAGCATATAGAGAGATTTTCTGGCTATATACAATTCTCGGTATCCCAACGACACCTGATAGATTTGGAGCTCTCCGTCGTGAGGGGCACACTTCCAGCACACCGACGAGTGTTATACTACCAAAAAAGATTAAAAATGATTATACCTGATAAACCTATACTATATACCCGTTTGTCTGGATAACCCTGATAGTCTGCAGGGCATGTGGCTGTAATGAATATCAAACTGCATGTGTTAGTAACTAGGACTATGATAACCCTAATTAGCTAATAATAGCAAGCCGTAGGACATGATTGGACGTGATTGCTTGATTACCAGTCTAGTCTAGTCCTGTCATGATTTAAATTAGCAACTGATCCAAAAATGGTAACCGGGGTACTGATTCCAGATATCCTTGTTTATATACTCCAGAACTGTTTAACTGTCACTTTACCTGCTATTCTTACTGATTTGTCCGCATGCTGATTTTAGTTCATAAGTTTGGCTCTTTTGTGGTACTTGTTGTTTTGGGGTCTGATTCCACTGGTTGATATCAGAGCAGTACCGCAGGATCTCCCGTACTTTCCGTCTAAAAATGGTGAACACCAGGAGCACTCAGGGTCATGAGTGGGTTCCTCTTTTGTCAACCCCCTTTCCCAACGCACTTTGGTGCATATTGTCCTTGGCGCACATTGGTTGCTAGCCTGGCCATTATTTAGACCGGACCCGAGAGTTGTGGAGAGAGTGGGTTTGGTTGGGTTGGTGGCATGTGTGGCTTAGATGAGTTTGAGTGATCTAACGGTCCGCATCTCAAATCTAAACCTATATATCTCATCTCTCTCTCTCTCTCTCTCTCTCTCTCTCATTATCATTGTCTTTCCTTTCCATTTCTCTCCCTTAGATTTTTTTTCTCCCTCCGTAGGCAAGAACATCTTGCATAAGAAGAAGAACCATGAATTTATGCATGCTTTTAGTTCTTAATTCCTGTTTATTTCTATCTCATATTGTTGGGACCGAGCATCCCTTCATCTTTAATACTTGTTGTTCTTGATTTTTTTGGTTGGAATTGCATGGACCTGAGTTTGGGTCTATGGGTTCACTTTTGTTTGATCTTCCAAAATTTTGTGTTTTACAAAGCTAATTAGCTTATAGTATAGAGCAGCATAATTTATGTAACTTTTCTTTTGGCCGTGTTTGATTTCGAGTTCAGCTAAGTCCAGTGCTGAAACTTGATACAATACGTATACCAAAATGACTGACTGGAGAAGAAGAACAGTGCTCTGTGAAGAGTATGCAAGATGATCCCTTTGGCGTAAAAATACGTATATTTTACTTTGGGCGCATTGGTGTGTTGTTCCAATTCTTCGTGCATACTAATCATAGTGCACTCAGTCTTCTAGCAAAAGTATGACAGTCACACTCCTTGAGTCACTAGGGCACTTTCGAGAGAAAAACTCAGTTGGCGCACTTTGGTGCGTATTCAATCAAAGTTCTCCCTGAAAAACCAAGAGAAAGTGTGCCATAGTCAGTCAACGCACTTTCTTCGCGTTGGTAATATGGCACACTTTTTCTATGTTTCGTCAGTCGACGCACTTTTCTTACGTTGGTCTGCTCACGCACTTTCTTCCCTCTTCGTTTTCTTAGGGACGAAGCTTTGGTTGGTTTCTCGATTTATGTGTTATTGATCTGTGTGCTCCTCGACTGACGAGTTTTTCGACTGTCGAGCTTTGACATCGGATTGTGTGTTTTGTCTTTTAGCTAGCTGCTCGCGCACTTTCTTAAAGCACGTCTTATTCTTGCCTGTGCACTTTTGTCAAGTGCGTCGTGTTGGTTAACTTGACAAAGTGCGGCAACCTTGTTTCAGTGAGTTTGTGTGCCAACCTTGTTTCTGTGAGTTTGTGCGCCACCCCTTTTGTAGTTCATGAGACTTTATGCGCCCCAAACTTCATGCTGCACCATGAGCATGCACTTGATTGGTTCATGCGCCTGACCTTCATGCGTACAATTTTATGCGCATGTTATCCTTAGTGACCCCATGCGTGCACGTAGTGCTTTCATTATGTGTTAACTTATCATATTTAGAATGTTCTTATCATCCTCTATGCGGTTGATCCTGATATTGCTTGTGTTATGATTCTAAGGAAGAATGAACTTAGAAACCAGACATCATGCTAGACATGACCATGTGCTAAGATTGGCTTCATACATGGCATGAATATGTGTTGGATTGAGATGTTCTGTGTCGAACAGACTAAGTGAATAGTGACTAACAAGCTATGTGCATGACATAAGCTTCGTGTTATTATGTGATCAAGATTCATGTGACCCAATGATAATTGGTAATTGGACTCGAATATTGTATCTGTGCTGATACTATTATGGCCTGATAAAGTTCCTGATCTAATGTGCGTTGAGGTGCAATATATCATGTTACGTGTTAAAGTGATTATATTTGGGATGTGCATCGAGAATGCCTCCAAATTTCTGAACGCGTGATACTATAAATATATTATTTTCCCCAGCACGGGCATGATATGCGAGTCAAATACCAAAGCGTGGGTAGGATATTGATTTATTGAATATTGCATACACGCTCGGGTGAATCCATATTGAACTTCCATGGATTCGTATCTAGCGTGCCTGTACTTTGTACGACATCTTAAGAAAAATTCTCATGTGGCCATACCTTGAGATTTTTGAACACAATATAGGATTAATTAAGCAACTAAAAGTGGTAGTAACATGGGAAAAAAAGGTATCCCGAGATCATCCCAACGAATCTTCCCACAGAGATTCAATCTAGTGCGCTGTGGGCTGGCCACCACAGATACTGTATATCATCTGCCTTAGTGGAGTGCAATATCTGACCTATTATAATATGTCGAGCCACTGTTTTACTATAGGAACATTGGAACAGCTAATACCGTATTTTTAGCGCAGTGGCCCTACAAAAAACTGGTGCAATTCGTGAAGTGCCTGTATATTCATCTATTTTGCTAGGTTAGCTCATGTTCGGCAATGACGTGATCTGAGGATACCTATTATGCATTATTCTGATATAATCTCAGACTCCACAATATAGAAAGTCGTACAAGTGATTGGCCGATTTTATTAATTGGACTTGGTTGTGATTGTATTATTCTGTTAGTTGTCATGCCCCGGTCCCGCAGGGGGGGCCGTCCGTCCTCGCTTTGGTCCTTGCGGGACTTATTCGTCCTCGCGGGGGTGTGATATCGTGCAAGCCTAAGCTGCGCTTGCACCAGGCCAAAGCTTTGAACAAGGGAAAGTAGGCTATTCAAGACGGGAGCAGCGGCACAATATTGCAGAAAAGTAAAGAACGCAATGGAATATGAAAACAAGTTCTTTATTGATAATCAAGATGTGTTACAAGCGTCGCTTGGCCGAGATTACAGTTTCCTCAAGCTCTCTCTTTCTCTCGATTATAATAACACCGTTCCATACATTATGTCCCTCTATACAAAAGCAGCTCAAAGCAATCTCGATACAGCTCAAGGCATCGACTAGATTTTCGGGTCCTGGGGATGAGGCACGACTATCGCTTCCTTGGACGATCCAGCACCTGAGAACAAGCAAACTGTTGGTGGATCAGCACTTTGGATAAAGTACTAGTGAGTCTAAAATCAACGAACAGAAGCAACACCCCATGAAACCAACACTAAGTAAGCATGTGGCAAAATATTACATTACTAGTGATATTTCTAATTTTATCTATGTTTGTTACATGCAGCACAGGAACGGAGTCATATTACTTCTTTTCGAAAATATCTTTGAAATCAGAGTTCATGTTCGATATACAAGCAAGCAGGCAAGACAAGCAATTCATATACGATATGCAATATTCATTTACTATCTCTGGTGCGCAGCGTATCTCGTGAATCATAAGCATTTCTCTAAAGACTTTAGCATGCATCTAGTGGACTATCTTCTTAGCATCTCTCTCTATGCATCTCTCTTACTCTTATCATCTGTTACATCTTATCGTGTGAACGAGATGGAAGCATATACGAAAAATAGACTTCTCTATGCAAGCATTTAATACAGAAGAGCATATTCGATAGCATGCATATTACTTATTCAGTAATTATTACCCTTTCGTCGAGCGGTTATCCCTGCAGCAAACATACAAGTTAGCAATAATTTGCATAAACATATATATGTATAAGGTTCTCTCTTTCTCTGTCCATCTCTGCATCAAACAGTTAGATATGCAAGAAGGCTGAATCCTAACATGCGACCTAACGATATGATGGTCCATAAGTCTCCTTCCTCAAGATTAGAAGCGGTGTTATCACGGCCCAGCACTGCACTAAGGTATACTCGCTCATATACTTTAGCTGCTTTGACACGTGAACCAGCTATCTAATAGACATGAATATCCCCTGATCATGAGGACTTCTTTGCTTCAGGTATTCCTATAATCCCCCCCAGGGAGAATGGTCCCCAGCGCCCCAGAAAATCGTTCGTGGGATTTTTTCTTGTGCACAAGTTGTCTAAGACCAATGCATGAATGCAACTCTATCAGATAAACTCTATATGGATGCATCAGTTCAATAACAAGCATATATTCAATCTCTTCTTTCTCTATCTCTTGTCTCTGTGCGGACAGGCTGCCATTTCTATCTCTTATGCAGACTGGCTGCCATTTCTCTTATACCATTCAAGCATTTCGATAACTTCTATGGAAACATATAACAATCTCTATTTAAGCAAGCAAGCATGGAAACAGTTCTCTATCTCTTTAGCTAAGCATGTAGTTCTACTCTTTCTTTAGCATATACGAAGAAGACATATGAACATCTATTTCTCTAATCTATTAGCATGGCAGTGGTTCGTTCGATAGCAGTGTTCGTTCGATATCTTTAACTTAGCATGGCAATGGTTTTATCGCTATCTCTTTTTAGATAAGCATTAAAATTCTCTAGTTAGGCAAGCATGTTCGTTTCAATGACAAGCTATACGAGTTCTCTTATTAGCATGCAGAGGAAGGTTCTATCCTTCTTCTTATGAAACTATCTTCTTAGAACAAGCATTCAAAAACTCAGATTCACTATTAAGGCATGCAAGAATCAGAGAATGAAGTTTATGTCCACTCACCCAGATCAATCGTCTTGTGGTTCGATCAGTAACTCTCTGAGAAGACTTTCACTCGAGCAAGCAAAGCGATATCACTTGTACATAGTGCCTACGCGAAGCGGGGCACTACAGTAGTAGCCTAGGAAAATGGACTATCATAGATCAACCATTGTCCTTGTTTGGTTGTAGGATTGGACCTTTATGCTAGGATATGCCATGGACCTACGCTACGACGCAGAACTATATATATATATATATATATATATATATATATATATATATATATATATATATATATATATATTATATTTTATTGCTTTGGATTTTGTGCTTCTTTTCGTGCTTCCTTTGTGGTACTTGTTATTTGGGGTCTAACCCCACTGGTTTTATATGGCCAGGTTTTGAGCCAACATCCGAGGATCCAGCATACTTTTCCCCGACTCATGGCTCGTACGAGGAACATGGCCGTCGAGGATAACGAGTGGGTTCCTTTATTCATTGTTCGTCTTTTTTAAACTATATTCTTTTGGACGTTTAGCCAACCGGCACCTGTTAGCCGGCAAATCTGGACACTAGTTCCTTACATGACTATATATATTCAAACTGCAGCTGACTCACTGTCATGTATATCTTGATCTTACATCTGGCACATCATTTTGTATTGCCATATCTCTAAAAGAATATTCTGATGTGGCGTTTGGGACGCTTTACTGCTTATTCTGAAGTGTTTTGTATTATTGCTTCTTGTTTGAATGATTGAGACATAGAAGTTCTTGACCCTAGGAGACTTAATTGTAGAATGCACCATGTCACTCTCCGTTCCCGAAATACATATTTTGGGATATATTTATTTTTTGCTTGTATTTATTCCTGCTTAGAGTATTTCTTGTCCACATGATCATTAGGTTGCATGCATGGAGACTAGACCCATTCTTTGGTTTAGCATGGTCCATGGTTTATTTATGGGTTGGTTTATTCATGAATTTGAACTCATGGTCTAAACCTCAAAACCTAGTTATATAAGCTAACTTGTTTCTCTCTCTTCCCTCATTCTTCATTTTTCCTCTTTCTTTCATTTTTAGGCAAGTACACCTTGCACTACATGGAGAAACCTTTTGATTTTTGTTTCTAGTTCTTTTCTTGCATTTTATTAGTCTATCATGTGCTTATAATGATTCTGACTACTTTTAATACTTGGAGTTCTCGGTTTTGATGGATATATTTGCTAGATCTATTTTTCTAACTTAGGGTTTCATGGGTTCCTTGAGTTTTTGGTGATTTTGATCTATTAAAATATAGTATTTTCGAAAAATAGTTTTTGGGAAGGATGAAGCACTTTATTTCGAACGTTTTGGCTTTTGGTTCACTCAATTCGGAGTTAAAATATAGTTTTTATGAAAATAAATTTCAGATTTTGGAACTTTTCTGCCATGGCCGAACATGCTGTTGGATAAGACAAAGTCTTCGTGCGGCCAGCGAGCTATGCGGCTGAGAGTGTTATACGGTCTGAGAGGGTTATGCTGCTGAACTCTTGTCGCATATTGACAGCATGCGTCTTTCTTGTTGGACGCATGACTGTTGATCTACACAAGTGTCCTTGAACACTTTATGCATTCACTCGTTGAACGAATGAGAAATTCGCTAAGTCCAAAAGACACTCCATGTGACATCGAACTTATGCGGCAAGCAGAGCATGCTGCCACCTTCCCTTGGACGCATGACTCTGAACTTTGGCGCATACTTGGCACGTCTTTCTATAGTTTTTTTATTTTCTGACACACTTTATGTCACATCATACTTTATGTCACATAACTGACACTTTATTTATTTACGTCGCTTCATCACTTATCCCGAGGAGTAGACCTTAGCCCTGACTCCATGCGGCCAGGATTGTCATGTGGCATGACTTCTCATACGGCCTTGATCCTTCTGCGCGCATGCGGCCCCTTGCACACATTTTATTGGACTAGTTTTGGTTTAATATTCCTTTGGACTTTATGAGTTGTATGTGTGACTTTAATGACCACAAAAGTATTAGACCCATTTATGCGTCATGACCCGACCACTTGTATCCGTGCTGATACACTTACTACATGCTATGTGTTCATACGTGCTAAGTGTTCCTACGTGATTATATTACATGTTTATACTGCGGTGTACCTATGTACTACGTGACATGTGATATGACTCAATCTCCAACCTGGACATAAGGGTTAGTCAATGACCAAGCGTGACTAGGATCTGTTGATTGTTGTATCACGCTGGGGTGAATCCAAATTGAACTATCAAGTAACAAAGTGGATTCGTATCTAGCGTGGTCGTACTATGGTACGTCATATAAGGGAAATATCATGTAACCACGCTATGAGATTCCAGTTAATATTAGGGTTAACTAGGCAACTAAACTTGTAGAGCATTGGGAGGGAATGAAATCTCGAGATCGTGCCTAACTATCTACCTCCAGTCATCTGAATTGGGATGTGCAGGCTAGTCACTATGGATATTGTTTAAATTCTCATTAGTGGATGGCAATATCCGACTATTATATGATACTATGTGTTCTATGCGATCTTAGCACGATGGCCTTACGGGGGACCGGTGCATACTACTATGTGCTAGCGAAGATTTGTGGCTCGGCTAACCCTGCTAGCGCTTGGTTCGATCTGAGGATTCCTATATGCATAATATCTTTGGGATAACCAAGACTCCATCTAGTAAGTCGTACAAGTGATTGGCCGATTATGTAACTGTGCGTGTTTGTGTATTGTATCTGTTGTCAAATAGTCTAGGGACATGGACTATCATGGTGCGATAGTTTAACCCTTGTCCTTGTTTGGTTGTAGGGTTAGATTGTAGTGTCACGATAGGCTATAAACTGAAACTACGAGACAGAACTATATATATATATTTCATAACCTAGTTTTATTTCTATATTCGTGCTTCCTTTGTGGTACTTGTTATTTGGGGTCTAACCCCACTGGTTTTGCATGGTCAGGTTTAGAGCCAGAATCCGAGGATCAAGCGTACTTTTCCCTGAACAATAGCTTTCACCAGGTGGATGGCCACTGAGGGAAACGAGTTGGTCTCTTCTTCCTTGCTCGTTATTTTACATTTTACTCATTTTGGACGTTTAGCCACCGACACTTGTTAGCTGTGAATCTGGATATTTAGTTTCCTACATGATTGTAATTAATCAGACTACAACTGATTATGGTCATGTACTCTTGTTACTATGCTAGCCTTCTCATTTTTGCATAACTGGTTTCTTGAATATTGTGGCAGGGTGTTTGAGACGCCTTACTTCCTTGTCATATATGTTCTATGGTTATTGTTCTTATTTGACTGATTGAGACAATAGATGTTCTATGTGACCCTAAGTGACTTGCTTGTAGTATGCATCCCCTTGTCTAGTTACAGCCATGATCGTCGTATGACGTTCTATATCTTGTATGGGAGAGCCGGCCATGTCCGTCTCCTTATTCCGGTACTGGGACGTGACATACCCCCTTGTCTAGTTACAGTTGTGATCATCGTACGACGTATAGTATCTTGTACGCGGTAGTTGGTCATGTCTGTCTCCGTATTTTGGTACTGGAACGTGATATCTTTCATCACACACTTGATCTTGTATAATTATTCTTTTGAGACGTTTAGCCACCGAGCACATATTTAGCTCGTGGTTTGGAACTTGACATTCTAGCCTGCGGGCCTACATGTAAAGCATATTATAGACTATATCTAGAGCTGATCATGTAACATTGTACTCTGTTAGTTCTTCATTTTGGTAACTAACTTCATGATCATCTGGGTATGTATCGCTTAGGACGTCTTATAATATATGTTGATGATCAATTGAGATTACAATATATGTTGATGATCATACATCTTGTAAACTTGTTGCTTACTTGAGATTGAGACACATAGGATTCTTGACCGAGGATTACCTAATGGGTTGTAGAGTAAACCCTCACATGTCTAGACAATCGTGACTGTATCATTTAGAAGAGTACTCTGATATACGTAGCTGGCTTTGTCTGTTCCCGTTCTTCAATATTCTGGTTCTGAAACGTGATAACTATATATTGAGAACTTTTGCTTCTTTCTTTTGTTAGATTTTTTTTAGGCCAATCAAATTATGAGAAGACTTTGAATTGTTCCTCCTGAAGTTTGTTATTTGGAAAAAATGGAAGATACATGGTTAACGCTTTCATTTACTTGTTTATTGTAATCTCAATTCAACTTTAAACAATATATAATAAAGTTATAACCCAATACCTTTCTTTAATATTTATGGATCTTCCTTTTAAGAAGCTTTTACATGTTCAACCCCTGCAAGTGGTTGATCTTCTCCTCATGATTAACAAGTAGACTCATCTTAATAAAGTCATTTAAGGATTGATCGCAACTAATATTAATATAAAATTACTAAACAAAAGGGGTTAAGTTAACCAAACCCCCCAAAATAGAATTATATTATTTTTTAGTGCTTTGTTCTCTGTATGGAGAGGCCAGTCAATGGAGGTGATGATGGAAAGAGTCGTGGGAAAACATGCCGGCTTTTCATCACTGCCAATCAAATCTTTTTGCAGCTTTATGCAAATTAATTATTAGTTTTGGGTCAAATAGAAAGAGGGAGATACAATTTCAAACTTATTTTTGGTCATTTGTACTCTTGTTTACATACCGATCCTCGGTGAAAAGTCGTAAATGCCCCTAGTTCTTTTCGTCGTTTATTACTGATTTACGCAGCGTACAGAAAGTGAAGCAACTTTTTGTTTGGAAGACCAAAACACCTTCCTATCGCCTGTGTGTTACTATGACTGTGTCAGTACTTCCTAGCAAAAAATAAAAGTGCTTTCCTATATTTCTTTTTCTTTCTTTTATAAATTTTGCAGCTGATAATGATCATTTTTTTAATCATATATGATATTTGCCGTGTTTAAATTTCCATAGGTTGACAGATTTATACCAACAAATAATAGGATTATTTAGTTTTAGGATCTCTTATAATGCTTAAAATTTGCGGCTAGATCTCCATATTGTCTATATATGATTTGAGTTTCATAACGGTTGACTTGGATGACCATCTAAAATGGAGACTTAAACTCAAATTTGAATATTGTACGGAAGATCCTAAAACAAAACAAAAATATGTAATGGTTGTGTGACTTTTGTTATTTAGTTTTGCATGGTAAAGGTTGTGTGACTTTGATTATTTACTTGTGTCATGACCAATTAAGAATGAGACTTGTGACAGTGTTGTTTGTTTCTATCATGATCTTAGCAACCACACAACCCCTATGGCGACAATTACAACAAGGACAACTTCATGGGCATCGTGTATCTTCATATGTCTCTCATCCCGATCGTATTGTTGAATGTTAGCAACTCAAGATCCCCGGATTGTATGGCTGATGAGATCAAAATAGGAATAAACAACAATGTCACATTCTCGATTGGTCATGACAAAACTTAATAATCCAAGTCATACTACCTCCATCATATAAAATTAAATAACTCAAATCACACAATCCCACAATACAAAACTAAATAACCAAAGTGACAACCCCCACCAAATGAAACTAAATAACTCAAATCACTCAACATTCTCATATTTTTATTTAAATTAGGGTCTCGTATAATATTCAAAATTTACATTTAAGTCTTCAATTTGGACGTTAACCCAAATTAACCGTTATGACGAGATCCAAACCCTCTTTTAGACAATATGGAGACCTAAAAATAAAAATTAACATTATCCGAAACCCTAAAATTAAATAACCCAAAATAATACCAACAAGCAATCTTGCTCGTTATTAGTTACTAATAACGTCCACGTGAATTGCACGTATAAAAAAATGTTGAAATAAAATAAAATTTAAATGTGTTATAGATATCGCTACCCCAAGAAATTAAACTTACTCAACTAAGAACAATGTCTCACATCTTAACCACATAAATTAAAAATATTTAATTATAGTTAAATAATATTAAATGGTTAAATAATTAGTCAAATATATTTATTTATTATTTTTAATTATTTGAGGATTATCCAAGTCTCTTTAAAAAGGGTAAAAATTAGTCAAGCAGTTTGATAGGAAGTTACTGGGCCATGATAGTGAACAATGTAGACGTAATTTTTCCAAAAAAATTAAAATACAATAGCTTAAAAATCTAAAGATACATTCTATATAATATGTAAAATTTATAATTTGATCGTCATACGACCAGTAATTTAAAAGTTGACATTGTGACTAAATATTTTAACTTTAAGCCCTCTTAAGTGTGAAGTTTATTACTTAACCAATTGACTTGATTAAGCTACCATTTGATTGTTAAAAATCTGAAGAAGGAAAAAAATTGAAGCAAAATATAGGATACCCATAGTATAGATGCAATGAAAAAGAATATTTCAGGACAATTGGCCCACCCCTCTCTTCAAGTGGTGGGCTCGTCTTTCACTATTCCTATGATCAAATCTAAATCCACAACATATTTGCGAAACACGTTCTTGAAGTTGAACATTCTCTTTAAGAATCATGATTATATATATATATATATATATATATATATATATATATATATATATATATATATATATATATTGTGGTTCCTAATAATCGAATTTAAGCAACAACAAAAAAAACTATGTGTGCGAACGTCCTCGTATTATGACAAGTAGGTTCTCGATTATGCATATCATGGATGTGACAAGTGTCGTTTTGTTGGATGGGAAGGACCGTTAATAGATGTTTGAACATTTACGCACTCATTATCCTTGTTACTAGAGGGCTTCTTACCGGATCTACGAGGTTATTATTCTAGTTAATGGGAGACTCCTTATAGGAACTACAGGATTACTCTTGCAGTACATATGTACGAACGTTGTCCTCAACTTTCATTTTACTTAGTTATTTAGTCTAGGTCTCCGTGATCTCGTGGAGTGTGATATAAATATATAATTATTGATTTACTTTTGCCATGTCTATATATATTTTCCTACGGCTTTCTGAGGACCTAATTTTCTTCTAGGTTTAGATGAGCATATATTTTTAAGGAAGCACGAACTGGGAGCTATTTCATGAACAGTTCCGTCCGAGGACTCAAAAACATGTCCGAAGTAGTACCCGTGAGTTGCGGTAGGACTTCTCGTTGAGATTTATGTATTGCTACCTAGTTAACAGATATTCGAATATGGTTATCTTCATGTACTTAGTATATTCTTTAACATATGTATCCACAAGGTTGTTATCGTCAGACTTGTTTCAAGTTATACATGTTAGCTATATTGCAGTTTATTCCAACATTTACTTTTTCAATCTGATTTATTCTTTGTACATTTTTGTTCATGTATCTGTGGACGAGATTAGTCTATCGATCTGACCCTGTAATAGTCGTGGATTGAATTTTTTTTTTTGTACAACTAAATATGCTTCTACGAAATAAATGTGATTGGATCTAGTCGTTGTAAGCCGTATTAGCTAACTAGATTATGTGTTGATCCTAAACGGAGACATGACAAACTTTCTTGAATTAGAAGAATAATTTGGTTACCAATTTATTGGTAAAAGGTTGTCGCTTATGGACCGAGATACAACACCAAATAATAAGAGGAGGTTACATCAAACAACACCCAAATGGCAAGTTGGCGAACCGTGTTTCATTTTTTGACCGAGCCATATATATTAGTCTAAAAAAAGATCACTGTAATAGCAATTTATCAGGTCAAACAATTGCAGAAAAATTCACAAACCTATAGAGAAAATTTAATTAATCCTCAAGAACATTACATAATAATTTTTTCATTAAAGACGATAAAATTTATTAAACAAATTAATAACATATTCTGAATACATCTAAAAGCAACTTTTCTTTACAAATATTACACTTCCCATTAAATATACGTCTTCCTATATTTACCCAACTCTACAAACATTAAGAAGACTTGCTAACCAAATCCAAATACCACTGTCAACGTCCATAAAATAGACTACTACTACATTAATAACAATTATATTTATTTCTCTAAAATTAACAGTATTAGTTAAGAAAATTAAATTAAATCTAGTTGTAGCGGCGGGTTTTAGGAATCAATATAACCAAACTAAAAGAATCAATGCCCGCAAAAATATCAAATTGTCAACATGAAAATAAAAAAAAATAAAAAAACGAAAAAAATGGTAGTACAGCAGCTCATTTGATTAGCAAGTCGTCGTCACAACCGAAGCTATTCTCTGTACTCAAAATGACAATATTAACCTTCGAAGAAAAAATCCCAAATTTTAAAAATCGAAATAAAATAAAAATAGAAGCAGGTCAGA
This sequence comes from Iris macrosiphon, assembly GCA_036927795.1. Taxonomy (NCBI): domain Eukaryota; kingdom Viridiplantae; phylum Streptophyta; class Magnoliopsida; order Asparagales; family Iridaceae; genus Iris; species Iris macrosiphon. Next base: position 202,465,840 of record JAYESA010000008.1, read on the forward strand.
CTCGTACTCAATAAACGACAAGAAACGGAAGCTTGCCACTCAGCCTGCCATTTCCGAAGACAGATGCCGAGCCATCCCGCCCACCGTGTTCGACGACACGTGTATGACCAAGATCATGCCACGTCATCACACGGCGAAACGATCGAGCGAAAGCCCGTTCCTTTAAATTTCTTCTCTCTGGAAGAAAATAAAATAAAATAAAATTAAAAGGATCTGTAGTTCGCCGCCGCCTCCGTGTCCGACTCGTACGTATCGGCGTCTCGCGGGCTTCGATGCCCGAATTCGCGCTCCGGAGTGTCCGTGTCGCCATTTCAGGCTGGAATTTCGGAGCTTGACTGGTGGTTGGAAGCTAGCGTGTAGGTGGTGCTGACAAATTAAGAGAGCAATCGAAGAAAGAAAAAGACCAGTAGCTGTTAAGTAGCTAGAGATCGAACCCAAACCCTAGCTAGCTTCGATCCGATCCGCCGATGCCGATCGAATCGGAGAACTCCGCCGGCGACGCCAGCGCCTCCTCCGACCACCACCAGCCGCCGCCCCCTCCTCCGCCTCCGGCCGCGAAGAAGAAGCGGAACCTCCCCGGAATGCCTGGTAACAAATAATCCCCAGCGCCGATCTCTACTATAACCGATTTCTTGATTACTGACCTAGTTTTTTTCTTCCGTTTCCGACCAGATCCGGACGCCGAGGTGATCGCGCTGTCGCCGAAGACGCTGATGGCGACGAACCGCTTCGTGTGCGAGATCTGCAACAAGGGGTTCCAGCGCGACCAGAACCTCCAGCTCCACCGCCGCGGCCACAACCTCCCATGGAAGCTGCGGCAGAGGACCGCCGGGAGCGAGGCGAGGAAGCGGGTCTACGTCTGCCCGGAGCCCGGCTGCGTCCACCACGACCCGTCCCGCGCGCTCGGCGACCTCACCGGGATCAAGAAGCACTTCTCGAGGAAGCACGGGGAGAAGAAGTGGAAGTGCGACAAGTGCTCGAAGAAGTACGCGGTCCAGTCGGACTGGAAGGCCCACGCGAAGACCTGCGGCACCAGGGAGTACCGCTGCGATTGCGGAACCCTCTTCTCCCGGTCGGTAGCCGGCATTCATTTGTAGTTAGGCCAATTTTTGGTTGAATTTTGGCGATTTTTAAAGTTTTTATTTGGATTAGAGTGCAGGAGGGATAGTTTCATCACTCATCGAGCATTCTGTGATGCGCTGACGGAGGAGTGCGCGAAGACGCAGACGACCGCGAACGCCGCGAAGACGAATTCGGCGAGTGAGGAGGAAAATATGGAGCTGGCGGCAGAGCCGGTGGTGACTCCGTCGACGATTCCGTCGATGGATAGACAAGGTTCGTTTGTTGGTTGGTTGTATTTATTACACTCGGATTGTTCCGTTCTGGTGTCCGTAACTTATTTTTGTCTGTTCTGTGCTAATTTTTTTTTAATTTTTTTGGCCATGGATCGGAGGGGTTTCTACTTTTGGGACTGTTTGGTTAAGTATTTGGAACACAAAAGTTGTCAAAATTTACATTTTACACTATTTCACTTTTTTGTTGAAAATTTTATATACAAAATTTACTAAAATTTAATATAAACAGTAATTTTTGTAATGGAAGTAGAAAATTGATCATTTTTATTTCGTATATTTGGTTGAAATTATATATTTTAACAAAATATATATTTATTATTTATATTATTTAACAAAAATTTAAATTTTTTGTCATTCACTTCAACTTCAACAACTACCGACTAAACCACCAAGCTTTGATCAATTCTACCATCCACTTTTTGTAAGCATCAAAAAATATTATTTTTTATTTTATCCGGTTTCTTTTTATTAACCATCAAATGCTTTCAACTCTTTTACAACCAATCAAATATCTACAGCTCTTTTACAACCGTCACGTAGCGGTCACGTGACAGTCGTTTATTAGAGAAGAGGAAAAAAAATTTGGACTCGGTGGCTATTCGGATGGCTACCACGTAACAGAAACGTTATGTGGCAGCCGTTCATTGAAGAAAAAGATAAGACTTGATGTATGTGGCCCACATAGCCTGAGGAGGAGAGAGGGTTATAAGAAGATGATAAGCATTTGGTAGTAAACTTAATATTATTGCTTTATTTTACCACAATACATATGTAAAATGCTACTTAGTTGCACTTCCGCTGAACCAAGAAGCCTTTGTCAAGAAAGGGGAAACTGCAGATTTGTTTTGTTCCAATTAGCGACTTTACAGCTGCTCTCTCTTCGTTCCAATTTGGGTAGTGATAACGTGGTCCTACTGCTTGTTTCAGAGTCGGAGGGAACGGCGGCGGCGGCCGGGATGCTGCAGTACTTGCGTCCGAGTGCGGATGGCGGCGGCACGACCAGCGGCGCTGGCAATGCCAGTACTAGCATGTTTGCGAGCCTGTTTTCGTCTACGTCGGCCACTAGTGTGGCGGCTGGCCAGGGGACTTCGTTATCGGAGTTGATCGGTTCCACTTCCACTAGTCTCCCGGAGCCCACTCCCCTTTGCCTCTTCTCCGCTCCGCCGGCTCACCAATTCTCTGCCCCTCCTCCTCCGCAGCAGTCGTCTCCCCACATGTCTGCCACCGCGCTCCTCCAGAAGGCTGCTCAGATGGGCGCGACCACCTCCGGTAGCTCCTCTTTCCTCCGTGGCTTCGGCCTAGCTCCCCCTTCCTCCGCCAGCCTACAGGAGGAGGATACTAGTAGTCTGCAATGGGGGAGCCATAACCATAACCGTAACCGTAACCAGACTCACGACGCGGGCCTCGGGCTCGGACTGGCTTACGATAACGGTAATTTGATGATGGGGCCGAAGCTGGCTACGCTGGATCTCCTCGGGCTGGGGATTGGCCCCGAGGGACCGAATGCTGGAGGTTTCTTGGCATTGATAAGTTCGATGGGCGGCGGCAGCAGCAGCGGCGGTGTCGGTGGGCTCGATGTCGGACCGGGAACATCGCCAACTTCGTGGGAAGGCGCTGACCGGAATCCGGCAATCCTTTGAGTCTTCCATGCATCTTAATCTATTAGTAGGGCTTTTAACAGCTGGGAAGCGGGTGGTGGGATGATAATGCTACTTGTTTTGTTAATGTTAATTATTATGCTTTTGTATCTTTCCTTGTTAATTTAAGTAAGTTACTTAATCATGGGTGCATAGAAACATGGGAATGTGTTTTGGGTTGATGTTCCACTTTACACATGTTTGTTCGTCTGCTTTGTGTAGAGTGTTGTGGGCTGGTAACGAGTACTAGGCCCAAGTGACCGAGGGTGTCTATTCGGTTGGGCTGTGGGATGTGCCAGATCCATGCAGTAGTGCAATGCAAGGACGACGTTTGAGAGCCTGCACTGAAGTAGCAAGGTTGGGCCTCTCTTCTAAAAAAATTAATTTAATATTATGCTAGGTACATGTTCCATGATAAGGAGAGGTTCCTTACATTCCGTGGAGGACCGATGCGCGAACAGAGGACATGTGTCGGCCCCAGCGGTAAATGTAGGGTGGCTCGGTTTTGTGGGATCCACAGTACGATCAATGTGGAGCCGTCACGTATTCTCGGTACACGTATTCTCGGTACATGCGTACCCGGTCCCTTCTCGGTTCATTAAGTGTTTTTGGATAATAAGAATAGGTACTGCACTTATTCATGGGTCTTTTGGGCCGCAGTTTTGATTTCCCATTTGCTAGTCCGCATGTTTTAGAATTAGGATCTGGCATAAATTTTTTTGTGGTCCGTACATTTCGAGAATATATTATTTCAGTTACATTATTCTAACCTAATTTGAATAATATTTTTGATTAATATCTTGACTTCCGAATTTCCCCTATGACGTGCATCCAGCACGGCCTGGACAGATGTTGTGACATCCGATTTGGACGTGGGCGTCAAAATGTAGAGACGACAATAAGAATTTCAAGTATTATTGTTCGTTTTGCAAAGTTAACCTAGACCCAATCTAGGAGTGTAGTGGCCCGGCCCAAAACTCATATGGTCGGGTGGTGTTTTTCGGCCTATTAGAGAAGCTTTGGGCTGACCCAGGCCAATAGCAGCCCTGGCAAAAGTGGTGTAAAAAAAAAACTGCAGTTTTTCCTCTCTCTTTTTTTATGTACATGTTGCAGCAATTATATTACTTGTTACAAACGAAGGACGAAAATTATGTACAGATGGTGGGGAGACTTGAGAGTACTTGCTCCAAGAGCGCTACTTACACTGCACGTTGTCTTACTGTCCACGCACCATGACTCGCGTGGATCAAAACTGAGGCACGTGTGGCGTGGAAATACACACAATTCTTAAAGCATCAATAGTAATGTCCATCCCAATCTCTAGGGAACTGAATTTGTTGAATATTAAGATTTATCCTAAATTTTAACTTTAAAATTTTTAGGTCCAATCCACCATAGAAGCTATAAGTTGGGTCTGAAATTTTTTAGATTTAACATGTAAAAATATATTTTGTATAATAGTAAATCTAAATTTAGAGTACAATTCTAGATTTACATTTTTTTTTTTCATATTATTTTTTTACCACGAAGTGATCACTACAAAAACAAGTAAACTTATAATAAATGTGCTATAGCACAACAAGCAGTAAAATTTCGCAATTAAAGCAAAGCTTTATAGAAAACAAAGAATTTGCTAAGTGCACAAATTTGAAAAAAAAAACTGAATTGTGTCGAAGAAGATCCTTACTGGGATGATTAATATTAACGTTTCTCAAAACAAAATTTGACCCTTTTTTTTATTCACTTTAAAAAATCAGCAAGTTCAAATTAACTACTCTCACGTTGCTTATAATATCTATAAATGTGTATCCTAAGTGCAAAAACTTTCAGATTATATAGGGAAGGCAAGCACCTACCAGCTATAACACTTCACTACCAACATGGACATATATCCGAAGGACAACTCCTCGTAATATGGACGGTGTCACGACCCGCACCCGGAAATTCGGGCACGAGTGCGTGGGTACGTCCAGCCTACGCCGCAGAATCGGCGGTAGTACGCTGTCTAGGTCAAATCCAGATTTACTAACTAGCTCATTCACAAATAACATAGGCAAGATAATAAATAATGAGAAATGAAACTTAAGATTGCAACTGAAATAAATGTGACAACAGATTCAAATATTTTAGTACAGGAAACAGAATGAAATCGGGGACAAACCCGATTGCTAAGATAAAGAGCAAAACTAAGATAACTACTGCTAACTACTCAGCAGGAGTAGCTTCCTGTGCGGGAACTGGCTCTGCAACTGTATCACCTGCTGCCTCATAGGGGCCATAATAGATGGGGGCAAGGTTCTTCTCATCGCCTAAACAACAGATCCAGTCAGGAAAGGAGCAAAGTACACAGTGCACAACAAGATTAAACTAAATATTGTATGACAATTAAATATTGGATATCATGTTGAGAAACAGCATTAGCAGAACATTATTATCTCAGAGTTAGTTGTAAACAGGAATATGAGAAACAGAAATAAATGAAACAGGAAATGGAACTACAATAGCCAGCAAGAAATATAACCAGAACTATCTGTGTGAACTTGTGTTTGTTTTTAGAATACTTAGTTGGCATGTAGGGGTTTATAAGGCTAATCTGGCCGTCATAAACGGCTATTAGACAATACAATCGAGATCCGGCTGATGGACAGTCGTGTACCAACAGCTATTAGACAATACAGGGGAAAGGGTAAACTACATGCCTTCTAGGTATTCTCCCACCCGACATGAAAAACAAGACAGGATCTACCAATATTCAAGACATACAATTCAACATTTCTAACACTAGGTGCAAACATCAAGGGTACATGTATGGCAGGGAATTAATTATCACAATATATAAAGATTAACATGAAGTGCAGGTACTTGCCTGTTGTTTGGATCTGATTAAATTAGTTCTTGGGGGAAAAGTCTAGAGATGAGTCCAAAAGCTGAAATAGACATTACCATCATGCTCAGAAGATGTCAAATAGCTAGAAACGCCTGTCCTTGGGTCCAATTTGGAGACAAGGGCAAAAACGGCAGTTTCGGGTCAAAACGGGGTCCGCCGTTGGGCTCGCTTTGCACCGAAAAATGTGTCCAGGTCAACGGTCTCCAAATTCACCAAACTTAGTGTCAACAGGTCAGGAACGCTGATACGAACCCAACGGAACTTCCAGATTTGGATTCCGATGAGCCGAACACAAAATAGCCCGTCGAGCGGGGCCTATGGGGCCCAAGACACGCGATTTCGTCAACGTTCTCAGTCTCGAACCAAACTTGACCCACAGGACCAGCGTATTGCTACGAGTCCGATGGCGCAAGTTTTGTCTCGATCCGACGTGTGTGCACGAAGTTATGGTGAATTGCCGAAAAGACAGATACGGGGCGGTGTCCGCGGATACGCGTTGATTCCGGTGTGCACGCACACCCGAATCAGCTTCCACGAAAACTCACACGTCCGTATCGACGATGCGTACGTATCTGTGAAGACCGCACGCGACCAAGTCGTCCCGTTTGGCGGGGCGGACTCAGTTCCGGGGTAAAACAGGGTCTGGTTTTTCCTGTTTTTGGATCGCGGTGTGCGATCACCACAGGACGCGATGTCCCGAACAGTTTGTCCGGACACCGAGAGGGTCGTACAGGCTTCACAACGCAATTTACGGAATTGGAAACGGAGCTACGAGGCGAAAGTTACGCGTACCTGAAGGGGACCCGAAAATCGAGTCTAAACCGTGTCCGTGTCGTGTCCGACACGGAAATGGAAATTAGGGTTAGGGTTTTGGGCTCCGGCGGGCACGCGGCGGAGGGAGGCGGCTGGACTGCGGTGGAGGGCCGGGGGCAGCTCGGCGAGGGGCGGCGCGGCGTCCACGGTGGAGGCGGCGGCTCAGGGCGGCCGGCACGGCGCTGGCTGCCGCTGCTGCAGTCGTCGAGACGAAGGGGAGGGGAGAGCGGCGAGGCGCGGAGGCGGGTGCTGGCTGGGCGTCGGAGGGCGGAGACGGAAGGAGGAGGGGCGGGCGACCGAGGGCGGAGCGGTGGCGGCTCGGGTGGCAGCGAGGAGGTCGGACGGAGGAGAGAGGGGGGGGTCGACGGGTTTAAATAGGGGGAGTGAGGGAGAGAGAGACGCCGGGAACGGCGGAGGGGGGTGGACGTGGCCGCTGAGGGCGGGGCTAGCCGGGCGGAGCGGTGGGGGACTTGGGGGCGCGCTGGCCGGCGGAGCGGGGCGTCCGGCGTAGGACGCGGGCGGCGTGGGGAGAGGGAGACCGGGTCTCCGGCTGGCGGGTCGGGTCTCCGGGCAGACCCGCCCGACCCGCAAGGCTGGGCTGGGCTGGGCTTCGGCCCACTGGGCCGGGCTGAGAACGGGCCAAAAATAATAGAAAAACAATAAAAAAAAATAATAATAATATAATAAAATCTATTAATTAATTCATAAAAAATAGTTTTTAGGCATTTAAAAATAGGTCTGAGGCCCAGAAAAATTATCCTAAGTCCAGTTTTCCATTTTACACCCAAAAAAATTATTTTCATAATATTTTAATGTTATTTATTATCAATTAAAAATCTTGTAATAATTCAAAATCCTGATTTTAATTTCAGAAAATTCCCAGAAAATTCCAGAAAATTGGGAAAAATCCAAGTTTTAATATTTTTTGAAAAATCAGGGGCTTACAATCTACCCAACTTATAAAAAAATTTCGTCCTCGAAATTTAAATTATGGCAGGGTTCTCTCTGTCCAAACTCACTTGATTGTAGTCTAACGGATTTCTCTCAGGTGGACATTGCGGTCGCTACCCAACTTAGAATTTTACCCATATCCTCTAAGGCTGGACAACTAGTAAGGCTAGGTCCCACACTTAATAAATCATGAATCTTAAGTCTGCAACACAAAACACAGTACATAGGGTCTTGTCTTAGTCATAAAGGGTTATCATCAATTCGTCCGGTCTGAGGGGTATGTCTAGCACTACAAATCAACTTATACCAACCACAGGTCTTTGTCTTTCCGAAATGAGGAAAGACGAGAATCAATAATAAAGAGTTTAAGGGCGAGGTGGTAGAACAGAGGTATAGGGATCAAGGCGTTTTTCAGGAATTCTAATGGGAATTGTCAGGCGGTTAAGGATCGAGATTCTATTCTGGTAATGCTGATACGATATGCTCGGACGTATTTAGGGGCAAGTACGCTAGTCAACTATATCTCAATCCACGTAAAGTAGTTGTGCGAAGTGCGAATCAGAATGCACTAAGGTTGATCAGACCGTAGTACACTGATTCTGAGTAGACACTTGTATTAGTGGGGTTGATCAGGCCTCAATAATACAGGTGTCGTGAACAAGCCCGATAAAGGGAAAGCTTGCAAAACTAGCTATAAATAGCAGCATAAGTCAAGTTCAGCAAAATTAAGTGCGCTAGATGATGATGAAAAGGAGGTGCAAATTATTGAAGTTCACAAAATAACACAAAATAAGCACAATAGCAAAATCCTCTAAAACAGTTATCAAATTGAAAAGCATACCAGGTATTTAGTAAGTTCAAAATTACTAGGTTGGGGCTGAGGTCACGAACCAATAGGCACGAGTTAAATAATACTAGAAAAATGATATCTACGAATCACTTACGCGCATTAGCTGCTTCCAGAGTTTGCGCGTTCTCCACGGTCATTACGTAAGCCTGTCCGCGTCCTTGAGCAGCGGGACAGTCCCTCACTTGATGTGCTGCTGAGCCACAAAGTAGACAAACACCTAGCCTCTTTCTGCAAACTTGCCAAGTATGGCCTGGTCTATGACAATAGTTACAAGCAGCAGCTTGTTGGTTCTGTCCCTGGGCCTGGTGTTGGGGTGCTGGAGCTCGAGGGAGAGGACGCTGAGCTTGTTGCGGGGCCCCCTGCTGTTGTTGTTGAAAAGGGCGTTTGTTGGGTCCCGCATTTCCGGTATCTCTTTCTCGCTTTAGCTTATGCCCCATGTCTCTCTCAACGCCTTGTGCCACGTTCAAGATTTCCTCGTAGGTGCGAGCTCGGCTGGTGGTGACAGCAAGGCGAATATCCGGAGATAGCCCCTTCTTGAATCTACGGGCTCTGTCCTCCGGGGTACGAACCATGTACTCCGCAAAGTGGCTTAACCTGCTAAATTCAGCAGTATACTCATCTACAGATAGGTTACCTTGTTCCAGTCTCTCGAATTAACTTTCGAGAGCTTCCCGAGCCACTTCGGGGTAGAATTTCTCCTTGAACAGTCTCTTGAAGTCCTCCCAGGTGAGGTCAGGAGCAGATAGTTGAGGTTCGTCTCTAAACCAGGTCCGAGCTATATCGAACAGTTGCAGGCTTGCAGACTCCACTTTGAGATCATCAGGGACCCGAGCAGTCTTCAGGAGTCGCTCTACGTTCTCTATCCATTCATCGGCGTAGAGAATACCCTCAGTTCCGTAGAATTCCAGGGGTCTGAGGTTCTTAAAGTCTTTGGCACTCCCTGGCCTCTTGAGTGGCGACTCCTGGGACTTAATAGCTTCTGAGAGGCTGGTCCGCAGAAGTGCAGTCTATTCTTTCTGGGATTCCACTAGTCCCTGGAACACTCCGAGTAGCTGTGCCCCATCCAGAATAACTGCCGGAACAGATGGAGGCGGCGGAAGTGCAAGGGTCTCGGGCACATTCTGCTCAGCTGGTTCTGATGTGCCTCCTACTGTGTTCCTTGTCTGGACCATTCTGAAAGTTTAAGGGATAGGAAGATCAGAATAGAATACTTGGAAATCAAAGGCGATAGGAAAATTGAGCAGCAAAGATATCAAGAATTTGAAACAAGGACCCTATACTGTGAATGAGCTTTTCCTAGAATCCTCAATCTTATTCCATACCCTGTCCTAGGGTATTACCCTATTTTAGGATAAGACCTGCATGGGCCACCATAAAAACGTGTCACGACCCACACCCGAAAATTCGGGCACTAGTGCATGGGTACGTCCAGCCTACGCCGGTAGTACGCTGTCTAGGTCAAATCCAGATTTACTAACTAGCTCATTCACAAATAACATAGGCAAGATAATAAATAATGAGAAATGAAACTTAAGATTGCAACTGAAATAAATGTGACAACAGATTCAAATATTTTAGTACAGGAAACAGAATGAAATCGGGGACAAACCCGATTGCTAAGATAAAGAGCAAAACTAAGATAACTACTGCTAACTACTCAGCAGGAGTAGCTTCCTGTGCGGGAACTGGCTCTGCAACTGTATCACCTGCTGCCTCATAGGGGCCATAATAGATGGGGGCAAGGTTCTTCTCATCGCCTAAACAACAGATCCAGTCAGGAAAGGAGCAAAGTACACAGTGCACAACAAGATTAAACTAAATATTGTATGACAATTAAATATTGGATATCATGTTGAGAAACAGCATTAGCAGAACATTATTATCTCAGAGTTAGTTGTAAACAGGAATATGAGAAACAGAAATAAATGAAACAGGAAATGGAACTACAATAGCCAGCAAGAAATATAACCAGAACTATCTGTGTGAACTTGTGTTTGTTTTTAGAATACTTAGTTGGCATGTAGGGGTTTATAAGGCTAATCTGGCCGTCATAAATGGCTATTAGACAATACAATCGAGATCCGGCTGATGGACAGTCGTGTACCAACAGCTATTAGACAATACAGGGGAAAGGGTAAACTACATGCCTTCTAGGTATTCTCCCACCCGACATGAAAAACAAGACAGGATCTACCAATATTCAAGACATGCAATTCAACATTTCTAACACTAGGTGTAAACATCAAGGGTACATGTATGGCAGGGAATTAATTATCACAATATATAAAGATTAACATGAAGTGCAGGTACTTGGCTGTTGTTTGGATCTGATTAAATTAGTTCTTAGAGGAAAAGTCCAGAGATGAGTCCAAAAGCTGAAATAGATATTACCATCATGCTCAGAAGATGTCAAATAGCTAGAAACGCCTATCCTTGGGTCCAATTTGGAGACAAGGGCAAAAACGGCAGTTTCGGGTCAAAACGGGGTCCGCCGTTGGGCTCGCTTTGCACCGAAAAACGTGTCCAGGTCAACGGTCTCCAAATTCACCAAACTTAGTGTCAACAGGTCAGGAACGCTGATACGAACCCAACGAAACTTCCAGATTTGGATTCCGATGAGCCGAACACAAAATCGTCCGTCGAGCGGGGCCTGTGGGCCCACGACACGCAATTTCGTCAACGTTCTCAGAATCGAACCAAACTTGACCCACAGGACCAGCGTATTGCTACGAGTCCGATAGCGCAAGTTTCGTCTCGATCCGACGTGTGTGCACGAAGTTAGGGTGAATTGCCGAAAAGGCGGATACGGGGCGGTGTCCGCGGATACGCGTTGATTCCGGTGTGCACGCACACCCGAATCAGCTTCCACGAAAACTCACACGTCCGTATCGACGATGCGTACGTATCTGTGAAGACCGCACGCGACCAAGTCGTCCCGTTTGGCGGGGCGGACTCAGTTCCGGGGTGAAACAGGGTCTGGTTTTTTCTGTTTTTGGATCGCGGTGTGCGATCACCACAGGACGCGATGTCCCGAACAGTTTGTCCGGACACCGAGGGGGTCGTACAGGCTTCACAACACAATTTACGGAATTGGAAACGGAGCTACGAGGCAAAAGTTACGCGTACCTGAGGGGGACCCGAAAATCGAGTCTAAACCGTGTCCGTGTCGTGTCCGACACGGAAATGGAAATTAGGGTTAGGGTTTTGGGCTCCGGCGGGCACGCGGCGGAGGGAGGCGGCTGGACTGCGGTGGAGGGCCGGGGGCAGCTCGGCGAGGGGCGGCGCGGCGTCCACGGTGGAGGCGGCGGCTCAGGGCGGCCGGCACGGCGCTGGCTGCCGCTGCTGCAGTCGTCGAGACGAAGGGGAGGGGAGAGCGGCGAGGCGCGGAGGCGGGTGCTGGCTGGGCGTCGGAGGGCGGAGACGGAAGGAGGAGGGGCGGGCGACCGAGGGCGGAGCGGTGGCGGCTCGGGTGGCGGCGAGGAGGTCGGACGGAGGAGAGAGGGGGGGTCGACGGGTTTAAATAGGGGGAGTGAGGGAGAGAGAGACGCCGGGAACGGCGTGTCACCACCCCATTTCCAGAGCCGGGTATTTTTTTTTTTATTTTTAATTTGGTTAATTGTGGATTATTTATATTTAATTGTATTTATATTTAATTAGTGATTGCATTATTTTTTAATATTTTTATTTTGTTTGTTTTAGGATTTTGGCTAGCCTGGACCCATGTCAGACCCTAGTGGACCCATGTCCGACCCAGCCCACACCCCTGTGAGACTTATTTTGGGGCTTAGAATATTTATTTTATTTTTAGGAGGTTAGTTGGAGAGATTTGGAACTAGTTTGAGTGCATTTGGAGCCCCAAAACCCAAAACCGAGTTACGGGAGGGCATTTTGGTCATTTGGACTTAGTGGAACCCTTATATGTGTTGTGGCCGGCCCCCTCCTCACTCCCAGACCCGTGTGGACAGCAGCTCCCCTTCCCCCCACTCTTCTTCTTCACTTCTTCTTCTTCTCCACTCATTTTTCTTCTTCCTTTCTCCTTCCTACTTCAAGTAAGTTCACTTTTTTTCCTTCTTTCTTCCATTCCTTCTTCTTTATGTAACCCTAACCCTAGATCTTTCCCTAACCTAGGTGGGTAGAGCCTAGATTTGGTGTTGGAGCTTGGATTTGAGGCTTGGAGCTTGTAGGAGGTGAATTTGGAGAGATTTGGAGATTTTGGCTTGGAATTCCAACTCCCAAGAGGTAAACCCTAAATTTCCCCTTGTAATTACTCTTTTATAGTGTAATTAATATTTTAGAACCTTCCTAGACCCGTAGGCTACCCGTGGGAGGAAGTTGGAACTAGTTGGGTAGTGTTTAGAGACTTTAACACTAGGTTTTGTGTCGATTTCGGGTGGAATCCGAGATTGGCCCAATTTTGGGTGATGCCCTAGGTTAGATGGACCTAGGTAGACGTTGTCGGGTGTCTAGAGGGTGAGTGCGTGTCTCCGTTCGGACACGGGAAGTCGTGTCGCGGAGAAACGGGCGTTTCGGGCGAAATTGGGACTTTTCGTCGTCGCCGATTCTAAGTGCGTGTGCGTTTCCGCCACGGGCCTAGAATTGACGCGGGAGCGCATTTTCTAGGATCTAGGCATCGTGTAGAGCGCGTGGGTAAATTTTGGGCCGATTCCGAGTTCGTTTGGTGTGCGTTTCAGGAGGTTTTCCGAGCCGCGCACCACGTGTTCGTCAAAATGACCGAACGGCCATTTCGACTTGGTTTCCTCGTTTCGGGCTTGTGCGCGCGTTGGGTTAGTATCGGGGAGTGTGTGCTAGAGTTTTCGAGTTATATTTTATATATTTTTGGGTGTTTGGGCGTGTCGGGGTCGTTGGGCGTGCGTTGGTGGGCGTTGTGGGCGTGGTGTGCGTTGTGTTGTGTTTGTTTATATATATGTGTATATATATATTGTGTGTGTGTTTTTATATATATATTTATATATATATGTGTGGTTATGTGTTTGTGAGCGTGTTAGGGAGTGCTTGTGTGAGTGTGTAGGTGCGTGTGTGAGTGAGTGCTTGTGTGAGTGTGTAGGTGAGTGTGTGTGAGTGTGAGTGAGTGTTTATAGGTATATACATATGAGTTTATATATATGTATATATTTGTATATATATGTATGAGTGTTTATGTGTGTGCTAGTGTGTGTGAGAGTGTGTGTGTGAGGGTGTGTGCTAGTGTGAGTGAGTGTGTGTGAGTGAGGATATATAGATATTAGTATATATGTTTAAGTGTGTGAGTGTGTGTGTATATATATATAGATATATGGGTGTTTATATATATATATATATATATATATATGTATATATGTAGATGTGTGTTTATATATATATAGAGATATGTGTTTGTGTATATGTGTGTGTGTATATTTGTGTGTGTGTGTGTTGATTTGTGTTTGAGTGTGAGTGTGTGTTAGAATGTATAAGTTAGTGTCTATATATAGCTATAGAGTTATATATATATAGATATATATGTATGTATATATATATGTATATATATATAGGGGTGTGTGTGTGTGTATGTGAGATGAGAGGGGGGGGGGGTGCCCAGCTGAACAGGGAGCAGCAGCAGCAATGTGCAGCTGCAGCAGCAGCTTTGCTGCACTGTGCTGCAGCAGCAGCAGCAGAAAACTGCAACAGCAGCAGCAAAAGCAGGTGCAGTAGCAGCAAAAGCAGTGGCAGCAGCATGGGCAGCAGCATCAGCAAGCACAGAGGTAGCTAGCAGCAGCAGCAGCAGGTTTGAGAGCAGCAGCAGCAGCAGGTTTGAGTAGCAGCGAGGCGTAGCGAGGGATAGGATAGAGAGATAGATTGATAGAGAGATAGTTAGATATATCTAGATGGATAGATAGTTAGATTGGTAGATAGATATATGAGATAGATATATAAATAGATAGTTAGATAGTTAAATAGGTGGATAGATATTAGGTAGATAGTTACATAGATAGATATAACTATAGATACATAGGTAAATAGATGCCTAGATAGTTAGATATAAATACCTATAGTTAGATATAGATAGCTATATAGATAAATACATATAGTTAGATAGATAGTTAGATAGATGGTTAAATATATAGATAGACCTATATATAGATACATATATCTAGATAGTTAGTTAACATAGATGGATAATAGATGGATAATTAGATAGATAGATAGATAGATATTGATAGATAGATAGCTAGGTATTTAGATAGGTAGATAGATACTAGATAGGTAGATAACTAGATTCTTAGATATACCTATCTAAGAGATATAAATATCTATATGCCTAAGTTATATACATATATAGGTGTATAGGTAAGATAATGGGTAGTCGGGTAAATGTGTGTGGATAAATATATACATAGGTGCATATATGCTTAGATATATATAAATATGATAGATATATATATTATCTAGCCTAGATTAATAACTAGGTATATATTCAATAGCTAGATAGCTAGTTAGAGGGGTTTTAGAGCGAAATCTCAATATCTTGAGATACCAAGGTATCTCAATACCTTGAGATAACCAAGGTATTGGGTTTCGAGCGGGGTTTTTGAGCAATAGCCTAGGATTTGTCTTGGAGTGATTTTTATATGCTTATGTGTATATATTTACGCGTGCTAGCATAGGTTTTAGCGGGTTTAGGCGGGGTGCATAGCCTAGGTTGAGGTATCGGATACCGAGGGTATCCCGGTATCTCAAGGAGGCGAGTTTGTGAGTTTTCTAGCTTAATGAGCTCGGTTTGACCTAGAAATTCAGGAGCACCCTAGTTTGACCCAGACTTGACCGTAGTTGACTCGGTTGACCGCCAAAGTCAACTTTTGACCTAGTTTTGACCCAGAGTTGACTTTTTGGACCAAGAGTTGACTTTTTGACCCAGATTTCACCGGTTTGACCCGTTTGACCTAGAACGACCCTAGAAGCCTATTTTTAGTTATTTTATATCTGTTTAACTCATTAGAACCCTGTTTAACCTTGCTTTTCGCATTAGGTCCTTGCGACACCAGTTCGGATCGCCAGTTGCTCAGGACGTCAGGCGAGTACATTCTCTGATAGTTTTCATTATCTGATGATTATTATGATTCAGCTTCTAGTATAGTATCATCTGATTATTCTGGCACAACACGGGACACTGATTGATATTTCTGGATTCATTTACTTGCGACACGTACATTTCATGTTTCTGGCCTCTATTCTGGAATCACTACTGGCATCACCTACAGGCATCACTACAGGCATCATTCATGTTCAGGCTGGACTCATCTTGATTTGCGTGTCGGGTCTTGGATCCACTTGTATTAGTCGGGGCGGGGAAATACTCGAGTAGACATGTAAACATTCCTATCTGGCATCATCAGGAATCACTCCCTCTGGTCTAATCTGGAATGATAGCAGCCGTGCACCCAGTGCGCGGTGAGCCGTACTTACCCCTAGCCGTTTACATGTCGAAACAAGTATTTCAAAGACACCGAGTTCATTCTTTATAGTCTGGACTCTCATGCATTTCTTGACTTGTCTCACTTACATGTTTCTGGACTTGACTCACTACATGTTTTTCATGCTGGACTCACTACACGTTCATGTGCACGGACTTGATCTTAGCTTAGATTTCCTGTATATTGCAGTTATTACTATTTTGCTCTGATATCCATGCATCTTTACCTTATGCACCAGTGACATGTGTATATTTCTTGCTCCATACTTTATTTTATTCTTCTTGCTACTTGCTATAACTGTTTTATAGTTTTTATCATTTAAATGGAACTGCTGTTAGAGATGTACTTGCTCCAGTCCTGACTGGACATATTTTTCCAGAGTATCCGGAGGATTGGTGTCCGACTTTCTATGGACCTGAGCCTGTCGATGGTGCAGACAGGGACCCTCTAGTTTAGAGGTGATTTCCGGGTTGGTAGTCGGGATCACTAGGATCTTGTTGTTGTTTTTATTAGTTTTTAGCACCGGATTTGTCTCCGGTTTTGGATTGAGACCTTGTTTGTATATTATTTTGGATGATGTATTGTTGTATTATTATTATTTTTGATGTTGTGGTTGTTGTAGTAGTTGTTGTTGGTTAGACTTTATAGTTGTTAGTCTTCTTTGTTATCTATCGTGCTTAGATTCGTGATTGAGTACTTGAGATTATCTTTTGATATTGCTCCTCCGTTTGGAGTTGAGATCTTGGCAGATTATATATATTGTTTGTGTGGTTGCCCTCCTTTTGGAGAGGTCATGCCCGATTTTTGTGTGAGATTATCTAGATAGTTGACCTAGACAGCGTTCTACCGCCGATGCTGCGGCGTAGGCTGGACGTACCCACGACTCATGCCCGATTTTTCGGGTGCGGGTCGTGACACGTTTTTGGTGGCGGCCCCATGCAGGTCTCGATTCGCGATTAGTGCGATGTCGTGGTGGTACAACAACTTAGTTGTACTGCTGCGAGCCTGCTATAGGATCTAGTATCTAGGATGAGAGTGTACTCAATCACGACTAGGAACAATTCTAATCTAATTATTCTGAAATTGCTTCTTTTGAAATATTATCGTCCTTCTTTGATGATATCGTATCTTGTACCGTATTGACTTCTTTTGATCTGTGTTCAGGATGCCTCCGAAGACACGATCTCATCGTACCGTTCCAGCAGTTGCCACTGAGAGGTCTGCTACCTCTCGTCCAGCTCGTATTCAGGCAGCTGCTACCGCTCCACTCACCACTCCTGCGGTTGAGGGAGCATCTGCTTCTTTCGGGGATCCTCCTTCACCTGTCGATCCGAGGACTACCCCAGTCGTTCCGGTGGTTCCTCCACCACTTCCTGCTCCAGTAGATGCCGCGCAGTTGTTTGCGTTCTTCAGGAAGATGATGGACGCGCAGCACCGTCAGGTGGATGTGATGAGGCTGGGCATTGAGAACGCCCACCAGGTGGCCATGACGGCAGTGGATAGGGTGGCACAGGTTCAGCCACAGGCAGATCAGATTCAGCACCCGAGGCCGGGCAGCATCATTGATTTTCAGAGGATGCGGCCCAAGGAGTTACGTGGTACAGAAGGGATCCTGTACGCGGATGACTGGATAGAGCAGATTGAGGGCATCTTCAGGCTGGCGCAGATTCCAGACAGCATGCAGATAGAGGCAGCGGGCAGTCAGATGTTCGACCTCGCCTTGACGTGGTATCGCACAGATACGAGGATCACAGCGCCAGGGCTTACTTGGGAGGCTTTCAAGAGGCTTTTTAAGGAGAAGTTTTTCCCAGATGTGGCGCTCAGTGCTTTGGAGAGCCAGTTTGAGGCACTCGTCCAAGGGAGCATGACGGTGGATGAGTACGCAGCGGAGTTCTGCCGTTTGGGCAGATTTGTGGATGGCTTGAGCGAGGCAGCCAAGGCGAGAAAGTTTCGCAAGGGCTTGGTTATGGCGGTCAAGTCTTTGACCAGGAGCGACCGCGAGGCGACTTTCGAGCAGATAGTAGGAGATGCTCAGAGAGCAGAGGATGACTTGGAGCTCAAGCCCAAGAGAGGCAGGGATGATTCAGGCAGTGCCAGTGGTAGTGCGGGACCAGCTAAGCGTCCCTATGTGCAGAAGGCAGCGCAGCAGGGTCAGGATCAGAGAGCGCCCACTTGTGCCTACTGCAGGAAGGCAGGACACACTTGGGATGTTTGTAGGAGGAGGTTGAAGGTGTGTTTGTTCTGTGGATCCGCTGCTCACCAGATGCGAGGTTGCCCCACTGCACCTCCATTGGGTGGAGCACAGGATCAGAGAGTTGGAGCTAGGCCATCTGTGGCACAGCATCATGCCCCGCACCAGCAGAGGGATACACCCCAGCAGGGCAGGGCTTATGCGTTGACGGTCGAGGAGGCCGATGCTACGGATGTCGGGTTAGCAGGTCTGTCTCTTGTTTCTTCTTCCTGTCCTTTTCCATTCCTGTGGTGTGCTTCATTAGTACCTGTTAGATTTTCTTGTGCTGTGGTAGATAGTGTAGTGACCCCGATTGAGACTGTAATAACACGACCAGTAGGACCCTGATCTTGTATGTTGTTTAGGTAGAATTTCTTGACTGTGATTGTTGGGGGTTTGACCTAGAGGAGTGTGATTGACTTTAAATTTCGAGGACGAAATTTTCTAAGGAGGATAGGCTTGTCACCACCCCATTTCCAGAGCCGGGTATTTTTTTTTTTTTTAATTTGGTTAATTGTGGATTATTTATATTTAATTGTATTTATATTTAATTAGTGATTGCATTATTTTTTAATATTTTTATTTTATTTGTTTTAGGATTTTGGCTAGCCTGGACCCATGTCAGACCCTAGTGGACCCATGTCCGACCCAGCTCACACCCCTGTGAGACTTATTTTGGGGCTTAGAATATTTATTTTATTTTTAGGAGGTTAGTTGGAGAGATTTGGAACTAGTTTGAGTGCATTTGGAGCCCCGAAACCCAAAACCGAGTTACGGGAGGGCATTTTGGTCATTTGGACTTAGTGGAACCCTTATATGTGTTGTGGCCGGCCCCCTCCTCACTCCCAGACCCGTGTGGACAGCAGCTCCCCTTCCCCCCACTCTTCTTCTTCACTTCTTCTTCTTCTCCACTCATTTTTTTTCTTCCTTTCTCCTTCCTACTTCAAGTAAGTTCACTTTTTTTCCTTCTTTCTTCCATTCCTTCTTCTTTATGTAACCCTAACCCTAGATCTTTCCCTAACCTAGGTGGGTAGAGCCTAGATTTGGTGTTGGAGCTTGGATTTGAGGCTTGGAGCTTGTAGGAGGTGAATTTGGAGAGATTTGGAGATTTTGGCTTAGAATTCCAACTCCCAAGAGGTAAACCCTAAATTTCCCCTTGTAATTACTCTTTTATAGTGTAATTAATATTTTAGAACCTTCCTAGACCCGTAGGCTACCCGTGGGAGGAAGTTGGAACTAGTTGGGTAGTGTTTAGAGACTTTAACACTAGGTTTTGTGTCGATTTCGGGTGGAATCCGAGATTGGCCCAATTTTGGGTGATGCCCTAGGTTAGATGGACCTAGGTAGACGTTGTCGGGTGTCTAGAGGGTGAGTGCGTGTCTCCGTTCGGACACGGGAAGTCGTGTCGCGGAGAAACGGGCGTTTCGGGCGAAATTGGGGCTTTTCGTCGTCGCCGATTCTAAGTGCGTGTGCGTTTCCGCCACGGGCCTAGAATCGACGCGGGAGCGCATTTTCTAGGATCTAGGCATCGTGTAGAGTGCGTGGGTAAATTTTGGGCCGATTCCGAGTTCGTTTGGTGTGCGTTTCAGGAGGTTTTCCGAGCCGCGCACCACGTGTTCGTCAAAATGACCGAACGGCCATTTCGACTTGGTTTCCTCGTTTCGGGCTTGTGCGCGCGTTGGATTAGTATCGGGGAGTGTGTGCTAGAGTTTTCGAGTTATATTTTATATATTTTTGGGTGTTTGGGCGTGTCGGGGTCGTTGGGCGTGCGTTGGTGGGCGTTGTGGGCGTGGTGTGCGTTGTGTTGTGTTTGTTTATATATATGTGTATATATATATTGTGTGTGTGTTTTTATATATATATTTATATATATATGTGTGGTTATGTGTTTGTGAGCGTGTTAGGGAGTGCTTGTGTGAGTGTGTAGGTGCGTGTGTGAGTGAGTGCTTGTGTGAGTGTGTAGGTGAGTGTGTGTGAGTGTGAGTGAGTGTTTATAGGTATATACATATGAGTTTATATATATGTATATATTTGTATATAGATGTATGAGTGTTTATGTGTGTGCTAGTGTGTGTGAGAGTGTGTGTGTGAGGGTGTGTGCTAGTGTGAGTGAGTGTGTGTGAGTGAGGATATATAGATATTAGTATATATGTTTAAGTGTGTGAGTGTGTGTGTATATATATATAGATATATGGGTGTTTATATATATATATATATATATATATATATGTATATATGTAGATGTGTGTTTATATATATATAGAGATATGTGTTTGTGTATATGTGTGTGTGTATATTTGTGTGTGTGTGTGTTGATTTGTGTTTGAGTGTGAGTGTGTGTTAGAATGTATAAGTTAGTGTCTATATATAGCTATAGAGTTATATATATATAGATATATATGTATGTATATATATATGTATATATATATAGGGGTGTGTGTGTGTGTATGTGAGATGAGAGGGGGGGGTGCCCAGCTGAACAGGGAGCAGCAGCAGCAATGTGCAGCTGCAGCAGCAGCTTTGCTGCACTGTGCTGCAGCAGCAGCAGCAGAAAACTGCAACAGCAGCAGCAAAAGCAGGTGCAGTAGCAGCAAAAGCAGTGGCAGCAGCATGGGCAGCAGCATCAGCAAGCACAGAGGTAGCTAGCAGCAGCAGCAGCAGGTTTGAGAGCAGCAGCAGCAGCAGGTTTGAGTAGCAGCGAGGCGTAGCGAGGGATAGGATAGAGAGATAGATTGATAGAGAGATAGTTAGATATATCTAGATGGATAGATAGTTAGATTGGTAGATAGATATATGAGATAGATATATAAATAGATAGTTAGATAGTTAAATAGGTGGATAGATATTAGGTAGATAGTTACATAGATAGATATAACTATAGATACATAGGTAAATAGATGCCTAGATAGTTAGATATAAATACCTATAGTTAGATATAGATAGCTATATAGATAAATACATATAGTTAGATAGATAGTTAGATAGATGGTTAAATATATAGATAGACCTATATATAGATACATATATCTAGATAGTTAGTTAACATAGATGGATAATAGATGGATAATTAGATAGATAGATAGATAGATATTGATAGATAGATAGCTAGGTATTTAGATAGGTAGATAGATACTAGATAGGTAGATAACTAGATTCTTAGATATACCTATCTAAGAGATATAAATATCTATATGCCTAAGTTATATACATATATAGGTGTATAGGTAAGATAATGGGTAGTCGGGTAAATGTGTGTGGATAAATATATACATAGGTGCATATATGCTTAGATATATATAAATATGATAGATATATATATTATCTAGCCTAGATTAATAACTAGGTATATATTCAATAGCTAGATAGCTAGTTAGAGGGGTTTTAGAGTGAAATCTCAATATCTTGAGATACCAAGGTATCTCAATACCTTGAGATAACCAAGGTATTGGGTTTCGAGCGGGGTTTTTGAGCAATAGCCTAGGATTTGTCTTGGAGTGATTTTTATATGCTTATGTGTATATATTTACGCGTGCTAGCATAGGTTTTAGCGGGTTTAGGCGGGGTGCGTAGCCTAGGTTGAGGTATCGGATACCGAGGGTATCCCGGTATCTCAAGGAGGCGAGTTTGTGAGTTTTCTAGCTTAATGAGCTCGGTTTGACCTAGAAATTCAGGAGCACCCTAGTTTGACCCAGACTTGACCGTAGTTGACTCGGTTGACCGCCAAAGTCAACTTTTGACCTAGTTTTGACCCAGAGTTGACTTTTTGGACCCAGAGTTGACTTTTTGATCCAGATTTCACCGGTTTGACCCGTTTGACCTAGAACGACCCTAGAAGCCTAATTTTAGTTATTTTATATCTGTTTAACTCATTAGAACCCTGTTTAACCTTGCTTTTCGCATTAGGTCCTTGCGACACCAGTTCGGATCGCCAGTTGCTCAGGACGTCAGGCGAGTACATTCTCTGATAGTTTTCATTATCTGATGATTATTATGATTCAGCTTCTAGTATAGTATCATCTGATTATTCTGGCACAACACGGGACACTGATTGATATTTCTGGATTCATTTACTTGCGACACGTACATTTCATGTTTCTGGCCTCTATTCTGGAATCACTACTGGCATCACCTACAGGCATCACTACAGGCATCATTCATGTTCAGGCTGGACTCATCTTGATTTGCGTGTCGGGTCTTGGATCCACTTGTATTAGTCGGGGCGGGGAAATACTCGAGTAGACATGTAAACATTCCTATCTGGCATCATCAGGAATCACTCCCTCTGGTCTAATCTGGAATGATAGCAGCCGTGCACCCAGTGCGCGGTGAGCCGTACTTACCCCTAGCCGTTTACATGTCGAAACAAGTATTTCAAAGACACCGAGTTCATTCTTTATAGTCTGGACTCTCATGCATTTCTTGACTTGTCTCACTTACATGTTTCTGGACTTGACTCACTACATGTTTTTCATGCTGGACTCACTACACGTTCATGTGCACGGACTTGATCTTAGCTTAGATTTCCTGTATATTGCAGTTATTACTATTTTGCTCTGATATCCATGCATCTTTACCTTATGCACCAGTGACATGTGTATATTTCTTGCTCCATACTTTATTTTATTCTTCTTGCTACTTGCTATAACTGTTTTATAGTTTTTATCATTTAAATGGAACTGCTGTTAGAGATGTACTTGCTCCAGTCCTGACTGGACATATTTTTCCAGAGTATCCGGAGGATTGGTGTCCGACTTTCTATGGACCTGAGCCTGTCGATGGTGCAGACAGGGACCCTCTAGTTTAGAGGTGATTTCCGGGTTGGTAGCCGGGATCACTAGGATCTTGTTGTTGTTTTTATTAGTTTTTAGCACCGGATTTGTCTCCGGTTTTGGATTGAGACCTTGTTTGTATATTATTTTGGATGATGTATTGTTGTATTATTATTATTTTTGATGTTGTGGTTGTTGTAGTAGTTGTTGTTGGTTAGACTTTATAGTTGTTAGTCTTCTTTGTTATCTATCGTGCTTAGATTCGTGATTGAGTACTTGAGATTATCTTTTGATATTGCTCCTCCGTTTGGAGTTGAGATCTTGGCAGATTATATATATTGTTTGTGTGGTTGCCCTCCTTTTGGAGAGGTCATGCCCGATTTTTGTGTGAGATTATCTAGATAGTTGACCTAGACAGCGTTCTACCGCCGATGCTGCGGCGTAGGCTGGACGTACCCACGACTCATGCCCGATTTTTCGGGTGCGGGTCGTGACACGTTTTTGGTGGCGGCCCCATGCAGGTCTCGATTCGCGATTAGTACGATATCGTGGTGGTACAACAACTTAGTTGTACTGCTGCGAGCCTGCTATAGGATCTAGGATCTAGGATGAGAGTGTACTCAATCACGACTAGGAACAATTCTAATCTAATTATTCTGAAATTGCTTCTTTTGAAATATTATCGTCCTTCTTTGATGATATCGTATCTTGTACCGTATTGACTTCTTTTGATCTGTGTTCAGGATGCCTCCGAAGACACGATCTCATCGTACCGTTCCAGCAGTTGCCACTGAGAGGTCTGCTACCTCTCGTCCAGCTCGTATTCAGGCAGCTGCTACCGCTCCACTCACCACTCCTGCGGTTGAGGGAGCATCTGCTTCTTTCGGGGATCCTCCTTCACCTGTCGATCCGAGGACTACCCCAGTCGTTCCGGTGGTTCCTCCACCACTTCCTGCTCCAGTAGATGCCGCGCAGTTGTTTGCGTTCTTCAGGGAGATGATGGACGCGCAGCACCGTCAGGTGGATGTGATGAGGCTGGGCATTGAGAACGCCCACCAGGTGGCCATGACGGCAGTGGATAGGGTGGCACAGGTTCAGCCACAGGCAGATCAGATTCAGCACCCGAGGCCGGGCAGCATCATTGATTTTCAGAGGATGCGGCCCAAGGAGTTACGTGGTACAGAAGGGATCCTGTACGCGGATGACTGGATAGAGCAGATTGAGGGCATCTTCAGGCTGGCGCAGATTCCAGACAGCATGCAGATAGAGGCAGCGGGCAGTCAGATGTTCGACCTCGCCTTGACGTGGTATCGCACAGATACGAGGATCACAGCGCCAGGGCTTACTTGGGAGGCTTTCAAGAGGCTTTTTAAGGAGAAGTTTTTCCCAGATGTGGCGCTCAGTGCTTTGGAGAGCCAGTTTGAGGCACTCGTCCAAGGGAGCATGACGGTGGATGAGTACGCAGCGGAGTTCTGCCGTTTGGGCAGATTTGTGGATGGCTTGAGCGAGGCAGCCAAGGCGAGAAAGTTTCGCAAGGGCTTGGTTATGGCGGTCAAGTCTTTGACCAGGAGCGACCGCGAGGCGACTTTCGAGCAGATAGTAGGAGATGCTCAGAGAGCAGAGGATGACTTGGAGCTCAAGCCCAAGAGAGGCAGGGATGATTCAGGCAGTGCCAGTGGTAGTGCGGGACCAGCTAAGCGTCCCTATGTGCAGAAGGCAGCGCAGCAGGGTCAGGATCAGAGAGCGCCCACTTGTGCCTACTGCAGGAAGGCAGGACACACTTGGGATGTTTGTAGGAGGAGGTTGAAGGTGTGTTTGTTCTGTGGATCCGCTGCTCACCAGATGCGAGGTTGCCCCACTGCACCTCCATTGGGTGGAGCACAGGATCAGAGAGTTGGAGCTAGGCCATCTGTGGCACAGTATCATGCCCCGCACCAGCAGAGGGATACACCCCAGCAGGGCAGGGCTTATGCGTTGACGGTCGAGGAGGCCGATGCTACGGATGTCGGGTTAGCAGGTCTGTCTCTTGTTTCTTCTTCATGTCCTTTTCCATTCCTGTGGTGTGCTTCATTAGTACCTGTTAGATTTTCTTGTGCTGTGGTAGATAGTGTAGTGACCCCGATTGAGACTGTAATAACACGACCAGTAGGACCCTGATCTTGTATGTTGTTTAGGTAGAATTTCTTGACTGTGATTGTTGGGGGTTTGACCTAGAGGAGTGTGATTGACTTTAAATTTCGAGGACGAAATTTTCTAAGGAGGATAGGCTTGTCACCACCCCATTTCCAGAGCCGGGTATTTTTTTTTTTTTTAATTTGGTTAATTGTGGATTATTTATATTTAATTGTATTTATATTTAATTAGTGATTGCATTATTTTTTAATATTTTTATTTTGTTTGTTTTAGGATTTTGGCTAGCCTGGACCCATGTCAGACCCTAGTGGACCCATGTCCGACCCAGCCCACACCCCTGTGAGACTTATTTTGGGGCTTAGAATATTTATTTTATTTTTAGGAGGTTAGTTGGAGAGATTTGGAACTAGTTTGAGTGCATTTGGAGCCCCGAAACCCAAAACCGAGTTACGGGAGGGCATTTTGGTCATTTGGACTTAGTGGAACCCTTATATGTGTTGTGGCCGGCCCCCTCCTCACTCCCAGACCCGTGTGGACAGCAGCTCCCCTTCCCCCCACTCTTCTTCTTCACTTCTTCTTCTTCTCCACTCATTTTTCTTCTTCCTTTCTCCTTCCTACTTCAAGTAAGTTCACTTTTTTTCCTTCTTTCTTCCATTCCTTCTTCTTTATGTAACCCTAACCCTAGATCTTTCCCTAACCTAGGTGGGTAGAGCCTAGATTTGGTGTTGGAGCTTGGATTTGAGGCTTGGAGCTTGTAGGAGGTGAATTTGGAGAGATTTGGAGATTTTGGCTTGGAATTCCAACTCCCAAGAGGTAAACCCTAAATTTCCCCTTGTAATTACTCTTTTATAGTGTAATTAATATTTTAGAACCTTCCTAGACCCGTAGGCTACCCGTGGGAGGAAGTTGGAACTAGTTGGGTAGTGTTTAGAGACTTTAACACTAGGTTTTGTGTCGATTTCGGGTGGAATCCGAGATTGGCCCAATTTTGGGTGATGCCCTAGGTTAGATGGACCTAGGTAGACGTTGTCGGGTGTCTAGAGGGTGAGTGCGTGTCTCCGTTCGGACACGGGAAGTCGTGTCGCGGAGAAACGGGCGTTTCGGGCGAAATTGGGGCTTTTCGTCGTCGCCGATTCTAAGTGCGTGTGCGTTTCCGCCACGGGCCTAGAATCGACGCGGGAGCGCATTTTCTAGGATCTAGGCATCGTGTAGAGCGCGTGGGTAAATTTTGGGCCGATTCTGAGTTCGTTTGGTGTGCGTTTCAGGAGGTTTTCCGAGCCGCGCACCACGTGTTCGTCAAAATGACCGAACGGCCATTTCGACTTGGTTTCCTCGTTTCGGGCTTGTGCGCGCGTTGGGTTAGTATCGGGGAGTGTGTGCTAGAGTTTTCGAGTTATATTTTATATATTTTTGGGTGTTTGGGCGTGTCGGGGTCGTTGGGCGTGCGTTGGTGGGCGTTGTGGGCGTGGTGTGCGTTGTGTTGTGTTTGTTTATATATATGTGTATATATATATTGTGTGTGTGTTTTTATATATATATTTATATATATATGTGTGGTTATGTGTTTGTGAGCGTGTTAGGGAGTGCTTGTGTGAGTGTGTGAGTGAGTGCTTGTGTGAGTGTGTAGGTGAGTGTGTGTGAGTGTGAGTGAGTGTTTATAGGTATATACATATGAGTTTATATATATGTATATATTTGTATATATATGTATGAGTGTTTATGTGTGTGCTAGTGTGTGTGAGAGTGTGTGTGTGAGGGTGTGTGCTAGTGTGAGTGAGTGTGTGTGAGTGAGGATATATAGATATTAGTATATATGTTTAAGTGTGTGAGTGTGTGTGTATATATATATAGATATATGGGTGTTTATATATATATATATATGTATATATGTAGATGTGTGTTTATATATATATAGAGATATGTGTTTGTGTATATGTGTGTGTGTATATTTGTGTGTGTGTGTGTTGATTTGTGTTTGAGTGTGAGTGTGTGTTAGAATGTATAAGTTAGTGTCTATATATAGCTATAGAGTTATATATATATAGATATATATGTATGTATATATATATGTATATATATATAGGGGTGTGTGTGTGTGTATGTGAGATGAGAGGGGGGGGTGCCCAGCTGAACAGGGAGCAGCAGCAGCAATGTGCAGCTGCAGCAGCAGCTTTGCTGCACTGTGCTGCAGCAGCAGCAGCAGAAAACTGCAACAGCAGCAGCAAAAGCAGGTGCAGTAGCAGCAAAAGCAGTGGCAGCAGCATGGGCAGCAGCATCAGCAAGCACAGAGGTAGCTAGCAGCAGCAGCAGCAGGTTTGAGAGCAGCAGCAGCAGCAGGTTTGAGTAGCAGCGAGGCGTAGCGAGGGATAGGATAGAGAGATAGATTGATAGAGAGATAGTTAGATATATCTAGATGGATAGATAGTTAGATTGGTAGATAGATATATGAGATAGATATATAAATAGATAGTTAGATAGTTAAATAGGTGGATAGATATTAGGTAGATAGTTACATAGATAGATATAACTATAGATACATAGGTAAATAGATGCCTAGATAGTTAGATATAAATACCTATAGTTAGATATAGATAGCTATATAGATAAATACATATAGTTAGATAGATAGTTAGATAGATGGTTAAATATATAGATAGACCTATATATAGATACATATATCTAGATAGTTAGTTAACATAGATGGATAATAGATGGATAATTAGATAGATAGATAGATAGATATTGATAGATAGATAGCTAGGTATTTAGATAGGTAGATAGATACTAGATAGGTAGATAACTAGATTCTTAGATATACCTATCTAAGAGATATAAATATCTATATGCCTAAGTTATATACATATATAGGTGTATAGCTAAGATAATGGGTAGTCGGGTAAATGTGTGTGGATAAATATATACATAGGTGCATATATGCTTAGATATATATAAATATGATAGATATATATATTATCTAGCCTAGATTAATAACTAGGTATATATTCAATAGCTAGATAGCTAGTTAGAGGGGTTTTAGAGCGAAATCTCAATATCTTGAGATACCAAGGTATCTCAATACCTTGAGATAACCAAGGTATTGGGTTTCGAGCGGGGTTTTTGAGCAATAGCCTAGGATTTGTCTTGGAGTGATTTTTATATGCTTATGTGTATATATTTACGCGTGCTAGCATAGGTTTTAGCGGGTTTAGGCGGGGTGCGTAGCCTAGGTTGAGGTATCGGATACCGAGGGTATCCCGGTATCTCAAGGAGGCGAGTTTGTGAGTTTTCTAGCTTAATGAGCTCGGTTTGACCTAGAAATTCAGGAGCACCCTAGTTTGACCCAGACTTGACCGTAGTTGACTCGGTTGACCGCCAAAGTCAACTTTTGACCTAGTTTTGACCCAGAGTTGACTTTTTGGACCCAGAGTTGACTTTTTGACCCAGATTTTACCGGTTTGACCCGTTTGACCTAGAACGACCCTAGAAGCCTATTTTTAGTTATTTTATATCTGTTTAACTCATTAGAACCCTGTTTAACCTTGCTTTTCGCATTAGGTCCTTGCGACACCAGTTCGGATCGCCAGTTGCTCAGGACGTCAGGCGAGTACATTCTCTGATAGTTTTCATTATCTGATGATTATTATGATTCAGCTTCTAGTATAGTATCATCTGATTATTCTGGCACAACACGGGACACTGATTGATATTTCTGGATTCATTTACTTGCGACACGTACATTTCATGTTTCTGGCCTCTATTCTGGAATCACTACTGGCATCACCTACAGGCATCACTACAGGCATCATTCATGTTCAGGCTGGACTCATCTTGATTTGCGTGTCGGGTCTTGGATCCACTTGTATTAGTCGGGGCGGGGAAATACTCGAGTAGACATGTAAACATTCCTATCTGGCATCATCAGGAATCACTCCCTCTGGTCTAATCTGGAATGATAGCAGCCGTGCACCCAGTGCGCGGTGAGCCGTACTTACCCCTAGCCGTTTACATGTCGAAACAAGTATTTCAAAGACACCGAGTTCATTCTTTATAGTCTGGACTCTCATGCATTTCTTGACTTGTCTCACTTACATGTTTCTGGACTTGACTCACTACATGTTTTTCATGCTGGACTCACTACACGTTCATGTGCACGGACTTGATCTTAGCTTAGATTTCCTGTATATTGCAGTTATTACTATTTTGCTCTGATATCCATGCATCTTTACCTTATGCACCAGTGACATGTGTATATTTCTTGCTCCATACTTTATTTTATTCTTCTTGCTACTTGCTATAACTGTTTTATAGTTTTTATCATTTAAATGGAACTGCTGTTAGAGATGTACTTGCTCCAGTCCTGACTGGACATATTTTTCCAGAGTATCCGGAGGATTGGTGTCCGACTTTCTATGGACCTGAGCCTGTCGATGGTGCAGACAGGGACCCTCTAGTTTAGAGGTGATTTCCGGGTTGGTAGCCGGGATCACTAGGATCTTGTTGTTGTTTTTATTAGTTTTTAGCACCGGATTTGTCTCCGGTTTTGGATTGAGACCTTGTTTGTATATTATTTTGGATGATGTATTGTTGTATTATTATTATTTTTGATGTTGTGGTTGTTGTAGTAGTTGTTGTTGGTTAGACTTTATAGTTGTTAGTCTTCTTTGTTATCTATCGTGCTTAGATTCGTGATTGAGTACTTGAGATTATCTTTTGATATTGCTCCTCCGTTTGGAGTTGAGATCTTGGCAGATTATATATATTGTTTGTGTGGTTGCCCTCCTTTTGGAGAGGTCATGCCCGATTTTTGTGTGAGATTATCTAGATAGTTGACCTAGACAGCGTTCTACCGCCGATGCTGCGGCGTAGGCTGGACGTACCCACGACTCATGCCCGATTTTTCGGGTGCGGGTCGTGACACGGCGGAGGGGGGTGGACGTGGCCGCTGAGGGCGGGGCGAGCCGGGCGGAGCGGTGGGGGACGCGGGGGCGCGCTGGCCGGCGGAGCGGGGCGTCCGGCGCAGGACGCGGGCGGCGTGGGGAGAGGGAGACCGGGTCTCCGGCTGGCGGGTCGGGTCTCCGGGCAGACCCGCCCGACCCGCAAGGCTGGGCTGGGCTGGGCTTCGGCCCACTGGGCCGGGCTGAGAACGGGCCAAAAATAATAGAAAAAAAATAAAAATAATAATAATAATATAATAAAATCTATTAATTAATTCATAAAAAATAGTTTTTAGGCATTTAAAAATAGGTCTGAGGCCCAGAAAAATCCAGAAAAATTACCCTAAGTCCAGTTTTCCATTTTACACCCAAAAATATTATTTTTATAATATTTTAATGTTATTTATTATCAATTAAAAATCTTGTAATAATTCAAAACCCTGATTTTAATTTCAGAAAATTCCAGAAAATTGGGAAAAATCCAAGTTTTAATATTTTTTGAAAAATCAGGGGCTTACAGGCGGCTACCGCAGTAACTCTCCACTAGGTTGGCAGTTACAAAACTGAAACGCCACAAACAACTACAGAACATACACGGCGCTGGAAGTGAAGTTCCAGCAGATGACTCGTTCCCATGGAATTGCTAGAACCACTGGAGCAGCATAATCGCTGGTTCTACGAAATTCGTGGAGCACTATAGCGCGCACTGACTTCGCACGGCTCCAGTACAATCTCTGCATGAGATGCGTCTGATGCGTACGTGCAAAATGCACAATAAAAATACCATTGTGTATCCTCCATCCACGTCCGAGTCATATCTCGAAAAAAAATTCAAAATTTTCTTTTTTAATGGATTTGAATCTTGTTCTTTAGTAAAATCTAGACCATACCATCCGTGTGAACTACCGCTCTTGATGTGCGAAAGAGTAGTAAATAAACCTCCACCATACCAACTAAATGGACTATCCCTATTCATGTATGGAAAAGTAAGTAATATAGGATGATATATATTATACATTTAGGCTATCTCCAACGGGGATTCACAAAATTGAGCTTATACCTTACTTACATTGTACTTTAAGAAAAATTATATCCTCTGTCTATAGAAACTTTAATCTCTCGTAACAGCTAATATTATACTCTACATTATTATTGTTCCTTTCATTTTTTGACACTTGATATAAATGAAGAACCATCAGAGATTATTTTTGTGTACAGTAACAAATATAATAGTACGATAGAAACTCGAATTTATAAATCACCATTGAAGATGACCTTATAATTGACCACACTTTGGAGTGTGGGACGGAGTTTGTACAGAGCAATTTTGCAAATCAAACCCCAACAATACACAGATTGAGAGCTAACCATACATCGTTTTCCTGCATCGTGACTCGCATGGATCGGAACGATCCATCGATTGATCGATCGTACGTGACTCACGTGGATCAAAACGAGCTTAGGCACCCCGAGAGCTACCTAGACATTGTCTCGATGCATCAGCATCACTCGTGATTCTCGCCACTGTTCATTGCCATTCATTTATTTCTATTAATCCCCTGATATGATGTGGGCGCCACGTTATAACATTTTGCCAACGTTGAATATATGGCATTCTTTGCATACTTGTATTTGAGTTCCTGCAATAAAATCATGAGAAACTTTTTAGTTGTCTCTCACTTGTTCTATCATAATTCAAAATATATTTTATAAAATTATTATAATGTATTTTTTTAGCGAAAATCGTTAATGACTAACAATCAACTCTTTTGACCTACACAAATAAAAAAAAAAAAAATTTATTTGCACCCCACTTATTTGAGAATATTTGATCATAATTCAAGGTGCACCCCACTTATTTGAGGATATTTTGATCAATAATGGAGGGTCAAAAGAGTTGACTATTAGTCACTGACAGTTTCGATAAAAAGTGGAGGATTTCATGTATTATGGTAATTCGATGGGGGTGCACATTTAACTATGATAAAACATGTGGGAGGCAACTCAATTTTTTTCTAAAAAAAAAAATAACAGTAGCAATTCTTTTGCAGTAATAGCCTCGGAGGACCAATAGATAAGGACGTTACTTGACAATCACAGTTCGAGTAGACATGAATTTGTAAAAAGTGTCGTACTACCAAAGATTTAACATTTGTCCTACATATCACATGTTAATACATTAATGAATCACATGCTAATACATTAATGAATGTATATTTTAAATCGATACTTCCATTAACACATTTAACAATTCATCTTTCACATTTATCAATATATATTTTAATAAAAATGTGCACATAAAAAATGTGCTGATCAGGTATAAATATAAATATACACATGATAAATTTTTCGATACAGTATCAATATAAAATACACATCAATCTAGACTATTATAATGTTTGAAACAACTAAAAAAAATGTCGTTTAAGTCGTATGTATATCCTCCACTGTATTTTTTTTAAAAAAAAATTATTCTTTCTAACAGTGTACCTCACATAGTTAAAAATGAAATATTTTAGCAAATACCCTAATTCAAAATATAGAAACTAGTATATACTCAAAATTTTTTTAAAAAAATTAAAAATATACCCAAATTCTTTGTAAATCAGCAAAAAAATTGCTTAAAATAGTGGAGTTATATCTTAATTTTGTAATTGTTCCATACAAAGGAATGTGGACATTTGCTAGTTAAAAAAAAATAGAGTCATATATTAGTTTCTATATTTTTAATAAGGGTATTCGCTAAATTATTCCTTTAAAATTATGAATACTCCTAACTACTTTAACATATAATAAATGTTAAAATATAATCAATATTTAAATTAGATTTAAATTAAGTATATGAAATTATATAAGTAAATACATATAAAAAAGTAAAAAAAGATCTATAACAAATAATAATTAAAATATATTCAAATCATATTTAAAATATTTTATTTTATTTTATTTTTTTATCTAAATTTTAAATAATATTATAGTTTTTTTTTATACGTGTAATCCATGTGAACGTGATTAGTTAATGTATTAATATGTGTCCTTAGAACAAATGTTAACAAAATTCGACTAGTAATATATTTTTTTATATGTTCTTTTCATCAGATTAGAAATTAAATTTTTAAAAAAAAATCGAATCGTACCAATTTCTACCGGAGTCCCTATCGTAACCAATATTGTCATGATCCCATGGACTAAGCAATAGTTAAGGGCTATTAAAATATTGACAGCCAAATAGTTTAGATGTTTTGATACACGAGAAAGGAAGGATAAATAAGTTTGAAATATTTGTTGTGCTAATGTTCATAAATGATGATCGTGTCCCAAATAAGTAACACATTTAAACAACAGCTCATTAAAGTACAAAGTTGTTTTTTTTCACATGATTCAAGTACTAGTTGTTTGGCTCAAACAAAATGTTTGGCCCCAAATAAATTTGTGGATAGATATAATATAACTAAATATATTGACCCGGATCAGATTTGATAATGTAAATATTTTCTATTATTCCGTAATATCAAATAGGAAAAAAAAAAATGTGAGATATTAATATTTTTTTATAATAAATATTATATTAATATTAGGAAGATATTATAAGATATTGACATTAAAAATCTACATAAATATGTTTGAAGTATATTTTTCATAAAAACTAACGACACCACAGAGAAAGTTAGGCTGTTTGGTGTTGGGAGGGGGACTGCAATTTTAGCCAATCACCAACCAGACCACGGAGGAGAGGGAGAAAGCATATATTAATATAATACAATATGGTGGTGGTGACTAGACTACCGCCCAATATTCCAAGGGTTTTCCTTTCCCTCCTTTGGAAATGCAAACATTTCGAATCATATTATAAATAATACAGTTATTCCATCCCTATTCCTCCACTCCCCTTCCCTAAAATTCTTCTAAATCTAGGGTTAGGGTTTCCATTCCACTCCTAACCCATCGCCGGCGCTAGAGGTTCGACTCTCGGTCCCTTTCGTTACTCCAATTTCATATCTTTATCATCAAATCTGATTTCTTAATGCTAAATTAGGGTTTTGTTTGTCGCATCACATTGCAAAAAAGTTCACAACTTCGCCAAGAATGAATTAAGATTATGAGTTCTCCCTCCGTCCTCGTGTCTTCTTCTTGGATCGCTTCATGATATGTGAAGGAATCAATCAATATCTAAGAGAATAAAGAAATATGCCATCTTCAAGCTTTCCGAAGAAGAAAGTGCTGCGTTCTTTTGCGGGCATCCTCTCGAACCAGATGCCGAGCTCTATTCTCGGAAGCTCTGGATTCCTTTCCGCAATCAGTAACCGCCTCCACCCGCTTCGTACCGTCGACATCGGAGCGGCACCGGCGCCTCTCCCTTCGGCGATCAGACAGAGGGGGATAACGTCGGCATGTAGTTCTTTATCCGGCATAGCCGAACTGGGCGCTCCGCAGCTGGAAAATCCAAACGGGCTGATGGCAAATGCTGTGGCAAGTAGCGCCGAGCTATGTTATGGTAGCAGGAGTGTCGACTATTGTAGGAGGGCGATTGGCAGTTTGAAGAATCGCGAGCTGTGGGGGAATAGTACGGTTTTCAAGTGCTTTTGGTCTGATGCAACCGGTACTGGTTGGAAGTCGTGCCCTTCAGTTAATCTTTGGGTTCGAGAGTTCCATTCATCGTGTTCAGTGCCTTACTCTGCCGGGCCTGCTTCTGCCGTGTTGCTGGATGGGGCTTCCCAGGAGGAGGAGCTCGAGAACACCGGGTCTTCATCCGATCAGTATGTTTCTCGGCAACTAATATTTAAAGGGCTAAATTATCCTAATGACACCACAATTATAGCAATCGGGCATTTTTTGCGCTTTAATTTCGATTTTGGCACTCTTAACTTGATAAATTATTATTTTTGAAGCACTTTTTGTCAATTTTGAAACACATCTGGACCACTTTAAAATAATATATGATAATACAAGTATTTAAATTGCACTTGTGTATTTCAAGATATGCTTATGAAGATGTTTTGATGTGCTTAAAAATTTGACAAAATGCGTTTCAAAAGAGAAATTTATGAAGTTGAAGTGCCAAAATAGAGCACTGGAAAGTTAATGTGCCAAAAATGTTCGAGGACTATAGTTTGGGTGCCATTAGGATAATTTAGTCTATTTACATTTTAGTTGTAAATTATATGCTTGACTGAATGGATATTTCTTCGACAATTTGTGACTAGTTCTGTTTGTATTTTCCGCATTTGATTCTTGTGCTTCATCCATAGCTATTAAAAGTGCACCTAGAGTTGTGATAAGTGTGACCCATATATAGTGGCTTAATAGCATCACCAATCCTCACCACCTAGAGTTCAATAGCTGCTGAGGATTTCCTGTTTTGTTGCGAGCAAATCTAACCTGGAACAGAGCTACACAGACTACTTTTGATTTTCAAGGTCGAGAGTCTGTGTTCTTGTTCTTGTTATACATGAGCCTTGCTTCGCTCATGCGCGCGCCTCACTTTACCACTTGGCACCCTGGCCTCAAAGGACCTTGGTGCCTGTGTATTATACAAGGATAGAGCAGGTAGTAAATTTAGTCTGTGTTAATATAGTTTATTCCTAACATATGTATTTTTTTCTTTTAATCAGGAAAGTCCCTTCATTTTAGCTAAGCTATATTTGGTGCCAATGTAGTTTGTCGATAGCACAGCTATTTTCTTGAATTAAGAAAGTCCCTTCGTTTGTTAGATAAGAGGGATAGTAAAGTTAGTCTGTGTCAATATAGTTTATCCCTAACATAACTATTTTTCTTGAATCCATTCTCACTACGTGAAGAAAGCATAGATCCTATTACCTATGGTAGTACTTTATTCTTAACACACACAGTTGTTTTCAAACAGGAAGTTACCAGGTGATAGAACACTGAAGCTGCTTTCAGGATCTTGTTACCTACCACACCCAGATAAGGAGGAAACAGGTGGAGAAGATGCTCATTTCATATGTATTGATGGGCAGGCTGTTGGTGTGGCAGATGGTGTGGGCGGCTGGGCAGATCTTGGTATTGATGCAGGACAGTATGCCAGAGAGCTTATGTCTCACTCAGTAAATGCGATTCAAGAAGAGCCCAAAGGATCTATAGATCCAGCAAGGGTTTTAGAGAAAGCATACTCTAGTACCAAAGCTAGAGGTTCTTCAACTGCATGCATCATTGCTGTTACTGATCAGGTTTGCTTATTCAATTATTTCCTCGTTCCACTGTTTTCTGTTTGCAATATATGTGCAATTATGTTTGTACTTTGTAGACTACCTTCATTCCTTTCCACATTGAAGTCCTCGTACTTCATATGTGTATAAATATAGTATAAACAGTGTCTGGCATTGCGTCTTACTTTATCACCATTGCAGTCGAATGTGTAAACCTCCCTAGCACACTCTCTAGATGTTATATCAAATTACATGGTGTTCATTTTAGTTATTTATAATAATAACATTGTAGATCTACCGGTGGTGGTTGGAGATGATAGTGAGCTGGAATGGGCAGTATCCGTACCCGGCTCAATAATATCTGGCCCAAAAAACGAGCTCAGTTTAGCCCTAGCAAAAGTATGCCCAAGCCCAGCCCTTCCAGATTCGGCCCAGGCCTATTTATCTTTTAATGGCCTATTCGGTAACTGTTTAACAATAACAATATTCAGTCGAACTTATAAATATGAATATGACAATGCTATGCTGCTTCCGCTAAGGCAACAAAGGTAAGACTGAATGAACTTCTCAGTTATGTCGTGTATCTGCCCTTGTATTAACCAGTAGAAAAAATTGTCACTACAATGAACAAAGTAGACAGACTGTACAACTAAACTCTACAGAAGGCACTGGCAAGTGAACTCCTAACTCATAAGCTAGAGAGTAAAGAGGTGCTTCTCTTCAAGGGTTCAAGGAACCTTAACACATTCATTTAGCTTATATTGTTGCCTCTACTACCTACCTTGGTTTTTAATAATATTGGTGAGACGGGGAAATCAGTTTTGAGCTTTTAACTCTGCAACAGTTAAAGATCTACCTTCATTCTGCTACTTGTTGAAGAGACTACTAGATACGCCTATTTCAAGCATTTATTCTATTGGGGAAGGGAAGGGGTCAGTTATGGAGAACAACAAAAGGTGTAGAGAGCTTTATCAAAGAATTGGCTAATATACTTGTGCCTGGCTTTCTACTTGGCGTTAGTATTTTGAGTTGTCCCTAATCCCTAATAAGGATGTTATGAGCAAAAAAATGACTCTGTCATAGAACCTTAAAACCTTAGAGATGCCCATTAACAAGTTGGTAATTTTTTCTCTCCCCGTTTTGTCCTATGAGCTCATGCAACATAGCCTACAGGTTCCCCTATACTAGGAATGCCGAAAAGAAGTAAGATGTTGAGAATTTTCCCTTAAAGTATCATTATTACAACAAAGAACAATCTTCAGCCCAACCTCCATGTGGTTGTCTACATAATCTTTTTTGTCCATTCAACTTTAGGAAGGGCTACATACCTTGGTATATTAGGTTGGGATCTTAAATGATGGAAGTTTGAAATGGTCACATGAGTGATTAATGTAGATATTAGTTGTCTCATTTAAATGGAAGTCGATAGTATTCATTGCTACTCCTGAGTATATATATCAGTTTTGGTATTTCCAGATGGCCACATAGATTTGCCTTTTATACTCAAAGTAAATATGAATAGGACGTATATATAATTTTTTTTAAACATGTCCACAGTTTATCAAATTGAACTTTGCTATACAATGACCTTATTTGGTACTTGCAATATTATCTTCCATGCTATCATGCAGAACAACGACTTCTTACACAATTATTGGCCTAGGAATTAGTATTTCCTCACACACACATAACTTGATTGTAGTGTATTCCTTCTTCAGGATCCCATACGGCTCAAACAAATACAGAATGTATTGATATCTGATTTTTGGATTTTACTTATAGCTAACATATATAGATAATTGGTTATCGATGTAACACTGTTCATACCTTATACTGTTTCCAACTGTAACTTCTATTGAGAAATTTATGTCTTGGCTGTTTAGTTATTATACTTTTATTTGTAGGGCGTTCGTGCTGTCAACCTAGGAGACAGCGGTTTCATAGTCGTGCGAGATGGGTGCACCATCTCCCGCTCTCCCGTACAACAACATGATTTCAACTTCACGTATCAATTGGAGAGCGGAAACGGTAGTGATCTACCTAGTGCTGCTCAGGTACAAGATCCTGATCTCATGCTATCCTTGCCATTTGTTCTACTTCATGATACTGCATTCATAATTGATATTTTATATGTTTGTAAATTGACTGTCACACACAGTCCCAATAGTACTTGGAAGTTACATCAGGTGACATGGCCAGCTAATGCAATCTACAACGGGTTTCCAATCCAATGGACCCACTTTAGACGTCCAGTCCACAACTATGCTAACAAATTAAATAAACATCTAATATCATCCACATAATTAATTAAGGGCTTAACGGATAACTGCTGAAAATGTAAACATGAAACAAATATGTCCATAATACAACATATATTGTCAGTGAAGTTTGTAGATGGAGATAGAGAGGAGAGAAGAAGAAAAGTAGGAGATGAGAGAATATGAGAAACGAGATTGTAAGGACATAAAATCCTATGTTGTATCTCATGTCTATTTATATTGATATCAATGATATGCAATACACCCACAATTACTATTATACCCTCATAAGATAAATAACAAAATAACAATGTCCGTAGGAAAAAACCTACGAATACAGAGCTGAATGAAAGTACCGAAAATAAATACTGAAAGTAGTAAGATAATAAAATTCAAGTATCGACTAGCTAGATGACGATACTCGAATCCCAAAGTGAAGTCCTACCAAGACTCAAGGAAACTCTGTGGGGTAGACCTCCAAGCCCTTGGTAGGTACAACTGCTGAATTAGGTTCCGAAAACTCTTCCGGATACTTTTGCTCGTCTAAGCCTTGAAGCAAGCAACCTTAAAAATATACCGAAAACATGCTATAGTAAATATAATAATAACAACTCAAGTTGTAATAGAGTACAAATACTAGTATGCTAAGTGATTGAAATTGATGACAACGTTTGCGCGCATGGGCCGTCTGGTTAAATAGGTTTACATGCATAGGTCACAATGGAATTAGAGGCTATCTGAATAATAATAATAAATATGCACAACGCTCCTCGGAGGCTAAAGGCCATCTGAATAAGGGGTCATAACTTCCGTTGTTCTTTCGGATACCAACTGTTCACCGAAAAGTATATAGTAGTCTGCCTAGTGATTGTCCTCTCCATCCAATGCTATTATCATTGTCGGATCCACAATCCAATCAAACCATTGTATAAGTAATAATTATGCATTTATGTATCAATCCACATAAGATTTCTAATATAATTGAGATGTCACTAAGAATTCGTAGTGGCCATAGCGAGTGTGGAAGGCTGACTTCGACACGTCGTCATGTTTGATCTTTAGTTGGTTGTAGCCCGAACGAAAATCGATTTTTGAGAATACCGATGCGCCTTGCAGTTGATCGAAGAGGTCATCGATTCTGGGAAGGGGATACTTGTTTCAGATGGTGGATTTATTCAACTCTTGGTAGTCTATGCAGAGCCGCATCGAACCATCATTTTTTTTCACAAACAAAACTGGTCTGCTCCACGACGATACACTTGGACGGATGTACCCACGATCGAGCAGTTCTTGGAGTTGGACCTTCAGATCCTTCAGTTCGGCAAGGGCCATTTGATACGGAGCTTTGAACATCGGCCGAGTATCTGGAAATGTATCTATAGTGAACTCTATCTCTCGGTCGGACGACATGCCGGTCAACTCTTCTGAAAACACATCAGGAAATTCCGCCACAACGAAAGTAGACTACGTTTGCACAATCTCGCTGAGTGTCTCGAACGGACGCCAAGTACCCTTCACAGCCGGAATGTATCATCCGCCGAGCAGACATTGTATAAATCACCATGTAGGCATTCAACGCTCTCGACTTTGGACTGCACGCGTAGCAAAATTTAGTCTCACCAGGTAGACGAAACACATTTTTTTTTCTGCACAATCAATAGTGGCCGAGCAAGCGCCGAGCCAATCCATCCCCAGAATGATGTCGTAGTCCCTAATGTCCAGGACTATCGCATCGAGCGACAATTTCCTTGCTCAGATGCAAATGCAACCGACGTGACAAACTGAGTTAGCAGGTATGTCCATGCCCGACGGGGTACTGACGCTAAGCTTTAGGCCTAACAGTGTCTGAGGAAATTCGTGTTCAATGCATAAACTCGGCCCACAGCATTCAGATGACGCTCTTGTTGTTGCACAAGCCGATTTGTTTGGGGCACTTGAGCTGGATTCTGCTGCGGTGGTCGACACTGAGGGTATTGGTTGGGGCGATCAGGATATTCACGAGCAAAATGGCCAAGCCTACCACATTCAAAGCATCATCCAATTCGTTCGGGACAGTCGCTGGTCTGGTGCCCTTTTCGGTTGCATCTTGCACAACGCAACTCTTGAGTTCTTCCTAGATCATTTTTCTTTTTATTTATCGTGAAAATGTGGATGGCCCTGAGAACTATGATTTGGACGCTTTGAAGCGTTGTGTCCTCCAGTATTACTAGGGCGCTTGTGATGAGAATGCTGCACAACGCCGACAGTAGTTGAAGGATATTGCGATTTCAGGACGAGGGCATGGTTGAGGACTTCCTGCATCGTCGGGTAATTAGGAGCGACTACGTGCGCGTGAATGGAAGGTCGCAGGCGGCCTTCGAATCGTCTTGCTCGACTCGTCGCGTTAGGTAGATAAGAGCTTACAAACTTGGCGAGCCGGTTGAATTCGGTGGCATATTGCTTCACTGTTCCAATATATCACGTTCCAATTTCGAAAGAATCGCTACTTGAAATTGCTTCACTGTTCCAATATTACTTCACTGTTCCAATATGTCACG
Organism: Iris macrosiphon; assembly: GCA_036927795.1. Lineage (NCBI taxonomy): Eukaryota > Viridiplantae > Streptophyta > Magnoliopsida > Asparagales > Iridaceae > Iris > Iris macrosiphon. The sequence continues at coordinate 202,506,812 of JAYESA010000008.1, forward strand.
TTCCAAAGGATCTAAAGCCATGCTCTGATACCAATATGTCACGTTCCAATTTCGAAGAATCGCTACTCGTGCCCCGGGCGTGATGTCGTGCGAGCGTAAGGCACGCCCGCACAAGGCCTAGCTTAATGATATTTATTGAAACACAACAGCAGAGTGCACAAGTTAAAGAACACACATTGAAGCGAAGAAAAGTTCTCTTTTATTGATAATATACATCTTTGTTACAAACTATTGACTCAAAATTAAAGGGGTGCCGTGCAGGCTTACAAGATGGACGAAAAATGAGATAGCCGTTCCATACATTACATTCCATACTAAAACTTCAAAAGATAATAGACCTGCGGACGAAGCTATCGCCTTGCCTCGGAGCTGCATAAAGAGTGTGCACGAGCTCCGGGAGATTTGTACAAGCGTTCCAAAATCACGAACACGAGCGCGTCAAAGTTGGTGGACTTGTTGGGGGAAAGCTTCAGCTCCTCGCCACGTCGCCTTGGCCCGGAAAATCTGCTGCAACGAGGGTCAGTACTTTGAGAAGTATCGGTGGGTGCGAGCTAACCCAACTCACCAAATCGACACAGTATTCATGTGATGAAGCATACAAATTATTATTGTGGTCTTTCTATCTTGCCTTAGTTCAAGTTACAACATGCAATAGATATGAAATGACTGAAATAACATGCCACCGTTCGGTGACTTTTACCTGCCAACCACCTGGACAAAACTTACCATGTCATTCCATGCCACGAAGATATAGTTAGCTTGCACAATTTAAATATACATAGGTCACTGGCGCCATTAGCCATTTAAGGACATAGTCTGGACGATCGACGATCCTTGCAGCGCACGTAGCGAGCCCTTGCTACAAGTCCCTGCCTCGCCTCGTGCTTATACTGCTAGCACGACTATCCGAGTTCCGCCTAGGTCGAATCGGGTTCGGTGCCCCGACAGCCGTTCGCAAGAACCATGAACCTTGTGCATAAGTTGTCCATTACCAAACGACGTCTAAAACACTAAGTTATCATATGAAGCATTTCAATACATCAGATTGAACATAACTACTTAGCACAGTACGATGAAATAGTCTATCTGTTGCAAATTATGTTCTATACATTGCACAATTATAGATGAATAAATTCTAGCTACAACTGAAACATAAAATAGATACATGCATAGCTGGCAAGCACGCAACAATATGATTGTTCAACGATTTTATGTGACAAGCATAAGTGTTCCAAGTTTACTTCTTATTATCTTGACTCAGTTATTATATTTATGATATCGTCGATCGGAACATACAACGAGTCAGATTATTAAGAGTGAAGACTTGGAAGAAGGGAGCTAATCGAAGGTAAGGCCACTCACTAGTTGGTGAATCGAAAAAAAGAAAGGAGAGATCTTCAAGACTCCGCTCGCGCGTCGCCTACATGATCACCTGCACGCACCAACATATCAATATCTCCTGTCTGGGTCTCCCAGAGCTCGATACGAAATGCGATGTTCAAAGAACGAAGGCAATGAAATCCATCGGGACCGTTCAAGAAAACACAAGTCACAAAATCAACAAGAAAGCAACCAAGCGACATCGAAAACGACAAAGAAACCAGCTCACTCGCGACTCTGCCGCTGAGTCCTTCCTTGAGGCACGATCCGCTGAATGTGGGACTTGATTCCGAAGAACCCAATCCATAACGAGAAAAATAATCTTGATTCAATCTGTCCCGATCGAACGATACCAAGTATTTCTTAGCCGCGTTCCCCGAAAAGGGGAAACGGGGCACTACATTAGTAGCCTCCAATTTAATTAAAATTTGATCTATATTTACATGCTCCAAAACTCTTGATCATCTATGTCCTATACCTACCAATTAATGTGTGCATGCTTCTTAGGAAGCACATACTCTCCTAAAAGGTGGGTTGTTTTGGGTCAACATGGATTAGATACAAACTAAACACTCCAAAATAAACTAGGTCACATTAAAATATGTGTCATGCCCACATCGCCATAAGAAATACAAAAGAAACTTATGAGAAAAAAGATACTACATTAGAAATAACAAGATAAATTATTAGGACACTCATAGGATCGCGACACTTACAGATTAAAAAATAATAAATTATAATAAATACACTTATAATACAAAAATATTATATATCGATACCAAATGTTATAAACATTCACAATAACTAGATAACCATTTTTTATAATAAAACACTTCATGATTTTATATCTGAAAGTATTGAATGGCATCTTCATTGTCAACGTAATCCAATACGTCTCTTTCAATGCGACATAGTTGTTGTATTGGTAAAATATATTATCCGTTGTATTGGTAGCATATGTTAGCAAGGATTCTTTCTCTCATTTAGTACTTTGACTTATGAATTTGGCTCTCATGTACATGTCAAATCACATATTGTCATGTAATTCTCTATCCAAAATATAACATTCATCTTTTATATATATATATATATATATATATATATATATATATATATATATACTCTTTTAAGTAGGCTTCAAAACAGCTTAAAAGTGAGCCGTCTAAGTCGTAAGTAAATACTCAACCAATTAAATTTTAAAAAATTTACTTACGGAAGATAAATAAAACCTTAAACCAACTTTCATCTTATTCGTCCAAACCGACCATTAATAAATACTAAACCAATTTAATTAACAAAAAAAATTAATAGGAGATTAAAAAAATCTAAAGCTAACTTTCTTCTCATCATCCGTAATCCACTCTTTTAATCTTCACGTAATTAATAATTATTAATCCTCAAGTAATTAATAATTAAAAATTTCTAAAAAAATTTAACTGTCCGTGTACGTGTTTTCCTTACGTAGACACATCTTTAATTCATTATAATTACCTAAACATATATTCAAATATATATATATATATATATATATATATATATATATATATATATATATAACAAATCCAAAATAAAAATATATTTAATATTCAAAATATATTTAAACTAATTTTTTATATCTAAGAAATATCCACAGTTTTACAAAATATTCACTCTTCCATAACCCACTCTTTTAATCTTCACGTAATTAATAATTATTAGAGAAATTTTGAGTTGCACCCCACTTTATTGGTCATATTTCAAGGTGCACTATATTGCTTTATCATAATGTAAGTCACCTCCCATATTTTACGGATTTCGTCCAACATTGACGGTCAACTGGGTTGACCCAATTTTTTGGACAAAACTACCCTCGTCTTCTTCCCAAGTTGCCGACACTCCCTCGCCTCCCCCGTCGTGATCAGCCCCCCTTTCCCCGCTCAGCCCTCTGCCATCACCACCACCAGCATCACCACCACCACCACCACCTTCACCAACACCACCACTACCGCCCCCGCTCCCCCTCTCCCCCACGACGCTCCCCCCTCCCCCGCGCCCCTACTCCCCCACGGCGCCGCCCCCCTCCCCACCACCTTCACCATCACCAACATCACCATCACCACCACCGTCCCCAAACACCCTCTTCCCCACCGTGCCGCCTCCCTCCTCCGAACCCGCTCCCTTGCTCCTCCACGGTGCCGCCCCCTTCCCCACTACCAACCCCACCTTCAGTACCACTCCGTGTCTAGCACCCCCTCCCCCGCTCCCCCACGACGCCGCCCCCCTTCCCGCAGCTGCAGTTATTGTGCGCCCCCCGCCCACCCCCTCCCCCGCTGCCCCCTCCGCCCCCGCTCTCTCCCGTGCTCCCCCACGCCGGCCGCGCTCCCCATAGCCTCCCGCGCGCGCGTTCCGTCGCTGCCGCTGGTCGTCGGAGAAAGAGGGGGAGGAGGAGAGAGAATGGGACCGAGAGTATTTTTGTCCAAAAAATGTGGTCAACCGCATTGACCGTCGGTCAGTGACGAAAACCGTAAAATGTGGGAGGATTCGTACATTATGGTAAAGCATTTGGGTGCACCTTGAAATATGATCAATAAAGTGTGGTGCAACTCAAATTTTCTCAAATTATTAATCCTCAAATATTTAATAATTAAAAAATTCTATAAAAAAATTAATTACCCGTGTACGTGTTTTCCTTACGTAGAAGCATCTTTAAATCATTATAATTACCTAAACATATATTCAAATGTATACAAAGATATATATAACAAATCCAAAATAAAAATATATTCAATATTCAAAATATATTTGAACTAATTTTTTATATCTAAACATATATCCACAATTCTACAAACATATTATATATATGCCAATAAGGCTCTAGCCCGATGGTAGAGCGGAGGCATGCGACCCGAGTGGTTGAGGGATTGAGCCCTAGTGGGGGCAGGTTCAGATTTATTTACCAATATGGCTCCGCTCTTTCAAAATATACAAATTTAAACTATTTTAATATAATTTAAATTGTTATTAATTTTTTCAACAATATCAATGAATTATATATATATATATATATATATATATATATATATATATATAACAAATATTAATTTACAAATATTTAAACTATTTTCAACAATATTAGAACATATATATTTTACGTCAACCCACATACATTTACTAGTATATATAATGCGGCTTCCAAACAAATTTCTAACTACCCGTGTTTCCTTCACGTAAAAACATCTTAAAATCATTTACCCAACTACTCATGTAATTAATAATTAAAAATTCTAAATAATTTCGAACTATCCGTGTTTCCTTTACGTAGAAACATTTTAAAATTATTACAATTACCCAAACATATATTCAGATGCATATAAAGATATATATTACAAATCCAAATAAAGATATATTTAATATTCAAAATATATTTAAACTATTTTTTTTATATCTAAACATATATTAACATTTTTACAAACACACACACACATATATATATATATATATATATATATATATATATATATATATATATATATAGAGGGTAAACGGGATATGAGCCATAGTACTCACCCTATATATATATATATATATATATATATATATATATATATATATATCTACTATATAATGCCAAAACTAGGCTTCACTGTGAAAAATTTTCGTTCCAAAAATACCCTTCAACATATTTAGTAATTAAAAAGAATACCTACAATAAATTTCAATGACAACCATTTAAGAGATGCAATAAATTTCACTGACAATCAAAGGGTTCATGCTAAAGTAAACTAACTCATCAACATCATTCACTCCAATATACGTGCAAAGCACGTGCATATATACTAGTATATATAGGGTGAGTACTATGGCTCACCCTATATATAGGGTGGTAAACGGGATATGAGCCATAATACTCACTCTCTCTCTCTCTCTCTCTCTATATATATATATATATATATATATATATATATATATATGGAAAAAAGAGAAATGAATCATATGCTCATATTTTTACATGAGTCAATGCACATGTGGACCAATAGAAATGGAGTGTACTAGTGCACATGGATGCACATGGGATGTATAAATTCATTTCTATTGGTCCACATATGAGCCTATTGTGGTAAAAAAACTGGAGACCAACTCTGCAAATATGGATTATGATGTTTTATCTCAAAATAATGTTAATGAATTAAATTATGTTTAATCTATATTAAAAAAAAATACAATATTACGTAAAGAACAAATTATATGAGATTAGACAATAAAACAATTTGCATGAAAAGAAAATAATATAATTAATGTGAACTAGGTATTGAACATATAACTGTTAAAAATAGTAGCATGTCACGCCACTTGTATGTAGTTATAATATGTATTACATTCTCCATACAGTCCATTTTCTCTTTTGACGACTTCTAGCCATTATATAATAATAGGTGGCTTGAACAAGATAAATTGTCCAATTTTAATTTTTTTAACTAATTATCTAACTACCTAATGTGATTTAATTATGACTAAATACCTCTAACTCAATATTTAAATTCAACAAAAAGTACTGAGAGTGTGTTCTTTGCACTTTGTGGTAAAAAAAACTGGAGACCAACTCTGCAAATATGGATTAGGATGTTTTATCTCAAAATAACTCGTACTAGGTGGCGAAGAAGCTGCAGATAACAGGTTTCGGTGAACTTGTCCAACAATGGGACCGCTGTTCAAGGACTGCCACTCTGTAGCCAGGCTTCACATTTTAGTTCATTGAATTAAATTGAACATAATGAAGTCCATTTTATTTTATGAACTAGGTTGGCCATGAACTAGGTGAGAGTTGATACAAAATTTTCCTTTTCCCAACGAAACAACATAAACTTGAAAAAGGTCCACCCCAATGCCATTCAAACTGCTCCTGGTTCGAATGGTCCAAATGGTTTGCTGCAGCCCATCCTGATTTGTATCGTTACGATCCAACTTGTTTGACCATACGGTCCAAACGAGCTTTTAAAACACTTCCATTATGGTACCTAGCATATCTTTGGTTGTTGAATGGTCTCTGGTTAACTTAAGATAGGATGCATGAAGCCAATTATGGTATCCTGAACTTAAAAATCCACATCACAGATGAAAAGAAGGAATTAATATCTCCCTTCTTCATTCCATACAGGTTTTTACTGTTCCTGTTGCATCCGGAGATGTTATTGTTGCTGGTACCGACGGTTTATTTGATAACCTGTACAACAACGAGGTGACGGCTGTTGTGGTTCATGCCGTCAGAGCAGGGTTTGGGCCTCAGGTTACAGCCCAGAAGATAGCTGCACTAGCACGCCAGCGAGCGCAGGATAAGAACAGGCAGACGCCTTTCTCGACTGCTGCCAACGATGCCGGCTATCGTTATTACGGAGGCAAGCTTGATGACATTACTGTTGTGGTGTCTTATATCACACCGTCCAGCTCTTGATAGGTAGACACGAAACCTTTAGTTCCAATTTTCTCTCCTGATAAGCGGTTGCCACTCGTACCTTCTTTACAAGATAAATTGTCCATTCTAGTGCAGGATCCTGAGATGTATTACAGTCCACTTCTCCATGTAACATCTATATTTAATTTAATTTCCTTTCTTCTGCTCATAAAGTTGCTTCTCTTTACTGCTGGACACTGTCAACGATTGTAATAGAGATATTTTAGCAATTGTCTCCATTCAAAATATAGAAACTAACATGTATCCCACTAATTGAAAAAATTAAGAGATTCTCGTTTTTTGTACGAAAAAGTCAAAATCTCTGTTGAAATAGTTGTAAGATGAGAGGAGTATTTGATTCTTGGAATGAATAATTTGTGTTATGTTCAACTTCAACTTGGCCTTTAAATAGCCATTTACAACTCTAACTGAATGCATAAAGGTAGCACCCTCTAAACATATTCTAACTAACTAACAAATCAAAACAAATTAACTGCTTAGAACAAACAAAATTTCTAAAGACTAGGAATTTGTTGAAATCTAAATAACAACCGCTTCAACCTCATCAACAGGATTAACTCTAACAATTCACCCCCTAAGCCTGTTGCATGAGATTCACCTCTATGACGCCGAGCTTCTATCTTATCTCAATGAACTTGACTCGCCAGAGCGCCTTGGTAAGAATGTCTGTGAGCTGCTCTTCAGTGTTGATGTACTCGACCTCAACCTTCCCTCTCCCGACACACTCTCGAATGAAATGATACCTTGTATCAATATGCTTGCTTCGGTCATGGAAGACGGAATTCTTACTGAGGGAGATAGCGGACTTGTTGTCTACCTTGAGCATGACGCTGCCGGCCTCCTTGTTCTTTAAGTCACCAAGGAGTTTTGCAAGCCAAATGCCTTGGCATTCCGTCGTTGTCGCGGCAATGTACTCGGCCTTGCAGGATGACAATGCCACGACCTTCTGCTTCTGAGATTGCCAGCTAATGAGGCTACGACCGAGGAAAAATAACACGCCAGTGGTGCTCTTGCGGGTGTCGATGTCACCTGCCATGTCACTGTCGCTATAGCCGATCAGCCGTGGTTCCTCCACCTTTTTTGCATAGAGAACCGAAGTGACGTGTGCCGGCGACGTAGCGAAGGATGCGCTTGACGGCAGCAAGGTGTTCGGTGGTCGGGTTCTCCATGAACCGACTCACGTAGCCCACCGCGTAGGAGATGTCTGGACGCGTGTGCACAAAGTACCGGAGGCTCCTGACGATGCTCCTGTAGGATGTGGCGTCAGTCGGAGGGGCTGAGCGAACCTTGCTTAGCTTGAACCTCGGTTCCATGGGGATGTGGCACGGGTTGCAATCCACCATGTCACTCTTCTCCAAGATTTTGAGCGCATATGCCTCCTGACTGAGGGTGATGAAGCCATTGGACTGCTGCACCTTGATGCCGAGGTAGAAAGTGAGCAATCCCAAGTCACTCATTTTGAACAAGGCCTTCATCTCCTCCTTGAACTTGGCAATATCTTGTGGGTCCGTTCCGGTGATGATGAGATCGTCTACGTACACACCCACAAGTAGGCGAGCTGGACCTTTGCGCGTGTATACACAGCGTGCTCCTGTGCACTCCGGTGGAAATCAAGTGACAGTAGGCAACTGTCAAGCTTGGTGTTCCAAGCCCTCGGTGCTTGCCGCAGTCCGTACAGTGCCTTGTCAAGTTTCAGCACTTTGTGCTCCTGTCATTCGATAACAAAGCAGGGAGGTTGGGCGACGTACACCTCCTCCTTGAGGCCGCCGTTGAGGAACGCCGTCTTCACGTCCATGTGGTGCACCGCCCACCCCTCATGCGCGGCGAGTGCGATCAACAAACGGACGGACTCGTGGCGAGCAACCGGCGCAGACACTTCCTCGAAGTCCACTCCTTGCCTTTGCACATTGTCACGCCCCGATCCCGAAAGGGTCATTCGTCCTCGCTGGATCCTTCACGGAACCGATTCGTCCTCGCTGGGGCGTGATGCCGTACGAGCCTGGAGTTGCGCTCGTACAAGGCAAGAACTTGCAGTTATAGGAACCCATTTTGAAACACAATTTAGAAAACACATTCACAGAGATTTGAACACAAGTGCAGGAAGAAACATGCTTTTTTATTGATAATTCAGAGTAATTTACATAGAGTTTACATTGATGCGCCTCTCGGCTACTTGATTTGCATTACAAAAAGATAACTCAAAAGGCAGGGCGCGCTCCATCAGATAGTCCACGTCGTTCATACATTACGCCCTTGTATAGGTTGAAAGTCCAAGCCTCCAAAATGATCTGACTCCAACTATACTTTAAAATAGAGGTGCTCCTAACGCCTCCTCGTCTATCCACTAGCGTTGCACCGTCTGAGTGCCTGAAATAGTTGCCCACAACGTGGGTCAGTACTCAACTTGTACTGGTGAGCGGGATGAACCCACTCGACTAAATCGACACTAGCTTATTAGGGGCGAGCATGCATTAAGATGCCTTCTATAAAGAAGCAAGTGAATTCAATTCATATCAGTTGCATGTTTTGATAGGAATGAAAATATCATTGAATCAAACCAGTGCATCGATTGCTTACTCAACCGATGCACGCATTCCCTGCAACGAAACACAAGTATACTTACCATCTGCACAAGACAATAAATTAGCATGTGTTCTATTCTATGCGGTCATTGGTGTGATCGACACCTTAGGGACATATTTCAAGCATTAGCGGTGCGCCCTATCAGCCCGGGTAGCAAGCCCTGCTGGAGGTCCCGCAATGCATCGTGACGAGCACGAATCAAATATTTTTCTCCGGATCGATACGGTTCCAGTGCCCCGGAAAGCCGTTTCGAGGAAATGCCAAACCTTGTGCACAAGTTATCCTAGACCATGCAAATGCATGAACAATTCATATTATCATACAATGCATCGAAATAAACAAAGAAGTAAAGCAGCAATATATATCTCATGCAACAGTTCATATTTTCTCAATGCGGTGTTCCGATTTTGGTATCTCATAGGTCCAAACTCCGTCCGAGGCACTAGGCCGCCACCAACAACCAATTCCCTTTATAAACAACTCAAATTATAAGGTGTGCAAGCATATAGTAAATTAGTCTACAAATCCCATGTTCCTTTCTTAGTGGCTGGCATACATTGTGGCAATGATTTCCTAGGCGTCCAACCGGGCATCATCGAGTGAACGTTTGAAACATTAGAGATGTGGGCGTGAAGAAGTAGGAAAGAAGGGTCCAAACCACTCACTGGTTAAGGAAAAGGTAGCTGAAACACGAATCCCGCCTAGCGACGATCAAACGTCAGTTACGCGGACCTGCACAGCACGAGCACCAATTAGAATTCTTGCCTATCCTTCCTTGCCGAACTCCCCAAGAATCAAAGCTCCAAACGATAAAACCAGCAGCGAAAACCAAGCAAATCGAAAGCAACACCAAATCAAAATCCCAAAGCGGCAATCAAGAAAACCAAGCAACCAAATACGAAAACTATTGGACTCGTTTCAATAGAGGCCTTTCCATGAGTTGGAAAGGATCATCGCATTTCGTCCGTGGCAAGAAGATGCCGAAGATCTAAGCTACGACTCAGACAGACTAGCCACAAGCCCAATTACGTAGTGCACATCCCGGTCGGGTCGGCCTTGTTCTTAAGTTTCGGGTCGAAACTTTTTCTTAGTGGTATATTATGTAGTGCCTCAAATCCCGATCCGACCGGGATGTGCACTACGTAATTGGGCTTGTGGCTAGTCTGTCTGAGTCGTAGCTTAGATCTTCGGCATCTTCTTGCCACGGACGAAATGCGATGATCCTTTCCAACTCATGGAAAGGCCTCTATTGAAACGAGTCCAATAGTTTTCGTATTTGGTTGCTTGGTTTTCTTGATTGCCGCTTTGGGATTTTGATTTGGTGTTGCTTTCGATTTGCTTGATTTTCGCTGCTGGTTTTATCGTTTGGAGTTTTGATTCTTGGGGAGTTCGGCAAGGAAGGATAGGCAAGAATTCTAATTGGTGCTCGTGCTGTGCAGGTCCGCGTAACTGACGTTTGATCGTCGCTAGGCGGGATTCGTGTTTCAGCTACCTTTTCCTTAACCAGTGAGTGGTTTGGACCCTTCTTTCCTACTTCTTCACGCCCACATCTCTAATGTTTCAAACGTTCACTCGATGATGCCCGGTTGGACGCCTAGGAAATCCTTGCCACAATGCATGCCAGCCACTAAGAAAGGAACATGGGATTTGTAGACTAATTTACTATATGCTTGCACACCTTATAATTTGAGTTGTTTATAAAGGGAATTGGTTGTTGGTGGCGGCCTAGTGCCTCGAACGGAGTTTGGACCTATGAGATACCAAAATCGGAACACCGCATTGAGAAAATATGAACTGTTGCATGAGATATATATTGCTGCTTTACTTCTTTGTTTATTTCGATGCATTGTATGATAATATGAATTGTTCATGCATTTGCATGGTCTGGGACAACTTGTGCACAAGGTTTGGCATTTCCTCGAAACGGCTTTCCGGGGCACTGGAACCGTATCGATCCGGAGGGAAATATTTGATTCGTGCTCGTCACGATGCATTGCGGGACCTCCAGCAGAACTTGCTACCCGGGCTGATAGGGCGCACCGCTAATGCTTGAAATATGTCCCTAAGGTGTCGATCACACCAATGACCGCATAGAATAGAACACATGCTAATTTATTGTCTTGTGCAGATGGTAAGTATACTTGTGTTTCGTTGCAGGGAAGGCGTGCATCGGTTGAGTAAGCAATCGATGCACTGGTTTGATTCAATGCTATTTTTATTCCTATCAAAACATGCAACTGATATGAATTGAATTCACTTGCTTCTTTATAGAAGTCATCTTAATGCATGCTCGCCCCTAATAAGCTAGTGTCGATTTAGTCGAGTAGGTTCATCCCGCTCACCAGTACAAGTTGAGTACTGACCCACGTTGTGGGCAACTATTTCAGGCACTCAGACGGTGCAACGCTAGTGGATAGACGAGGAGGCGTTAGGAGCACCTCTATTTTGAAGTATAGTTGGAGTCAGATCATTTTGGAGGCTTGGACTTTCAACCTATACAAGGACGTAATGTATGAACGACGTGGACTATCTGATGGAGCGCGCCCTGCCTTTTGAGTTATCTTTTTGTAATGCAAATCAAGTAGCCGAGAGGCGCATCAATGTAAACTCTATGTAAATTACTCTGAATTATCAATGAAAAAGCATGTTTCTTCCTGCACTTGTGTTCAAATCTCTGTGAATGTGTTTTCTAAATTGTGTTTCAAAATGGGTTCCTATAACTGCAAGTTCTTGCCTTGTACGAGCGCAACTCCAGGCTCGTACGGCATCACGCCCCAGCGAGGATGAATCGGTTCCGTGAAGGATCCAGCGAGGACGAATGACCCTTTCGGGATCGGGGCGTGACACACATAGCCTTTTGCCACGAGCCGCGCTTTGTACTTGAGGACGACGCCGTGCTCGTCCTTCTTGAGCTTGTAGACCCACCTGAAACCGATCGGACAGTGGCCGGGTGGGAGGTCTACGAGGTGCCATGTACGGTTCTCCTTAATGGAGCTAATCTCCTCGAGCATAGCTTGGCGCCAACATCGGTGTTTCTCGGCTTCAAAGAAACTGGCAGGTTCCTCGTCAACCATGAGGAGCAGCTCGTCGACTTCGAGCTCGCGGACGGTGGTCGTGTCAAGCAAGCTCACCAAGGTCCTGTACCTGCGCGACCCGTTGTCATCGGTGTCGAGCATGGCCGAGGCGTTGGTGGGTGGCGAGACAAATTCTACTCCACGTTGTACCACCGAGTCGGAGGTTTCTGCCCCGGATGCCGGCGTCAACGGCCCTGGACTGGGTGCTACTGGTGTTGATGGATCGCCACCCCCGTGCACCGGCGTGGCTGCGTGTTCAACATGTGGTATAGTATACTCAACAGTAAATGTCTCACCTACGTTGTCTTGCACGCCCCAGTCCCACTTAGCTTCCTACTGTCAACGAACTCGTTTTGGGTTAGGGTATGCCACTTCCCTTGCAATTTCTGAGTCAAGTGAGGATATCTCGTCCTCTTCTCGAAATGGCTCGTCGTCCTCCGGCTCATATGATGATCTCGAACGAGCATTACCAGTAAATACGGTATTGGCAGATTCCCTCGAAGCAGACGAACAAGAATCTGAACCGTTTGAGAATGACTCTTGGGCTCGGTAAATGGATACACAGTGGGAACTCAGGTTCGAGCAGAGAGAATCTCCCACTGAAGATAAAGTTATCCAGATTGATGTTGGAAATGAGATTTCACCAAAGCCGATATTTATCAGTAACAATCTTTCCGAAGAAGAAAGGGAAGAAATAATCCAGCTGATAAAAGAATATATCGACGTCTTTGCGTGGAATTATGAGGATATGCCAGGTCTTGATCCAAAAGTGGCTACTCATAAGCTCAATATATTGCCCAATTCGAAGCCTGTGAAGCAGCACCAACGCCGGTTTCGCCCGGATATAATGGACGCCATTGAAGCTGAAATCAAGAAGTTGATAGCCTGCGGCTTCATCCGGGAAGAACAACATCCAGACTGGGTCGCCAATGTCGTCCCAGTCATGAAGAAAAGTGGGAAAGTACATGTCTGCATCAATTACCGAGATCTGAATGCAGCCTGCCCCAAGGATGAGTTCCCTCTTCCCATTACAGACGTCATGATCGATAATACGTGCGGTTTTGAACGCATGTCTTTCATGGACGAATTTTTAGGATATAATCAAATCAAGATGCATCCTGAAGACGAGAAGCATACTGCCTTTCGGACACCATTGGGGGTATATTGCTATACAGTCATGTCCTTCGGACTGAAGAATGCCGGGGCTACATACCAACGAGCTATGAGTAACATATTCCACGAGCACTTACGCAAAACAGTGGAATGTTATGTAGACGATATAGCTGTTAAAAGCCGCCGCAAGGATAATCACATCCAAGACATCCGAGTAGCACGTACCATCAAACAAACTATAACTGATTTAATGAGCCATTCGCAGTTTCACAGTCTGAACTTGTTCATACTTACACATGCATGGCTTAATCTTTGAGACAAGCATATGACTACTGGCAGGATCAACCAGGTAGCACGTTCTCGTCGACGCCGGCTCCGCCCGTCCGCTCGCCCAACGTCGCGTGTGACGTGCACGCGTTTGCCGGCGGGGTCGTATACCCGGTACGCCTTGGTGCCGGGCTCATAGCCGATGAAGACCATGTGCTTGCTGCGATCTTCTAGCTTCTGTAAGTTCGGCTTGACCACCTTGACGTGTGCGACACAGCCGAAGGTGCGGAGGAAGTGCACGCTTGGCTTGTGTCCGTGCCATGCCTCGTACGATGTCTTGCCGTCGACGCTCCGTGTCGGCGAGCGATTAAGGATGTAGACAGCCGTCGTGACCGCCTCGCCCCAGAACTTCCCGGGCATATCCTTTGCCTTCAAAAGACTACGCGCCATCGCGGCGACCGTCTGGTTCCGGCGCTCGACGACGCCGTTCTGCTGTGGTGAGTACGGTGCTGTGAGTTATCGTTTGATGCCGAGGCCCGCGCAATACTCGCCAAATGCTACAAATGTGAACTCGCCCCCACGATCAGTACGGAGCGTGCGCAGTTTGTGCCTTGTCTCCACCTCGATATGGGCTTGAAAGTGTTTGATGGCTGTCGGCGCTTCATCCTTTGAACCAAGTAGCGTCAACCACATGTAGCGGCTGAAATCGTCGACGAGGAGCAAGAAGTAGCGCTTACCACCACGTGTCACCGGTATGATCGGCCCGTAGATATCACCGTGAACGAGATCTAGCAGATTGTCAGCACGGTACTTGGTCTCCTGCGAAAATGGCGTGCGGCGCTGCTTCCCGACAAGGCAACTATCACAAATTTGATTGACTTGTTCGATCTGTGGTAGCCCGTGCACCATGTTGCGGCGAGCTAACTTCATGAGTGCTTCGAAGTTGAGGTGGCCAAATCGTGCATGCCACCGCCATGCATCGTCATTGAGTCGTGCTGCTAAACACACTGGTTGTACAATATCAAGAGATAGAATGTACAGTCGGTTTTGGGCACGTTTTACCTTGGCGAGGAGGCATTGTTGACGATCTCGAATCGAGAGTACGCTGCCTTCGATCAAGACTTGGCAGCCGTTCTCATCGAGCTGCCCAAGGCTGATGATATTGCTTCGTAGCTTCGGGATGAAGTAGACGCCGGTGAGGGCGCGGTGCTCGTCGTTCTGGCACGTAAACATCACCGTGCCACGCCCTCGGATGTCGACGACGGATCCGTCCCCAAACTTGGTGGAGCCCGTGACTCCAGTATCCAGCTCGGCGAAGACCTCCTTGCAGCCAGTCATGTGGTTGCTGGCACCGGTGTCGAGGTACCATGCTTCGTCGTGGTAGTCGTCCTCACGGCCCAGATGCACCTGAGCGTGCTCCTCGTCGAGTACGACGTTGTTGGTCGTGCCCACGGTGGTCTCGGCGAGCGTGTACTCCTGCGCCATCAGCAGTGCGGGCTCATCGTCATCGACTTACGTCAGATTGGCGCGCTCATCGCGCTTCGGCTTGCGGCAGTCCTTCGCCCAGTAGCCGTAGATGCCACAATTATGGCACTTACCCTTCTTGTCGTGCGTTCCACCAGACGCGTTGTCGTTGCCGTAGTTCGTGTTGCCGCGGCCACGACCTCTTGATTGCCGCGCCCTCGACCATAACTTTTGCCACCATTGGAGTAGGCCTCGCCTTCCTTCCTCTGCTTCGTGCGAGCGAGCCACTCCTCTTCGGAGAGGAGAAGACGGCTACTTGTGTCGCCGGAGTTGCTGCCAAGATCGTACCGCTCCTCGACGGCTAAAAGACGACCGGTAAGCTCTTCAATTGACAGCGTCTTGAGATCCACTAAAGTCTCAATGGCGATGGCGACTTGCGTGTACTTGGATGGAACAACTCGAAGGAATTTTTTAACTACCTTCGTCGCCGAGTAGTTGCAGGTCGCTGACGAGTCCCGTGAGCCGCATCGCGAAGTCCTCGACGGACTCGCTGTCCTTGAACTTCATTGATTCGAAGTCAGCGCGCAATTTCTGCGGCTTGGCCTCGCGCACGCGCTCGACCCCCATCCGTATCATCTTCACAGCGTCCCATGCTTCCTTATCAGTGTCTTTTACTGCCAGTGTCCGCAGCATCTCTGGCGGCACGGCACGGAGTATGACGGACATGGCCATCCTGTCGTCGCGGTAGTCGGCTTTTTCGGGTTCGATCACCTCCCACAGGCCTTGCGCCTGCATGTTGACTCTCATTAAGAGAGCCCAATCCGCGTAGTTGGTCCGTGTCAGCATGGGGTACTTGAAGGTGAATGACGTCTCCTTCATAGATGTCGACGTCGTGGGGCTTTGCTCGTCGTTGGTTGCCATAGCTCTGATACCAAATGTAAGATGAGAGGAGTATTTGATTCTTGGAATGAATAATTTATGTTATGTTCAACCTCAACTTGGCCTTTAAATAGCCATTTACAACTCTAACTCAATGCATAAAGGTAGCACCCTCTAACCATATTCTAACTAACAAATCAAAGCAAATTAACCGCATAGAACAAACAAAATTCCTAAAGACTAGGGATTTGTTGAAATCCAAATAACAACCGCTTCAACCTCCTCAACAGGATTAACTCTAACAATAGTGAGGGTATATATATTATTTTTTAACAGTTCCGTACAACAAAAAACGAGAGTATTTCTTACTTTTTTTTAAAAATAGTGAAAATATATGCTAGCTTCTATATGATGAATGAGAGCATTTAGTAAAATGTCACATTTTAATATCAAGAACCAAGTAGTCCAACCCAGTCCTTCGGACTCTATACTGGTAACACAGCTTGTTGGAAGACTGATAGTGCTTGTGGACGTACTTCTTGCTTAATGTGTATGAAGATATGTGATTGCCAATACGATCACGCTCTGTGGGTTAATTTTAAATTTGAAGATCAAGAGCTTAAAGTCTAATTGCGTTTGTGTATACAAACATTTAGTTGGTTGAGAATGCATAGGTTAGTAGTGTTGGGAACGAAAGTGCGAAACCATTCCCTAAACCAGAGAGTACTTGCGAGAGAACCGAGCAAAATGTACAAACCAAAAATGTCAAACACAAATCGCAGACACAAAGATTTTTGACGTGAAAAATTCTTGCGGGAAAAACCACGGAACGATCGGAGTCAAACCCTGAAAAGCCTCCACTAATGGAATAAGAAATACACCGACTCCTTACAAACTTCTCACCGATCCAAACGGATCACCACAACTCTTTTGGAACAGAAAAAAGATTATAACCACGAAGAAGAAAGCCAACGAGAAATATCCGAAACTGATCTCCTTCTTCGAAACGGCCTCCAATCCTTCTTTCTCCTCTCCAATGTTGCAATGACATTCTTGCCTCATTTTCTCTCATTGTTGTTATGTTTTTTTTAGAGAGAGAGAGATATTTTAAGGCCAGGAGACACCTATATATAGCCTCAAACCCACAACTAGCATTCCTATTATAGATAGGAATATCCAATCCAAATCCAATTCCATTGACATATTCCTATTATATGTAGGAATATCCAATCCAAATCCATTGAGATATTCCTATTATATTTAGGAATATCCAATCCAAATAAATTGAGGTATTCCTATTATATGTAGAAATACTCAATCCTACTCCGGGATATTTTTCACATAGGTTGGGAACCCTACCCACTCCAACAAATCTTTTCCTTCACAACTATGTGGAGGGGATCGTCATCCCGTCGATCTGCCTGCAGTACTCAAACTTTTCCCTTGGTAGAACCTTTGTGAACATATCCGCCCCGTTGTCATTTGTATGAACCTTCTCAAGCGCCGTTTCCTTCTTGTCAACTACATCCCGTATCCAATGATACCGGGTATCAATGTGCTTGGACCGGCTATGAAACGTCTGGTTCTTCACAAGGTGAATAACACTGACTATCGTAAAACAAAGGATACTGCTCCTGCAGCAGCTTCTTCATCCACAACAACTCCTTGCAAGACTCCGTCGCCACAATGTATTCTGCCTCTGTCGTCGACAAGGCAACACACTTTTATAAATGCGACTGCCACGATACTGCTCCACCAGCAAATATCATTACATAGCCCGAAGTCGATCGCCTTGTCTCTACATCTTCAGCCTATCAGCGACGGTATATCCAACCAGCTTTGGCTCGTCACCACCAAATGAAAGTCTCCAATCGGCAGTACCCTGAAGATATCGTAGAATCCACGGCAAGTTCCAATGTACCCTTCCAGGATTGGAAGTGTACCTGCTAACTGTGCCGACTGCGTGAGCAATGTCTGGCCTCGTACATACCATAACATACATAAGACTCCCAACGGCAGAGGCATATGGAACTCGCTCCATATCTTCCTTCTCGTCCTCGGTAGATGGACACTGCTTCTCAGTGAACTTAAAGTGAGCCGCAAGG
The DNA here is from genome assembly GCA_036927795.1 of Iris macrosiphon. Classification (NCBI taxonomy): domain Eukaryota; kingdom Viridiplantae; phylum Streptophyta; class Magnoliopsida; order Asparagales; family Iridaceae; genus Iris; species Iris macrosiphon. Next base: position 202,525,126 of record JAYESA010000008.1, read on the forward strand.
GGGTTACTCACTTTCTTCGACCCGTCCATCTCGAAATGCTGAAGTACTCGGTGAATGTACTTATTTTGGGACAAGTGTAGCAGCTTGGACTCTCTCTCTCTCGGCTGATCTCCATTCCAAGGATAGTCTTCGCTGCGCCCAAATCCTTCATAGAGAAGGCCGCGCCCAGTTGGTGCTTCAACTCTGCTATCCTGGTGGCATTCTGTCACCCCCACTTTTTGGATTAAGGGTATTTTTGTCTTTTCGTAATTAATGAGTAAATGATTGCATGGTAATCAATTTTATTTAATTTACAGTAACCTTAATTGATTGTTGCATTTTATCGCTATTCGATAACTAGGACGCTACGCTAGCTTGTCTTCCAACAGATTCGCACCCTTGTCCTAGACACGCCAGACCGTTAATTAATGCTCTTGTCCCACGTAAATCCAGCCCTTTGTACTTCTATTTAATTGTAGAATACCTCCTTGCATTAATTTTAATTAAGCAAACAATAAACCCATTTTCCCCCCTTCATCATTATTTTCCATAAATTTTGGGAATGTGTAATTTAACATCAAAACCTTGGAACCATAGGCCTCCAAACTCTTAGACCATGCAATTTCCGTAAATTCATTAAACCCATTCGAACCCTAGTCCATTGGAATATCTCCATAATAAGCCAAGGCCTTTTTCTAGTATTGACCAAAGTCAACATATTCTAGGTCAAACCCACACCCTTGTATATATATATATATATATATATATATATATATATATATATATTCCTCTTATTCCTTCTCTTTAAAACCTAAAACCTAATACCCCAGCCGAACCCTTCTTCCCATCTTCCTGTTCATCCCCTCCCCAACGTATTCTGACCGGAACCCCGTCGACCCTCGGTCCGGAGCAGTCCCCAACCGACTGCACGACTCGAGCACCCCGCTGCGCTCAAGCCCGAGTCTTCCTCCGTTCAACCGGCACGCTGCCCACCGGATCGGCTGTCCCTGAGCCGTCTGGATCTCGTCAACCGGAGCTCGACTCGCGGCCAACCTCGCTGCACCGACTGCAGACCGGACGACTCGACTGCACAGAGCCGCGTCGAACTCGCCCACGCTGAACCGAGCCCGACTGCACAGAGCCGCGCTACTTGCCCACCCCGACTGCACGTCGCTGTCGACCGGCCACTACTTGCCTGCACGATCCGAAGACCACTAACCTCGCTGTACCCGACCGGAGCAGCCCTTCGACTCGACGACGCCGCGACACGCACGTCTCATTTTCGCGCCCAGGTTCGAGTCCCCTCTCGCGTACGTGTATGTGTACATGCACACGCGTATTCTTCCTTGTATGCATACGTATAATTAGCTATGATAATATACACGTATCGTATGATGGTAGATTGGTGTGTTTGTATGTACATATTATATATCTATATGTATATAAACCTAATTGGTATATGTACTAGTATATGTTTAAATATATTTTGGCATATATATATATGGTATATCGCAATTAGTATAAATACATCTATATATGTATTGTATACATCTCCCTAGTATATGTTAAATATATATAAGATATAAATTCTATTAAAGTATATGTATATACAAATATCTAATATAATGGTAACTAATAGACATTTATGTATGTTAGATAATATTATAGATGACTTGAATGTAATCAGGGATATCCTGTAGTTACATCGAACTGACCCTGTAGCATGATAACAGACTGCCAAATGTACACTGACGTACTGGCGAGACCATACTATTGACTGTCGGTTATGCACAACAACGACAGACGTGACCCCCTAGCGTAGCCTGTTGAGACCATTATGTTGATTGTGAGCTAGAGTATTGTCTGATGAAGTATTGTATTATATGGTATGTCTATAGGACTGTTGGATCATCCAGACGACACCTTGGAACCCGGACAGTGGTATTGCCAGCTAAGGACCACAGGCGAGTATATTTTCTGACAGTTTCCATTATGTTGATTATCTCTATAATTCTTGTTGTATAGCGTACATGACTCTGACACTGTTCTTTATACGAGTTGGCATCATTGAGACCTGTCACGAGGAGTCATGATTGAAATCCATCGTGCTAACAGGGGAAACGGGGAAGTATTAGTAGTTTATGTGATCATACCCAACTTTACATGCAACATTAGCTCACCCACATTTTACGTCGGTGCAGCCTTACCCTTACATGCCTCATCGCTGTTACATCTGGTTAGCCTGACTTGTTGGGAATGATCTGTAAAACCCCCTTCCTAGAAAATCGTATATACCCTTTTATTTATTAATTATTAATTAAATTGTAGTAATTAGGTCTAAACAGGAGAAATAGATTTTTAATAATTTTTACATTAGGTGTTCGGGCCCTTAGATGACTTATGGGACCTTCAGGAATTTTTCGGAATTTATTTCATGTAGGAGACCCCTTGAGCAGTTGCTAGCCTAACGATGTGCAATACCCTATTATATAAATTTTCTTATGAGTATATATATATATATATATGTATATACAAATATATATATGTATATATATTTTATAAAGAAAGAAAAGAAAAGAAAGAAAAAAAAAGAGTTAAATAAGAATTTAATTAACTAATATAATAATAATAATAATATAATAATAATAGTAACATTAATACTACTCTTCAGTTCAGAAACTTAGCTTTTGCTAAAGTAATTAAACCCGCTCCTTGCACAGCAACTTAGCAGTCCACGATTAACCCTTCCGCCCCTTCTATTCCTTCAGCGGATAGTATCCGCGGCCAAACCCGATCCTATATCCCTCTCTCCTAGTATATATAATATATATATATATAATAAACTCTTCAAAACCCTAACTTAAAACTCCAGACTTCTTCTTCCCATCTAGAGCCGTCACCACAGCCAGAGAAGCCCCGCCAAGCCATCCAACCATCCCGTCGACGCCGACATCGCGAACTGCAGTTTCCCACTCGAGCCACCTTCGCTCCGGCGTGTTTTTCCGTTGACTCACTCGACCAAACGCTGTTCCGTTTTCATAGGTATGATCTTCCCTCAACCCTCTCCAATATTTGTTTTATAGCCTACCTCGGAAAATGTGTGCCCCTAGGTGAAAAACAGCGCCAAGTCAGCGCGAGCAGACAGAATTCTGCAATCGCAGAATTCCAGAACGACCACCCATATTGTCGAGTTCGTATCTCCCACCACAGAGATCCGAATTCGGTGATTCTTTTTGATACCTGTAGATTACATGACCTAGTTTATTTTCTGTATTATAACCCTGTGCTATTAGTTGCTGTGGACGAAATTATATTCGTCACAAAACTGCGCGCACCCACTTTTTTCGGTTTTCCAAAAGTTGGAAATCGGAGCGCGCCCCGCCAAACGGGACCGCCCCGTCGTGTGCCAAGTGTACCGAATGGTGCACGCAGCATAACGGGACACGTGAAAATTCGTGGGGACTGATTTGGACGCGTGTGCGCGCCGGAATCAGGCCGTATCCGCGGACACATTTCGTGTCGCCACTTTTGTGGAACTCGCGAGTATTTTGTGCACGTTTGTCAGATTGCGACGAAACTTGCGCCACTGGACTCGTGGTAACGCGCTGGTCCTGTGACCCAATTTTTACGCATTTCTGAGACGGTTGACCAGATCGCCAATTGGCGGGCCCCACAGTTGACTTTTTGGACCAAATTTTGTTCGGCTCATCGGAATCCAAATTTGGATATACCGTTGGGTTCGTATTGACATCTAGAATTGTTTGACCTATAGTTTGTCCCATTTAGAGACTGTTACCCTCGGCACGCTTTTCGGTGCAAAGTGGGCCACACGTGGACCCCACTTTTGCCCGAAATTACCGTTTTTCCCCTGTGTCCAAATTGGACGGAAGGGATGTGCTTTTTAGCTATTTTGCTCATTCCGGAAACGTTGGTGATATTTATTTCAGCATCCGGAGGCATTTGTTCTGTGGCCATAGCTTCTGGTCCTGTGTATTGGACATCTGGACGTGACATTTTGCAGCTTCTTGCCAGGCAAGTATACCTTGCCATTGTACTGTTATTTATATTCCATATGTTGCATGCATCTTTATTTTCTGTCCTTAGTTCATATATTTTAATTGTTATATAAAATGCTCGCGACGGTGACGTCGCGATAGGTTTTTATTTATGTATTGCATTGGCCTTGTTCATGAGACTACCCCATTATCATGTAGCACCATTAGGTTTCATTTGACTGTGACACATATTTTTACACGAGTTGTGAGTCTCATATAGATCACGGACGCACGTATTGACTGATCATCGGTACGTGTGGGACGTGCGTTAGGAATAACTGCTGTTAGAAACTTTGCATGCTAGTAGACTTGGCAGTTATTAGAGGTCCATGGACATAGCCTATTGTAGTACGGTGGTCCCATCCTTGTCCTTGTTTGGTTGCAGGATTGGGCTAGGGTACTAAGAATAGGCTATGAGCCAATAGTGTCATGGATGTGACATGCTTAGAGCATGGGGTGGGGAGAACAACAAGTACCGCATTTGAGCTCCTTTGTACTTTTTCTGTGACGCCCGGATTCTTCGCTGGAGATACGGGTGGTGATGACCCTTATATATTATGTACTATCAGGCGGGCCACCGGCGTTCAAAAGACGACGTGCCTTTTAGGCCCCTGGATCTCCAAAAGAGAACTATGCCAAATCCCAGTTTTCAGCCAGATAGCTCACTTGTGGGAAAAGTTGTTCTTAACTGTATTCACTTTAGATGGTTAGGCGACCCATTGGATATTTATTTCAGTACTTTATTGGCATGTGTTTAAGTATATTTGTTATGTCCCTCTGAGGACCTGGTCCGCTGCCAGGTGTACCTGTTCTTGAGTATTTGCAGGAGCACAGATTTGGAAGGATATAGATGCTTCGTGGATGTCTTCTCTTCGAGCCGTGATTGGTAGCTGGTACTTATATTGTTTGAGTGAGTTATACTTATATTGTATTTACTTCTCCATTTGAGTTGGTAGTGGATTTGTTTCCATCCAACTATCATTCTTTAGATACTTCTTGTTGAGATCTAGTTTCATAGATACTGGTTATTTATTTCTATATAATTTTGGTGGATGAGATTTAGATTTTACCCTGTGACTTGTATTATATTTTATACCACTCGTGGATTTGATATTCATATTACAGCGTACGTGTGGATTTGGTTTCCATATATTGGAGTTGCCATATCCATGCGGCTGGCATGCTTACGTGTCCTAGTCCTACGTATTTTTGGGACTGGGGCGTGACATATTTTTGTGGTGGCCCATGCAGGTCCGAGCATATTGTCTCGGTTACGTTATTGTACCGAACAAGCCTGCACCTAGGACTAGAATATAGGATCTCATCCACAATTGACTATGATTCATCTTCCTTCTCTCTGTTCTATTCGAACAATTGTATCCTGCTTGATTCATGTACTTCCCTAATAAGTTCTTTGAGTATATATAGCCTTCTGCTAGAATATAGGAACCCCTGTTATTAGGATGATAATTATGGTAGCACACCTATTTAGAATACAACAAGATTATAGATACACCACTAAGTTTAGAATATCTAGCGAACCCTAGAATCCATTATCCCTATAATTGGTTTACCATTACCCGGATGTATTAAGAAGACTTGAGTAGTATAGACACTACTAGAGATAGTTAGAAGTTTACCATAATGGTTGACCCTAGTATTGGGAAACCAATAGAGAACCAAAACTTAATGTTTGGACTGAACCTAACCTTCATTAGATGATATTGGAACTATAAACTTATATCATTGTCTTGTTATTAGTAGACAGCACCCTAGGAAGCCTAGAGGAATGTAATCAACACTTCTCTCTTGATCATACCCCGAACATAGCAACCAACACCCCACTCCCCTTAGAGAACCATGATGCTATCTAGAGCCCTCTATCTTTATTTTTATATTGTTTTCCTGCGACCATAGCGCTCGCTATTTTGCGACGGCTAATTACGTTTCTTCTCTTCATCTTTCAACTCGTGCCATCTGACACTTCGGATAGTAGGCCAAGTAAATTTATTCTTTGTTAAGGGCTCACAGTTTACTAGGATTATAGTTGTAGCCTTGAGTGTGAATTTTTGCTTGGTAGTTAGAACTTGATAAGTTTAAGTTGTTTTGTAGATTGTGACCAATGATTAACCCTTAGTTTTTAAATCATGTAATCTGTACCCTCACCTCGATACAAGTTAGACCCTTCCTCCTTAACGGCCAGTAACTCTTCTATCTTTACCATTGACACTTGCTTATAAGTGCTATGACTAAGACTTAGGATGACCATTACCTACATAAAAAGGATACCCTAATCAATACCAAGATTTTTCCTCATATACCCTAATAAGAGTTTCTGCTCTATTCACATGTGCAAGATTATTTTGTAGGACCCTCTTAAGACTGTCACCGTATTAGTTTAATTCTTATAAGTTGGGTAGTATACCTCACCACCTAGTATTATATAGCCCTTGTGATCCATTGATGAAGTGTAACTGAATGGCATTAGTTGTATGCTAGCAGTAGACGACAGTGTTAATTCAGACGGTAGAATTTAGAGGTTCATGCCCTATTTGGTCGACTAGCGACTTAGACAAGGAGGTTATACGATAACTGTAGAGATTGTAGAGTCTTTTGTTATTGTTGCTTATGTTGTTTTGTTTTTGCAACTTGAATTATTTGTGACTTCTCTCATCATAATCCAGCGTTATATTTTCTGTGCTACCTTGAATTATGCTGCTATTATAGCCTAGTTTTTGCAAGCTTATTCCTTATCGAGCTTGTTCATGACATATGTATTATTGGGGAGGCCCACAATAATACAATTCAGAATCAGTGTATTACGGTCTGATCAACCATAGTGCGCTTGATTCGCCCTTTGCAATAATACTTTACGTGGATTGAGATATATAGTTGACTAGTAGACACCTGTACTTGCCCTCTAGATATGTCTAAGCATATCGTATCCGTTACATAACTGTACTGATACGAGCATGTAAATAGAAAATTACCAAAAATAGGATTTCAATCCACAACTGTCCTGACAACTCTCTTTTCGATTCTTTAATCTCTTTGAACCTCGTACTTGTATTCTGTCACCTTCACCTCGAGTTCTTTATTATTTCTCTCCGTCTTCCCCTATTTCGGAAAGACGAAACCTCGTGCTGGTATAAGTTGACACTGATAGTATTAGCTATACCCCATAAGGCTAAACACATGACTTAGTGACTCTCTTTTATAATTGGTTAAGGGCATATCATAGGTGATATGTTTGGTGTTAAGCCTTTGAGGATTAAAAATCATAATTTAAATAATTTGAGCAATAGTTTTTCCAGGTGTATAGCCTTAGGTGATAGATGGATAAATTATAAGTTGGGTAGCAGTGCATTGTCAGCTCGGGAAGAATTTCTTTTAGATTATGATCGAGTAAGACTAGATTGGGAGAGGTGCAAGCCATTGTAATTTTGAGAAAGTTAGAAGGATGACTAAGATGATGAGGATCAATGAATTGATATTGAGGACCCAATATTTATACCTTAAGTGCATGAGTTAAGTTTTTGAACAATGAAGGTAGAATCACCAATTTGAATTTAGAGGATAAATATAGAATTTCAGACTTGAATATTGGTGGACTGCATTTAAATTATTTTTCAATTTGGTGAATTGAATTAAGAATTAAAGTTGTGGTTGGACGACCTATTTGAAATAATGAGGATGTGAATGGAATTTAAAGAGTTGAGGCATACAAAATTTTATAAGTGAAAATGAGAATATATTGGACTCAAACCACTTCTAAAGGAGATTATGATAGTTAGAGACCGTGAGGTAAAAGTTATACGAGTATGTAAATCTTGGAGATGTTATGTGGATATGGATAATTTGAAACAAGGGGAGAAGAGATAACCATAGGTTAAATTTTGATTGGAGCAGTGATCATCTTAACCTAGAAGTGATTGCAATGGATATGATTAGGATTTTAGTTATCGCAAGAAGATTGCGACTGACTTGCCTTATTGTACATAAAGGATTAACCGATTCTGCCTTATTTCAATTTTGAGGACGACATTGTTTTAAGTTCGGCAGATTGTAAAACCCCCACCTAAGAATTTGACCTACTCGGCTTAGATAGTGAGACTGAGGCTAGCGAATCCACTTAGAAATAGAACACGGTATTTTTATTTAGTTTACAACATGATATCGTGGTAGTGCGACAACTTAGTTGTACTGCTGCGAGCCTGTGCTAGGATATAGGAAATAGGATCTAGGATGAGAATATGCTCAATCACACTAGGAAATTCTGAACTTCATATTGCTATTCTTATGGATTGCTTCCTTTAGCACTTTAGTGTCCTTCTTTGATAATATCACATCTATCACCTTAATTGATTCTTTGATCTGTATTCAGGATGTCGCCGAATACTAGATCCATGAGAATGGGAGCAGCCAATTCAGAGAGGACTGCCACCGCTCAACTTGACGAACAGATACCTGGAGATCCTCCTACATCTCCTGTTCGTGTGGGAGTGTCTGCAGCTAACGGGATTTCTCCTCCACCTATATAGAGGATTGCCCCAGCTATAACAGACAACCTTCCACCACCACCGACACCAATTTTTGGAGGAGTGCCCGCTGACGGGGCACAGATGTTCGCACTGATGCAGGGCATGCTAGAGGCCCAGAGAGTAACAGCAGAGGCTCAACGTGTTCAAGCTGAGGCTCAGAGAATGCAAGCAGAAGCACACCAGGCACAGACCGAACTGATGAGAGAGAGAGCATGGAGAATGCTCATCAGGTGACTCTCCAAGTTGTGGAGAGGGTAGCACGACAACCGCAACATCAAGGTCAACAACAACAGAGGCCCGGTACCATAGTTGACTTTAAGAGGATGATGCCTCGAGAGTTCAAAGGCACAGAAGGAATACTATATGCTGACGAATGGTTAGAAGACATAGAGAGGAATCTGCGCTTATCACAGATTCCAGAGATTCTTCAGATAGAGGCCGCTGGCAGCCAGATGTTTGATATCATACTGACGTGGTATCGTACAGAGCCGAGACTCGCCGCTGAAGGACTTACTTGGGAGGACTTTAAGGAACTCTTCAAAGAGAAATTCTTTTCTGACGTAGCATTGGGAGCATTAGAAAGTCAGTTCCATGACTTAGTCCAAGGAGGTATGTCAGTCGACGAATATGCTGCAGAGTTTTGTCGATTGAGTCGATTTGCACCATCGATGGTTCGAGACCCAGGAGACAGCACGTGAATTCAGGAAGGGATTAAATAGGGAGATCAAGTCTCGTACTTCGGGACGACGTACTGCTACATTTGAGAGTATTCTGATGGATGCCCAGATTGCCGAAGACGACTTGGACCTCAGGCCCAAGAGAGGACGCGATCCATCTGGAGCAACATGAGGTAACACAGGACCAGCCAAGCGCCCACACTTTCAACAACAACATAGGCCGTACCAGCAACAACACCAGCAACAACACCAGCAACATGCACCAGTTCGAGGACATGCTCAACAACAGCAACCACAAAGACATAATCAACTCGTTGCCCCATGTTCGTATTGCGGAAATATTGCTTCTGACAGCAAACATCGTACCCTCTCCATTAGCGTCCTGTTCATCCGCTCCTCTACACCGTTGAGCTGCGGTATCTTTGGTGGAGTCTTCTGGTGTCGAGGCCGTCGCTGTAGTGTTCTCACTTTGCTTTCCCTTATCGCCCTTCTTCTCTCTCTTCCAAGCGAAACAGTTCCGCTTGATGTGGCCCTTCTTGCCACAATGGTAACACTCTGAGTCCTCGTACCGACCCTTGGACCTTTTTCTTCTTTTGTCTCTGCCACTGCATGGACCCCTGCTTTTACCCCTTCCGCGGCTCTCTGAAACAAGCGCCTCTGAGTGGGATGTGGATGAAGTACCCTAAGAACGTCTCTGCATCTCTTCATTCATTACCCTCTCTTGGCAAACTCCAGAGTGACCATGCCTTCCAGAGCAGAATCGATCATAGACACTCGTACGGTCTCCCACGAGTCTGACAATGTACACAGTAGCCATAGTCCCTGAACCTCGTCGTCGAACTTGACTCCCATCGAGGATAGCTGGTCAACCACGCCCTGGAACTCATTCAAGTGATCCGTAATAGACACCCCATCTTTGTACCGCAGACCCATCATCAACCGGATCAGGAACAATTTATTTACTCCGGTCTCCTTCGCATACAAAGATTCTAGCTTATCCCACAGTGTTCTCGCGTGCTTAATACTGACAACGTGGTTGTACACGTTCTCGTCAACGAACTGCCTGATGTACCCACACACCTGTATATGTTCAAAATTTTAGTCCTCTTCGGATTTGTCACTGGGCTTCTCGAAAGCAAATACCGGCAGATGCAGCTTCTAGACAAATAACAGATCCTTCATCTTGCTCCTCCAGTAAAGATAGTTGGTACCGTTCAGGTTTACCATGCGCACCGACTTCGCGTTCATCTCTCCTCCCTGGTTTGCCTGTCAACTCCTGACACCCTTCCGAAATTCCAGAACCTGGCTCTGATACCACTTTGTTGGTAACGAAAGTGCGAAAATCATTCCTCAAACCAGAGAGTACCTGCGAGAGAATCGAACAAAACGCACAAACAAAAAATGCCAAACACAAAATCACAGACACAGAGATTTTTGACGTAAAAAACCCTTGCGGAAAAAACCACGGGACGATCGGAGTCCAACCCTGAAAAGCCTCCACTAATGGAATAAGAAATACACCGACTCCTTACAAACTTCTCACCGATCCAAACGGATCACCACAACTCTTTTGGAACAGAAAAAAGATTACAACCACGAAGAAGAAAGACAACGATAAATATCCGAAACTGATCTCCTTCTTCGAAACGGTCTCCAATCATTCTTTCTCCTCTCCAATGTTGCAATGACACTCTTGCCTCCTTTTCTCTTCTTATATATATATATATATATATATATATATATATATATTAGGGCCAAGAGACACCTATATATAGCCTCAAACCCACAACTAGCATTCTATTATAGATAGGAATTTCCAATCCAAATCCAATTCCAATTCCATTGACATATTCCTATTATATGTAGGAATATCCAATCCAAATCTATTGAGATATTCCTATTATATTTAGGAATATCTAATCCAAATAAATTGAGGTATTTCTATTATATGTAGAAATACTCAATCCTACTCCGAAATATTTTTCACATAGGTTGGGAATCTAACTAGTATTCTATTATCGATAGGAATATCCAATCCAAATCCAATTCCATAGGAATATCCAATCCAAATCCAATTCCAATTCCATTGACATATTTCTATTATATGTAGGAATATCCAATCCAAATCCATTGAGATATTTTTATTATATTTAGGAATATCTAATCCAAATAAATTGAGATATTTCTATTATATGTAGAAATACTCAATCCTACTCCGGAATATTTTTTACATAGGTTGGGAATCCCACCCACTCCAACAAGTAGATCTGGTTTATATTTATTTGGAGGTTTGTTATCTACAGGTCGAGCCCTTTATAAATGACAAAACCCTTTTGTTTGCATGCAGGATGGTTCATATTGTTGTCCCTGTTGGGAAAGAAGCGCAAAAATTTTCTCCAAAATCAGAGAGTACATGCGAGAGAACCGAGCAGTACAACGTACAAACCAAACACCAAATCACAGAAAAATAATCCACGCAGACACAGAGAATTTTGACGTGGAAAAATCCTTGCGGAAAAAAATCACGGGACGATCAGAGTACCCTGAAGAATCTCCACTAATAGAATAAAGAGAATACACCCTCTACAAGCTCCTCCCTGTCACGGCCCGATCCCGAAAGGGTCAATCGTCCTCCCTGGATCTTTTACAGAACCGATCGTCCTAGCTGGGGCGTGATGCCGTGCGAGCCTGGAGTTTTGCTCGCAAAAGGCAAGAACGTGCAGTGATAGGAACCCATTTTAAAACACAAGTTAGAAACACACATTCAAAGATATTTGAATACAAGTATAGGAAGAAACATGCTTTTCATTGATAATTCAGAGTAATTTACATAGAGTTTACATTTGATGCGCCTCTCGGCTACTTGATTTGCATTACAAAAGAAAACTCAAAAGGCAGGACGCGCTCCATCAGATAGTCCACGTTGTTCATACATTACGCCCTTGTATAGATTGAAAGTCCATGCCTCCAAAATGAACTGACTCCAATTATACTTCAAAATAGAGGTGCTCCTAACGCCTCCTCGTCTATCCACTAGCGTCGTACCGCCTGAGTGTCTGAAATAGTTGCCCACAACGTGGGTCATTACTCGGCTGTACTGGTGAGCGGGACGAACCCACTCGACTAAATCGAAACTAGCTTATTAGGGGCGAGCATGCATTAAGATGATCTTTCTATAGAGAAGTAAGTGAATTCAATTCATATCAGTTGCATGTTTGATAGGAATGAAAATAACATTGAATCCAACAAGTACATCGGTTGCTTACTCAACCGATGCACGCGTTCCCTGCAACGAAACACAAGTATACTTACCATCTGTACAACACAATAAATTAGCATGTGTTATATTCTATGCGGTCATTAGTGTGATCGACACCATAGGGACTTATCCAAGCAATGCGGCGCGTCTTGTCAGCCCGGGTAGCAAGTCCTGCTGAAGGTCCCGCAATGCATCGCGACTAGCACGATCAAATATTTCCCCCGGGTCGATACGGTTCCAGTGCCCCGGAATACCGTTTCGAGAAAATGCCAAACTTTGTGCACAAGTTGTGCCATACCATGCAAATGCATGAACAATTCATATATCATACAATGCATGAAATAAAACAGAAGAAGTAAATCAGCAATATATATACTTATGCAACCGTTCATATTTTCTCAAGCCGAGTTCCGATTTTGGTATCCCGTAGGTCCAAACTCTATCCGAGGCACCATGCCGCAACCAACAACCAAATTCCTTTATATAGAAGCTCGTGTTTAATAAGGTGTGCAAGCATATAATAATTTAGTCTACAATCCCATGTTCCTTTCTTAGTGGCTGGCATGCATTGTGGCTAAGGATTTTTTAGGCGTTCAGCCATCATCATCGATTGAACGTTTGAAACATTATAGATGTGGACGTGAAGGAGTAGGAAAGATGGGTCCGAACCACTCACTGGTTAAGGAAAAAATGCTGAAAGAAGGAGTCCCGCCTAGCGACGATTAAACGTCAGTTACGCGGACTTGCAACAGCACGGACACCGAGTTAGAATCCTTGCCTATCCTTCCTTCCGAACTCTCCAAGAATCAAAGTTCCAAACGAGAAAGCCAACAGCGAAAACCAAGCAAATCGAAAGCAACACCAAATCAAAATCCCAAAGCGACATCAAGAAAATCAAGCAACAAAGCACGAAAACTATTGGACTTGTTTCAATAGAGGCCTATCCATTGGTTTGGAAAGGATCATCGTATTTCGTCCTTGGCAAGAGGATGCCGAAGATCTAAACTCCAAACTACGACTCAGACAGACTACCCACAAGCCCAATCACATAGTGCGCATCCCGGTCGGATCAGGATTTGAGGCACTACACTCCCGATCCAACACAGATCACCACAACACTTAGGAATAGAAAAAAGATCACACCACGGAGATATAAGACAATGAGAAATTACCCAAAATGATCCCCTTCTTCGAAACGACCTCAAATCCTTCTTTCTCCTTCCCAAGATTGCAGTGGCACTCTTGCCTCATTTTTTCTCTTTCTTGAGATGATATGTTAGTATTTTTGTTAGGAATTAGGGTTAGAAAAACCTAATATATACCCCCTAATCCCGCAGCTAATCCTGGACCGTAGGATACGATCCAACGATGTATAAAATACCTCTGAAATTTCGTTCAGTCCGCCGACTGAACTCAGACCGACTTCAGTTTTGAGGTTCTAGAACACCTCACCGAGTTCGACCCGACTTCAGTTTTGAGGTTCTGGAACACCACATCGAACTCGGACCGAGTTCGGCCCGAACTCTGTCCCCCATGTACAACATACTGCTCCTCCTTCGTCCATAGTTTCTTCGTCCTCTCGAATGGCTCTCATCGCCTCCCCGAGCTTCTCTGACCACAGACGGCGCTCGCCGCACTCCGAGGTGTTCTCCACATAGGGTGGGAACCCCACATACTCCAACAAATCTTTTTTCACAGCTATGCGGAGGGGATCGTCATCCCGACGATCTGCCTGCAATACTAAAACTTTCTTCTTGGAAGAATCTTTGTGAACATATCTGCTCCGTTGTCGTCTGTATGAACCTTCTCAAGTGCCGCTTTCTTCTTCTCAACAATATCCCGTATCCAATGATACCGGGTCTCAATGTGCTTGGACCGGCTATAAAATGTCTGGGTTTTTTTACAAGGTAAATAACACTCTGACTATCGCAAAGCAAATAATACTGCTCCTGCTTTAGCCTAATTTTCTGCAACAACTTCTTCATCTACAACAACTCCTTGCAAGCCTCCTTCGCCGCAATGTACTTTGCCTCCGTCATCGACAAGGCAACACACTTCTTCAAACGCAACTGCCACGATACTGCTCCACCAGCAAACATTATCACATAGCCCGAAGTCGATCGTCTCGTGTCTACATCTCCAGCCATATCAGCGTCGGTATACCCAACCAGCTTTGGCTCGTCACTATCAAATAAAAGTCTCCAATCGGCAGTACCCTAAAGTTATCGTAGAATCCACTTAACCACACTCTAATGTACCATTCCAGGATTGGAAGTGTACCTGCTAACTGTGCCGACTGCTTGAGCAATGTCTGGCCTCGTACATACCATATCATACATAAGACTTCCCACGACTGAGGCATATGGAATCCGCTCTATATTTTCCTTCTCGTCCTCGGTAGATGGACACTGCTCCTCAGTGAACTTAAAGTGAGCCGCAAGGGGGTTACTCACTTTCTTCGACCCATCCATCCCGAAAAGCTGAAGTACCCGGTGAATGTACTTCTTTTGGGATAAGTGTAGCATCTTGGACTCTCTCTCTCGGCTTATCTTCATCCCAAGAATAGTCTTCGCTGTACCCAAATTCTTCATAGAGAAGGCCGCATCCAGTTGGCGCTTCAACTCTGCTATCCTGGTGGCATTCCAAACCACCAACAACATGTCATCAACATAAAGCAACAAAATGATGAAATCATCCTCAGTGAAATACCTCACAAACACACAATGGTCCGATGTCGTCTGTGCATAACCATGCTCCCCCATAAACGACTCAAACTTTCTGTACCACTGTCTCGGAGCCTGCTTCAGACCATACAAGCTCTTCCTCAACCGGCAGACCAAGTGTGACTTGCCTTTCTCACAGAATCTCTCTGGCTGATCCATGTACAACTCCTCCTCAAGATCACCGTGGAGGAATACCGTCTTCACGTCTATTTGCTCGACCTCCAAGTCAAAACTGGCTGCCAAAGCTAGCACCATCCGAAAAGACATCTGCTTAACGACTGGAAAAAAGATCTCATCATAATCTATATATTTCCGCTTACCGTAGCCTTTAACTACCAGCCTGGCTTTGTATCGAGGGCGAGTAGCATCATCTGTCTGCTTCACTCTAAACACCCATCGATTCTTCAAAGCCTTCTTGCCCTTTGGCAACCGCACCAGATCATAAGTAGAGTTGGCCTCCAAGGAACTCATCTCCTCTTGTATGGCCTCCATCCCTCCTGCCTGTGTTCGTCTTCCATAGCCTTTGCGAAACTTTCGGGTTCTCCCCCGTTAGTCAGTAGCACATACTCACCCGGTGAGTATCTCGTAGATGGTCGACGCTCTCTATCGCTCCTCCTCAACGGAACCACTGGTGCTGGCTGTATATCTACAGCCTCCTCCCCTTCAGGAACTGCCTCCTCGGCATGCTCATCCTCCTCAGGGTCACCCTGACCACCATCAGCAGGCTGATGATCAGAGTTGGGAGTAACTCCATGTACTGGCTCCCCCATAACTGGATCCTCTGCGATGTCCTCTGGAAACTGTTCAAAGCGAAATGACTCTAACTCAGGCAATTCCTCAGCCTCAGAAGGCATCTCGGAATCCTGAGTGTTGGTCATGGTCTGATCCTCGACGAATACCATGTCCCTGCTTCTGTAGAGCTTTTTTTCCACTGGATCGTAGAGTCTATAGCCCAACTCATCTCGACCGTAGCCGACAAAGACGCACCGTCTCGTCTTTGGCTCAAGTTTGGATCTCTCATCCTTCGGTACATGCATGAAGGCCTTACAACCAAACACTCGCAGGTGATTGTATGACGTCTCTTTGCCGTACCATACTTTGTCAGGCACATCACCCTGCAATTGAGCACTAGGAGATAAATTAATAACATAAGCAGCTGTGTAAAGTGCCTCACCCTAATAGCTGTCCGACAAATTTGCTTCTGACAGCAAATACCGTACCCTCTCCATCAGCGTCTTGTTTATCCGCTCTGCTACACCGTTGAGCTGTGGTATCTTTGGTGAAGTCTTCTGGTGTCGTATCCCTTGCTCTCTGCAATAAGCATCAAATGGACCGATAAACTTGCTGCCATTGTCCGACCGAACACAAAGCAGCTTCTTGTCCGTCTCCTTTTCAACATAGGCTTGAAACTCCTTGAAAGTGGGCAACACCTAATCCTTGGTCTTTATGGTATAGACCTAAACCTTTCTGGAACAGTCATCAATAAATGTTATAAAATAAGAAGCATCACCAATGGATTTTACCTTCATAGGACCGCAGACATCCGAGTGAATCAACTCGAGCAACGCCGACTTCCTTGAACTTGGATGACTTTGGAAAGACACCATATTTTGCTTCTCCACCAAACAGTGCTTGCACTTCTCCAACTTTCTAGACTTTAGCCCTGGAATCACTTTCATGTTCACCAAGTAGCTCATCCCTTTCTCGTTGATATGGCTGAGCCGCCTGTGCCACAACTCAGTAGACGCGTCAGTAGCTGCGTTAACCTCTTGTGCCCCATGTGCGCTCCCTTCCATATAATAGAGTCCGGACCTCTTGCTTCCTCTGGCAATCACCATCGAACATCTGGAAAGCTTCCACTGACTGTTCCTGATGAGACTGAAGAAACCCTCGTCATCCAACCTTCCAACCGACACCAGGTTGAAACGGATATCAGGGATACGACGGACATCTTTGAGAACAAGAACTGCACCGGTCTTTGTCCGCAAATGCACATCTCTAATGGCACCCGCCTTTGACACATATCCATTGTCCATCTTCAACACTCTACAGTCGCATGTTGTGTAAGTAGCAAATAGTGTCCTGTTGTGAGATACATGCGCTGAAGCACCTGAGTTCGCCAGCCAAGAGTTGTCATCGCATGCGAGGTTCATAAGTACCTCATCACCTACAATGATCACGTCGCCTCCAAGTGTCGAGGCTGCCGCTGTAGTGTTCTCACTTTGCTTCCCCTTGTCGTCCTTCTTTTCCCTCTTCCAAGCGAAACAGTTCAGCTTGATGTGGCATTTCTTGCCACAATGGTAACACTCTGAGTCTTCGTACCGACCCTTAGAACTTCTCCTGCTTTTGTCTCTGCCACCGCCTGGACCCCTGCTTTTACCCCTTCCGCAGCTCTTTGAAACAAGCGCCTCTGAGTGGGATGTGGATGAAGTGCCCTAAGAACGTCTTCGTATCTCTTCATTCAGTACCCTCTCTTGGCAAACTCCAGACTGACTATGCCTTTCGAAGCAGAATCGATCATAGACACTCGTACGGTCTCCCACGAGTCTGGCAATGTACACAGTAGCCATAGTCCCTGAACCTCGTCGTCGAACTTGACTCCCATCGAGGATAGCTGGTCATCTACGTCCTGTAAGTCACTCAAGTGATCCGTAATAGACACCCCATCTTTGTACCGCAGACCCATCATCATCCGGATCAGGAACAATTTATTTACCTCGGTCTTCTTCGCATACAAAGATTCCAGCTTATCCCACAGTGTCCTCGCGTGCTCAATACCGGCAATGCGGTTGTACACGTTCTCGTCAATGAACTGCCTGATGTACCCACACACATGTATTTGCTCGAAATTTCTGTCCTCTTCGGATTTGTCACTGGGTCTCTCGGAAGCAAATACCGGCAGATGCAGCTTCTTGACAAATAGCATATCCTTCATTTTGCTCCTCCAGTAAAGATAGTTGGTACCGTTCAGGTTTACCATGCGCACCGGCTTCGCGTCCATCTCTCCTCCCTGGTTTGCCTGTCAACTCCTGAGACCCTTCTGAAATTCCAGAACCTGACTCTGATACCACACTGTTGGGGAAGAAGCGCGAAAACCTTTTCCAAAACCAGAGAGTACCTGCGAGAGAAGTGAGCAGTACAACGCACAAACCAAACACCAAATCACAGAAAAATAATCCACGCAGACGCAGAGAATTTTGACGTAAAAAAATCCTTGCGAAAAAAAACTACGGGACGATCAGAGTCCAATCATGAAAAACCTCCACTAATGGAATAAAGAGAATACACCCTCTACAAGCTCCTCCCAATCCAACACGGATCACAACAACACTTATGATTAGAAAATAGATCACACCACGAAGATAGAAGACAATGAGAAATGACCCAAAATGATCTCCTCCTCCGAAACGACCTCCAATCCTTCTTTCTCATTCTCAAGATTGCAATGGCACTCTTGCCTCATTTTCTCCTCTTTCTTTATATTGTCTCATTTCTCCTCTTTTTTGAGATGATATGTTAGTGTTTTTCATAGGAATTATGGTTAGAAAAACCTAGTATATATTCCCTAATCCCGCAGCTAATCCTGGACAATATGATACGATCCAACGGTGTATAAAATACCTCTGAAATTTTGTTCAGCCCGCCGACCGAACTCGGACCGACTTTGGTTTTGAGGTTCTGAAACACCACACCGAGTTCGTCCCCACTTCGATTTTGAGGTTCTGGAACACCACACCGAACTCGGACCGAGTTTGGCCCGAACTCTGTCTCTCCCTGTACAACAGATTGATCCTCCTTCCTTCCGAGTTTCTTCGACCTCTCGAATGGCTCTCGTCGCCTATCCGAACTTCTCTGACCACAGATGACGCTTGTCGCACTCCAAAATATTTTTCACATAGATTGAAAAATTCATCCACTCCAACAGTCCCAACTCTATTGAAGTAAATTTAACATTATTTTAAGAAAGTTTGTGGAGTGTACGTATACATAAAGCTTTCATTAATGTTGTCCATCGCCAGCTAGAGGAGTCTTTCTTCTCTTATTTATCTGTAGTATTCGAAGAAAAACTATATTGATAGAGCTGGCTGAAAAAACTACATCATAAGGGGACAGCAAGTTTAGGGTCTCATGTCTTTTTTATCTACAGCGAAATCTAATTATATGACAGTTGCACAAGAGCCGGACTGCAAACAATTATATTTCACAAAACCATCTTAACTAGTTGAAATTTATTCTCTATTACCACTCTAGTTCTCAGCTCTATAACTAGGCTAAATTATAACTTGATATTCTTAATTATTCGAAATGTTCAACTTAATACCCTCAACTTTGATAGATACTAACTTAATACCATTTTCTCGACTAATATTTTCAATTTGGTACCATTTGTCACCCAATCCTAATGTTAAATTTTTTTTTCTTCTCTAAACTACCCTCTTCCATCCCCCCAAAATAAATCTACCATTGTCCGCAAGCCACCCCGCGCGTGGCCTGCAGGCGGCCGCCGCCGCTGCTGCTCGCTGGTGTTGGAAATCAAATCTGCTGAAGGGGGACATAGTTCGGTCAGAACTCGGTCCCTGGCCGAGTTCGGGCCGAACTCGGTGTGGTGTATTCCAGAACCTTTCTGTGAGGATTGAACCGAACTTGGTCCGAGTTCGGTGTCGGCGGCGGCTGCTTGGATTTTAGAATTTTTATGTTATATTTTGGACCGTTGGATGGTAGTGGACAGCTGGATCTTATGGTTGGCTATTTTTAGGGTTTCTAACCCTAAAATAGGTTTCTCGTCCTATAAATAGGGAGGAGGGTGGAAGTACAAAGTAGAAGCACAAGTTGGAGATTCGGGGTGCTCGTCCACAAAAAATCTAAGCGAAAGATCGTGCTTTGCTCTTAGGACTTCGCCATCCAAGACAGAAGGAAGAAGCAAATCTAATCGAGGAGTCGTCAACTTCGGTTAGGGAGATTGCTACGAGTTGGTGAGTGATTTCAATTGTAATCTTCTGCTTTTCTTCTTGAGTGTGGTGAGGGGGTTGAACCTATTAGGACAAAGGATTTTAACATTAGTTTTTTGCAATCTTATAATTTTATCTGAGTTATAAATGTTGGGATTTGTCCAGGTGACGTAGTCACCGCCATATACTTGTCTTCATCTGTGCTTGGTGTTCGTAAATTGGTTGGTCATCTCAGGTGGGTTGGCAAACGCTTTCGCACCGTGCTCAATACGTGGTATCAGAGCCAGGTTCCTCTCGAGAGGGAAGGTGCAACTATGTCTACGGAGCAGATGAACACTCGTATGATCACCCTCACAGGGAAAAACTGGACGATTTGGAAGCCAAGCATGGAGGATCTACTCTGGTGCAAGAACTTGTATGGTCTGTTAGAGGGCGGATTCGCAAAGCCGACGGACAAATGTGCTGATGACTAGAAACGATTGGATCGAAAGGCTGTTGGATTCATCCGCCAATGGCTGGACGACTCGGTGTTTCACTACGTGTCCATGGAGAATTCTACAAAAGTATTGTGGGAGAAGCTGCATTCGTTGTACGAAAGGAAGACAGTTGGCAACAAGGCGTTTCTGATTCGCTAACTCGTCAACTCGAAGTACACGGGGGGTGCACCGGTGGCACAACATCTGAATAAGGTTCATGGCATCATCAATCAGCTGTCTGCGATGAAGATGATGATTGAGGATGAGCTTCATGCACTTCTGCTTTTGAGTTCTCTGCCGAAAAACTGAGAGACGTTGGTGGTGTCGGTGAGCAACTCCGCTCCTGATGGAGTTGTCACGATGGAGGCAGTCAAAAGCAGCTTGTTGAACGAGGAGATTCGGCGTAAGCAAGTGGAATCGTCGCAGAAGTCCGCTCTGGTGGCTTCCTACGGGAAGATCCAAGTTACAAGCGAGGACATGAGGGATTTCTCGGGATCTTGCGACTGTGGACCGCAAGGAGGGCTGCTATCACTGTGGCGAAATGGGTCATATCAAGAGGAACAACATGAAGCTCAAAGCTGAGAAGGCAAAATGCAAGGATGATCAGGAGGATCTCACGGCTATGAGAGATCTCATCATCGCAGCAACCGACGCAGAGGAACCTTGTGGCATGTGTCATGATGACGATTGGATCATGGACACGGGGGTATCGTATCACGCCACTTACATATAGGAGGATCTTCACGTCATACCGCGGTGACATGTTTGGACGTGTGAAGATGGGAAACAAGGGGACGACTGCAGTTGTAGGCATCGGTGATGTGCACTTGACAACGGAGCTTGGTGAGAAGCTCGTTCTCAAGGATGTGCGACATTTATCGAGTTTGCGCTACAACTTGGTTTCAGTAGGGAGGCTGGCGGATGATGGTTGTCGCAGTTTGTTTGGGGACAAAGATTGGATGCTTACGAAGGATTTTTAGCAGCTGGCCCGAGAAGATTTATGTTCTGTCATGTACAGGCTCAAGCCGCTGAGATGTACATGCATGCCACAGACACCGGATAGAGGCTCGGGGGGTATTCGACAGAAGGTGGATCGTCGAAAACTTGTCTTGGAGGGACTTCGAGATACTTTGAGGGATACATAGGATTCGGTTCATCGAGACAAAACGACGAATGGTGATGAGTCAAAGATTGAGGGTCAGTCTGTCGGTCCCATGACAACTGGTCAATCTCCAAGTGGGGGTTGCTTCATGGATCCCGCTTTGGCGATGGATGGTTTGCTAAAGCTTAACGAAGCGACATTGGTTTCAGCAGTTCGAGGCCAAGGAGGAGATCAAGGTTTGCAGCAAACTTAATCTAAGGCAGGAGCATCATCATTCACACAATTCAGGATAAGCTGTGGGTCATCGACGGCATGCACAGTGCGTGATGTTCTGCTCGAGGACGCATGTGTATGGGGGAGTTTCAGGTTCGGACACGAAGGTGGACAGATTTAGAAGTTCGAATCTCGGAAGAATTGCACCGTCCGCTTGGTTGGGCCAGCAAAGGGTGAAAAAGCTCGTCGAAACGTTAACACGTTCTGGTGGAAGACAGAAGTCGGGAACGTGCAGCCAAGACTCCCGGTGAGGCTGATCGTTAGGGACTTCGGTCTTGGCCGTGTCATCGATATCGACAGGATCCCAGTAGTGCAGGAGATGCTACGCATGACAGCTAGCGTCGATGTGATGGTTGAGGAGCTGTAGATGACAGAAGATGCAAAGCAACTCAGGAGATCGGAGATTGGTGGCATGGGAGAGCAAAATTTCTTTCGCGGGACGACATGCATGGAGTCCAGTTGAGGAGCCATGGAGCCAACACCTCTCATCAGACTGGAGGGGGAGATTGTTGGGAATCAGGTCTGCTGAAGTGGGGCATAGTTCGGTCCGAACTCGGTTCCTGGCCGAGTTCTGGCCGAACTCGGTGTGGTGTGTTCCAAAACCTTTCTGTGAGGATTGAACCGAACTCGGTCCGAGTTCGGTGTTGGCTGGTCGAATTTTGGAGTTTTTATGTTATATTTTGGACCGTTGAATGCTAGTGGACGGCTGAATCTTATGGTTGACTATTTTTATGGTTTTCTAACCCTAAAATAGGTTTCTCATTCTATAAATAGGGAGGAGGGTGGAGGCACAAAGTAGAAACACAAGTTGGAGATTCGGGATGCTCGTCCACAGAAAATCTCTAAGAGAAAGTCCGTGCTTTGTTCTTAGGACTTCGTCATCCAAGACAAAAGGAAAAAGGAGAACTAATCGAGGAGTCGTCAACTTCGGTTAGGGAAATTCCTACGGGTTGGTGAGTGATTTCAATTATAATCTTCTGCTTTTCTTCTTGAGTGTGGTGAGGGGGTTGAACCTATTAGGACAAATGGTTTCAACATTAATTTTTTGCAATCTTGTAATTTTATCCGAGTTATAAAGGTTGTGATTTGTCCAGATGACGTAGTCACCGTCATATACTTGTCTTCATCTGTGCTTGGTGTTTGTAAATTGATTGGTTATCTCAGGTACGTTGGCAAACGCTTCTGTGCCGCGCTCAACAACGGGAGGGATGGCTGCCGGAGAGAGAGAGGAGAAGGGGAGTTTGGAAAGAATATTTTTGTCATTTTCTAGTTCAGCTAACACTATTAGGAAGGCTAACACTATTAGGAAGGAGGATATCAAGTTGATGACTATCAAAGTTGAAGATATTAAATTAAATATTTGAAATAGCTGAAGGTATCAAGTTGTAATTTAGCATTATAACTATTACCACTGTGAGTAGTTCTCAGCCATATAAAGCGAAACTCCAGGATGGAAAAGAAACAATTTTCCAACAAAGGCACAACTATATTTTGCAAGAAGGAAATTTGAACGTAATTAAAAGCAAGAAAACTGCACACACACCAGCACAAACTTTATACATATATGTCTCCTGCTGAGTTTATTTTTCTGCCCTGCTTCCTAATTCCTCCTCCCAATTTTCTTTAGCTTGCTGCTCTTCTGAAGCCTGCCTTTGAGTCGGTGCGTGCTGGTGCTGGTTCTGGTGCTTCTTCTTCCTCTCCCTCGGTCACTTTCCTTTGTTGCTCCATTCTTGCAGCCGTCTCTGCTTTCGTTCTCCTAGCTTCCTCCTCCTCTCTTCTTCCTGCTGCTGCTGCTGCTTCTTCCTCCTCTTCTTCTTGTTCCCTTCTTCTAGCGTCCTCCTCTTCCTCCCTCTCCCTAGCCTCTTCCCTTCTTCTTGTTTCCTCTTCCTCCTCTCTCCTTCTAGCCTCCTTTTCCTCCTCTCTTTTCGTAGCTTCCTCCTGCCTTCTTCTAGCTGCTGCTGCTTCCTCCTCCTCCTCCTCCTCCTCCTCCTCTTTTCTTCTAGCCGCCTCCTTTTCTTCTTCTCTTTTCCTGGCCTCCTTTTCTTCCTTTTTTCTCCTGGCCGCCTCTTCTTCTCTTTTCCTGGCCTCCTTTTCCTCCTCTTTTCTTCTCCTTCCCGTCTCTTCTTCCTCCCTCTTCTTGGCCTCTTCTCTTTTCCTGGCCTCCTTTTCTTCTTCCTCTTCTCTTCTCATGGCCTCCTCTTCCTCTCTCCTCCTAGCTTCCTCCTCTCGCCTCCTGTCGATCTCTTCCTCTATTTTCCTCTCCAATTCCTCCGCACAAGAAGTGCATTCCAGTATTATCGACTCCTCCTGAGAATCCAAGAACCGGTCCAATGTACTAGTAGTGTTTGCGGTGTTGAAAGCCCGCGCCAAGACCTCCCTATCAACCACTCGAAGGACGGACAGCTTCCCTGCTAGGTACTGAGGATGGTTTCTACTCGCAGAGGTCGTGAACCCCACGAAGACGAAAGAGTCATTGTTGAACGCTATTTGAACCATTGCATGGAACCTCGGCACCATGAACACGTCTCCCTCCCTCACCTTAAAGGTCTCATTCTGGCATTTGAATTGCTCACTCATCTCCCCAGATGGAGTGCTGCTTGCGCAAACAAATTGAACCATTCCTTCACCATGGACGACTATAGCGATCTCGGTTGCCATCGGATTCCAGTGAGGCCCCATCATAGCTCCCTTCAAGAAGATTCAAATCCTATAGTTAGTTAGTGAAAGAAAGAAATACTAATGCATACTTCGTCAGGAGAGATCCAGCTTGGCCACTGACCCTTGTTAAATTCACCATGAAAACCCCAATGTCGGAATCCCTCAGAGGCTTGAAATCTCTGTTGGTCACTGCGATGCTCCAACCGTTGCAGTTCTCAACATCCGGCTTCCTGTTGTAGAGATTGAACGTCTTGGTCTTCGACTTCTTTTTTCCCTTGTCGAGACTAATCGAGTATTTTCTACCAACGAGTGCTTCGAAAATCCCTTCCTTCCAATTCGACTCCTCGTCTGTCTCGTTCTTAGGCTGAAACTGCACAATCTGCGGCGGTCTCTCGACCCATTTAATCCCTTTTATGACATCTTCTGATACCTAAAAACAAAAGGATCACTCTTTATAAGTGGCGAATTTCTACCAAATTATATACAAATTGATACCAATTTATATATTCCGACAGGCTATATATATATATATATATTACTCTAAATCCCATTTGAAGAACTTTGTCACTGAATCCTCGAACCAGGTCACTTATATTTGAGTATGGTCCAACAAAACCTTCCTGTACGCAAAGAACAAGATGAGCTCAATAAGGTTAGGTTAGGTTACACTTGAAAAATGAACGTAGCTCTTTAATTTGATAAGGAAATTAAGTTGTTACGTACCAAGGGACTCTCGTCAGTGATGGTGTTGAAAATGGCATGAATCCGTAGCTTCTCTCTTGTCGCATTGGAGTGGCTTTGTACGTAGAATACATTGCCCTCTTCAATTCTATAGATGTCTCCGCGCTCCACTTCGATGCTGTTCGATTTGTCCTCAGAAACCCAAGTCACAATTCCCCTCCCTTAAACAACACACGCACACCTTTACATTATAAAACAGCAAAAATCCTAGAGTAAATCGTCAGCTCATAATTTTTATAACTCGCTCATGAAGAACCATTGGATTGCATGCATCAGATCATATGATCTTTTTAAGAGCCTAAACAGAAAAAATCAAGTATTTAAATAGATAATAAAAAAAAAATTCCATCCACGTGTCACATCCTATTGGAAGTTTCTATTTCACTTCCTTTTTGAGTTTGTGTAACTCATTAAAAAAGTGAACAACTAAATAAACAAAAATAAAGACAGAAATTGTTGTTACAACCAAGAAATACCTTCTGAACACTGACATAAGAAATCATTAATCACTTATACACTATAGAAAATTGGCACTGTTTGGATATTGTAATTAGAGCAAGGCATTATGACTTACCGGTAGTGTGGTTCCGGTTTGAAATTGGCCGTTTGTTGTTTTTATCAAATCTTGGTCCTCGAAATCTTAATCAAAACAGCAAACGGATTTCGTTTGGTTCCGTTTTCGATATCTCAATCAAAACAGCAAACAAAGCTCGTTTGGTTTTGTTTGAAATTGGCTGTTTCAATCAAAATCTTGGCCAAAAAGGGTAATTATTGTTTGTTGTTTCGGTAAAAAATCCAAGTCAAAACGGCAAAATAAAATTCCTTGTCGAAATGACAAATGAAATTCGTTTGGTTCCCCACCTTTGTGTATGACTATATAAAAATGACCAAAAACAACCAATATGGCCTTACTATCCAATGCAATTTGAAAAACTAGTCTAAAACAATTACTATATTTCACCTTTCGTCATTGATAAAATTTATATAGTCTCAATTGTGGTCAAATCTTTCTAATTCAACATTTTTTTTAAACTCAATTCCTAGTAGAGGATTTCATTTGGGTGTCTATATCTTGAGCCTAAATTTGTGCACACTCATTTTGGGACTTAAAATGAGTGATAATAAGGATTACCCAACCAACCTTTCAGAAACAGTAATGCTATAGTTACAACCAAATGCTTATAATCTTAAACGTGTGGACATTTGGATGTAAATATATATATATATATATATATATATATATATATATATATATATATATATATTATATATACCTGTGTGGACATAGAAGACCATATCAGCGTGAAGAAGCACGGGCAGGAAGAGCGAGCCCGTGTCGAGAGTGATGAACTGGAGGTGGTACGGCCCCTTCTGCATATCCTTCACATCGACGGCTGTAATCGTTCCGAACTCCGACGAAGCTACGGTCCTCCTGCTCTCTCTGGGAACCAGATGTGGGAAGTACTGCTCTTCTTCTCCAGCCAGTCCCAGGAGTAGAATATTGGAGAAGAGGACGACGGACCATACAACAACAAATGTTGCAAAGGGGTAGGACCAAATTGAAGAATTTCTCTCCATCATTTCTTTTCTTTTCACTGTGTGATGAGATTGGGAATGGTTGGAGGTGCAGGCATATATATATATATATAATATATAATATATAATATATAGAGGAAAGGTGGGGAGCAACGTGGTGGTGGTGATCGCTTGCATGTATGACACGTGGCATGCACTTCGCTTGGGGCAAGGGTCAGATTATTGTTGGAAAATTTTGGAGTGCATGGGCTGGAGGACGTGTATGAGTGTGAACTGTCTCAATTTTGGTTTTACGTTAGGGAGCAGCTTCCGTGAAGTTTCATGATGAGTTCTTGGTGGATATGGGTTAATTGTCGTTTTTGAAATAAATTTATAATCAAGTTAGTATTGAAATATTATTGGAAAAATAATATTAAAAAATTTGTACACAGAGAAAAAATGTTTGCTGATAATGCATACACAGCATAAAGTTTAGAGTAAAGAAACAAACGTCGTTCTGAAAGACATAACTACTTATATCCAACGGGAAAAAAAAATGGTTGTGTTTACAGAAAACACCACAAGGAATAACATAATATTTTGCAAAAAAATATTATTCTGAAGGACGTATTTTGCTAAAAAAAAATGTCTTTAGAATACATTTGTGAGTTCCGTGTACTAAATGATGTTCTTAGAGGGACTTGTTAGAGGCAACATAGCAAGACACCGCTCTCAAGAAAAATTGACAGAATGAGGTTAGAATAGATATGGGTGTTGCCGGTACATATTTTTGGTACAAGAGCATCATTAGTAGTTAGTATTCTCCAATAAAATTTGGGATTCAAAATTAAAAAAAATAATAATAATGGTAGAATGGATTGGATTTGTACGAGAATAGTAGTAAATGATAAAGTGCATGGGTTTCAGTCCCAAAGATTGTGTGGTCAGAAATTGATGTAAAAAAATATATAAAATTTAGAATCTAGAAAGTTGGGCTCCAAATTGGAACTACTATTCTACAAAATGAGTTTCTACAATATAGAATCTAGAAATTAGAAAGTCCAACCCTTAGCACCTAGCTATGGGTGGAATGAGGAACGAAAATCTAGAAATTGGAACTAGTAATATGACTTACTATTCTACAAAATGAGCTTCTACATTTTGAATCTAGAACCTAGAATGTGGAATGTGCCTTACTAATGATGCTCTAAGGCCTCGTTTGGTTCGCGGAAAGGAAAAAAAATGAAATTAATTCCTTGTTCTTTCTCTTCTTTTGAAAAATTACAATTCCTATTCTTTTTTTTTAAATGTTTGGAGAAGCTAAGAAAATTTGAAAGAAAAATAAATTTTCTATAGAGGAAAAGTAATTTCTCCGGTGAAAAAAATTATTTTTTCCTCTATTTTTTCTCCCTATATGAATTATTTTTCTTTTTTCATATTTTTCTTTGATATCTAAACATAAAAAAGAAAATCACTTTCCTTTTTTAATATCAAAATTCTTCACACTAAACGAGACATAAGAAGATAATTCTTGCTACTTTTGAACCGGGATTAATCTCGGATGAGACGAAATAAGAAGCATAAGATGACCCAGAAGATTGTATCATTCAATCCAAGGAGTACAAAACTAACATCCATTCAACAATTTTTTTTCCTTCGGATCAATATCATCTCAAAGCTTCCGCTAAACCTCCTTTCTCTTGTTCAACGGTGCCCTCGATTAATCCGTGTTTTCTTGCGTCACATAAGCATCAACTAGACTACTAGAAACACTACAAAAAATACACTATTTTAGCGACGGATAAATCGTTAAAATGTATATTTCTATCGCTATTTGTATTTAGCGATTGATTAGCGACGAAAATATTTCGTCAAAAAAATTAATATCGCTACAGAATTTTTTTTACTAATCCGTCGATAAGCGACGAATTAGTGACGGATTAAGCGACATAAATACAACGACAGATTAGTGACGTATAATTTTCATCGCTAAACTTTCTGACTACTTACCGACAAAATAACGACGGATTATGTGATCCCAAAATTTGTCAAAATTTTCAGAAGGTTTTGCACATTCAACGACGGATATTAGCGACGGACTCTGATACATGTTTGGTACATTTGTGTGTATCAGACGTTTTAACGACGGATATACCGTCGCTAGGTAGTCGCTGGCCTAAGATTTTTCGTCGGCAATCCGTCGCTGACCTGAGATTTTCCAGATTATCGAAGCTTCTACATGAACCTTATTGCCAACATTCTTCTTCCGGTGATGTAGATACCTATAGATAATATATTGAATCTTAGAATTATTTGAATAAATAAATTATTAGTATAAAGAATTTATACCTCTTAAATTTATACATCCATCGATAATGGACGAGAGCACCAACGCATACTTCGTATGCAAGATGAATCAGCAAATGCTCCATACTATCAAAAAAATCGTGGAGAATCACCATTTCTAACTTACACAATGTCAATACAATATTCTCCTCAAGTTCTATTATATGTTGCACCGTCAAATTGCTTGAACACAAATCTCTAAAGAATATAGATAATTCGGCCAACGGAGTCCATACTTGATGAGGCAACATCTTTCTCAGAGCAATAGGTAGTAACCTCTACATAAATACATGGCAATCATGACTCTTCATCCATGTCAGCTTGTGTTCGTTGAAATCAACACATCTTGCCAGATTTGACACGTAGCCGTCATAAAATCTCAACTTAGAAATCTAGTTGCATATTATCAATTTATCCTCCCTACTAAATGTAAATAGCGCTGGAGGCTTGACCCAATTTGTCATGCCCCAGTCCCAAATATCGAGGGACTAGCCACGTGGCAATGGCCAGCAGCACACACTAATGGACAAACCCAATTTAATGGACCCATCAATGTGTACTTAAGCTGTAAAACAACAATCAGGGTCTGCTAATCTCATCCACAGAAATGAATACACAATATCAGAATATAAAGAAAAACCAAGTCATAATAAAACATAAGTCGGGAAACAACCCGATAATGAGTTTGATACATCAACTCAATAAACTGGAAATAAATAGTCTAACAATAGAAATAACTGAGTATAGAATGTGCATATACTCAGGAGAAATCCTCAGCTATCACCTCGTCCTCGGTTTCTGGTACTGCTCCGAGAAGTGCTCTTGTTCCGTACACCTCAGGATAGATATCCTCTGCTAACCCTGGGGACATAATCCAGATCCAGGTCCTCAGGGGACATAGCAAGGTACAAAATAACTCATGCCAAAATAAATGCAGTGCAGCAATAAATAAAATAATAGGGTAAATATATAACCAACTAAGTGATATGCAAATGAGAGTTTTAGCCATACTCGGGCTGAGACTACTATATAATCTGTGTCGGGGAAACCCATAGCAGTATTCTCTCGAAGGGCCAGTACGGTACCAAAGCTCTGTGTCAGAGTCTAAGGCACTTCCAGTAAAGTAATATATATATATATATATATATATATATATATATATATATATATATATATATATATATATATATATATATATATAATCAGCCTTGCCTTTTGTATGGTAAAGTTTTTCCCACCCAATGTAATCACACGTCACAGGTTCACGATGTCTCATGTCCATGTCACGCAAGATCATATCTAATGCAACAAGTCATAATAAAATCTAAGCATATATAATGTATATGTCCAAATCATGTATCCTATACAGAATCACCATGAATATCTCCGGAAGATTCTGTCTCATGAATAGTGTCAGGTATCCTGAGGTATGACGTACTTGATAAGACAAGCACAAAATGTATAGTGTCTCGATAACCATGTCTAGGTGACATTACACAACTCTGCGTACAATGTTGACACCCGAATATTAGTCGAAAGCTAAGTAATATCACACGGCCCTAGGTTGAACAGAGATCTTACAGTCATAATTCAAGAAAATAGTATAAACAGTTGCTGCAAGTAGGGCAAGGTACACTTGCCTGGGTTTTGGTTACCAACTGCGGCTCTGGTTTCAGCGGGTTCTGCAGGTACTTCTCCGGTTACTGAAATAGACATTACCATCATGCTCAGAAGATATCAAATAGCTAGAAATGCCTGTCCTTGAGTCCAATTTGGACACAGGGGCAAAAATAACCGTTTCTGGTCAAAGCGGGGTCCACATGTGGGCCGCTTCATACCGAAAAACGTGTCAGAAACAATAATCTCCAAAATCATCAAACTTAGTGTCAACAAGTCCAGAACGATGATACGAACCCAACGGAACTTCCAGAACTGGATTCCGATGAGCCGATCACAAAATCGCCCGTCAAGTGGAGCCGCGGGGCCCACGATACGCGATTTTGTCAACGTTCTCAGATTCGAACCAATCTTGGGTCACAGGACCAGCGTATTGCTACGAGTCCGATGGCGCAAGTTTTGTTTCGATCCGACATGTGTACACAAAGTTACAACATGTTCGAGAATAGGGCCGATACGGGGCGTTGTCGGCGGATACGCGTTGATTTCGGTGTGCACGCACATCCAAATCAAATTCTGCGAAATCCCACACGTCCGTATCAATGGCGCGCACCTTTCGGTAAAGACCGCACGCGACCAAGTCATCCCGTTTGGCGGGGCACACTCAGTTCCGGGAGAAAGTGGGGTGTTTATTTTCCTGTTTTTGGATCGCAGTTCGCGATCACCACAGGTTGCGACACACCGAGCAGGTTACACGGGCATCAAAAGGGTCACGCAGGATTCGCGTCACAACATAAGGAACAAGAAACGGGGCAGCGAGGAGAGAGAAAAGTTTACCTGAACAGGGCTACGCAGAACCGAATTTCTAATGTCCGCGAGGCGACACGACGCGACACATCACAGTTCTAGGGTTAGGGTTTCGACTACAGGGGCGTCGGGGCTTCGCCGGAGGAGGGCGAAGTCGGCTCGGCTCATCGGAGGTGGCGCAGGCGGAGGCGGCTCTCGGAAGGAGGAGACGGTGGCGCTGGGGGTTCGTGAAGGTTGGAGGTTGGGGGTTTCTCGGTCGGGGTTCTAGGGAGGCGGAGGTGGCTGCGGTGGTTGAGAGCGAGGGCGACGGCTGGTGTCTGAGGGAGGCCGATGGCTGGAGGTTAATGGCGGAGGAGCAGCGGGGCTGCCGGGGACGATGGTGGCTAGGGGGTTTGTCGACCCTGGTGGCGGAGGAGAGCAGGAGGAGGAGACGTCGGGGACGACGGTGGAGGGGAGACAGGTGGTGGTGTTGGTGGGGGAGACGGCGGGTCTGGGCGAGGGGTTTTATAGGTCGAGGGCGGAGTGACCGTCGCGGGGAGGCGGGGGCGGTTACGGGCGGAGAAAGGGGAGGCCCAACCGCCGCAGAGGAGGCGGCCGGATCTGTAACGGCCGGCGGGGTCGGGGAAAAACGGTTACTGTAGCAGTAACCGAGAAAACGGGTCGGGTTTGGGTTTTGGGCCCGGATCCGACCCAATAAGGATTGGGTTAGGTTTAGTTAGACCGGTCCGGTCCGGTTCGGGTTGGTTTGGTTTATTTTGAAATAAATCGGGTTTATTTCTAGGGTTTAATTTGGTTTATTTAAAACTTAGTTTTTAGGTCTTTAAAAATATTTTCGGGGTCCAATAAAATCCAGAAAAAATTACCCTATGTCTAATTTTTTATTTTACACCCAAAAATATTATTTTCATAATATTTTAATATTTAATAAACACATTTAAAAATACTTAATACCAGAAAACAATTGATTTATTAGTTAAAAATCACCAAAAATTCTAGAAAATTTATTTTTAAAATCTGAAAATTTTTTGGGGGTTTATACAATTGCCACTGCCACTTTGTTTTAGGTACAAATCTGAACGCCTGCAAATAATTTTTAAGTCCTTCTTGTTTTGACATTGTCTTTCGTTTTTGTAACTACCACTTTCCGCCATAGGAATATTTTGATAATTTTGAATGTTGTTAATTTTTTTATATAATATTTTATATTAGTAATTGCCTAGAATTATATTAGTGTTAGTTAGTGCTAATTATTGTTAGTCATGACTTTAGTAATTAGAATTAACTAAGTTTAGTTGTCATGAAGAGAATATTCCTTTTAGTTTTAGAGATTTCTTCCTTTAGTTAATTAGATTACATTAATGACAAATGTAGAGAGACAAATTTAATATCTTGGCATGACCAAACCTTATTATAAGAGATAAGTTCAATTTAGGGCTCATCCATTCATTTTATTTCACTCATTAGCCTTATTATTTTTCTAAAGCTTCTTCTTCCCCAAGCAAACCCAATTCTCTACCAATTTTACTCAATCTGTAAACCCCCTCAACCAATTTTAGGTCTACTTAGCGTATATAAAGAGACTAGGGTTAATTTGGCGCCAATTAGAATTTAATTGCAGTGTTTATTATTTATTGTGCAGTAATTATATCACTTAGTGCACCTTACCGTTGCTTCGATATTTAGAGCACTACACTAGCTATTACCTTCAAACAAATTTTATACACTCTTCCTAGTCATGCCAGCCTACTATTCTGACCCTTGTGTAACTCACAATTACTCTATCTTGTGCTTCATTTTAGTCGCACAATATTCGTTATAAACGTCCGTATTTAAATCTAATTAAATCTAACTTTGCATCTTTGTCCGTATCAATCAAAATTGGAGACACAATCTCAACCCGTTTTGTCCAACCCAAATTATGACATTATTCTATTCTAAGTCTACTACGTCCATGACACTTGTGTCCTACCCAATTTTAATCCCATGTATTTCCAATTAATTAAAGAACACCAATTACACTAATTTTAATTAAATTGGTGTAAGGACCCAACCTCACCCAAAACTAGACCCAACTCCAATCCAAACCCACACTCACACCCTCAAGGTTCATACTAAATAACACACACTATTTTAGTCCACTACATAACACCAAACATGGTGTTTTGCCTCATCCAATCCTAAATTTCATTTATTGTAAAATTTCCCAATTGTTCAGGGACTTTTATGCAAATAAGCAATGAGGTGCCCCCCTCTCATTGGCCCAACCACATGAAGAACACATCCCGCCTTGACCGATCCATAATTTTTCCCACTCATTTGGTTGTACTTAGTACAACTTTCCACATCACCACCCTCCATTTTAAAATCCTTCAATACTAGCCCTCCCCTCATCATGATGAAGCTTCCCTCACCCCTAGGGAAACATGTCCAGCCATCCCTAATCCCAATGAGAGCCTCCCCTCTCTCTCTCTCTCTCCTACAAATACTACCCACACTCTCTCTCTAAAACCCACCAACAGCCAATTATACCTAGAAAAAACCTAGAAAACTACTTCCAACACCAACACCCCCCCCCCCACCCGACCAGTCCCGACCACCTCCCTCAGCCTGCCACCGCCATCTTCGCCTCCGACCACCACCTACCTGACTCCCCCTCCGACCTCCCTCCTCCCAGGCACCCACTGCCGCCACCACCGGCTGTTGTCTCTGCCGCACGACCACGACAGAGACCCCTCCCTCGACTGCTCCTTCCCCAACCCGACGCCCCCGACTCCCCTCCACCGTAGCCACCATCACCTTAGCCACATCCATCGCCGACGACACCAACACCGTCCCCGTCCCAGTCTCCACCGCCCAGCACCTCCAGCAACCATCACCTGCACCACCATCAACCCTCAACCGCACCGCCATCAACCATCACCAGCACCACCACCAACTGCCCCCCCCAACCCGACACCAACCCAACTCCACCGCCACCCTCCTCATCACCCCTCCGTGACCCGACCACCTCCGCCTCTTCACCACCACCCTGACCGCCGGTCCCCGAGGCCAACCTGTCACGCCACGATCTCCCGCAGGCTAAATCGGCCGTCCCCGCTAGGCGAGAATGACCACGCCAGTGCTCCCGTAGAACGATCGCTTAGACCCATCCGGGCGTGATACCGCACGAGCGTGAGCCACGCCCGTGCAAGGCCGTGGTTCGTTGGCTGGCGTAAGAAGTCTAAGCTACAGAGTCGCACAGATTGTCCGAGTGCAACAGAATTTATGAATACATATGTGATCGGTAACAAGTTCACTGAGTCGACAATAGCGGAAGCATTGAATAACACAAGTAGAAGTAAAGCAACTCTTTATTGATATAAAGAAGTGTTACAGGTGGCGCATAGCCAAGATTACAAGTCGCTCAAGCCTCTCTCTCTGAAACAGTAAAAGCGTGCCAAGTGGCTACAATTATGGAATGATTGTACGGAAGATGTTCAGGCGATGTTCAGGCTATTTTTCAATATTATGTCTTGTATATGTGCTTCAGTTTCGGACGCAATGCTCCAAGGCTTCAGAGTGAACTCCACGCCTTAGCACGTACGAAGGAGGCATCCGTACCTGTCACGCCCCGATCCCGTGGAATCGTTAGTCACTAAGTTAACATTGAGGCAAATCAGGCACAGGGCAATAACAGGGCAAGATCTACTTTTGCATAGTCTTCCTGTTGAGTTATTGCATTGAAAATGAGTTCTATACATAGCACAGCTTTTAAGAAGAAATATACATTCTAACTTATATTTATGCATATGATGAACATCCCAACGAGCAAGCATATAAGTAAGTAACCGTTCATGAGTTTCATTTGACAAGCAATATTTCCCAAGTCTATTCCCTTACTATCTTGATATCTTTTAGTTATTTACTTGGTATCGTTTGATCGGGCAAAGCACGAACGCAAGATTTAGATGTGAAGACTAGCAAGTAGGGCTAGCTAATCGGGTTGGTAGCCACTCACTTTGGTAGTTGGAAGAAAAAGGAAAGAAGTGCTTTAGGCGTCCGCTCGAGCGACGACTACAGCTGGTTCACCTGTATTGACACGAACAGCTGATCAGTACTTCTTTCTCTCTTTCCCTTATCGGAATTGAAGTACAGTCCTAAGAACGAAAGCAATAAAATCCATCGAAACCGTTCAAGAAAACCCAAGCAAATCCGAAAACCAACTCAAGGCACGAAAGCAACAAGCGACAGGGAAAACTAGGCAACAAAGAATGCAGCGGAGAGGTCCCTCCTGACTCTGCCGCTAAGTCGATCCTTGGGGCACGGTCCACTGAATATGG
This sequence comes from Iris macrosiphon, assembly GCA_036927795.1. Taxonomy (NCBI): domain Eukaryota; kingdom Viridiplantae; phylum Streptophyta; class Magnoliopsida; order Asparagales; family Iridaceae; genus Iris; species Iris macrosiphon. The sequence goes on from JAYESA010000008.1 coordinate 202,561,163, forward strand.
GAATCGATTCCGAAGAGACAAATCCATAACGAGAATGAGTTCTTGATTCAATCTATCCCGATCGAACGATACCGTCTTGTATTTCTTAGCCGCGCTCCCCGAATAGGGGGAACGGGGCACCACATCCTACCCAACTAATTGGAAGTTTCGTCCCAAAACTTAAGGAATAAAACCTACCACTAGGAAATAATGAGGGGAACCGTTCCCTCATATCAGATTCAAGCTCCCAAGTAGATTCTTCGACAGAGTGATTCCGCCAAAGCACGCGCACTAGAGGAACCGAACGGGTCCGAAGCAGCTTTTCTTTTCTATCCAAAATCTGTACCGGCTGTTCTACATACGCCAAGTCGGGCTGAAGGTTCAGTTGTTCCGGGTCTACCACATGACTTGGATCGTACACATATTTTCTAAGTTGGGAAACATAGAATATATCATGTACGTCAGCTAGGGATGGTGGTAGAGCGATCTGATAAGCAACTGAAGCAACCCGCTTTAGTATTTCGAACGGGCCGACAAATCGTGGACTTAGCTTTCCCTTCGCTCCGAACCTGCTGACCCCTCGCATGGGCGAGACCTTGAGGAATACCCGGTCACCTACTTGAAACTCTAGCGGTCTCCGATGAACATCCGCATAGCTCTTCTGACGACTTTGAGCTATCTTTAATCTGTCCCGAATCAGCCGAATCTTCTGGACGGTCTGCTCCACGAGCTCAGGGCCAAGTACTTGCCGCTCCCCGACTTTGTCCCAACAGATAGGAGATCTATACTTCCGCCCGTATAGCGCCTCATACGGCGCCATTTGAATGCTTGATTGATAGCTATTGTTGTAAGCAAATTCGGCTAGAGGTAGATGAAGGTCCCAACTAGTCTTCGTGTCCAAGGCGTAGAGTCGCAGCATGTCTTCGAGGATCTGGTTGACGCGCTCTGTTTGGCCATCGGTCTGTGGATGGTAGGCGGAGCTGAATTTCAACTTCGTCCCCATTGCTGACTGCAGGCTTCCCCAGAAACGTGATATGAATCGACCATCTCGATCGGAGACTATGGTTACGGGCACGCCGTGGAGTCGGACGATTTCGTTGAGGTATATCTGAGCCAGGCGGTCGGCACTCCAAGTAGATTTGATAGGCAGAAAGTGAGCTGACTTGGTGAGTCGATCGACGATAACCCAGACTGCATCATGTCCTCGTTGCGTCCTCGGCAAGCCAATAATAAAGTCCATCGTTATATTATCCCATTTCCACTCCGGAATAGAAAGGTTCTGAAGCTCTCCGCCTGGTTTCTGGTGTTCGGCCTTTACTCGTTGACAAGCCATGCAATGCGACACAAACTGTGCCACATCCCGTTTTAAGCCGTGCCACCAAAACGTCGTACGAAGATCACGATACATCTTAGTACTACCCGGATGAGAAGTATAACTAGAATAGTGAGCTTCCGTGAGTATCTCTTGTCTGAGGGCCGCGTCGTTCGGAACACATAGTCTTCCCTTTACTCGAAGCATCCCATCCGCGCTTACCGCAAAGTCGGACGCCTTTCCTGCCAAGATGAGGGCATGTATCTTCTGCAGGAACGGGTCGTCCTTCTGAGCGGCCTTCACTTTGTGTAACAAGTCGGGCTCGAGGCGCAGTTGAGCTACTTGCGCCCACTTCTTATATCTTATTTTCAGTGTAATACCCAGTGATTCAAGATCTCGGCGTAGCCTATCATCAATAACCAAACTCCCTACAAACACTCGACTCAACGCGTCAGCTACTACGTTTCCCTTTCCAGGCGTGTATCTGATCGTGAGATCGAAGTCGCTGAGGAGTTCAAGCCATCGCCGCTGCCGAAGATTCAAATCCTTTTGAGTGTACAAGTATTTCAGGCTCTTATGATCTGTATAGATTTCGTACGGTACGCCATAAAGATAGTGACGCCACAGCTTCAATGCAAACACTACCGCGGCAAGTTCGAGATCATGCGTTGGGTAGTTCTGCTCGTGAGGCTTTAGCTGTCTAGACGCGTAGGCTATCACCTTATTGCGCTGCATCAGGACACATCCTAGACCCTTTCCCGAGGCATCACTATATATTTTAAAGTCATCCGGTCCGTTCGGCAGAGTGAGAATTGGGGCAGAGATGAGGCGCTGCTTTAACTCCGTAAACGAAGCTTCACAGTCCTCTGTCCAAGTAAACTTTGCACCCTTTCGTGTCAACTGAGTCAAGGGCGAAGCAATCCTAGCAAAATTTTGTATAAATCTTCGATAGTATCCTGCCAGGCCAAGGAAACTTCGGATGTCGCTAGCTGACTCCGGTCGTTTCCACTGCGTGATTGCTTCTATTTTCTTCGGATCAACTGAGATGCCTTCCGAGGAGATGATATGCCCCAAGAACGAGATACTGTCCAGCCAAAATTTTGATTTACTTAATTTGGCATACAACTTGTGGTCTCGAAGGGTTTGCAGCACCATCCGCAGGTGTCCTGCGTGCTCATTCCTAGTCTTCGAGTACACTAAGATGTCATCGATAAACACCACCACGAATTTATCGATGAAGGGCCTAAAGACACGGTTCATCGTATCCATGAATGCAGCAGGAGCATTCATCAGTCCAAACGGCATCACGGAAAACTCGTAATGGCCGTAGCGGGTTCTGAAAGCAGTCTTGGGTACGTCTTCTGGCTTAATCTTCAGCTGGTGATAACCCGAGCGAAGATCAATTTTAGAAAACACCGTTGCCCCTTGTAACTGATCAAACAAGTCATCTATCCGTGGCAGAGGATATTTGTTCCTGATTGTGACCTTGTTTAATTCCCTATAGTCTATACAGAGGCGTAGAGTTCCGTCCTTTTTCTTCACAAAGAGAACGGGAGCGCCCCAAGGAGACACGCTCGGACGGATGAACCCGCGATCAAGCAATTCCTGGAGTTGGCGCTTTAATTCATTCAGCTCTGCAGGTGCCATTCTGTACGGAGGCTTTGAATTCGGCTGTGTATTTGGAAATGTGTCTATAGTGAATTCAATCTCTCGATCGGGCGGCATGCCGGGTAGTTCGCTCGGAAACACGTCGGGGAACTCCGCCTCAACGAAATTAGGCTCGACGTTTGCGTAGTCCTGCCGTGCGTCCCGAACTGATGCTAGAAATCCCTCGCAGCCTGTGTAGAGCATTCGCCGAGCAGATTTTACCGAAATCACCATGCAGGCCTTGGTCGCATCGTTTGCTGGACTACTGGTGTAACAGAACACGGCTTCTCCGGGCAGACGGAAAACGACTCGCTTCTCTGCACACTCAATAGTTGCCGCGCACGCGCCTAGCCAGTCCATTCCCAAAATGATATCATAGTCCCGTACATCAAGAACTAAAATATCAAGTGACAGCTTTCTCTCCCCAATACAGATATAACCGCCTAGGCATGCTGAACAGACAGGAATTTTTGTACCAGACGGGGTGCTAACGCTTAAATCTAAATGCAACGGAGTCATTTTAACATTGTTCTCCGTTGCGAAGTTTGTAGAAATAAAGCTATGGGTTGCACCTGAATCAAATAGAACGCGAGCAGGTATATTATTGAAAAGTAAGGTACCTGACACGACGGTATCCGAAGCTAAAGCTTCTTCCCGTGTCATGGTGTAGACTCGGCCTTGAGCTTGATTACGCCCTTGCTGAGGCGCCGCTCGATTTGCCTGAGGAGCCGGAGTCTGATCTGGTTGTTGCGGTGGACGACGCGGACAGCTGTTAATCTGATGGCCTGGATCGCCGCATCTGAGGCAAGTGCCGAGCCGCTTACGACAGACATTCTCGGTGTGCCCTCTTCTGTTGCAGTAGGTGCAACGCTGCCCCTGGTTTTCTCGCTGACGACCGCCGTTATTTTGACGCTTTGCAGCGTTGTTTCCTCTATCGTTGCCCTGGCGTTTGTGATTAGAAGGTTGCACAGCGCCGGCGGCAACGTGAGGATACTGCGGTTCGAGCGAAAGGGCGTGGTTTAATACTTCCCGCATTGTCTGATACTGCGGAACGGATACGTGCCCGTGAATGCCAGGACGTAGCCCTCCTTCGAATCGTCTGGCTCGACTCGATGCATCCGGTAGATAAGCGGTAGCAAATTTGGCCAGTTTGTTGAATTCTGCCGAGTATTGCTTCACCGTCATACTGCCCTGCCGGAGTTGAACGAACTCGTTTTCTCGTTGACGTCGTAGAGGTGGGGGTATAAACTCCTCCTCGAACGCGGCACGAAAAGTCGTCCACGCGATCGCCTCCTCTCCATGGCCAAGTTGAAGAGATCGTCGATGCACCTCCCACCAGTCGTGCGCGTTGAGGCGAAGCAGTAGTTGGGCACATGTGACGCGCTTGTCTTCCGGCACTTCGAGGAGGGAAAAATGATCTTCAAGCTCGGCGAGCCAATCTAGGGCCACGATCGGGTCCTCAGTCCCATTAAATGTCGTGTTACAGACCTTCTTGAAGTTGCCAAAAGCGAAGGCAGTCACTTCCCTCGTCCTTGGCGCGGGCGGTAGTTCAACTTCAAGCGCTGGCTGCTCCACTGGTGTAGCTGTCGTTGCGGCAGAATGGTTGGAGGCCAGGGTCTGAACAAGCTGTTGCAGGGTATCTACCTGCTTTTGTTGGACTGAGAGCCGAACCTCTAGGTTGCTCTCGAACTTGGCTTGGCGGGCATCATCCCTATGTCGTTGCTCGGTTAACATTTGCACCACTTGTTGAATCGAATCTGTTTGAGACATGCCCCGTTGGCTCCGAGAGCTTCCTGAAGTTCCGGAACTGCTCTCCTGAGTCCTTGTCTCGCCTGGCGCCAGCGCTGATGGTTGCGCTTGCGTCGTTCCTTGAAAGGAAGGTAAATTACATCAGGATCATAATGTATTATGGACTTATTGCATGAACGTATCTTATTTTGGCCTTAACGAGTTCAGGAGTTCGCACAGGGACTTATCGTTAAGGGAACTTTTCCAGTTTAAGAGTCAAAGGAACTTTGAATCTGTGCTCTGATACCAACATGTCACGCCCCGATCCCGTGGAATCGTTAGTCACTAAGTTAACATTGAGGCAAATCAGGCACAGGGCAATAACAGGGCAAGATCTACTTTTGCATAGTCTTCCTGTTGAGTTATTGCATTGAAAATGAGTTCTATACATAGCACAGCTTTTAAGAAGAAATATACATTCTAACTTACATTTATGCATATGATGAACATCCCAACGAGCAAGCATATAAGTAAGTAACCGTTCATGAGTTTCATTTGACAAGCAATATTTCCCAAGTCTATTCCCTTACTATCTTGATATCTTTTAGTTATTTACTTGGTATCGTTTGATCGGGCAAAGCACGAACGCAAGATTTAGATGTGAAGACTAGCAAGTAGGGCTAGCTAATCGGGTTGGTAGCCACTCACTTTGGTAGTTGAAAGAAAAAGGAAAGAAGTGCTTTAGGCGTCCGCTCGAGCGACGACTACAGCTGGTTCACCTGTATTGACACGAACAGCTGATCAGTACTTCTTCCTCTCTTTCTCTTATCGGAATTGAAGTGCAGTCCTAAGAACGAAAGCAATGAAATCCATCGAAACCGTTCAAGAAAACCCAAGCAAATCCGAAAACCAACTCAAGGCACGAAAGCAACAAGCGACAGCGAAAACTAGGCAACAAAGAATGCAGCGGAGAGGTCCCTCCTGACTCTGCTGCTAAGTCGATCCTTGGGGCATGGTCCACTGAATATGGGAATCGATTCCGAAGAGACAAATCCATAACGAGAATGAGTTCTTGATTCAATCTATCCCGATCGAACGATACCGTCTTGTATTTCTTAGCCGCGCTCCCCGAATAGGGGGAACGGGGCACCACAGTACCGACCGAGGTTCTCCCGCACCCTGCAAACGATCTGGTGGATTATCAGTACATTGAATGCACTGGTGGGGAGGCTACTCGCCCGCTCGACAAATCCAAACACGTAATATAGGTTCCGTGCACCAACTACTTTGTTGTTTTTCTAGTTGTGCCTTAGGATCAGTTTTATGGCAATGTTGAATAGCCTAACTCGTGTGGCAGTGCGCCGTGTGATATAAGAGAAAATACGGCGAGACTTACCAACTTACCGTTTGTCCTTCCCTGTCCATGGCAAACCACGTTAATTCAAGTATAAGCATGTATAAACATTCAGGAGGCATAGCATATGCAAATACTGTGTTGTGAGTGAGGTTATGCTTCGGGTGCACGAGTTACAAGAAATATCAGGTGTGTTGCATAATATGTTCAAGTGCTCTTTATGCACAAGTATTGTTATACCATGATCGTTCGGGTGTTCAGTTATTCTTGATGCGATATAATGACTCACACACGGATAGCCGCTAAGCGAGGATGGCTTATCTATATGAACATGGAGGGGGTCACTGGCATATCCATAAAGGACCGAGCATTTGATAGTCGATAGCGGAATGGGATGCAATACATTTGTACAAGACAAGCGATTTAGGGCAATCGAGCGACACAGGAGGAGCTGTTGCACGCTATCCCGCCAGCATAGGCGACTATTTGGGTAGACGGAGAGTCCAAGGTAATATGCGTTACCAAGGCCGAAAATCGTGTATTGCCAACCCACAAGCTGGGATAGCATACTGGACCCTTCTTGGTGCTGGCAATACACCATGCATTCCTCCTAGGCCGGTACGATGGCGGTGCCCCGCTGATCGTCCGAGGAATGAGGTACCTCGTGCACGAGTTGTCCGTGACCATGCAAGTCTTGGGTCGATCCAGATTCACCAGAGGTACGAGATACAGGAGATGCATAATATGATTGCATTATGATTCGTGCTCAGTACAGTATTGCTCCACGAGCTACATTGTTTGCCTTATTTGACAGGGTTTACTTCTAGTGAATAACTTGCCTTGATGCATGCCCTTGGTTCAGGGATTGCCTTAGTATCCTAACGGTCCCGGATACTTTCAGGTTCATTCATGCACGAAAAGACTATTAAATAGTCTTCCGAGGAGAACTAGATGAATGCATGATACGCACAGTGTTAGTCCCTTAAGGCATAGTTTATGCGACAAGTATTGAATCGAGAGGCAAGAATACAAGTTAGCATATAGCGGGCAAGCATGCATTGGTATAAACATAAGCATTCACAATTCTTTCTTGGGCCCGAAGGTAAGCCGAGGAGTGGAACAGTAAAGGGACTCTCCGAGCAACATGATCTAGGGTCGTGCAGTGTGGCATGGGAATTATGCCCTGAGAAGAACATACATATATCGTCATACTCGAGGCTTAACGGGGTCTTGTTTCTCAAGGCAAAGGTAGCATGCAAGGGTCTGATTATGAGTAATATTTTATTTCCATGTTCTAGCATAAGCAATACAAGTTGGGATTATTCGCTTAGCTAGGTGTGTTGGAATCTTATTAGCATGCAAGGGGTAATTCACCTAGCAATTAGCATGTATCGTTTCATATTTTAAGAGTGCTGGCTAAGCAAAGACAAGTTCACCGTAGCCACCCACCTTAGCGATGATTCACCTCGGTTGAGCGATACGTCAAGCCAGCCTCTGTAAGCCTAAGCCGAACTCCTAAAAGGACAAGTCTGGATATCCTTGGCCTCAAACGAGTATTCTTGCCTGAGCAAAACGGGTCAAAATATTTTACTTTTGCCGTTTCAATCGACAGTCCGCTTGAGCGGAATAGGGTATTACACAACCCGCCACCGCCGGAGCCGCAACAGCTGTTGCACTGCCTGCTGCCAGAGCCGCTGCTACTGTTGCTGTAACCCGCACCCCCCTGCCGACCCTGTAGCCGCCGGAGCTCCACCCTCCCTCACCGGCGACGACCACCCTCGCACGGCGGACACCCCCGGACACGACGTCGGTATACCCCTTTCCTCTTCGTATACGTATAAATGTATATATATATATATATGTATATAAATATATGTATATATGTAATTATGTAATTATTATTTACATGTATTATATATTTATGTTTATTTATGTATTTAATGTATTTTTTATATACATATTAATGTACATGTATTATATATATGTACATATATGTATATATATTTTATGTATATATATATATATATATATATATATATATATATATATATATATATATATATATATATATATATATGTGTGTGTGTGTGTGTGTGTGTGTGTGTGTGTGTGTGTGTGTGTGTGTGTGTGTGTGTAATTATTATTTACATGTATTATGTATTTATGTGTATTTATGTATTTAATGTATTTGTTATATACATATTAATGTATTATTTACATGTATTATGTATATGTACATATATATATATATATGTGTGTGTGTGTGTGTGTGTGTGTGTATGTATTTAGATATTAATTAATTTATGTATTTATATTTGATATATTATATTATTTATATTTAATGTATTATTGTATTTATAATCAAGGTATTAATGAATTCAAATAAATGTATATGTATAATATATTATGTATTAAATAGGTATTATGTATTTTATGTATTAAATGCTATTATACGTATTTAAGTATTTATTATTATATGATTAATAAATTACCTTAATAATTTATGAGATGTTTAGATATTAGATTTTTGCACATTAACCTGTTAGCTTTATATGTAATAGTTTAATACGTCAATTGTAGCGTATTCTTATAGCATGATAGTTAGGACATGTGTTTTGTGTACACGGAAATCGAGGATACGACACGTGTACGTTTAGCTACATACGCACGCGACCCAGCTAGATAGACAGTTGAGACCCCTACGTCAGTTCATTACTGCAACGTAGTATTTCCTGTTCGTACTATTGTAGTGACTGATGATGGTAATATTATATTATATATATATGGTCGCTGGACCGTACAGGCGAGACTTCAGGAGCAGGTTATTGGCACTCGCAGCTTGAGGATACAGGCAAGTATACCTTGCTTGATTTACTATTTAATTTAAATTATAAACTGTTATATGATATCTTATTGCAATATACATATAACTGTGCGCGTCCGAGATTGACTCGGGTGCAGTCGACAAATGCGTCGATGAGTAGTGTACTTGACTTAGTCACTAGCAGACTCACCTGCCATTGCGAGGATATTCTGATGTCTTCTTAGACCCTGACACTTGTACACACATCACAATGATAACTCATATTGGGATGCGGGTTCGCATGCTAGATTAGCTATCGGTGCGTGTGACATGCATCACGGTTTAGTACGTAATCAGGGTTATTTAATTAGCTGAGACTTGGCATTTAGTTATGTGGTATGTACGTCGTGTATTCGACTTGTAGATCTACATTGGGCGGGGAGGACAACTGGTAGGCGTATGGGATACACACATTGGACTCCGTAGTATCCCGAGGAACCACGGATCCAATGACTTCCTTTATTCAGATTCCACGTTCTACGGAGTGATATGGACGATATACTATTCAGATTCTACGTTCTACGGAGCGATATGGACATTATACTATGCAGATGCTACGCTCTTAGGAGAGTGGACATTATGCCTACACCTACCCATACGTACCAAGGTTGCTCTTACATTACATTCACTTAGATGGTTAGCATACCCCTTTACTTTATTCAGTATCTATATTGGCATATATTTTTGTATCTTGTTATATCCCTCTGAGGACCTGGTTCCCTTCCAGATTTGGACGAGGCATATTATCCTACGGTGTACGGACCCGGGCAGGAGACGAGGAGGAGCTAGAGGTGCCTCCATCAGAGTAACCTTGATCACCTGGTAGGCCTTCCACTTAGGACTGGAGTATTCCTTATCTAGTTAGCTGATGCTCTAGTCATACTCTTTATTCTGTCTTGTAGTACTCTTATTTTTTTATTTGTAGTGGGTTTGTTTCCATCAGACATATCTGGACTGTACTATGACATTTCAGACTTTGTACTTATTTTCCAGTATTTATTTCAGTACTTCTCGTTATATTGTGGATGAGATTAAATACTGCCTGATGTATGATAGTATTAGACTTGTTAGTTCTAGGACAGCGTAGTATATTTCGTTGGGTCCATTAAATTGGATAATCCCTCGGAGACGTATAAGCTGGCCATTGCCACGTGGCCTGGTCCCGTGTATTTTAGGACTGGGGCGTGACATAGTTTTAGTGGTGGTCCATGCAGGTCATGTTTATCGCTTGTGGTATGGCAACATGCCCAGCGAGCCTGCAATAGGATAGAAAATTATTAGATCTCATCCACTTTGATTATCGCCTTTGAACCTCCTTCGCATTTGATTAATTGAATATCTACATCATGTTTTTTATTTACGTACTCTTTTAATGAAGTTCCATCTCTTACAACGAGATGAACTTGCGTAGCAAACGCTAGGCATACGGTGCCGTAGTGATCTTGCAGAGTCTAGCTAAAGGTTCAGCAATAAGATGTTGTCTAACAGCAAAAGATACAGATACAAAGCTATGGGAAGCACCGAAATCAAATAAAGCAAGTGCTGGAATGGAATCAAGAAGAACAGAACCTGAGATCACATCACCAACAGGCTCGGCCTCGTCTACAATCAGGGTAAAAACTCGCCCTTGCTGTCCTCCTCGGTGCTGTTGCTGGTGCTGAGCAAACCTCTGCTGCCGAGTCGGCAAAGGCTGTCCTCTCTGCTGTGCTGCAGGTGCTTTGGCTGGTCTTCTCTGAGTAGCTCCTCCGCCCTGAGTTGTACGAGCAAGTGCTGAAGGGCAATCCTTCAGCTTGTGATCTGCTGTGCCACATAACAAATATCTGCCCAGCCTCTTCCTGCAAATATCCCATTCATGCCCCAGCTTCCTACAGAAAGGGCAAATGATGGGCTGCCTCTGACCCTGCTGCTGTCCCTGCCTCTGCTGCTGGGGCGCCGGACGGAAGGGCGCACGACCCTGACCCTGGTGCTGCTGAGTCTGCTGGAACGGACTCTTGGCTGGGCCTGCACTGCTGCCTGCTCTAGAAGCATCTCTGCTCATCTTGGTCTTCAGCTCCAAGTCGTCCTCAGCCCTCTGAGCGTCGCTCACAATCTGCTCAAAGGTCGCCTCGCGGTCACTCCTAGTCAAGGACTTGACCGCCACGACCAAACCCTTGCGGAACTTCCGCGCCTTCGCTGCCTCGGTCAAACCCTCAACAAATCTGTCCAGACGATAGAACTCTGCTGCATACTCGTCCACTAGCATGCTCTCCTGGACGAGCGCCTCAAACTGGCTCTCCAAAGCACTGAGAGCCACATCCGGGAAAAACTTCTCCTTGAAAAGCTTCTTGAAAGCCTCCCAAGTCAGTCCCGGTACTGCTATCCTCGTATCTGTACGGTACCACGTAAGGGCAAGATCGAACATCTGGCTGCCCGCTACCTCAATCTGCATACTGGCTAGGATTAGTGCCAGCCTAAAGATGCCCTCAATGTGCTCGATCCAGTCATCCGCGTACATGATCCCCTCCGTACCCCGGAACTCCTTGGGCCGCATCCTCTGAAAGTCAATAATGGTTCCCGGCCTCGGATGCTGAGCCTGCTCTGCCTGTGACTGGACTTGAGCCACTCTGTCCATCGCTGTCATGGCCACCTGATGAGCATTCTCAATGCCCATCCTCATCACGTCCACCTGGCGGTGTTGTACGTCCATCATCTCTCTGAAGAACGCAAACAACTGTGTGGCATCAACTGGTACAGGCGGTGGTGGAGGAGGTACCACCGGAACAACTGGTGTAGCTCTCGGATCAATAGGAGTAAGAGGATCTCTGACAGAAATGGATGCTCCCTCGACCGCAGGAGTGGCAAGTGGAGCGGTAGCGGCTGCCTGAAGTCGAGCAGGATGAGAGGTGGCAACCTCTCGGTAGCAGCTGCTGGAACGGTACGCTGAGACCGTGTCTTCGGAGGCATCCTGAACACAGATCAAAAGAAGTCAATATGGTGCAAGATACGATATCATCAAAGAATGACAGTAATATTACAAAAGAAAATAATTTCAGAAAAATTGAAGATAACAAAAGAAATCAGGAAGGGTCCTAGTTGTGATTGAGCACACTCTCTCTCAGCCTATATCCTATCGCAGGTAGACCTAGAAACTAGACCTGCATAGGCCACCACAAAAAATGTGTCATAACCCGCACCCGAAAAATCGGACATGAGTCGTGGGTACGTCCAGCCTACATCGCAGAATCGGCGGTAGAACGCTGTAAAGGTTCGTTCTAGGTCACAATCTATATATCTCACAAAACCTGTCAATATAACATCTCCAAAAGGAGGGTAACCACGCAATATATATATGCCACAATCACAATAACTAGGGGAAGAGTAAAAGCACGATAAGATATCACAAAGAAACAAGAACCCAAGAGAGCAATACAATATCCAAATATACAGTCCAAGTCTATAAGTCTACAACATCTCACAGAAGCAATAAAATAATAAATACAGTCATCCCAAAATATCAACTGAAAACGACCCAGGAAACCCACCTAGCTGAACTATGGTGCTAACGGTGTCTCCTCGACGGGCTCCTCCTCAGTCTCCGGGTCACAACACTCCTCGACGCCCGGCCCGTAGAATGTCGGACAAAAATCCTCAGGATCCTCTGGAAAAATATGCCCAATCAGGACTGGAGCGAAGTACATAACTCTAAAAGCAACTCCAAATACATGGTAAGGTGTATATGACTAGCACTAGAAAAGTATACAAGATGCACAGGAAAATAAATACATGGTGGAGCAGATAAAGTAACTGCAATATAAAACTGGAGAACAATACAAGTAGTAGAGAAGTAACTGCATGTGAGAAAATAGGAATACTAGCTAAGTGCCTTGAGCACAAGTTTGTTATGTGATCGGCTTAGGTTGCACATGAATAAACTACGATAACTCCGTTATGCGTGAGTTGCATAACCGACATACACAAGAATACTGTTTAGCTTTGATCACATAACCAACTTCTACTCCCCTCCCCCACTAATACTCTTGGATCCAACCACGACATACTACGTACATGATAAATAACTCATGCACATGAAGGCGAGAGCACACGAAGCACATGATAGCACATGAGAATCAATACCCGAAGCACATGATGAAATACACGTGATAGAGTACCCGTTGAACACAGTAAGGAGGATAACATCTCATTACGGGATCCACTAGTACCAGTTCATGTAACAAATATGTCAGAATCAAATATTACAGTTCTAGAACAGGTGATATAAACGCTATCATGAAATAGAAACGATCAAAGGTAGGTACTCGCCTGACGTCCTGAGCAACTGATGAGGATCAAGATCCGGACCGGCGTCACAAGAACCTATTACAAAAAGCAAGATTAAACGGAGTTTTAAAGAGTTAAACTGATATAAAATAACTAAAAACAGGGTTCTAGGATTATTCTAGGTCGAACGGGTCAAATCGGTAAAATTTGGATCAAAAAGTCAAACTGGGGTCCAAAAAGTCAACTTTGGGGCAAAACTAGGTCAAACGTTGACTTTTCGATCAACGACAATTATGGTCAACGCTAGGTCAAACTAGGGTGCCCCTAAAATTTTAGGTCAAAACTAGCTCATTAAGCTAGTAAACCCTCAAACTCGCCATCTCGAGATACCGGGATACCCTCGGTATCCGATACCTTGACCTAGGCTACGCACCCCGCCTATACCCGCCAAAACCTATGCTAGCACGCGTAATTATATATACCAAAACATAAAAACCTAACTCTAAACTCAAACCTAGGCAATTGCTAAAAAACCCCTCTCCGATACTCAATACCTTGGGTATCTCAAGGTATTGAGATACCTTGATATCTCAAGGTATTGAGATATCTACTAAACCTCTCTCTAAGACTAACCTATCTAGCTATCTATCTAGCATATACATATACACCTAGGTAATTATCTAGGCTACTACATATATAAACACATATGCTTATATCTACATAACTTTATATATATATCCACACATACACAAATACATATATAACCAAACTCATATCCCCTCGTATATATATATATATATCTAACTACTTATATATCTACTTTAATCTATCTATCTATCTATCTATCTATCTATCAATCATATATATATATATATATATATATATATATATATATATATATATATATATATATATATATATATATCTCCCTCTCTCCCTCGCTACCTGCTGCTACTAGGCTACGCAAATGCTGCTGCTGCTAGGCTACCCTCGCCATGCGGCGCTTGCCCCACGCCCTGCTGCTGCTGCTGCGGCGGCGTGCCACGTTGCTTCTGATTCCTCTGCATTGCTGCTCCAGTCTGTTGCTGCTGTCACGCCCCAGTCCCAAAATACCGAGGGACTAGACACGTGACAATGGCCAGCAGCACACACCGATGGACAAACCCAATTTAATGGATCCATCGGGGCATACTTAAGCTGTAGTACAACAAATAATGGTCTAAATATACTAATCTCATCCACGGAATAAATACAACAATATCAGAATCATAAAGCAAGATCATATCTCAATAAAATATAAACTCGGGAAATAACCTGACAATGAGTCTGATACAACTGTCAAGATACAAGAATAAGGATAGCTATAGCCAATACTGAGTATGAAACAGTATATACTCAGAAGATAACCTCGGTGATCACTTGTCTGCTGAATCAGGTACTACTCCAGTAACTGCTCCTGTTCCTGCTTCTGCTAAAGCTCCTGTACTGTATAACTCTAGGTGGATCTCCTCTGCTAATCCTGGGGACATAATTCGGATCCAGGTCCTCAGGGGACATAACAAGGTACAGAAAATACAAGCCATAATAATGCAGTAAAATAGTCAATGAAATAAACAGGGTAAATATGTAACCATCTATGTGAAGTGCAGGTGAGAACATCACCAGTACTCAGGCTGAGACTACTACAAGCTCTGTGTAGGGGGGTCCAGTAGCAGTGATATCATGTAGTTGTCTAGCTCGGAGAGAGACTGAGACGCCGGCATAATATAAAATCAACCCGTAGCCTGGGTGTCTCTCCAGCAATAAATGAAATAAGATGGGAACACTATATAACCAGCTAAGTGAAATGCAAGATGAGAGCAGCACTAGAACTCAGGCTGAAACCACTACAAGCTCAGTGTCGGGGAGCCGGTAGCATTGATATCATGTGGTTGTCTAGCTCAGCGAGAGACTGAGACACCGTCAGCTGTCTAGCTCAGAGAGAGACTGAGACGCCGTCATAATATATATAATCAACCTGTAGCCTGTGTGTCTCTCCCCACCTAATGTAATCATACGTCTCATGTCCATGTGGCCCCATGTCCATGTCACGCACAATCATATCTAATGCAACAAGTCATATAGTATCTAGGAACATAATGTCAATGTCAAGTCCTGTATCCTATACAGAATCACCATGAATATCTCAGAAAGATCCTGTCCATGAATAGTGTCAAGTGTCCTGGGTTATAAAGTACTTGATAAGGTAAGTACGAGAATATAAAGTGTCACGTATGTCCATCTCTAAATGACAGTACCCAACACTGCGTACAGTGTTGGCACCCGACTAATAATCGGACGCTAAGTACGTCACACGGTCCTAGGTCAAGCATGAACCACAATATATATATACATATAAGCCAAGGAATTAAGTAACAAGAACTGCAAGTTTTGGCGAGGTACACTTGCCTGGGGTCCTGGCAACAACTATAGCTCTGGTCTCAGTGTGATCTGCAGGTACTACTCTGGTTGCTGAAATAAACATCACCATTAGATTCAGAAAATATCAAATAGCTAAAAACGCCTGTCCTTAAGTCCAATTTAGACACAGGGGCAAAAATGACATTTTCGGGTCAAAGCGGGGTCCACATGTGGGCCACTTTGCACCGAAAAGCGTGTCGGGGTCAAAGGTCTCCAAATTCCTCAAACTCAGTGTCTACAAGTCAGGAACGATGATACGAACCCAACGGAACTTCCAGAATTGGATTCCGATGAGCCGATCACAAAATTGCCCGTCAAGTGGAGCCTGTGGGGCCCACGATACGCGATTTTGTCAATGTTCTCAGAATCGAACCAAACTTGGGTCACAGGACCAGCGTATTGCTACGAGTCCGATGGCACAAGTTTTGTCTCGATCCGACGTGTGTACACAAAGTTACAGCGTGTTCCAGAATGGACGGATACGGGACGGTGTCGGCGGATACGCGTTGATTTCGGTGTGCACGCACATCCAAATCAACTTCTGCGAAATCCCACACGTCCGTATCAACGTCGCGCACGTTTTGGTGAAGACCGCGTGCGACCAAGTCGTCCCGTTTGGCGGGGCGCACTCAGTTCCGGGGTGAAACAGGGCATTATTTTTCCTGTTTTTGGATCGCGGTGTGCGATCACCACAGGACGCGATGCGCCGAGCGGGTTGCACGGGCACCGAGAGGGTCATACAGTCTACGCGTCGCAATTGACGGAATCGAAAACAGAATTACGAGGAGAGAGAAACGGGTACCTGAACAGGGCTCAAAAAACCAAACTTCTCCGTGTCCGACACGTGTCCGACACGTGTCCGACACGTGTCCGACACGAGTCTGAGGGCTGTGTTCGTGTCTGCCCTAGGGTTAGGGATTCGGGTCACTGTGCGACGGCCGGAGCTGGGCGGCACGCTGGAGGAGGGCGGCGCAGGCTTCGACGGCCGGAGGTGGCGTCGGCTGGGACAGTCGGAGGCGTCGAGGGCGGCTGGGAGGAGAGAGGGGGAGCCGTGCTCGGGGAAGGGGGCCTGGCTGCGGGGGAAGAAGGAGGAGGAGGCGGAGGAGGGAAGCGGTGGTCGGCGGCGCTGGCGAGGGCGGGGCACAGCGGGGAGACGTCGGGTGAGGTCGTCGAGGCTGCGGCGCGCCGGAGCGGGCGGGGGACGGCTGCTGAGGGGAAGGAAGAGGAGAGGGAAGGCGGCGGCGTCGGCGCTGGCAGCGGGCACGGCGGGGAGGCGGTGGCGCGGGCACAGCGAGGGGAGGGGGAGACGTGGCCGGGCGGAGCGGCGCCGGAGACTCGCCGGAGGGGGCGGCGGCTTAGGGTTAGGCTTAGGAAAAATAGGGATTTTTCTTTTTCTTTTCTTTTCTTTTCTTTTTCCTTTTTATTTTCTTTTTTGGAGAAAAGTAGGAAAATAGGCATTTATACATGCAGAAATTTGGGCTTGGGTTTGTCCTAGGATTTGGGCTGGGTCAACGCTCCTTGGGCTTGGCTTCGGCTCTCATGGGGTTGTCGGGCGTTGGCACGGGTTTAATTCCGTTTAATTCTTTAATAGTTTCTAGGGGTTTAAAAATACTTCCGGAGTCCAATAAATTCTCGAAAAAATACCCTATGTCCGGTTTTCCATTTTACACCATAAAATATTATTTCCATAATATTTTAATATTAATTAACCATAATTAAAAATTATTAAATTGCCAAAGGCCTAGGTTTTAATTACAGAGAAATCCAGGAAAATTGCAGAAAAATCCAAATTAACAATTCTGAAAATCAGGGGGCTTACAGCTGCTGCAGTGTGCTGCGCTGCAGCGCGCTGGCCTCGCTGCCTCCCTGCTCTCGATACACCACACACACACACACACACATATATATATATACACACACACACACAAACATATATACGTGTATATATATATATATATATATATATATATATATATATATATATATATATACACACAACCAAATATATATATCTATACACACTTACACACTTACGTATATAAGTATACACACGCATATATATATAAACACACATATCTATATATATATAAACACAAACCCATATATATATAAATACACAAACACTTATAGATATATATATATACACAAGCATATATATATAAATACACACACTTATATAGATATACAAATACACACACACACACACACACACACACACACACACACACACACACACATATATATATATATATATATATATATATATATATATATATATATATATATATATATATAGATGCAAACACAATACACACAACACAACACACACAACATCCCACCAACACACGCACAACCACCCCTACGCACACAAATACATATATATATATATATAAAATACAACCCGAGAACTCTATCACACACTCTTCGAAGCTAACCCAACGCGCGCACAAGCCCGAAACCAAGAAACCAAGAAACCAAGTTGAAATGGCCGTTCGGTCATTTCGACGAACAAGTGGAGTGCGGTTCACGAAACCTCCTGAAACGCACACCAAACCTACTCAGAATCGGCCCAAAATTTATCCATAGGTTCTAATCGATGTCTAGATCCTAGAAAAAATACTTACTCATCGATTCTAGGTTCGTGGCAAAAACGCGCACGCACATAGAACCTACGACAACGAAAACCCCCAAAATGCCTGAAACGCTCATTTCTCCGCGATACGACTTCACGTGTCCGAACGGAGACACGTACTAACCCCCAAGACACTCAAGCACGTCTACCTAGGTCCGTCTAACCTAGGGCATCATCCAAAATTGGGCCAATCTCGGATTTCACCCTAAATTGACACAAAACCTAATGTCAAAGTCTCCAAACACAACCAAACTTGTTCCAACTTCCTCCCACGGGTAGCCTTAGGGTCTAGGAAGGATCTAAACTACTAACTACACTATATAAGAGCAATTAGTAAGAGAAAAGTTAGGGTTTACCTCTTGTAAGTTGGAATCCCAAGGCCAAAGTCTCCAAAACCCTTAAAATCACCACCCTCAAGCTTCCAAGCCTCCAAGTCAAGCCTCCACACTAAATCTAGGCTCTAAACATCTAGGTTAGGAAAAAGTATAGGGTTAGGGTTCACATCCATGAAGAATAGAAGAAGAAATGGAGAAATTACTTGCTTGGAATAGGAAGTGGGAAGAAGAAAAGAAGAAGAAAGAGTGGAGAAGAGAAGAAGAAGAAGAAGAAGAAGAAGAAGAAGAAGAAAATGGAATGGAGAAGAAGAGAGGCGGGTTCGGTTCTGGTCATTTGCAAGGAAAGGGCCGGCCATGGCATAAAAGTAGGGTTACATTAGTTCAAATGACTAAAATGCCCTCTCCTTTAGTCATGCAACTTGGGATTTGGGTTTGGGGTTCCAAAAGCACTCAAATTAACTCCTAATCACTCCAACTAACTTATTAAAAATATAATAATAATTTTAGACCCAAAAATAAGCCTCACCAGGGTGTTGGTTGGGTCGGACATGGGTCCACTAGGATCTGACATGGGTCCAGACTAGCCAAAATCCTAAAACAATCAATAGAAAAATAATACAACCATCAATTAAATATAAATATAATTAATTATAAATAATACACAATTTACCAAAAAAAATAACCCTATTTTCTAGAATCGGGTAGTGACAAGCCTACCCTCCTTAAAATAATTTCGTCCTCGAAATTAAAAGACGAAACTAGAACAGGAATGCAAGGAAAAAAAAAAGAACCATACCTCAGGGCTCGAAAAAATAAGGGTATCGTTCGCGCATTTTATCCTCCCTCTCCCAGATCGACTCACCTGGAGAGTGATGCCTCCACGCGACGCGAACCAAGGGAATAGTCTGGTTCCTCAACACCTTGTCCCGCCATCCAGAATCTCTACCGGCTGCTATGGATAGCTAAGAGTAGGTCCCACCATGATCTCTGAGTGATCCAATACGTGACTGGGATCTGCCACGTACCGTCTCAACTGTGACACGTGGAACACATCATGAACTCCCTCTAGCGTAAGCGGCAATTCTAGCCTATACGCCTCAGCGCCGACCCTCTCAAGGATGCGGAAGGGTCCGACGAAACGTGGACTAAGCTTCCCGCCTCCACCGAAGCGAATAGTGCCCCGCGTCGAAGAAATCCTCAGGAACACCAGATCTCCAACCTAGCACAAACAAGGTCTCAGTACTTAATCTAAAACAAGCAATCACAAGCAAACACAAGAACAAAATCTAGATTCTAAGCTATACCTCGAACTCCAAAGATCTCCGGTGGCTATCGGCCCAATGCCGCTGCCTGTCCTGCGCCACTCAAAGTCTATCTCTAATGAGCTTAACCTTCTTCGCTGCATCAACCACCATCTCCGGGCCAAGCAAAGCTCTCTCGCCTACATTATCCCATAATAACGGAGTACGATACCTCCGTCCATACAATGCCTCGAAAGGTTACATCTCGATACTGGCTTTGTAGCTGTTGTTGTAAGCAAACTCTACCAAGTGCAAGTGATCCTCCCAAGAGTCTCTGAAATCCAGAACACAAGTGCGAAGCATGTCCTCAAGTGTCTGGATGATCCTCTCTGACTGACCGTCTGTCTGTGCGTGATATGCACTACTAAACTTGAGCTGGGTGCCCAAGCTAGCCTGCAGACTCCTCCAGAAATGCGAAGTAAAGCGACTATCCCGATCTGATACTATGCTCACAGGAACTCCATGCAGTCTGACTATCTGGCGCATATACATCTCTGCTAGTCTCTCCGTAGACGTACCCACTTTGAATGGTAGAAAGTGGGCCGATTTGGTCAACCTGTCTACGATGACCCAAATCGCATCCTTCCCTCCTGGAGAACGGGAAAGTCCAGAAACAAAATCCATGGTCATATGCTCTCATTTTCACTCCGAAATGGATAACGGCTAGAGCAATCCTCCTGGCCTCTGCCTCTCCGCCTTCACCTGCTGACACACTAAGCATCGGGATACGAAACGTGCTACCTCCCGCTTCATCCCGTACCACCATACATGCTCTCTCAGATCTCTATACATCTTGTTGGCACCTGGATGCATAGAGTACTGGGATCGATGCACCTCCTGAAGAACCTCCTCGCGCAATGACCCACTCGACACACACAACCTGGTACCGTGCCGCAATGAACCATCATCAGCAATGGTGAAGTCATCTGATAATCCAATCTGAACCTGCGTCCTGATGCTCCTCAGGGAATCATCCTCAAATTATGTAGCCCTGATCTGGTCTACCAACTCTGACTGAATCTGCAGTCCCTACATCTGCATCTCAACTCCAGGCACTATCACCTCAATGCCCAAGCTCTCTAGATCTGCCAGAAGATAACGATTCGTAGTCAGGCACATAGCTACCGGATACCTGCTCAGCGCATCCACAACTACGTTCGCCTTCCCAGGATGGTACTGCAACAATATGTTGAAGTCTTTCATCAACTCCAACCATCTTCTCTGCCTCATGTTCAGCTCTTTTTGGGTAAACGCATACTTTTAGCTCTTGTGGTCTGTGAAGATCTCCACACGCTCTCCTATAAATAGTATTTTTACAACTTCAGAGCAAAGGTGACCGCTGTCAACTCCAAATCGTGGGTAGGATAGTTCTTCTCATGAGGACGTAATTGCCTAGAAGAATAGGCAATCACCATCCCATTCTGCTGCAACACACAACCCAGTCCCTTCCCCGATGCATCACTATAGATAGTGAATCCTCCAGATCCTGATGGCAACGTCAATACTGGAGCTGTCATCAACCTCCTCTTCAGCTCATCAAAGGCAATCTGGCACTCCTCTGACCAAACAAGCTCCATGTCCTTCCGGGTCAACCTGGACAACGGCTCTGCAATCCAGGAAAAATCCTGAACAAATCTCCTGTAGTAGCCTGCCAGTCCCAGGAAACTCCTGACCTCGGCTACTGAACTCGGAGCAGTCCCTGCCTCAACTGCCATGATCTTTCTCGGATCCACCGAGATCCCCTCTACAGCCACCACATGACCAAGGAATTCAACCTTGTCAAGGAAGAACTCGCACTTCGAAAGCTTTCCATAAAGCTTTTCCTTCCTGAGAGTCTCCAGCACTATCCTCAGATGCTCCTCATGCTCCTTTGGGGTCTTCGAATATACCAAGATGTCATCTATAAACACCACTACAAACCTGTCCAGATGCTGATGGAACACCTTGTTCATCAGATTCATGAACACTGCCGGGGCGTTAGTCAACCCAAACGGCATCACCATGAACTCATACTGTCCATACCTGGTCCGAAAAGCTGTCTTTGGAATATCCTCCCTCCTGACCTTCACCTGGTGGTAGTCTGTCCACAGATCAATCCCGGAAAACACCATCGCTTCACTCAACTGGTCAAAAAGATCATCAATACGCGGCAGCGGATACATGTTCTTGATTGTGAGGTTGTTCAGAGCCTTGTAGTCGATACACATCCGTATCGACCCATCCTTCTTCGGCACAAAAAGTACCGGAGTACCCCACGACGAAGAACTAGATCTGATAAATCCCTTGTCCTGAAGCTCATCCACCTGTTTCTTCAACTCTATCAGCTCACTGTTGCTGACTCTATAGACATGCTGGGATATCGGCTCTGCGTCTGGCACCAAGTCTATAGAGAACTCCACATCTCTGTCCGGAGGTAACCCTGGCAACTCCTCCGGAAAGACATCCATGAACTCCGCTAACAGTGGATGTTGCAACCTCGGCTCTACTACCAGGGCTCCGCAGAAGACTCCCTCACTCTGCTCCGCTGCACCTCTGGCAAACTCAAACTTTGGCTCACCCGGCGGACTAAACAACACTCTGCCTCCACGACAATCTATACCAGCACAGTGCATATTCAACCAATCCATCCCGAGTACAATGTCGTAGCTCGGAAGTGGCATTACGAGTAGGCACACACTCAACTCTCGGCCTCCCAAGGTAACTCTCTGGTCTCTGCAGACATCACTGACTAGGATGATGCCACCCCCGGTCGTGATCTTGCAGAGTCTAGCTAAAGGGTCAACAACAAGATGGTGTCTAACAACAAAAGATACAGACACAAAGCTATGGTAAGCACCAGAATCAAATAAAGCAAGTGCTGGAATAGAATAAAAAAGAACAGAACCTGAGATCACATCACCAACGAGCTCGACCTCATCCACAGTCAGGACAAAAGCTCGCCCTTGCTGTCCTCCTCGATGATGCTGCTGGTGATGAGCTGTAACCTCCGTATCCTGAAATTTTTGCTTAAATATTATTATTAGGTTAATTTGGGACTATTGGAATTTTTCCATAATTTTTAGTTAATTAAAAACTAGTAACCCTAATTTTCTAGGACTTTCAAGAATTTATTTTAGGTCCAAATATAATTAAAAATATCCCAAACTTTTTATTTTAGGTTCTAAATAGTAAAATATATTTTCTAAAATTTTTTGGGAATTTTTTGATTATTTTTAGCATTTATATTGAGTTAATTATGAAAAACTGAATTAAAAACTAATTTTTGAAAAGAAAATCCAAAAAGTAATTAATTCTGTCCAGTCAGCAAACAGGGGGCCCACCTGTCAGTCTCACGCAGCGAACAGTGCCTGGCCCGCCTGTCAGTGACCGAGGTTTGGGTCTGGGTGGAGCCGAGCCGACCTCGAGCCGAGCCGAAGCCGAGTTCGACTCGGACTCAGCTGAGCCGAGCCGCGTGGATCCACGACCGTTCGATCTGAGCAGGCAGCCGTGGATGGCTGCCACGTGGCGCTCTCCGAGCCGCGGCTGCACTCTCTCTCCTCTATATATATATAATAGTTTAGTTATTTTCTAGGGTTTTTCTTGAGCCGATTTTTGGAGAATTGCCATCTAGGATTCCTTCATCTTCCAGAAGCCATTGCGCATAGCTCCGGACTCCAAATGAGGTCTGGTTTTTTGTGTTAGAACGATATTGTGGTTAGATTTCTGATTATATAAATTGTTTTACGAAATTATGAGTATTAAATTTTGGAAAATTCGTAGAGCACAGCATGTTCGAAAATAGACGTGTTTCGATGTTTTTGTGATTTCGGGAGAACCAGGAATCAGAATCATGAACCGTTTAAATTTTAGAAAAGCTAATGTCAATATCATTGACATATATTTTTTCCAGAATTTAATTCAATGTATTTTCATACTGTTAATTCTGTAGAACTTCTATGTTAGAATTTAACCATCGGTGCACGATACGAAACTTGTATGTGCCATAATTCCCAAACGAATTTGAATTCGGACGAGCCGTAAATTCTAGCATATTTTTGATGCTGAAATCTACAGAAAATCATGCATGAAATTCGAGTTTGTGTCGGCTAACTTTTCGGTCAACAGATCGCCTCGATTTGCGTGCCATGAGCCTCGAGTTGATAAAATTCAGTTCATTTGGAAATAATTTAGGAATTAACCTAAAAATCAGAATAATAAGATTAAAATAGGATTTTAGAGTAATTATTCTAGAATTAAATAAATTATCTTTTGACATGGTAAATTTGTAATACATAGGCTATTGGACTGTGACTTAGACTCTGATTCATACCAACAGCAGGACCCCAGGCGAGTACATTCTCTGACAGTTTCCATTATGTTGATTATCTCTATAATTCTTGTTGTATAGTGTACATGACTCTGACACTTTTCTTTACACGAGTTGGCATCATCGAGACCTGTCACGAGGAGTCGTGATTGGAATCCATCGTGCTAGCTGGGGGGAAATGGGGAAATATTAGTAGCTTATGTGATCATACCCAAACTTTACATGCATCATAGCTCACCCACACCTCACGTCGGTGCAGCCTGACCCTTACATGCCTCATTACTGTTACATATGGTTAGCCAGACTTGTTGGGGATGAACGCTAATCAATGTAATGAGTCATATAGTTCCAAGACGATCACATGATATACTGATGTTTCACACACTTAGATAAATAATTCTTGACATGTATCTCAAGTATATTGATCTAGCATTTCCACATGTTCTAGTTATTGTTCTTGTACACACTTACATACCAGTTCATTATTCTTGCGTGTACTTGTATTTCTATTTCATTGCTAGATGTATATTAATGATGATGTTCCAGTATTTCTTTATTCCAGCATTCCCTTATTCCAGTATCTCTCATTGCCAGTTTTTATATCTGTCTTGTATTTCTTTACACGGTGCTATAGATTTTGTCAATATAAGTGGAACTGCTGTTAGAGGTGTATTTTGTTCCAATCCTGACTGGATATTTTTTCCAGACTGTGACATAGAGGACTTGTTCCGACATACTTGGAGACTTGGATGTATTGATTGCAGGTTAGACTATTTATTGTTGTTTAGACTTGTCTTGTATTTTATTGCTTGCTTCGATATCTCATCGTGCTTTAGTTTATGTGATTGAGTATATTTCCATATTATTTTGTGATATCTGCGTCTCCTTATGGAGTTGGATATTCATGTGAGATTGATTAGATAGTTACATAACCTAGACAGCGTTCTACCGCCGATGCTGCGGCATAGGCTGGACGTACCCACGCTCTCGTGCCCCTATACCGGGTGTGGGTCGTGACATGAGCAAACCTCTGCTGCTGAGTCGACAAAGGCTGTCCTCTCTTCTGTGCTGCAGGTGCTCTGGCTGGTCCCCTCTGATCGGCTCCTCCGCCCTGAGCTGTACGAGCAAGTGCTGAAGGGCAATCCTTCAGCTGGTGATCTGCTGTGCCACATAATAAACATCTACCCAGCCTCTTCCTGCAAATATCCTATTTGTGCCCCGGCTTCCTACAGAAAGGGCAAATGATGGGCTGCCTCTGACCCTGCAGCTGTCCCTGCCTCTGCTGCTGGGGCGCCTGCCGGAAGGGCGCACGACCCTGACCCTGGTGCTGCTGAGTCTGCTGGAATGATCTCTTGGCTGGGCATGTGTCACGCCCCGATTCCGTGGAATCGATAGTCGTCCCCCGGGCGTGACCGCCGTACGGGCCTAGAACTTGATAAGTTTAAGTTGTTTTGTAGATTGCGACCGATGATTAACCCTTAGTTTTAAATCATGTAATTTGTACCCTCACCTAGATACAAGTTAGACCCTTCCTCCTTGACGGCCAGTAACTCTTCTATCCTTACCAATGACAGATGCTTGTAAGTGCTATGACTAAGACTTAGGATGACCATTACCTACATAAAAAGGATACCCTAATAAAGAGTTTCTGTTTTATTTACATGTGCAAGATTATTGTGTAGGACCCCCTTAAGACTGTCACCGTATTAGTTTAATTCTTATAAGTTGGGTAGTATACCACCACCTAGTATCATATAGCTCTTGTGATCCATTGATGAAGTGTAACTGAATGGCAGTAATTGTATGCTAACATAAGATGATAGTGTTTATTCAGACTATAGGACTTAGAGGCTCACACCCCTACTTTGTCGACTATCGACTTAGACAAGGAATTAACATGATAACTGTAGAGATTGTAGAGCTTCTTGTTATTGTTGCTTATGTTGTTTGTTTTTGCAACTTGAATTATTTGTAACTTCTCTCATCATAATCCAGCGTTATATTTTCTGTGCTACCTCGAATTATGCTGCTATTATAGCCTAGTCTTTGCAAGCTTATTTTTTTATCGAGCTTGATCATGAGACATGTATTATTGGGGACGCCTACTGATACAATTGTCCAATCAGAATCAGTGTATTACGGTCTGGACAACCTTAGTACATTTTGGTTCGCCCTTCGCATAACTACTTTACGTGGATTGAGATATGTAGTGATTAGTAGACGAATATACTTGTCCTAGGCATGTCTGACATATCGTATCAGTTACATAACTGTACTAATACGAGCAGGCAAACAAAGGATTACCAAAATAGGGTTTCAATCCACAACTGCTTTGACAATTCCCAATTGAATTCTTTAAACGCCTTGATCCCAATACTTCTATTCTATTACGCTGCCCTTGAACTCTTTATTATTGGTCCCCGTCTTCCCTTATTTCGGAACAACGAAACCTCGTGCTTAGTATAAGTTAATACACAGAGAGTACTAGATATACCCCATAGGCCGATCACATACTTGAGGATTATTCTTTAGTAATTAAGGACATATCATATGTGATATGATCGACGTTAAAGTTTCGAGAATTGAACGACATGAGTAAATAAATTAAGGGATATTTTCTTAAGGTATATAGCCTTAGGTGATAGGTGGATAAATTCTAAGTTGGGTAGTAGTGCATTGTCAACTCAGGAGGAATTTCTTTTAGATTATGATCGGGTAAGATTAGATTGGGAGAGGTTCAAGCCATTATAATTTTGAGAAATTTAGAAGGATGACTAAGATGATGAGGATCAATGAATTGATATTGAGGACCCAATATTTATACCTTAAGTGCATGAGTTAAATTTTTGAACAATGAAGGTAGAATCACCAATTTGAATTTAGAGGATAAATATAGAATTTCAGACTTGAATATTGGTGGACTGCATTTAAATTATTTTTTAATTTGGCGATTTGAATTAAGAATTAAAATTTTGGTTGGACGACCTATTTGAAATAAGGAGGATGTGAATGGAATTTAAAGAGATGAGGCATACAAAATTTTATAAGTGAAATGGGAATATATTGGACTCAAACCACTTCTAAAGGAGATTATGATAATTAGAGATCGTGAGGTAAAAGTTATATGCGTATGTAAATCTTGGAGATGTTATGTGGATATGGATAATTTGAAACAAGGGGAGAAGAGATAACCATAGGTTAAATTTTGATTGGAGCAGTGGACATCTTAACCTAGAAGTGATTGCAATGGATATGATTAGAATTTTAGTTATCGCAAGAAGATTGTGACTGACTTGCCGTATTGTACATAAAGGATTAACCGATTCTGCCTTATTTCAATTTTGAGGACGACATTGTTTTAAGTTCGGCAGATTGTGAACCCCTCACCCAAAATTTGACCTACTCGGCTTAGATAGTGAGACTGAGGCTAGCACGAATCCACTTAGAAATAGAACACGGTATTTTTAGTTAATATTACAATAGTGATATCACTTGACACGCCTTACCGTGCTCCGATAATTGGAGCACTACACTAGCCACTGCCTTCCTACAAATTCTACACCCTTATCCTAGACATGCCCATCATCCAATTCTCATCTTTGTGCAATTTTCCAATTGTTGGATGCTTTTATGCAAAGGAGCATTTATGTGTCCACACCATTGGACATGACACATGAAGAAACCTATTTTTCGCTCATATGGATTTTTTTTATGATGTGCAACGTGCAACATCGCCCACCCCTTTTAAACAATGCAAATCTTATACCATCATTGCATTCTATCGTGGCTTAATTTTAATTTCGAGGACGAAATTTTTATAAGTTGGGTAGAATGTAAAACCCCCCTTCCTAGAAAATCGTAAATACCCTTTTACTTATTTATTATTAATTAAATTGTAGTAATTAGGTCTAAATAGGAGAAATAGATTTTAATAATTTTTATGTTAGGTGTTCGGGCACTTAGATGACTTGTGGGACCATCAGGAATTTTTCGGATTTTATTCCATGTAGGAGATCCTTTGAGCAGTTGCTAGCCTAACGATGTGCAATACCCTATTATATAAATTTTCTTATGTGTGAATATATATATATATATATATATACAAATATATATATGTGTATATATATATTTAATGAAAGAAAGCAAAAGAAAAATTATTAAAGTAAGTTACTATTCATAGTAATATAATAATAATAATAACATAACTAACTATTACATTCCTTCAATTCCCTAGCAACTTGCTGCAAGCTTATTCCCTTAGCCCTTGAGTGCAAATTCAGCAAACCCTTCAGCGCCTAAGTCCCCGCCCATTTACTTCCTTCAGCACCTTTGTTTCACCCGCGGTCCAACCCGCTCCTTCCCCTCTCTCCCTTAATATATTATATATATATATATATATATATATATATATATATATATATATATATATATATATATATTAGCATCCCAAAAATCTTAACCTAAACTCCAGACTTCCTCTTCCCATCTAGAGCCGTCACCGCAGCCAGAAAAGCCCCACCAAGCCATCCAACCATCCCGTCGACGCCGACATCGCGAACTGCAGTTTCCCACTCGAGGCACCTTCGCTCCGGCGTGATTTTCCGTCGACTCGCTCGACCAAACGCTGTTCTATTTTCATAGGTATGATCATCCCTTAACCCTCTCCAATATTTGTTTTATAGTCAATATCGGAAAACGTGTGCCCCTAGGTGAAAAATAGCGCCCAAGTTGGCCCGGACTTACCCAATTCTGAAATCGCAGAAACTTGCGATGACCCCCCATATTGTCGAGTTCGTATCTCCCACCACAGAGATCCGAATTCGATGATTCTTTTTGATATCTGTAGATTACATGACCTAGTTTATTTTCTGTATAATAACCTTGTGCTATTAGTCGCTGTGGACACAATTATATTCGTCACAAAACTGCGCGCACCCACTTTTTCCGGTTTTCCAAAAGTTGGAGATCGGAGCGCGCCCCGCCAAATGGGACCGCCCCGCCGTGTGCCAAGTGTACCGAATGGTGCACACAGCATAATCGGACACGTGAAAATTTGTGGAGACTGATTCGGACGCGTGTGCGCGCCGGAATCAGGCCGTATCCGCGGATACATTTCGTGTCGCCACTTTTGTGGAACTCGCGAGTATTTTGTGCACGCTTGTCAGATTGTGACGAAACTTGTGCCACTGGACTCGTGGTAACACGCTGGTCCTGTGACCCAACTTTCACGCAATTCTGAGACGGTTGACCAGATCGCCAATTGGCGGGCCCCACAGTTGACTTTTTGGACCAAACTTTGTTCGGCTCATCGGAATCCAAATTTGGACATACCGTTGAGTTCGTATTGACATCTAGAGTTGTTTGACCTATAGTTTGTCCCATTTAGAGACTGTTACCCTCGGCACGCTTTTCGGTGCAAAGTGGGCCACATGTGGACCCCACTTTTATCCGAAATTACGGTTTTGCCCCTGTGTCCAAATTGGACGAAAGGGAAGTGCTTTCTAGCTATTTTGCTTATTTTGGGAATGTTGGTGATATCTATTTCAGCATCCGGGGACATTGTTCTGAGGCCATAGCTTCTGGTCCTGTGTATTGGACATCTGGACGGGACATTTTGCAGTTTCTTACCAGGCAAGTATACCTTGCCATTGTACTGTTATTTATATTCCATATGTTGCATGCATCTTTATTTTCTGTCCTTAGTTCGTATATTTTAATTGTTATATAAAATGCTCGCGACGGTAACGTCGCGATAGGTTTTTATTTATGTATTGTATTGACCTTGTTCATGAGACTACCCCATTATCATGTAGCACCATTAGGTTTCATTTGACTGTGACACATAATTTTTACACGAGTTGTGAGTCTCATATAGATCACGGACGCATGTATTGACTGATCATCGGTACGTGTGGGACGTGCGTTAGGGATAACTGCTGTTAGAAACTTTGCATGCTAGTAGACTTGGCAGTTATTAGAGGTCCATGGACATAGCCTATTGTAGTACGGTGGTCCCATCCTTGTCCTTGTTTGGTTGCAGGATTGGGCTAGGGTACTAAGAATAGGCTATGAACTAAATCGTGTCATGGATGTGACATGCTTAGAGCATGGGGTGGGGAGAACAACAAGTACCGCATTTGAGCTCCTTTACACTTTTCCTTCTGTAACCCGGAAGCTCCGCTGGAGATACGGGCGGTGATGACCCCTTTACTACTTGGCGGGCCTCTGCCGTTCAAAAGACGACATGCCTTTGAGGCCCCTGGTTCTCCGAGAGAGTCATGCCAATCCCAGTTCTCAGCCAGATAGCTCACTTGTTAGAAAGTTGTTCTCAAACTGTATTCACATAGATGGTTAGGCGACCCATTGGATATTTATTTCAATACTTTATTGGCATGTGTTTAAATATACTTGTTATGTCCCTCTGAGGACCTGGTCCGCTGCCAGGTGTACCTGTTCTTGAGTATTTGTAGGAGCACAGATTTGGAAGGATATAGATGCTCCGTGGATGTCTTCTCTTCGAGCCGTGATTGGTAGCTGGTACTTATATTGTTTGAGTGAGTTGTACTTATATTGTATTTACGTTTCCCTTTGAGTTGGTAGTGGATTTGTTTCCACCCAACTATCATCTTTAGATACTTCTTGTTGAGATCTAGTTTCATAGATACTGGTTATTTATTTCTATATGATTTTGGTGGATGAGATTTAGATTTTATCCTGTGACTTGTATTACATTTTTACCACTTGTGGATTTGATATTCATAATACATCGTACGTATGGATTTGGTTTCCATATATTGGAGTTGCCATATCCATGCGGCTGGCATGCTTACGTGTCCTAGTCCTACGTATTTTTGGGACTGGGGCGTGACATGTTTTTGTGGTGGCCCATGCAGGTCAAGAGCATATTGTCTCGGTTACGTTACTGTACCGAACAAGCCTGCACCTAGGACTAGAGTATAGGATCTCATCCACATTGACTATGATTCATCTTCCTCCTATCTGTTCTATTTGAACAATTGTATCGTGCTTGATTCCTGTACTTCCCTAATAATTCTTTGAGCATAGCCTTCTCCCAGAATATAGAAGTTCCTGTTGTTAGATGATAATTAGAGTAGCACACCTATTTAGAATACAACGAGATTATAGATACACCACTAAGTTTAGAATATCTAGCGAACCCTAGAATCCCTTATCCCTATAATTGGTTTACCATTATCCCTGATGTATTATGAAGACTTGAGAGTAGTATAGACACTACTAGAGTTAGTTAGAAGTTTACCATAATGTTTGACCCTAGCATTGAGGAACCAATAGAAAACCAAAACTTAATATTTGGACAGAACCTAACCTTCATAGTTAGATGATATTGGAACTATAAACCTTATGTCATTGTCTTGTTATTAGTAGACAAGTACCCTAGAAGGCCAAGAGCAATGCATAGAATATTTCCCTAATCATACCTCAAACATAGTAGCTAGCGTACCACTCCCCTTAGAGAACCATGATGCTATCTAGAGCCCTCTATCTTTATTTTTATATTGTTTCTCTGCGACCATAGCGCTCGCTATTTTGCGACGGCTAATTACGTTTCTTCTCTTCATCTTTCAACTCGTGCCATCTGACACTTCGGATAGTAGGCCAAGTAATTTTATTCTTTGTTAAGGGCTCATAGTTGCTAGGATTATATTTGTAGCCTTGAGTGTGAAATTTTTATGCTTGGTAGTTAGAACTTGATAAGTTTAAGTTGTTTTGTAGATTACGACCGATGATTAACCCTTAGTTTTAAATCATATAATTTGTACCCTCACCTCGATACAAGTTAGACCCTTCCTCCTTGACGGCCAGTAACTCTTCTATCCTTACCAATGACACATGCTTGTAAGTGCTATGACTAAGACTTAGGATGACCATTACCTACATAAAAAGGATACCCTAATAAAGAGTTTCTATTTTATTTACATGTGCAAGATTATTGTGTAGGACCCCCTTAAGACTGTCACCGTATTAGTTTAATTCTTATAAGTTGGGTAGTATACCACCACCTAGTATCATATAGCTCTTGTGATCCATTGATGAAGTGTAACTGAATGGCAGTAATTGTATGCTAACATAAGATGATAGTATTTATTCAGACTATAGGACTTAGAGGCTCACACCCCTACTTTGTCGACTATCGACTTAGACAAGGAATTAACATGATAACTGTAGAGATTGTAGAGCTTCTTGTTATTGTTGCTTATGTTGTTTGTTTTTGCAACTTGAATTATTTGTAACTTCTCTCTTCGTAATCCAGCGTTATATTTTCTGTGCTACCTCGAATTATGCTGCTATTATAGCCTAGTCTTTGCAAGATTATTTTTTTATCGAGCTTGATCATGAGACATGTATTATTGGGGACGCCTACTGATACAATTGTCCAATCAGAATCAGTGTATTACGGTCTGGACAACCTTAGTACATTTTGGTTCGCCCTTCGCATAACTACTTTACGTGGATTGAGATATGTAGTGATTAGTAGACGAATATACTTGTCCTAGGCATGTCTGGCATATCGTATCAGTTACATAATTGTACTAATACGAGCAGGCAAACAAAGGATTACCAAAATAGGGTTTCAATCCACAACTGCTTTGACAATTCCCAATTGAATTCTTTAAATGCCTTAATCCCAATACTTCTATACTATTACGCTGCCCTTGAACTCTTTATTATTGGTCCCCGTCTTCCCTTATTTTGGAACGATGAAACCTCGTGCTTAGTATAAGTTAATACACAGAGAGTACTAGATATACCCCATAGGCCGATCACATACTTGAGGATTATTCTTTCGTAATTAAGGACATATCATATGTGATATGATCGACGTTGAAGTTTCGAGAATTGAACGACATGAGTAAATAAATTAAGGGATATTTTCTTAAGGTATATAGCCTTAGGTGATAGGTGGATAAATTCTAAGTTGGGTAGTAGTGCATTGTCAACTCAGGAGGAATTTCTTTTAGATTATGATCGGGTAAGATTAGATTGGGAGAGGTTCAAGCCATTATAATTTTGAGAAATTTAGAAGGATGACTAAGATGATGAGGATCAATGAATTGATATTGAGGACCCAATATTTATACCTTAAGTGCATGAGTTAAATTTTTGAACAATGAAGGTAGAATCACCAATTTGAATTTAGAGGATAAATATAGAATTTCAGACTTGAATATTGGTGGACTGCATTTAAATTATTTTTCAATTTGGCGATTTGAATTAAGAATTAAAATTTTGGTTGGACGACATATTTGAAATAAGGAGGATGTGAATGGAATTTAAAGAGATGAGGCATACAAAATTTTATAAGTGAAATGGGAATATATTAGACTCAAACCACTTCTAAAGGAGATTATGATAGTTAGAGATCGTGAGGTAAAAGTTATATGCGTATGTAAATCTTGGAGATGTTATGTGGATATGGATAATTTGAAACAAGGGGAGAAGAGATAACCATAGGTTAAATTTTGATTGGAGCAGTGGACATCTTAACCTAGAAGTGATTGCAATGGATATGATTAGGATTTTAGTTATCGCAAGAATATTGCGACTGACTTGCCGTATTGTACATAAAGGATTAACCGATTCTGCCTTATTTCAATTTTGAGGACGACATTGTTTTAAGTTCGGCAGATTGTGAACCCCTCACCCAAAATTTGACCTACTCGGCTTAGATAGTGAGACTAAGGCTAGCACGAATCCACTTAGAAATAGAACACGGTATTTTTAGTTAATATTACAATAGTGATATCACTTGACACGCCTTACCGTGCTCCGATAATTGGAGCACTACACTAGCCACTGCCTTCCTACAAATTCTACACCCTTATCCTAGACATGCCCATCATCCAATTCTCATCTTTGTGCAATTTTCCAATTGTTGGATGCTTTTATGCAAAGGAGCATTTATGTGTCCACACCATTGGACATGACACATGAAGAAACCTATTTTTCGCTCATATGGATTTTTTTCATGATGTGCAACGTGCAACATCGCCCACCCCTTTAAACCTAGCCTTGTATTTTAAATAATGCAAATCTTATACCATCATTGCATTCTATCGTGGCTTAATTTTAATTTCGAGGACGAAATTTTTATAAGTTGGGTAGAATGTAAAACCCCCCTTCCTAGAAAATCGTAAATACCCTTTTACTTATTTATTATTAATTAAATTGTAGTAATTAGGTCTAAATAGGAGAAATAGATTTTAATAATTTTTATGTTAGGTGTTCGGGCACTTAGATGACTTGTGGGACCATCAGAAATTTTTCGGATTTTATTCCATGTAGGAGATCCCTTGAGCAGTTGCTAGCCTAACGATGTACAATATCCTATTATATAAATTTTCTTATGTGTGAATATATATATATATAAATATATATATATATATATACAAATATATATATGTGTATATATATATTTAATGAAAGAAAGCAAAAGAAAAATTATTAAAGTAAGTTACTATTCATAGTAATATAATAATAATAATAACATAACTAACTATTACATTCCTTCAATTCCCTAGCAACTTGCTGCAAGCTTATTCCCTTAGCCCTTGAGTGCAAATTCAGCAAACCCTTCAGCGCCTAAGTCCCCGCCCATTTACTTCCTTCAGCCCCTTTGTTTCACCCGCGGTCCAACCCGCTCCTTCCCCTCTCTCCCTTAATATATTAAATATATATATATATATATATATATATATTAGCATCCCAAAAATCCTAACCTAAACTCCAGACTTCCTCTTCCCATCTAGAGCCGTCACCGCAGCCAGAGAAGCCCCACCAAGCCATCCAACCATCCCGTCGACGCCGACATCGCGAACTGCAGTTTCCCACTCGAGGCACCTTCGCTCCGACGTGATTTCCCGTCGACTCGCTCGACCAAACGCTGTTCTGTTTTTGTAGGTACGATCATCCCTTAACCCTCTCCAATATTTGTTTTATAGTCAACATCGAAAAACGTGTGCCCCTAGGTAAAAAACAGCGCCCAAGTTGGCCCGGACTTACCCAATTCTGAAATCGCAGAAACTTGCGATGACCTCCCATATTGTCGAGTTCGTATCTCCCACCACAGAGATCCGAATTCGATGATTCTTTTTTATACCTGTAGATTACATGACCTAGTTTATTTTCTGTATAATAACCTTGTGCTATTAGTCGATGTGGACACAATTATATTCGTCACAAAACTGCGCGCACCCACTTTTTTCGGTTTTCCAAAAGTTGGAGATCGGAGCGCGTCCCGCCAAACGGGACCGCCCCGCCGTGTGCTAAGTGTACCGAATGGTGCACACAGCATAATTGGATACGTGAAAATTCGTGGCGACTGATTCGGACGCGTGTGCGCGCCGGAATCAGGCCGTATCCGCGGACACATTTTGTGTCGCCACTTTTGTGGAACTCGCGAGTATTTTGTGCACGCTTGTCAGATTGTGACGAAACTTACGCCACTGGACTCGTGGTAACGCGCTGGTCCTGTGACCCAACTTTCACGCAATTCTGAGATGGTTGACCAGATCGCCAATTGGCGGGCCCCACAGTTGACTTTTTGGACCAAACTTTGTTCGGCTCATCGGAATCCAAATTTGGACATACCGTTGAGTTCGTATTGACATCTAGAGTTGTTTGACCTATAGTTTGTCCCATTTAGAGACTGTTACCCTCGGCACGCTTTTCGGTGCAAAGTGGGCCACATGTGGACCCCACTTTTACCCAAAATTACGATTTTGCCCCTGTGTCCAAATTGGACGAAAGGAAAGTGCTTTCTAGCTATTTTGCTTATTTTGGGAATGTTGGTGATATCTATTTCAGCATCCGGGGACATTGTTCTGAGGCCATAGCTTCTGGTCCTGTGTATTGGACATCTGGACGGGACATTTTGCAGTTTCTTACCAGGCAAGTATACCTTGACATTGTACTGTTATTTATATTCCATATGTTGCATGCATCTTTATTTTCTGTCCTTAGTTCGTATATTTTAATTGTTATATAAAATGCTCGCGACGGTAACGTCGCGATAGGTTTTTATTTATGTATTGCATTGACCTTGTTCATGAGACTACCCCATTATCATGTAGCACCATTAGGTTTTATTTGACTGTGACACATAATTTTTACACGAGTTGTGAGTCTCATATAGATCACGGACGCATGTATTGACTGATCATCGGTACGTGTGGGACGTGCGTTAGGGATAACTGCTGTTAGAAACTTTACATGCTAGTAGACTTGGCAGTTATTAGAGGTCCATGGATATAGCCTATTGTAGTACGGTGGTCCCATCCTTGTCCTTGTTTGGTTGCAGGATTAGGCTAGGGTACTAAGAATAGGCTATGAACCAAATCGTGTCATGGATGTGACATGCTTAGAGCATGGGGTGGGGAGAACAACAAGTACCGCATTTGAGCTCCTTTACACTTTTCCTTCTGTAACCCGGAAGCTCCGCTGGAGATACGGGCGGTGATGACCCCTTTACTACTTGGCGGGCCTCTGCCGTTCAAAAGACGACATGCCTTTGAGGCCCCTGGTTCTCCGAGAGAGTCATGCCAATCCCAGTTCTCAGCCAGATAGCTCACTTGTTAGAAAGTTGTTCTCAAACTGCATTCACATAGATGGTTAGGCGACCCATTGGATATTTATTTCAGTACTTTATTGGCATGTGTTTAAGTATACTTGTTATGTCCCTCTGAGGACCTGGTCCGCTGCCAGGTGTACCTGTTCTTGAGTATTTGTAGGAGCACAGATTTGGAAGGATATAGATGCTCCGTGGATGTCTTCTCTTCGAGCCGTGATTGGTAGCTGGTACTTATATTGTTTGAGTGAGTTGTACTTATATTGTATTTACGTTTCCCTTTGAGTTGGTAGTGGATTTGTTTCCACCCAACTATCATCTTTAGATACTTCTTGTTGAGATCTAGTTTCATAGATACTGGTTATTTATTTCTATATGATTTTGGTGGATGAGATTTAGATTTTACCCTGTGACTTGTATTACATTTTTACCACTTGTGGATTTGATATTCATAATACATCGTACGTATGGATTTGGTTTCCATATATTGGAGTTGCCATATCCATGCGGCTGGCATGCTTACGTGTCCTAGTCCTACGTATTTTTGGGACTGGGGCGTGACATGTTTTTGTGGTGGCCCATGCAGGTCAAGAGCATATTGTCTCGGTTACGTTACTGTACCGAACAAGCCTGCACCTAGGACTAGAGTATAGGATCTCATCCACATTGACTATGATTCATCTTCCTCCTATCTGTTCTATTTGAACAATTGTATCGTGCTTGATTCCTGTACTTCCCTAATAATTCTTTGAGCATAGCCTTCTCCCAGAATATAGAAGTTCCTGTTGTTAGATGATAATTAGAGTAGCACACCTATTTAGAATACAACGAGATTATAGATACACCACTAAGTTTAGAATATCTAGCGAACCCTAGAATCCCTTATCCCTATAATTGGTTTACCATTATCCCTGATGTATTATGAAGACTTGAGAGTAGTATAGACACTACTAGAGTTAGTTAGAAGTTTACCATAATGTTTGACCCTAGCATTGAGGAACCAATAGAAAACCAAAACTTAATATTTGGACTGAACCTAACCTTCATAGTTAGATGATATTGGAACTATAAAACTTATGTCATTGTCTTGTTATTAGTAGACAAGTACCCTAGAAGGCCAAGAGCAATGCATAGAATATTTCCCTAATCATACCTCAAACATAGTAGCTAGCGTACCACTCCCCTTAGAGAACCATGATGCTATCTAGAGCCCTCTATCTTTATTTTTATATTGTTTCTCTGCGACCATAGATCTCACTATTTTGCGACGGCTAATTACGTTTCTTCTCTTCATCTTTCAAACGTGCCATCTGACACTTCGGATAGTAGGCCAAGTAATTTTATTCTTTGTTAAGGGCTCATAGTTGCTAGGATTATAGTTGTAGCCTTGAGTGTGAAATTTTTATGCTTGGTAGTTAGAACTTGATAAGTTTAAGTTGTTTTGTAGATTACGACCGATGATTAATCCTTAGTTTTAAATCATATAATTTGTACCCTCACCTCGATACAAGTTAGACCCTTCCTCCTTGACGGCCAGTAACTCTTCTATCCTTACCAATGACACATGCTTGTAAGTGCTATGATTAAGACTTAGGATGACCATTACCTACATAAAAAGGATACCCTAATAAAGAGTTTCTGTTTTATTTACATGTGCAAGATTATTGTGTAGGACCCCCTTAAGACTGTCACCGTATTAGTTTAATTCTTATAAGTTGGGTAGTATACCACCACCTAGTATCATATAGCTCTTGTGATCCATTGATGAAGTGTAACTGAATGGCAGTAATTGTATGCTAACATAAGATGATAGTGTTTATTCAGACTATAGGACTTAGAGGCTCACACCCCTACTTTGTCGACTATCGACTTAGACAAGGAATTAACATGATAACTGTAGAGATTGTAGAGCTTCTTGTTATTGTTGCTTATGTTGTTTGTTTTTGCAACTTGAATTATTTGTAACTTCTTTCATCATAATCCAGCGTTATATTTTCTGTGCTACCTCGAATT
This sequence comes from Iris macrosiphon, assembly GCA_036927795.1. Lineage (NCBI taxonomy): Eukaryota > Viridiplantae > Streptophyta > Magnoliopsida > Asparagales > Iridaceae > Iris > Iris macrosiphon. The sequence continues at coordinate 202,599,957 of JAYESA010000008.1, forward strand.
ATGCTGCTATTATAGCCTAGTCTTTGCAAGCTTATTTTTTTATCGAGCTTGATCATGAGACATGTATTATTGGGGACGCCTACTGATACAATTGTCCAATCAGAATCAGTGTATTACGGTCTGGACAACCTTAGTACATTTTGGTTCGCCCTTCGCATAACTACTTTATGTGGATTGAGATATGTAGTGATTAGTAGACGAATATACTTGTCCTAGGCATGTCTGGCATATCGTATCAGTTACATAACTGTACTAATACGAGCAGGCAAACAAAGGATTACCAAAATAGGGTTTCAATCCACAACTGCTTTGACAATTCCCAATTGAATTCTTTAAATGCCTTGATCCCAATACTTCTATTCTATTAAGCTGCCCTTGAACTCTTTACTATTGGTCCCCGTCTTCCCTTATTTCGGAACGACGAAACCTCGTGCTTAGTATAAGTTAATACACAGAGAGTACTAGATATACCCCATAGGCCGATCACATACTTGAGGATTATTCTTTCGTAATTAAGGACATATCATATGTGATATGATCGACGTTAAAGTTTCGAGAATTGAACGACATGAGTAAATAAATTAAGGGATATTTTCTTAAGGTATATAGCCTTAGGTGATAGGTGGATAAATTCTAAGTTGGGTAGTAGTGCATTGTCAACTCAGGAGGAATTTCTTTTAGATTATGATCGGGTAAGATTAGATTGGGAGAGGTTCAAGCCGTTATAATTTTGAGAAATTTAGAAGGATGACTAAGATGATGAGGATCAATGAATTGATATTGAGGACCCAATATTTATACCTTAAGTGCATGAGTTAAATTTTTGAACAATGAAGGTAGAATCACCAATTTGAATTTAGAGGATAAATATAGAATTTCAGACTTGAATATTGGTGGACTGCATTTAAATTATTTTTTAATTTGGCGATTTGAATTAAGAATTAAAATTTTGGTTGGACGACCTATTTGAAATAAGGAGGATGTTAATAGAATTTAAAGAGATGAGGCATACAAAATTTTATAAGTGAAATGGGAATATATTGGACTCAAACCACTTCTAAAGGAGATTATGATAGTTAGAGATCGTGAGGTAAAAGTTATATGCGTATGTAAATCTTGGAGATGTTATGTGGATATGGATAATTTGAAACAAGGGGAGAAGAGATAACCATAGGTTAAATTTTGATTGGAGCAGTGGACATCTTAACCTAGAAGTGATTGCAATGGATATGATTAGGATTTTAGTTATCGCAAGAAGATTGCGACTGACTTGCCGTATTGTACATAAAGGATTAACCGATTCTTGTTAGTGTGATAATTAGTTACTTGCAATTTTGGTTGTGATTGCAATGGATATGATTATAATTTCTTTAAGGATCCTTGTTAGTGTGATAATTAGTTACTTGCAATTTTGGTTGTGTCTTGTATTAGTTTGACTGTGTGTGACTTGTTAGTTTGTAAGTATTTCTTAGTTGGAAATGTGAGCAGTAGGCATTAATATAGAGATACCCATAGCATAGTACCTTGTAGCAATAGTTCTATGATAGGCGTTATTATAGTTAGTATTGGCACTATAGATAGAAGGAGAAAAGAGTATCAATGATGGTTCCAAGAGTAAGTATCAGAATCAACATGCCAGTCCTGGATAGTCATTAAATTATATAATTGGATGATCTATGTAAATAATTAAGTATCAAGGAATTATGTTAAAGATTAATGGAGCATGATGTTCAATTTGATGATTGATTACTTGGGTGTGTCAAGAGTAAAGAAATGTATATGCATAAAGGGTATTAATGAGTGTGCCATGGGTAGAGGAATATCAAGATTGATCATGAAAGGTATAAAGTGTATCAAGATTAGTGTAAAAGTCTGTAAAAGATTAAAAAGAAAATACATATACATCAATCGAGATGAGGAGCCATATACTTGCCCATGAGAGTAAAGTGAAACAGGTGTATTATAAAAGGGTACGAATAATCGTAAGTTCTAATAAGTTTAATGAGATAATCTAATGATGAAGTTAGTGTTACCATGCCAAGAGTACAAATATTCTTATATCAAGAATTAGTTAGGAATGATGCTAATAACAGTAAGTACTTCGTGTGATGATAATTAAATTGGTGTACCAGTTAATATAGATAAAAAAATCATTGGAGAAAATATGTGTGATGATAACTTTGATTATTGGAAGTAATAGTGCAAGTAATCCAGGTAGTGCAATATTCAGTACACAGTTGAGAGTTGTAGATAATTGATGTAATTGATGTATTTGTGTGCACCTTGAGTATTAGAGACTGTGAGCATATATGTGTACTTAGATGCTTGTGGATTAAATTTATAATTTGAAGAGTGGAAATGAATTTCAATTTTTAAAGAATTTTTGAGGAGTTAATATTTTATGTTATTAAATTTTTGAGGATTCAAATTCAATTCAATAAACATAGTCAAAGCTATAAAGATTTTGGAAGTGATTAAAAAATTTATTTCGATATTTGAATATTTGACTTTTGAAGAAAGTATATGCATTTTATTTTAAATTATTCAAGAAGTTAAATTTTTATGATTTTATTTTGAGGATAAAATTTTATGGTGGGTAGGAAATACATATTAGTATATGAGTGAATGAAGTGCATATATAAGGATCCATTGGCTGAGTATGATTGAGATGGCACTGCAGACAGACTTGGGTGTCCATCTAGAGTTGTATTAGAATGAGTAGTACTTAGTATTGTGTGTTGCACTTGGTGTGCACTTGAGTGATAAGAACAACTAGTATAAACAATTGCAGTAGGTAAGAGAGCTAGCAGTGAGTATGCTTGTAGTAGAAAAAGTGGTACCTAAAGGGATACAGGTATCAAACTTTAGATGCATCATTTGACCGATGGTTGTGTTAGAGGTCCTTGGTATCAGATTTTGGTATTAATAGACCAACGTGTGTAATTTGGATGTATCCATGGATATCTTGTGGACTAGTGATTAGTTGAGATGGGTATCAGTGTATAGGGACAGGAATTTGTGAATAAATGTGCCAGAGTTTAGTGTATGATAGAGGTTGAAGATGTCCAAGTAATGGGTTAGAAAGCTATGTTCTGTTATTTCCTCATATTTCTTTTCTATTTGTTTGTTTGATTGATTGATTCCTTAGTACCATAGCTTGTATCAATGATATTCTTGCTAGAATGTAGTTAGTAGTACACCCTGACATAGACTATAATACCATGACAAAAGAGACTATGACCATGCATGTTTCATCTAGATTGCATATTTTATCTAGATTGCGTGTTGTATTGCATGTTGTATGACTATATGTAGGATTCTCTTAGACTTTGATTGTTGAGGGTTTGACTGTAGTGAAGATTTATGAAGAGGTTATGATTTGACAAAGATAGACAATGTGCCTTAAATTTCGTGGATAAATATTAATTTAAATAAAGGATTGAGAATTTAAAATGACAAAATTGACGATTTGTTAAAATCATTGATTTTTTATGAAGATTAAGATATGATTGAATCTATCATTAAAATTTGAGGAAATTAAGGAGATTATCATTATATTCATTGGACTGCATGTTATGAACTTATATTGAATATGGCATTTGAAGATTTCATAACTAATACATTATTTGATTTTGTGTGGAAAAAGGAATCGAGGATTAAGATCACTAATGGATTAGTATTGAATTCAAATTTTGGGATAAGATTTTTTTAAAATTTTATAAATATGCATTGACGGGATTTCAATTAAAGGATTGGATAGTAAATTTTGTATTTAGTGATTTACTCAAAATTTGAGGAGTAAGATGATTAATGGGTTAGTATTTGAATATAAACTTTTTGGACGATATTTTTAAATTTTATAAATATACATTGAGTGGATTTAAAATTAGAGGATTGAATATTAAGTTTTGTATTTAGTGATTAGCATAAAATTTTGAGGAGATTTTGATAAGAATGGAATTTGATTTTTAATTTTAAAGGTTTGCGGGAATATGATACTTCTAGAATTTTGAAAAGTTGTGAAAAAACAATATGGATTAGTTCATGATTGTATGATTTGATGAATTTGATTTTGATGGTCAAAAAAAAATTGAGAATTTTAAATTTCGAGGACGAAATTTTTTAAGGTGGGTAGACTTGTAACCTCCGTATCCTGAAATTCTTGCTTAAATATTATTATTAGGTTAATTTGGGACTATTGGAATTTTTCCATAATTTTTAGTTAATTAAAAACTAGTAACCCTAATTTTTTAGGACTTTCAAGAATTTATTTTAGATCCAAATATAATTAAAAATATCCCAAACTTTTATTTTAGGTTCTAAATAGTAAAATATATTTTCTAGAATTTTTTGGGAATTTTCTGATTATTTTTAGCATTTATATTGAGTTAATTATGAAAAACTGAATTAAAAACTAATTTCTGAAAAAGAAAACCCAAAAAGTAATTAATTCTGTCCAGTCAGCAAACAGGGGGCCCACCTGTCAGCCTCACGCAGCGAACAGTGCCTGGCCCGCCTGTCAGTGACCGAGGTTTGGGTCAGGGTGAAGCCGAGCCGAGCCGAAGCCGAGTTCGACTCGGACTCAGCTGAGCCGAGCCGTGTGGATCCACGACCGTTCGATCTTAGCGGGCAGCCATGGATGGCTTCCACGTGGCACTCTCCGAGCCGCGGCTGCACTCTCTCTCCTCTATATATATATATAATAGTTTAGTTATTTTCTAGGGTTTTTCTTGAGCCAATTTTTGGAGAATTGCATCTAGGGTTCCTTCATCTTCCAGAAGCCATTGCGTATAGCTCCGGACTCCAAACGAGGCCTAATTTTTTGTGTTAGAACGATATTGAGGTTATATTTCTGATTATATAAATTGTTTTACGAAATTATGAGTATTAAATTCTGGAAAATTCGTAGAGCACAGCATATCCGAAAATAGACGTGTTTCGATGTTTTTGCTATTCCGGGAGAACCAGGAATCAGAATCACAAACCGTTTAAAGTTTCGGAAAGCTAATGTCGATATCATTGACATATATTTTTCCCAGAATTTAATTCAATGTATTTTCATACTATTAATTCTATAGAACTTCTAGGTTAGAATTTAACCATCGGTGCACGATACAAAACTTGTATGTGCCATAATTTCCAAACGAATTTGAATTCGGACGAGCCATAAATTCCAGCATGTTTTTGATGCTGAAATCTACAGGAAATCATGCATGAAAGTCAAGTTTGTGTCGGTTGACTTTTCGGTCAACAGATCGCCTCGATTTGCGTGCCATGAGCCTCGAGTTGATAAAATTCAGTTCATTTGGAAAAAATTTAGGAATTAACCTAAAAATCAGAATAATAAGATTAAAATAGGATTTTAGATTAATTATTCCAGAATTAAATAAATTATCTTTTGACATGGTAAATTTGTAATACATAGGCTATTGGACTGTGACTTGGACTCTGATTCATACCAACAGCAGGACCCCAGACGAGTACATTCTCTGACAGTTTCCATTATGTTGATTATCTCTATAATTCTTGTTGTATAGTGTACATGACTCTGACACTTTTCTTTACACGAGTTGGCATCATCGAGACCTGTCACGAGGAGTCATGATTGGAATCCATCGTGCTAGCTGGAGGAAAATGGGGAAATATTAGTAGCTTATGTGATCATACCCAAAATTTACATGCATCATAGCTCACCCACACCTCACGTCGGTGCAGCCTGACCCTTACATGCCTCATCACTGTTACATATGGTTAGCCGGACTTGTTGGGGATGAACGCTAATCAATATAATAAGTCATATAGTCCCAAGCCGATCACATGATATACTGATATTTCACACACTTAGATAGATAATTCTTGACATGTATCTCAAGTATATTGATCTAGCATTTCCACATGTTCTAGTTATTATTCTTGTACACACTTACATACCAGTTCATTGTTCTTGCGTGTACTTGTATTTCTATTTCATTGCTAGATGTATATTAATGATGATGTTCCAGTATTTCTTTATTCCAGCATTCCCTTAATCCACTCATTGCCAGTTTTTATATCTGTCTTGTATTTCTTTACACGGTGCTATAGATTTTGTCAATATAAGTGGAACTACTGTTAGAGGTGTATTTCGTTCCAATCCTGACTGGATATTTTTTCCAGACTGTGACATAGAGGACTTGTTCTGACATACTTGGAGACTTGGATGTATTGATTGCAGGTTAGACTATTTATTGTTGTTTAGACTTGTCTTGTATTTTATTGCTTGCTTCGATATCTCATCGTGCTTTAGTTTATGTGATTGAGTATATTTCCATATTATTTTGTGATATCTGCGTCTCCTTATGGAGTTGGATATTCATGTGAGATTGATTAGATAGTTACATAGCCTAGACAGCATTCTACCGCCGATGCTGCGATATAGGCTGGACGTACCCACGCTCTCGTGCCCCTATACCGGGTGTGGGTCGTGACATGAGCAAACCTCTGCTGCTGAGTCGGCAAAGGCTGTCCTCTCTTCTGTGCTGCAGGTGCTCTGGCTGGTCCCCTCTGATCGGCTCCTCCGCCCTGAGCTGTACGAGCAAGTGCTGAAGGACAATCCTTCAGCTGGTGATCTGCTGTGCCATATAATAAACATCTGCCCAGCCTCTTCCTGCAAATATCCCATTTGTGCCCCGGCTTCCTACAGAAAGGGCAAATGATGGGCTGCCTCTGACCCTGCTGCCATCCCTGCCTCTGCTGCTGGGGCGCCTGCCGGAAGGGCGCACGACCCTGACCCTGGTGTTGCTGAGTCTGCTGGAATAACCTCTTGGCTGGGCATGTGTCACGCCCCGATTCCGTGGAATCGATAGTCGTCCCCCGGGCGTGACCGCCGTGCGGGCCTAGATTGCGCACCGCACAAGGCTAAGTATCTTATTTTCGCATAGCGAGCACATATTCAGAGTACGCAGATTAAATGAACACAGATTTGAAGCATGGAAAAGTTCTCTTTTTATTGATAATATGAACATCTATTACAAACTCCTTGAACTGAGTTATAAGGAATTGCCTCTATGGGCTTACAAAAGTGTTGACACAAAATGAGATAGCAGTCATGTACATTACATCCTTTACTATAACTCAAAATATAAGACCTTGGGTCGGAACGACTGCTTTTCCACGAAGCTACATGATTGCTTGGCTGCTAGCTTCTATCTTCAAAATGCTTCAAAAGGTTGGCACGGTCGAGGCGTTCCTACAGCTGGACTGGATTGGGGAATTTATCTTCTGCTCCTTGCTTGGTTCTCCTTAGCGCGGGAAACCTGTTTCAACGAGGGTCAGTACATCGAAACGTACTGGTGAAGGCAAGCTAACCCAACTATACCAATCAACACGTTGTTTTAATGAAGCATGCATATTTGTTGTGGGTTTCTATCTTGCCTTAGTTCATTTTACAGCAAGAAATAAATATATAAATCATTGAAGTAACCCGCCACCGTTCGGTGACATTTACCTGCCCGTCTGAACCACCTGCATAATACTTACCTTGCCTGTCTGCCAAGAAGACACAAGTTAGTAGCAACAGGTTTAAATATACGAGGGGATTACTGGCACGTTGCCATAATGGACGGGCTAGTCTCGGTACGGAGTGCCATGCGACGCATAGATCAGAACGTCCAAGGCATTCCGTCCTATAGCAGGCGACTATCATGAGTTCCGTCCAGATCGGATCGATGCCGGTGCCCCAGCGACCGTCCGCGGGAACTAAGACCTTGTGCACAAGTTGTCTGTGATTAACGCAGTACACTAAGTTAGCAATCGAGGCAAATCAGGGCATATCAGGAGCAGGGCAGTACAGGGCAAGATTTACTTTTGCATAGCCTTTCTGTTCAGTTTATGGCATTCAAGAAGAGTTCTATACATAGCACAAATTTAAGAAGGAATATCTATTCTAACTTGTATTTATGCATATGATGAACAATTCAAACGAGCAAGCATGTAAGTAAGTAACCGTTCACAAGTTTCATTGACAAGCATGTTGATCCAAGTCTATTCCCTTATTATCTTGATATCTTTTAGTTATTTACTTGGTATCGTTTGATCGGGGCAAGCACGAATACAAGATTCAGATGTGAAGACTAGCAAGAAGGGCTAGCTAATCGGGATGGTAGCCACTCACTTTAGTAGTTGGAAGGAAGAAGGAAAGAAGTGCTTTAGGAGTCCGTTCGAGCGACGCATACTGCTGGATCACCTGCATTGCCACGAACAGCTGATCAATACCTCTTTCTCTCTTTCCATTATCAGAATTGAAGTACAATTCGAAGAATAAAAATAATGAAATCATCGAAACCGTTCAAGAAATCTCAAGCAAATCCGAAAACCAACTCAAAGCACAAAAGCAACAAGCGACAGCGAAACCTAGGCAACAAAAGATGCAGCGGAGAGGTCCCTCCTGACTCTGCCGCTAAGTCGATCCCGGGGGCACGGTCCACTGAATATGGAAATCAATTCCGAAGAGACAAATCCATAACGAGGATGAGTTCTTGATTCAATCTATCCCGATCGAACGATATCGTTTTGTATTTCTTAGCCGCGCTCCCCGAATGGGGGAACGGGGCCCCACATCCTACCCAACTAATTGGAAGTTTCGTCCCGAAACTTAAGGAATAGAACCTACCACTAGGAAATAGTGAGGGGAACCTTTCCCTCATCTCTGTTTCAAGCTCCCAAGTAGATTCTTCAACAGAGTGATTCCGCCAAAGCACGCGCACTAGAGGAACCGAACGGGTCCGAAGCAGCTTTTCTTTCCTATACAAAATTTGCACTGGTTGTTCTACATACGTCAAGTCAGTCTGGAGATTCAGTTGTTCAAGGTCTACCACGTGGCTTGGATCGTACACATTCCTAAGTTGAGAAACGTAGAATATATCATGTACGTCGGATAGGGATGGTGGTAGTAAAATTTGATAGGCAACTGAAGCAACCCGCTTTAGTATTTCGAACGGACCGACAAATCTTGGACTTAGCTTTCCATTTGCTCCAAACCTGCTGACTCCTCGCATGGGCGAGACCTTGAGGAATACCTGGTCGCCTACTTGAAACTCTAGCGGTCTCCGATGTATGTCTGCGTAGCTCTTTTGACGGTTTGAGCTACCTTTAATCTTTCCCGAATCAGCCGAACTTTCTGGACAGTCTGCTCCACGAGCTCGGGGCCAAGTATCTGCCGTTCACCAACTTCGTCCTAGCAGATCGGAGATCGACACTTCTGCCCGTATAACGCCTCATACGGCGCCATTTGAATGCTTGATTGATAACTATTGTTGTAAGCAAATTCGGCTAAAGGTAGATGAAGGTCCCAACTAGTCTTCAAATCCAAGGCGCAGAGTCGCAGCATGTCTTCGAGAATCTGGTTGACACGTTCGGTTTGGCCGTCGGTCTGTGGATGGTAGGCGGAGCTGAACTTCAACTTCGTCCCCATTGCTGACTGCAGGCTTCCCCAGAAACGTGATATAAATCGACCATCTCGATCGGAGACTATGGTTACAGGCACGTCATGGAGTCGAACGATTTCGTTGAGATATATCTGAGCCAGGCGGTCGGCACTCCAAGTAGACTTGATAGGCAGAAAGTGAGCTGACTTTGTGAGTCGATCGACGATAACCCAGACTGCATCATGTCCCCGTTGCATCCTTGGCAAACCAACAATAAAATCTATCGTTATATGATCCCATTTCCACTCCGGAATGGCAAGGTTCTGGAGCTCTCCGCCTGGTTTCTGGTGTTCGGCCTTTACTCTCTGACAGGCCATGCAATGCGACACGAAATACGCCACATCCCGTTTCAAGCCGTGCCACCAAAATGTCGTGCGAAGATCCCGATACATCTTAGTGCTACCCGGATGAGAAGTATAACAAGCATAGTCGGCCTCCGTGAGTATCTCTTTTCTGAGGGCCGCATCATTCGGAACGCACAGTCTTCCCTTCACTCGGAGCATCCCGTCCGTGCCTACCGCAAAGTCGGACGCCTTTCCTGCAGAGATAAGGGCATGAATCTTTTGCAGGAACGGGTCATCCTTCTGAGCGGCCTTCACTTTATGTAACAAGTCAGGTTCGAGGCACAGTTGTGCTACTTGCGCCCACTTCTTATATCTTATTTTCAGTGTAATGCCCAGTAATTCAAGATCTCGGCGCAGCCTATCATCAATAGCTAGACTCCCTACAAACACTCGACTCAGTGCGTCAGCTACTACGTTTCCCTTTCCAGGCGTGTATCTGATCATGAGATCAAAGTCGCTAAGGAGTTCAAGCCATCGCCACTGCCGAAGATTCAAATCCTTTTGAGTGTACAAGTATTTCAAGCTCTTATGGTCCGTGTAGATTTCATACGGCACGCCATAAAGGTAGTGGTGCCACAGCTTCAACGCAAACACTACCGCAGCCAGTTCCAAATCATGTGCTGGATAGCTTTTCTCATGAGGCTTTAGCTGTCTCGATGCATAGACTATTACTTTATCCCGTTGCATCAGGACACATCCTATCCCTTTACCTGATGCATCACTGAAAATTTTGAAATCATTCGGTCCGTTCGGCAGAGTAAGAATTGGGGCAGAGACGAGGCGCTGCTTTAACTCCGTAAACGAAGCTTCACGGTCGTCCGTCCAAGTAAACTTCGCACCCTTCCGTGTGAGCTGAGTCAAGGGCAAAGCAATTCTAGCAAAATTCTGTATAAACCTACGGTAGTAACCTGCCAGTCCAAGAAAACTTCGGATGTCGCTAGCTGACTCCGGTCGTTTCCACTGCATAATGGCTTCTACCTTCTTCGGATCAACTGAAATGCCTTCCGCAGAGATGATATGTCCCAAAAACGAGATACTGTCTAGCCAAAAGTCACATTTACTTAATTTTGTATACAACTTGTTGTCTCGAAGGGTTTGCAGCACCATCCGCAGGTGTCCTGCGTGCTCATCCCTAGTCTTCGAGTACACCAAGATGTCATCGATAAAAACTACCACGAATTTATCGATGAAGGGCCTAAATACACGGTTCATCAAATCCATGAATGCGGCAGGTGCATTCATCAGTCCAAACGGTATCACTGAAAACTCGTAATGTCCGTATCGGGTTCGAAAGGCAGTCTTCGGCATGTCCTCAGGCTTAATCTTCAGCTGGTGGTAACCTGAGCGAAGATCGACCTTTGAAAAAACCATTGCCCCCTGTAGCTGATCAAACAAGTCGTCTATCTGTGGCAGAGGATATTTGTTTCTGATTGTAACTTTGTTCAATTCCCTATAGTCTATGCAGAGGCGTAGAGTTTCTTCCTTCTTCTTCACGAAGAGCACAGGCGCACCCCAAGAAGATATGCTCGGACGGATAAACCCACGATCAAGTAATCCCTGAAGCTGGCATTTCAATTCCCTCAGTTCTGCAGGGGCCATTCTGTACGGAGGCTTTGAGATAGGCTGTGTATTTGGAAATGTGTCGATAGTGAATTCAATCTCTCGGTCTGGCGGCATGCCGGGTAGTTCGCTCGGAAACACATCGGGAAACTCTGCCTCAACAGAAGTAGACTCGACGTTTGCGTAGTCCTGCCGTGTGTCCCGAACCGACGCTAGAAATCCCTCGCAGCCTGTGTAGAGCATTCGCCGAGCAGATTTTGCCGAAATCACCATGCAGGCCCAGGTCGCATCTGTCGCTGGACTACTGGTGTAAAAGAATACGGCTTCTTCGGGCAGACAAAAAACGACTCACTTTTCTGCACATTCAATAGTTGCCGCGCACGCGCCGAGCCAATCCATTACCAAAATGATATCATAGTCCCGAACGTCTAGAACTAAGACATCGAGCGACAGCTTCTTTTCTCCAATACAGATGTAACCACCTTGGCAGACTGAACGAACAGGTATTTTTATACCGGCGGGGGTGCTAACACTTAAATCTAGGTGCAACAGAGTCATTTTTATATCGTTCTCCACGGCAAAATTTGTGGAAATAAAACTATGCGTTGCACCTGAATCAAATAGAACACGAGCAGGTATATTATTGAAAAGCAAAGTACCTGACACGACAGTATTTGAATCTAGAGCTTCTTCCCGTGTCATGGTATAGACCCGGCCTTGAGCTTGATTATGCCCTTGCTGAGGCGCCGCTCGATTTGCCTGAGGTGTCGGTGTCTGATTCTGTTGCTGAGGTGGGGAGAGCGGACAGCTGCTAATCTGATGGGTCGGATCGTCGCAACGGAGGCAAGTCCCAAGCTTGCGGCGATAATCTTTTTCGATATGCCCTGGCTTCCTGCAAAAGTTGCAGGTCTTGTCGGTGTCTCCACGCTATTTACCGCCGTTATTTGGACGCTTTGCAACGTTGTTTCCTCTATCGTTGCCTTGGCGTTTGTGATTGGAAGTTTGCACAGGGCCGGCAGCAACGTGAGGATACTGCGATTCGAGGGAGAGGGCATGGTTTAAGACTTCCCTCATCGTCTGATACTGCGGAACGACTACGTGCTCGTGGATGCCAGGACGTAGCCCTCCCTCGAATCGTCTGGCATGACTCGCTGCATCCGGTAGATAAGCACTAGCAAATTTGGCCAGTTTGTTGAATTCTGCAGAGTATTGCTTTACCGTCATGCTGCCCTGCCGTAGTTGTACAAACTCATTTTCTCGCTGACGGCGTACAGACGGGGGTATAAACTCCTCCTCAAATGCGACATGAAAAGTCGTCAACGCGATCGCCTCCTCTCCATGGCTAATTTGAAGAGATCGTCGATGCACGTCCCACCAGTCGTGCGCATTGAGGCGAAGCTGTAGTTGGGCACAGGTGACGCGCTTGTCTTCCGGCACTTCTAGGAGAGAAAAATGATCTTCAAGCTCGGCGAGCCAATCTAGGGCCACGATTGGGTCCTCAGTCCCGTTAAATGGCGTGTTGCAGACCTTCTTGAAGTTACCAAAGGTGAAGGCAGTCACTTCCCTCGTCCTTGGCACTAGCGGAGTCTCTACTTCAAGGATTGGTTGGTCCACCGGAGTCGCTGCTGTCACTGCGGACTGGTTGGAGGCCATAGTCTGAACAAGCTGCTGCAGGGTATCTACCTGCTTTTGTTGGACTGAGAGTCGGGCCTCTAGATTGCTCTCGAACTTGGCTTGGCGGGCATCATCTCTCTGTCGTTGTGCTTCTAATATTTGCATCACTTGCTGAAGCGGATCTGATCGAGACATGCCCCGTTGGCTCCGAGAGCTTCCTGAAGTTCCGGAACTGCTCTCCTGAGCCTGTGTCTCGCCTGGTGCTAGCGCTGATGGTTGCGCTTGCATCATTCCTTCAAAATAAGGTAAATTACATCATGATCATAAGATATTATGGACTTATTGCATGACCGTATCTCATTTTGGCCATAACGAGTTCAGGAGTTCACACAGGGATTTATCGTTAAAGGGACTTTTCTAGTTCAAGAGTCAAAAGAACTTTGAAGCTGTGCTCTGATACCAACATGTCACGCCCCGATTCCGTGGAATCGATAGTCGTCCCCCGGGCGTGACAGCCGTGCGGGCCTAGGTTGCGCACCGCACAAGGCTAAGTATCTTATTTTCGTATAGCGAGCACACATTCAGAGTACGCAGATTAAATGAACACAGATTTGAAGCATGGAAAAGTTCTCTTTTTATTGATAATATGAACATCTATTACAAACTCCTTGAACTGAGTTATAAGGAATTGCCTCTATGGGCTTACAAAAGTGTTGACACAAAATGAGATAGCAGTCCTGTACATTACATCCTTTACTACAACTCAAAATATAAGACCTTGGGTTGGAACGACTGCTTTGCCACGAAGCTGCATGATTGCTTGGCTGCTAGCTTCTATCTTCAAAATGCTTCAAAAGGTTGGCATGGTCGAGGCATGCCTACAGCTGGACTGGATTGGAGAATTTGTCTTCTGCTCCTCGCTTGGTTCTCCTTAGCGCGAGGAACCTGTTTCAACGAGGGTCAGTACATCAAAACGTACTGGTGAAGGCAAGCTAACCCAACTATACCAATCAACACATTATTTTAATGAAGCATGCATATTTGTTGTGGGTTTCTATCTAGCCTTAGTTCATTTTACAGCAAGAAATAAATATATAAATCATTGAAGTAACCCGCCACCGTTCGGTGACATTTACCTGCCCGTCTGAACCACCTGCATAATACTTACCTTGCCTTCCCTGCCAAGAAGACACAAGTTAGTAGCAACAGGTTTAAATATACGAGGGGATCACTGGCACGTTGCCATAATGGATGGGCTAGTCTCGGTACGGAGTACCGTGCGACGCATAGATCAGGACGTCCCAAGGCATTTCGTCCTATAGCAGGCGACTATCATGAGTTCCGTCAGGATCGGATCGGTGCCGGTGCCCCAGCGACCGTCCGCAGGAACTAAGACCTTGTGCACAAGTTGTCCGTGATCAACGCAGTACACTAAGTTAGCAATCGAGGCAAATCAAGGCATATCAGGAGCAGGGCAGTACAGGGCAAGATTTACTTTTGCATAGCCTTCCTGTTCAGTTTATGGCATTCAAGAAGAGTTCTATAAATAGCACAAATTTAAGAAGGAATATGTATTCTAACTTGTATTTATGCATATGATGAACAATTCAAACGAACAAGCATGTAAGTAAGTAACCGTTCACAAGTTTCATTGACAAGCATATTGATCCAAGTCTATTCCCTTATTATCTTGATATCTTTTAGTTATTTACTTGGTATCGTTTGATTGGGGCAAGCACGAATACAAGATTCAGATGTGAAGACTAGCAAGAAGGGCTAGCTAATCGGAAGAAAGAAGGAAAGAAGTGCTTTAGGAGTCCGTTCGAGCGACGCCTACTGCTGGATCACCTGCATTGCCACGAACAGCTGATCAATACCTCTTCCTCTCTTTCCATTATCGGAATTGAAGTACAATTCGAAGAACGAAATAATAAAATCATCGAAACCGTTCAAAAAATCTTAAGCAAATTCGAAAACCAACTCAAAGCGTTCAAGAAATCTCAAGCAAATCCGAAAATCAACTCAAACCAACTCAAACCGTTCAAGAAATCTCAAGCAAATCCAAAAACCAACTCAAAGCACGAAAGCAACAAGCGACAGCGAAACCTAGGCAACAAAAGATGTAGCGGAGAGGTCCCTCCTGACTCTGCCGCTAAGTCGATCACGGGGGCACGGTCCACTGAATATGGAAATCGATTCCGAAGAGACAAATCCATAACGAGGATGAGTTCTTGATTCAATCTATCCCGATCGAACGATACCGTCTTGTATTTCTTAGCCGCGCTCCCCGAATAGGGGGAACGGGGCACCACAGCATGCACTGCTGCCTGCTCCAGAAGCATCTATGCTCCTCTTGGTCTTCAGCTCCAAGTCATCCTCAGCCCTCTGAGCGTCACTCACAATCTGGCAAAGGTTGCCTCGCGGACACTCCTAGTCATGGACTTGACCGCCACGACCAAACCCTTGTGGAACTTCTATGCCTAGTCATGGACTTGCCTCGGTCAAACCCTCAACAAATCTGCCCAGACGGCAGAACTCTGCTGCATACTCGTCTACTAGCATGCTCCCCTGGACGAGCGCCTTAAACTAGCTCTCCAAAGCACTGAAAGCCACATCCGTGAAAAATTTCTCCTTGAAAAGCTTCTTAAAAGCCTCCCAAGTCAATCCCGGTACTGCTATCCTCGTATCTGTGCGGTACCACGTAAGGGCAAGATCGAATATCTGGCTGCCCGCTGCCTCAATCTGCATACTGGCTGGGATCAGTGCCAGCCTAAAGATGCCCTCAATATGCTCGATCCAGTCATCCGCGTACAGGATCCCCTCCGTACCCCGGAACTCCTTGGGCCGCATCCTCTGAAAGTCAATAATAGTGCCCGACCACAGATGTTGAGCCTGTTCTGCCTGTGGCTGGACCTGAGCCACTCTGCCCACCGTTGTCATGGCCACTTGATGAGCATTCTCAATGCCCATCCTCATCACGTCCACCTGGCAGTGTTGCGCGTCCATCATCTCTCTGAAGAACGTAAACAACTGTGTGGCATCAACTGGTGCAGGCGGTGGTAGAGGAGGTACCACCGGAATAACTGGTGTAGCTCTCGGATCGATAGGAGTAAGAGGATCTCCGAGAGAAACGGATGCTCTCTTGACCGCAGGAGTGGCAAGTGGAGCGGTAGCGGCTGCCTAAAGTCGAGCAGGACGAGAGGTGGCAGACCTCTCGGTGGCAGCTGCTGGAACTGTGCGCTGAGACCGTATCTTCGGAGGCATCCTGAACATAGATCAAAAGAAGTCAATAAGGTACAAGATATGATATCATCAAAGAAAGACAGTAATATTGCAAAAGAAAACAATTTCAGGAAAATTGAAGATAACAAAAGAAATCAGGAAGGGTCCTAGTTGTGATTGAGCACACTCTCTCTCAGCCTATATCCTATCGCAGGTAGACCTAGAAACTAGACCTGCATGGGCCACCACCAAAAATGTGTCATGACCCGCACCCGAAAAATCAGACATGAGTCGTGGGTACGTCCAGCCTACACCGTAGAATCCGCGGTAGAACGCTGTAAAGGTTCGTTCTAGGTCACAATCTATATATCTCACAAAACATATCAATATAACCTCTCCAAAAGGAGGGCAACCACACAATATATATATGTCTCAATCACAATAACTAGGGGAAGAGTAAAAACACGATAAGATATCACAAAGATACAAGAACCCAAGAGAGCAATACAATATCCAAATATACAGTCCAAGTTTATAAGTCTACAATATCTCACAGAAGAAACAAAATAATAAATACAGTCTTCCCAAAATATCAACTGGAAACAACCCAGGAAATCCACCTAGCTGAACTAAGGTGCTAACGGCGTCTCCTCGACGGGCTCCTCCTCAGTCTTCGGGTTACAACACTCCTCGACGCCCGGCCCGTAGAATGTCGGACAAAAATCCTCAGGATCCTCTGGAAAAAATATGTCCAGTCAGGACTGGAGCGAAGTACATAACTCTGAAAGCAAATCCAAATACATGGTAAGGTGTATATGACTAGCAATAGAAAAGTATACAAGATGCACAGGAAAATAAATACGTGGTGGAGAAGATAAAGTAGCTGCAATATAAAACTGAAGAACAATACAAGTAGTAGAGAAGTAACTACATGTGAAAAAATAGGAATACTAGCTAAGTGCCTTGAGCACAAGTTTGTTATGTGATCGGCTTAGGTTGCACATGAATAAACTACGATAACTCCGTTATGCGTGAGTTGCATAACCGACATACACATGAATACTATTTGGCTTTGATCACATAATCAAATCCTACTCCCCTCCTCCACTAATACTCTTAGATCCAACCATGACATGCTACGTACATGATAAATAACTCATGCACATGAAGGCGAGAGCACACGAAGCACATGATAGCACATGAGAATCAGTACCCAAAGCACATGATAAAATACACGTGATAGAGTACCCACTGAACACGGTAAGGGGGATAACATCTTATGACAGGATCTACTAGTACCAGCTCGTGTAACAAATGTGTCAGAATCAAGTATTACAGTTCTAGAATAGGTGATATAAACGCTATCATGAAATAGAAACGATCAGAGGTAGGTACTCGCCTGACGTCCTGAGCAACTAATGAGGATCGAGATCCGGACCGGTATCGCAAGAACCTATTACGAAAAGCAAGATTAAATGAGGTTTTAAAGAGTTAAACTGATATAAAATAACTAAAAACAGGGTTCTAGGGTTATTCTAGGTCGAATGGGTCAAACCGGTAAAATTTGGGTCAAAAAGTCAACCCAGGGTCCAAAAAGTCAACTATGGGATAAAACTAGGTCAAACGTTGACTTTTACGGTCAACGAGAACAATTATGGTCAACGCTAGGTCAAACTAGGGTGCCCCTAAAATTCTAGGACAAAACTAGCTCATTAAGCTAGTAAACCCTCAAACTCGCCTCCTCGAGATATCGGGAAACCCTCGGTATCCGATACCTCGACCTAGGCTACGCACCCCGTCTATACCCGCCAAAACCTATGTTAGCACGCGTAATTATATATACCAAAACATAAAATCTAACTCTAAACTCAAACCTAGGCAATTGCTCAAAAACCCCGCTCCGATACTCAATACCTTGGGTATCTCAAGGTATTGAGATACATTGATATCTCAAGGTATTGAGATATCTACTAAACCTCTCTCTAACACTAACCTATCTAGCTATCTATCTAGCATATACATATACACCTAGGTAATTATCTAGGCTACTACATATATAAACACATATGCTTATATATATATATATATATATATATATATATATATATATATATATATATCTACATATACACAAATACATATATAACCAAACTCATATCCCCTCGTATATATATATCTCTAACTACTTATATATCTACTCTAATCTATCTATCTATCTATCTATCTATCTATCATACATATATATAGATCTCCCTCTCTCCCTCGCTACCTGCTACGACTAGGCTACGCAAATGCTGCTGCTGCTAGGCTACCCTCGCCATGCGGCGCTTGGCCACGCCCAGCTGCTGCTGCTGCTGTCGCAGCGCTGCTGCTGCCTCTGCATTGCTGCTGCGCTGCTCCATTCTGTTGTTGCTACAGTGCGCTGCAGCGCGCTGGCCTCGCTGCCTCCCTGCTCTCGACACACCACACACACAGACACACAAGCACACACACACACACACACACACACACACACACACACACACACACACACACACATATATATATATATATATATATATATATATATATATATATATATATATATATATATACAAACATATATATATATATATAAAAACATATATACGTATATATATATATATATATATATATACACACAAGCAAATATATATATATGTACACACTTACGTATATAAGTACACACACGCATATATATATATATATATATATATATATATATATATATATATATATATATATATATATATATATACACAAACACTTATAGATATATATATACACAAGCATATATATATAAATACACACACTCATATAGATATACAAACACACATATATATATATATATATATATATATATATATATATATACACATATAGAGAGACACACACACACATATATATATATATATATATATATATATATATATATATATATATATATATATATATATATATATATATATATATATATATATATATAGAGAGAGAGAGAGAGAGAGAGAGAGAGAGAGACGCAAATACAACACACACAACACAACACACCAACACCCCACCAACACGCGCACAACTACCCCTACGCACACAAATACATATATATATATATATATATATAAAATACAACCCGAGAACTCTAGAACACACTCTCCGAACTAACCCAATGCGCGCACAAGCCCGAAACCAAGAAACCAAGTCGAAATAGCCGTTCGATCATTTCGACGAACACGTGGAGTACGGTTCGCGAAACCTCCTGAAACGCACACCAAACCTACTCGAATTCGGCCCAAAATTTATCCACGAGTTCTAATCGATGTCTAGATCCTAGAAAAAATGCTAACTCATCGATTCTAGGTTCGTGGCAAAAATGCGCATGCACATAGAACATACGACGACGAAAACCCCCAAAATGCCTGAATCGCCCATTTCTTCGCGTCACGACTTCACGTGTCCGAACAGAGACACATACTAACCCCTAAGACACTCAAGCACGTCTACCTAGGTCCGTCTAACCTAGGGCATCACCTAAAATTGGGCCAATCTCGGATTTCACCCAAAATTGACACAAAATCTAATGTCAAAGTCTCCAAACACAACCAAACTTGTTCCAACTTTCTTCCACGGGTAGACTTAGGGTCTAGGAAGGTTCTAAACTACTAATTACACTATATAAGAGCAATTAATAAGAGGAAAGTTAGGGTTTACCTCTTGGAAGTTGGAATCCCAAGACCAAAGTCTCCAAAACCCTTGAAATCACCACCCTCAAGCTTCCAAGCCTCTAAGTCAAGCCTTCACACTAAGTCTAGGCTCTAAACACCTAGGTTAGGGAAAAGTATAGGGTTAGGGTTCACATCCATGAAGAATAGAAGAAGAAAGGGAAGAAATGGAGAACTTACTTGCTTGGAATAGGAAGTGGGAAGAAGAAAAGAAGAAGAAAGAGTGGAGAAGAGAAGAAGAAGAAGAAAATGGAATGGAGAAGAAGAGAGGGGGGGGTTCAGTTCTGGTCATTTGCAAGGAAAGGGCCGGCCATGGCATAAAAGTAGGGTTACATTAGTTCAAATGACTAAATTGCCCTCTTCTTTAGTTATGCAACTTGGGATTTGGGTTTAGGGTTCCAAAAGTACTCAAATTAACCCCTAATCCCTCCAACTAACTTATTAAAAATATAATAATAATTCTAAACCTAAAAATAAGCCTCACCAGGGTGTTGGTTGGGTCGGACATGGGTCCACTAGGGTCTAACATGGGTCCAGACTAGCCAAAACCCTAAAATAATCTATAAAAAAATAATACAACCATCAATTAAATATAAATATAATTAATTATAAATAATACACAATTTATCAAATAAAAAAAAACCCTATTTTCTAGAATCGGGTAGTGACAGCTGCCACCTCCACCCATTCCACCCCAGATGCCACATCCGGAGGAACAGTCGCAGATATTCCAGTTCTTCCAGACTATAATGCAAGCGCGGTGGCATCAGACCGAGAATTTGAGACGGAGCTTGATGGCAGATCTGGAGAACGCCAGGAGGTTCCATCATGGTCTGACGTATGAGCTACAGATGTACACTACCACCCAGGCGAGGATCTCTTGCGAGAAGATTCTGTCAGAGGCTAGGATCCAAGAGGCTATTGGCAGAGGATCAAGGCATTCCAGTGTTGCTGCACTAGCTAAGGCACAACCAGGAACAAGAGGATCGACCCGTCATTCAGGAGTGCAGACGCAACAGGGGAATATGCCGTATCAACAGAGAGAGCTACCGACATGTCACTTTTGCAGAAAGATGGGACATGTCCGAAAAGATTGTAGAAAAATGTTACGACAGCATTTTAGGTGCGGATCGAGCCGACATCAGGCTCAAGAGTGTTCCCAGTATGTCAATAGACTCCATCAGTCCTAGGTATGCCCATAGCATTGTTTGATGAGTTATAGCTTATTATGTGTTTATTTTAATTTCGAAGACGAAATTATTATAAGTTGGGTAGATTATAAACCCCCTCGACCAATTTTAGGTCTACTTAGCGTATATAGAGAGACTAGGGTTAATTTGGAGCCAATTAGAATTTAATTACCATATTTATTATTTATTGTGCAGTAATTATATCACTTAGTGTACTTTACCGTTGCTTCGATATTTAGAGCACTACACTAGATATTACCTTCAAAAAAATTTTATACACTCTTCCTAGACATGCCAGCCTACTATTATGACCCTTGTGTAACTCACAATTACTCTATCTTGTGCTTCATTTTAGTCGCACAATATTCGTTACAAACGTCCGTATTTAAATCCAATTAAATCCAACTTTGCATCTTTGTCTGTTCCAATCGAAATTGGAGATACAATCTCAATCCGTTTTGTCCAACCCAAATTATGATATTATTCTATTCTAAGTCTATTACGTTCATGACACTTGTGTCCTACCCAATTTTAATCCTATGTATTTTCAATTAATTAAAGAACACCGATTACACTATTTTTAATTAAATTGGTGTAAGGACTCAACCTCACCCAAAAATAGACCCAACTCCAACCCAAACCCACACTCACACCCTCAAGGTTCATACTAAATACCACACACTATTTTAGCCCACTACATAACACCAAACATGGTATTTTACCTCATCCAATCCTAAATTTTATTTTTTGTAAAATTTTTCAATTGTTCAGGGACTTTTATGTAAAGAAGCAATGAGGTGTCCCCCTCTCATTGGCCCAACCACATGAAGAACACATCCCCCTTGACCGATCCATAATTTTTCCCACTTATTTGGTTGTACATCTCCATCACCACCCTCTATTTCAAAACCCTTCAATACTAGTTATCCCCTCATTATGATGAAGCTTCCCTCACCCCTAGGAAAACATGTCCAGTCGGCCCTAATCCCAAGGAGAGCCCCCCCTCTCTCTCCTACAAATACTACCCACACTCTCTCTCTAAAACCCACCAACATCCAACTATACCTAGAAAAACCCTAGAAAACTACTTCCAACACCATCATCCCCCCACTCGATCACCACCTACCCGACTCCCCCTCCGACCTCCCTCCTTCCAGGCACCCACTGCCGCCACCACCAGCTGTTGTCTCCGCTGCACGGCCATGACATAGACCCCTCCCTCGATTACTCTTTCCCCAACCCGACGCCCCTGACTTCCCTCCGTCGTAGCCACCATCACCTTAGCCACCTCCACCGTCGACGATATCACCACCGTCCCCGTCCCCGTCTCCACCGACCAGCACCCCCAGCAACCATCACCCGCACCACCATCAACCCTCAACCGCACCACCATCAACCATCACCAGCACCACCACCAACTGCCCCAACCCAACTCCACCGCCACCCTCCTCATCACCCCTCTGCGACCCGACCACCTTCGCCTCTTCAGCACCACCCTGACCGCCGGTCCCCGAGCCCAACCTGCTACCGCCGGAACCGCAATAACTGCTGCACTGTCTGTTGCCAGAGCCACTGCTACTGCTATTGTAAACCCCCTCAACCAATTTAGGGATTTGGTGTAATTTTAAAAAACTGATACTAGGGACAAACCGAGATAATTTAAATTTTGTAAGACGATCTTAAGTACCCTCTGCCCATAGTGCAACCGTAGTTATACAAAGGGAATTAACTTCGCCTTGCGCAAATAAGCATTAAATTAATTAATTGACTTATGGCTAATTTCACCTCAACTGGACCTGACCAAACCAGATCCTTGGACCCTGGCCGGCCCAAACCCCGAGACCAAGCCCAAACCCCATCCCCTATATAAATACATAGCTTCCTCCATATAAAACCCTAAACCAACAAAGCCTCACCAAAACCCTAACCCTAGCCGAATACTCCCCCTCCCTTGCACCAACCATCACCACCACCGCCGCATAGACAACCGACCCGCTGCCCCAGACCGCTGCCCCCATACACAGCCGACCCGCTACCGCCGACCGCTGCCCCCATACACCCCCGACCGCAGTCCCCATACATCCACCCGACTGCCCCCATACACAACCGACCCTGAGCCGCCCTTCAGCCACCCTACATTCGCCCGTTGCCCTTCAGCCGACCAACCCAGCCCCCGTCGCACGACGAGTGGCCGGCGCCAACCCGACCCCCCCCCATGCATTGCTGTCGCTGCCTCACCTTCTACAGTCCTGCCGCCACTGCTACAGTCTCGCCGGAGTCGCTGCCACCTCGCCGGAGTACGCCTCGACGAGAGCAAACCCTGTCCGAGCAAGCCACGTAGAGGTAATCACATCAAACCCTGCTTCTTCATGTAAATATCGTAGCATCGTATCGACGTGTCAATAATTGTTGATATCAGACGCCACCCTAACTATGTGCAAATAGGATTAATGAATAATAAGGTTTAGAATCTGTGTATTTACTAGCAAACCCTAAATCATGAGGTATAACGCCAAGGACTTGCATCTCCACCCTAAACCCTGTACATAGACCACAGGTAATGAACATAGAAACCAAGGAACGTGTTCGCACAGAACAACGATTGTAAACCCCCTCGACCAGATTCCAGTATTTTCGGATTATTTTTAACAATTTAGGATTTTTGGCAATATTTTAAATTAATTATCCTATTGACTTGTGCACCGGTCCATCACCGAATAGTTTAGAGCTTTACACTGACTGTTATCCCCGAACAAAGTTTCCATACCTGTCCTAGACATGCTAGTCTATTTTCCTGCACTTTGTGCAACTCCCAGATACTTTACTTTGAGCCTCGTTTGAGACGCACAATTATCGTTACAAACGTACGTATTTAAATTCCCAGATCTTTACCCATCCCTGTTCCAATAGAGATTAGAGGCCCAACATGCACCTGTTTTACCCAGACAAAAATACGTTAATTTTCTACACTGAGTATACTACATTTAGTGTATTGACACCGTACTAAAATTATGGCCCTACCTGCCTCTAAATAATTAGAGAACACCGTGCGCAGTATTTATTAATTAAATAAATACGATGGCCCGTATCACCCCAAAACCAGGCCCAGTCCCTGCCCAGACTCACCCCTACCCCCTCAGGACCCCCACACAACAATTTCCCTCAGTTCTGTGCATTTTGGCAATTTCAGGAATCGGGTGTTTTTTCCAGACAATTTCGTAATTGCGCAATTTCCCAAAATAGGACCTTTGCACAATTTATAAAATTACAGGGACTTTTTTGCAAATTATAGTGCGAGGTGTCACCCCCTGATTGGCCGGTGAACATGCACCGTCCATTCCAAAAGGAGGTCAGATTCGATGTATTTGCATAAGGTAAATATCCTAAACATGAAATTACCTAATTATCCCCAATTTTAATTTCTAATAAAAAGAAGAAAACCCTAACCCTAACCCAGCTCAGCCGCAGCTGCTCCCCCCTAGCCGTCGGCTACCCCCCCCCCCTGCCGGAGTAGCTCCCCGCGGCGAGCCCCCTCGCCGGAGCCGACCCCCACCCAGAGGCGAGCCACCCTCCCCCCCCCCCCCCCCCGCCGCCACTGAGCTCCACCGCCATCCCACTCTTCTCCTTCTCGACCTCCTCCTCCTATTCTCCTCGACTCTGGCATCCTCCTCCCTATCTCTCGGCCTCGACCTCCCCCTCCTCCCCGAGCTTCGCCCTCCGCCACCCGCCACCCTCCACCACCAGCACCCACACCAGACTCCTCCTCCTCCTCCTCCTCCTATTCTCCTTCCCGACCTCCTCTACGCCCTCTCCCAGCCCGCCACCGCCACCCTCGACTCACTCCTCCTCCTCCACCCCACTCCTCCCTGCTCACCTCCACCTGACGACCCCCTGAGCTCGCCATCACCACCACCCGCCACCACCATCACCATATTCCCAGCTCCTCCTTCTCCTCGCCATGATCCCCACCCCTTCCCGACCTCCTCCACCTCCTCTGCCACTCACGACTCCCCGCGGCCGCAGCCCCCGACCTGAACCCTAGTCTCCGCCTTCCTCCATCTCTCCCCAGCGTCGTCGTCGACATCCAACCGAGCCACCACACGCCGCCCGACTCCACTCCCTGAGCTCCGCCCGCCACCTCCACGAGCAGCCCCAGCCCTCGACGCAGCGGCCACGACCTAGATACCCAACCCCCGACACATCGGCCCCGCAGAAATCGAACACAGCAGATGGACGCAGAACCCGGACACGTCCAGGACACAAATCTTGTGTCGAATCGACACACGGACACGGAAAATTCAGTTTCTACGGAGCCCTGTTCAGGTAACCCATTCTATCTCCTCGTAATTCCGTTTGTAATTCTGTCAGTTATGACACGTAGGCTATGTAACCCTCTCGGTGCCCGTGCAACCCGCTCGGTGCATCGCATCCTGTGGTGATCGTGAACCGCGATCCAAAAACAGGAAAAACAACGACCCGATTCACCCCGGAACTGAGTGCGTCCCGCCAAACAGGATGACTTGGTCGCACGTGGTCTTTACCAAAACGTGCGCTCCGTTGATACGAAAGTACGGGATTTCGCAGAAGTTAATTTGGATGTGCGTGCACACCGGAATCAACGCGTATCTGCCGACAACGTCCCGTATCCGCCTGTTCTGGAACACGCTGTAACTTTGTGTACACATGTCGGATCGAAACGAAACTTGCGCCATCGGACTTGTAGCAATACGCTGGTCCTGTGATCCAAGTTTGGTTCGATTTTGAGAACATTGACAAAATCCCGTATCGTGGGCCCCACAGGCTCCACTTGACGAGCAATTTTGCGATCGGCACATCGGAATCCAGTTCTGGACATTCTGTTGGGTTCATATCGACGTTCTGGACTTGTTGACACTAAGTTTGGCAAATTTGGAGACCTTTGACCCTGACACATTTTTCGGTGCAAAGTGGCCCACATGTGGACCCCACTTTGACCGAAAACTGTCATTTTTGCCCATGTGTCCAAACTGGACTTAAGGACAGGCGTTTCTAGCTATTTGATATTTTCTGAGACTGTTAGTGATGTTTATTTCAGCATCCGGAGACATTTATTCTGAGGTCATAGTTTCTGACTTTTGGCACTTGACATCTGGACGTTATATTTTGCAGCTCTCTTGCCAGGCAAGTATACCTTGCCTTGTTGTACTATTTAAATTCAGTTATTGTTAGTTATATGTTTATCTATTTTAAATATAAATGTGCGCGTCCGAGAAAACTCGGGTGCAGTCAACGAAGGCGTTGACGTTAGGACTTGTGTCTGACCTAGTGTCTAGTAGACCCACCTAAAAGTTGTGAAGTTATTGATATAACTTTCCAGGCCTTGACACATATCATTACACGTCACAGAGTGAGTTCATGTAGGGACGCGTGCCTCATGCGCGACTGGCCATCAGTGTGAGCAACACGTGTAACGGTATTTAGCTTTGTTGATTATTTTACTGAGACTTGCATCATAGTATGAGATGTCCACGTCGTTTTCACGACTTATACATCTATATTGGGCGGGAAAGATACTAGTAGACGTATGGGACACCCCCTCCTTGAGTCTTTTATCCTTCGTACCATGCTCCTCGGAGATGGTCGATTGCAGAGCTACCCGTGTGTCCGAGGGCATATGACACATATACTAGCCGGTCATGACGATTGGTGAATTACGTCAGCATATGTCAAGCCTACACATTCCCATGCGTACTATCAGGTCTTTAAATTGCATTCACTTAGATGGTTAGCACACCCCATTTATTTATTCAGTATTTACATACATGGCATATTGTTTTTCTGTATCTTGTTATGTCCCTCTGAGGACCTGGTCCCTTTCCAGGTGTAGATGTTCATGAGTATTCGTAGGAGCGCAGATCCGGACATGTTATGTATATTCCGAGGAGGTCTTCTCTTCGAGCCTCGTGACTGTCAGATGCTGTTCTTATATGGTGTGTATCTGGTTCATTTTATATTCTTTTTCGGCAGTGGATTTGTTTCCATCCGACTGTCATTCTTTAGATACTTATTATTGAGATCTAGTTACATGATTATTGGTTATTCATATTTGATTTCTGTGGATGAGATTTAGATATTACCCAGTGACTTGTAATTAGTTTTACCACTTATGAATTATTGTTCATTATACAGCGTACGCTCGTATATATGGTTTCCATATATTGGAGTTGCCATATATACAGGCGGCTGGCATGCTTACGTGTCCTAATCCTACGTATTTTGGGACTGGGGCGTGACAGCGATCGTAGTCAAACCGTAACTTGAACTTATTATCTCAAGGGCCAGGATGATCGAGCACAAAACCCGTGTGCACCTTAGCTAAGCGCACATGTGACGCTGTATTCGAACAGACGGGAACTTGCAATAATATTCAAGCAGCGCGTGGTAGTCATGAACATTTAATATTTAGCGTCTGATATGAGATTGTTATATTATATTTGTGTTTAGGACCTTTGGATTAGCCGGAAGATACTGCAGGAACCAACTTCTGGCATTCACAGCTTCAGGACCCAGGCAAGATACCTTGCCATATTTACTGTCTAAATTAAATTATGCATATATTGTATTGTATTCTTGTAGCTTTTACTTTATACAACTGTGTGCGTCCGAGATTGACTCGGGTGCATTCGACTGATGTGTCGATGATTAGTGTACTTGACCTAGTCATTAGCAGACTCACCCATTGGATAATACCATGTTATCGTCTGAGACCTGACACCTTACACGTTCACTGAGACATATTCATATTGGGATGCGGGTTTGCGTACTCGACTAGCTATCGTTACGTGTAACCTACATCACGGTTAGTATGTAGTTCAGATTGTAGTATATTGGTAGAGACTTGGCATATAGATACGTGGTATGCACGTCGAGTATTCGGGGTGTTGGACGTTATACCTATGCCTACCCATACGTACCAAAGTTGTCCTCATATTTCATTCACTTAGATGGTTAGCACACCCTTATCGTGTTTATTTTTTTCAATATTTATATATGGCATGCTTCTATGTATATTGTTACATCCCTCTGAGGACCTGGTACCTTTCCAGATTTGAACGAGGCTTACTACCCTACAGTATACGGCCCAGGACAGGAGACGAGATTTGCTACTGCATAGGAGTTAGAGGTTCTACCTTCGGAGTTTCCGTGATCACTTGGTAGGCCTACTGCCTAGGTTTGAGAGCATCATTATCCAGTCAGCTGATGCCTTAGTCTTATCTTTTATCTTTCATTTCAGTACTTTCTTTCGTCATCTTAGTGGGTTTGTTCCCACCAGACATTATCGGTTGTACTATGATATCTTGAGACTGGCGTTTATCTTCCAGCAGTTTATTATTATTCTTGCAGTTTATATTGTGGATGAGATTAGTTATCTGTTGATTCATTATTATGGGACATGTTAGTATTTTAGGACAGCGTAGCACTCTTCGTTAGGATCCATTAAATTAGGATATCCTCGGAGACGTGTCAGCTGGCTATTGCCACGTGGCCTAGTTTCAGGTATTTTGGGACTGGGGCGTGACATAGTTTTAGTGGTGGCCCATGCAGGTCTCTTTTCGACTTTTTTGCTTGTGGTATGGTAACGTACCCAGCGAGCCTGCAATAGGATAGAAGTTACTAGGTCTCATCCACTTTTTGATTCTCCTTTGAACTTCCTTCATACTGCTTCTAAATATCTGCATCATGTTTGTTGTTTTCGTACTCTTTTAATAAAGTCCTATCTCTTGCAGCAAGATGAATTTGCGCAGTGGACGAGGAGCACCCCGTGCCGCAGTGCCAGATAATACCACTCAAGGAGAGAAGGTACCCCAAGGGCAACCCCCGCTATAGACCCCGCTGATACACTGGCACGAGATATCGCAGGGCGATCCTACACCGCAGCCCGAGGGACAGACTTCCTAAAAAATTCCTACGCAACATTGTGAGGGCCAGACTTCAGGAGCTACACCGATGCCGCAGACTGAGAGGCCAACATCTGAGGAGACGCCTACTGCCCAGCCAGAGATTCCACTACCACCGCCTCCACCTTATCCACCCCAGATGCCACAGCTAGATGGCCAGCCACAGATGCTTCAGTTCTTCCAGGCAATGATGCAAGCACAGTGGCAGCAGACAGAGACCTTGAGACAGAGTCTGATGATGGTACTAGAGAGGACACCTGTCCCAGCACCCGTACCAGCACCTCCACCAGCCTAGACAGGTGGCACTGTAAGATGGTTCCGACAGATGGAACCAGATACTTTCTCAGGAAATGAGACTGCAGAACAGATCTCCGATTGGGTCGCCAACACGGAGATGTTACTAGAGGCTTCACAACTGCATCCAGACCTTTCGATGACCGCAGTGAGGGCCCAACTAAAAGGCAACGCCCATCACTGGTGGGATTCTATTGAGCGCAGTGTAGGCAAGAACCAGACTTGGGAACAATTCCTGGAATACTTTCATGCAAAGTATTTCCCAGCTACAGTCAGAAATGTCCTGTACTCCCAGTTCCTACATCTAGAACAGGGAAATATGACTGTTGACGCCTATGACGCGGAGTTCAGCCGCCTTAGCAGATTTGGTGCCGTCCTGATACCCAATGACCTCGAGAAAGCCCAGAGATTTCATCACGGTCTCAATTTCGAGCTACAGAGGTATACCACTACACGGGCGAGGATTTCTCATGAAGAGGTTCTTGCGGAAGCGAGAATCCAAGAGGCCATCGTCAGAGGAGCTAGACGTTCCAGCATGACTACACCAGTCAGAGCACAGCCTGGAGCAGAAGGACCGATCCGACGTCCCAGAGCACAGACATAGCAGAGGACAACGCCATACCAGCAAAAGGATCTTCCGACTTGCTACCACTGTGGTAAGAGAGGACATTACGAGAAGGATTGCAGAAGGATATTGAGGACATGTCTGATTTGTGGGTCAGACCAGCACCAAGTTCGAGACTGCCTGCAACGCAGAGAGACAGCACCCCCGGCCGGACAGAGGCCAACCGTACCAGTTCCAAGAATACTACCACCACCAGGAGGCCAGCGTCCACCAACACCCGAAGGATTTCAAAGGGGACCACCCTTGGCCCCACAGGAGGCGCAGTTTGATCGAGCTCGACAGCAGACCGGAGGACAGAGGCACGGACAGGCCTTTGCATTAGCAGCTACCGAAGAGGAAACAGAAGGAGAAGCTATCACAGGTACCATCTTAGTTGCATCATTACATGCAACTGCATTGTTTAATTCTGGAGCTACATTATCATTTACATCTAGTAGATTCATAGCAATGCATAGAGTAGCGACTTCCCCCTTACCTAAGAGTTGGAAGATTCTTACCGGAGGAGGTATCGTGCCGGTTACCAGCACTATCAGAACGTGCTCAGTAATTATATGTGGTAAAGAGATGAGAGCACGATTCTTGGTATTGCATATACCGTACTTTGATGTTGTGTTAGGCATGGACTGGTTAAGCCAATATAACGCCGTACTGAACTGCCGGAAGGGTAGCATCACTTTTAGACCGCCAGATCAACCGGAGTTCGAGTACATGCGAGAAACCGTCGAACAAGGAGTAGGACAGATAGCGGGAACTTGCATGGCCATGAAGATTGCACCACCGCCAATAGTTACAGAATTCGAGAATGTTTTTCCTGAAGACTTGCCAGGCTTACCGCTAGACAGAGACATGGAGTTCACCATCAAACTAGTACCCGGAGCAGCACCAGTATCTTCTAATGTATATCGATTGGCAAAGAAGGAGCTAGATGAGCTGAAGCTACAATTGGAGGAGTTGCAGAGCAAGGGATTCATCTGTCCTAGTACATCACCATGGAGAGCACCAGTATTTTTTGTGCCTAAGAAGGATGGAACAGTACGTATGTGCATTGATTACAGAGCCCTTAATGCTTTGACTATCAAGAACAAGTACCCCCTGCCGCGGATTGACGATTTATTCGACCAGTTGACAGGAGCAGTAGTGTTCACAAATATTGACTTGAGATCGGGCTATCACCAAGTAAAGGTGCGAAGAGAAGACATTCAAAAGACAGCATTCAAGACTCGTTATAGTCACTACAAGTTCTTAGTAATGCCTTTTGGACTGACGAATGTACCTGCTGTATTTATGAACTTGATGAACAGGGTATTCCACCAATACTTAGACCAGTTCGTGGTAGTCTTCATCGATGACATCTTGGTGTATTCGAAGAGCCACGAGGAGCACGAAGAGCATCTGAGACTAGTGTTAGAGACGCTAAGGGGAGAGAGGCTTTATGCTAAACTGAGCAAGTATGAGTTTCTCCTAGATCGTGTCGCTTTCCTTGGACACATCATCTCAGGAGATGGAATCTCAGTAGATCCAGCGAAGATTTTATCTGTAGAGACATGGCCAACCCCTACCAATGTCTCGGAAGTGAGGAGCTTTCTAGGACTTGCCGGGTATTATCGGAGGTTCGTAGAGAACTTCGTAAAGATTGCAGAGCCGATGACCCGCTTGACCCGAAAGGAGCAGGAGTTTAGTTGGACAGAGGAGTGTCAGAAGGCATTCGATGAGCTGAAGAAGCGCTTGACTACAGCACCTATCTTGACCATACCTTCCGGACCCGGAGGATTTGTGATCTATAGCGATGCATCTGGAAAAGGATTAGGATGTGTCCTGATGCAGCATGGAAAGGTTGTAGCATATGCTTCTAGACAGTTGAGGACACACGAGAAGAACTATCCCACCCATGACTTGGAGCTTGCCGCGGTGATTTTTGCTTTGAAGCTTTGGAGGCACTATTTATATGGAGAAAGAGTGAAAATATTCACTGATCATAAGAGCCTAAAGTACGTCTACACCCAGAAGGAGCTGAACCAGAGGCAGAGACGTTGGCTCGAGGTAATGACAGACTTCGAGATCGAGCTACAGTACCATCCGGGAAAGGCCAACGTAGTGGATGACGCGTTGAGCAGAAGACCCATGGCATTCTTCATAACCACCCAACAACAGCTGTTGAGAGAGCTAGAGCAGATGGGTATAGAGGTTGTTATGTCCGGAATAGATGGACAGTTGTCGAGTTTTCAGTTGCAATCGACAATTGTGGAGAGAATCAAGGCTGCTTTGCCGACAGACGCCAGATTTCAGAGGCTTAGACAGAGGACGGAGGCTGGACAGGACTGAGAATACATGAAGACGGAACTTTGAGATACGAAAATCGTCTCTATGTTCCAAATGGAGAACTTCTTCAGGAGTTGATGACAGAGGCACACAGTTCAACCTATTCTGTACATCCAGGAGGCATGAAGATGTACAGAGACTTGAGACAGTACTACTGGTGGCACAAAATTAAGAGAGAGATAGCACGCTTTATGGCCAAGTGCCTGGTGTGTCAGCAACTCAAGGCTGAGCATCAGAGATCTGCAGGATTGCTTCAACCACTCCCTATACCAGAGTGGAAATGGGAGCACATCACCATGGACTATGTTACGGGCTTTCCGAGGAGTCCTAGTGGTCGCAATGCAGTATGGATAATTGTGAATAGACTCACCAAGTCCGCACACTTTTTACCCTTTAGAGTTGGGCAATCGACCGAGGCCTTAGCAGATATGTACATGAGGGAGATTGTGCACCTACATGGAGTGCCATTTAGCATCGTGTCTGACAGGGATACGAGGTTTACGTCTTAATTTTGGCGGAGTATGCAAGAGAGTCTTGGTACTCGCCTGAAGTTTAGCACAGCGTATCACCCACAAATAGATGGCCAGTCGGAGCGCACCATTCAGACGTTAGAAGACATGTTGAGAGCGTGTATGCTAGATTTTGGAGGATCGTAGGAGGATCATTTGCATCTGGTCGAATTTTTCTATAAAAACAGCTATCAAGTGAGCATCCAGATGGCTCCTTATGAAGCGTTGTACGGAAGGAAATGTCGTTCCCTAGTATGTTGGAGTGATATAGGCGAACGACAGATTCTCGGACCAGAGTTGGTTGTTCGTACAGTAGAGAAGGTGAAGAAGATCCAAGGACACCTGCGAGCAGCACAGGACAGGCAGAAGCATTGGGCGAATGCGCATTGACGACCCTTAGAGTTCCAGGTTGGAGATCACGTATTCCTAAAGATCTCGCCTACTTGAGGGACTATCAGATTTGTAGGCAGAGGAAAGCTGAGCCTGAGGTACATCGGATACTTCGATGTGTTAGAACGTGTCGGAGAGGTTGCTTACAGATTAGCCTTGTCGCAGACCTTGGAAGGAGTCCATGACGTCTTCCACGTATCTCAGCTGAGGAGATACATACCGGATCCGAGTCATGTACTTGACCATTCAGAGATCACAGTCGGCCCGAGCTTGTCGTACCAAGAGGAGCCTGTTGAGATTCTGGACAGAAGTGAGAAGGTACTGCGAGGTCAGACCATTCCCTTAGTCCGCGTCGCATGGAGACATCATGCACCAGGCGAATCGACTTGGGAACACGAGGAGGATATTAGACATCGCTATCCCAACCTTTTCGAAGGACTAAGTACGTATTAGCACCTTATTTATTCAGTTAGAAATTTTTGTTATACGTACGTTTAATTTCGAGGACGAAATGCTCTAAGGAGGGTAGATTGTAAACCCCCTCAACCAATTTTGGGATTTGGTGTAATTTTAAAAAACTGATACTAGGGACAAACCGAGATAATTTAAATTTTGTAAGACGATCTTAAGTACCCTCTGCCCATAGTGCAACCGTAGTTATATAATGGGAATTAACTTCGCCTTGCGCAAATAAGCATTAAACTAATTAATTGACTTATGGCTAATTTCACCTCAACTGGACCTGACCGAACCAGATCCTTGGACCCTGGCCGGCCCAAACCCCGAGACCAAGCCCAAACCCCATCCCCTATATAAATACATAGCTTCCCCCATATAAAACCCTAAACCAACAAAGCCTCACCAAAATCCTAACCCTAGCCGAATACTCCCCCTCCCTTGCACCAACCATCACCACCACCGCCGCATACACAGCCGACCCGCTGCCCCAGACCGTTGCCCCCATACACAGCCGACCTGCTGCCCCCGACCGCTGCCCCCATACACAGCCGACCCGCTGCCCCCGACCGCTGCCCCCATACACCCCCGACCGCTGCCCCCATACATCCACCCGACTGCCCTCATACACAACCGACCCACAGCCGCCCTTCAGCCACCCTACATCCGCCCGCTGCCCTTCAGCCGACCAATCCAGCCCCCGTCATACGACGAGTGGCCGACGCTAACCCGACCCCCCCTCCCCCGTGCATTGCTGCCGCTGTCACGCCTGCTGCAGTGTCGCTGCCGCACCTGCTACAGTCTCGCCGCCGCTGCTACATTCTCGTCGGAGTCGCTACCACCTCGCCGGAGTACGCCTCGACAAGAGCAGACCTTGTCCGAGCAAGCCACGTAGAGGTAACCACATCAAACCCCGCTTCTTTATGTAAATATCGTAGCATCGTATCGACGTGTCAATAATTGTTGATATCAGACGCCACCCTAACTATGTGCAAATTTAATTAATGAATAATAAGGTTTAGAATCTGTGTATTTACTAGCAAACCCTAAATCATGAGGCATAACGCCAAGGACTTGCATCTCCACCCTAAACCCTGTACATAGACCACGTGTAATGAACATAGAAACCAAGGAACGTGTTCGCACAGAACAGCGATCGTGGTCAGACCGTAACTTGAACTTACTATCTCAAGGGCCAGGATGATCGAGCACAAAATCCGTGTGCACCTTATCTAAGCGCACATGTGACGCTGTATTCGAACAGACGGGAACTTGCGATAATATTCAAGCAGCGCGTGGTAGTCATGAACATTTAATGTTTAGCGTCTGATATGAGATTGTTATATTATATTTGTGTTTAGGACCTTTGGATCAGCCGGAAGATACTGCAGAAACCAGCTTATGGCATTCACAGCTTCAGGACCCAGGCAAGATACCTTGCCATATTTACTGTCTAAATTAAATTATGCATATGTTGTATTGTATTCTTGTAGCTTTTACTTTATACAACTGTGCGCGTCCGAGATTGACTCGGGTGCATTCGACGGATGCGTCGATGATTAGTGTACTTGACCTAGTCATTAGTAGACTCACCCATTGGATGATACCATGTTATCGTCTGAGACCTGACACCTTACACGTTCACTGAGATATATTTATATTGGGATACGGGTTTGCGTACTCGACTAGCTATCGTTACATGTAACCTATATCACGGTTAGTACGTAGTTCAGATTGTAGTATATTGGTAGAGACTTGGCATATAGATACGTGGTATGCACGTCAAGTATTCGACTTGCGTATCTACATTGGGCGGGGAGGACATTAGTAGGCGTATGGGATACACCCATTGGATTCCGTTGTATCCAGAGGAACCATGGAACCAATGACTCCCTTTACACTGCTGCTACGTTCTTCGGAGCGATATGGACGATATACTGTACTGCTGCCACGTTCTTCGGAGCGATATGGCCGATATACTACACTACTGCCACGCTCTTCGGGGTGTTGGACGTTATGCCTACGTCTACCCATATGTACCAAAGTTTTTCTCACATTGCATTCACTTAGATGGTTAGCACACCCTTATTGTGTTTATTTTATTCAGTATTTATATATGGCATGCTTCTATGTATATTGTTATGTCGCTCTGAGGACCTGGTACCTTTCCAGATTTGGACGAGACTTACTACCCCACGGTATACGGCCCAGGACAGGAGACGAGATTTGCTACTGCAGAGGAGTTAGAGGTTCTACCTTCGGAGTTTCCGTGATCACTTGGTAGGCCTACTGCCTAGGATTTAGAGCATCATTATTCAGTCAGCTGATGCCTTAGTCTTATCTTTTATCTTTCATTTCAGTACTTTCTTTCGTCATAGTAGTGGGTTTGTTCCTACTAGACATTATCGGTTGTACTATGATATCTTAAGACTGGCATTTATCTTCCAGCAGTTTATTATTATTCTTGTAGTTTACATTGTGGATGAGATAAGTTATATGTTGATTCATTGTTATGGGACATGTTAGTATTTTAGGACAGCGTAGCACTCTTCGTTAGGATCTATTAAATTGGGATATCCTCGGAGACGTGTCAGCTGGCTATTGCCACGTGGCCTAATTCCAAGTATTTTGGGACTGGGGCGTGACAGCTGTTGTAACCCGCACCCCCCTGCCGACCCTGTAGCCGCCGGAGCTCCGCCCTCCCTCAATTTGGTAGATCTAAGTTGGTATCATAATTTTGGGGAACAATTTGGAAAAAACTCCAATTGTGTCCATTGAGTGTGTATTGTGTCCATTGAGTGTGTATTGATATTTATTTGATGGTGTGAAGGTATTCTTGTGTCCAAATTTTGACACATAGAGTCCGTATCATGATACACCATGATACGTATAGGTAAAATTGGTAAATTGGGTGTATACATGCCATAACACCTAACTCAGGACTCCGATTAAATTTTCATTATTTTTAAAAGAATCGTATTAAAGTTAGATTTTTAAATAAAAAATTAATAGCCAAATTTGTTCTGGAATATTCTGTAAAACTTTTTGAGTGTCATGTGTCCGAAAGACGAACGTGTTTTGATGTTTTCGCGATTCCTTAAGTTTTCAGATACGAAAATGCAATCCGTTTGAAGCTTCGAAAAGCTAATACGAAGGACTTCGGCATACTTTAACCCTATAATTTATTGAGTATGTCTAATAGGTGCATTATTGGTTACAAGTAGAGAACTGACTTACGACATAGATATTTTGTGTATCCTATGAGCCTAGGTAGTATGGATATCAAGTGAGTATAGGTATCATAGATTGCCAAGCACACACACACACACACACACACACACACACACACATATATATATATATATATATATATATATATATATATATATATATATATATATATATATATATATATATATATGTGTGTGTGTGTGTGTGTGTGTGTGTGTGTGTGTGTGTGTGTGTGTTAGATAATAGGTGTTAGTTAGTGTTAGTGTTGATACAAGTGGTTATCAAGTGAGCCAAGTATATGTAGATTATGTGTCAAGGTATTAGAGTTTGGGACAATGTACTAATATGATACTTGGGTATCATGAGGATATTGGTATCATGACATCCAAGTATCATGAGTGAGGGTAAGTGAGTATTAGAGCTTGAGTAAGGTATCATATTTGGTATCAAGTATTAGTATTAGACTTAGTTGGGTAAGTATCTTGGAGGATAAGGTGTTGGTCAAGATACTAAGATGTTGGATATTAGAAATAGATAATGGATAATATTAAGATATCCAGTGCCAAGAGTAGGGTGAGTATCTTGGATATAAGATAAGTGTAGGTTATGGTCATGGGTTAGTTGTAGAAGCATGAAAAAATTATGCAGGCCGCATAAAGGTCATGCCGCCTCAACAAGCCAAAGAGAAGCCACATGCTGCCTGATCAACCAAAATCGCAGAAAAGCCGCATGGTATACTATATGCGGCCTAAACTACCATAATGCAGGAAGGCCACATAAAATATCCCGGACACAGATTTTGATGTATGTCAGAAGCTCTAACAAATCACTCATCACTCTGAGATGCTTCAAGACTCGTGAAGACGATGACTCATAAAAATATAACAAGTCACATCAGTGCATTAATTGCTCCGACAAATATGCTATACCACGTATTCTCTCGTATACGGCTATATCCTATGCGGCCTCACCAATATGCGGCCTGAGTGTCCATTCGACCAAGGCCCAAACGAGATCGTATACGGTTACAAGATCTATGCGGCCTCACAAACATGCGGCCATAGTGTCCATCCGCCCAAGGCCAAACGAGAGCACGTATGCGGCTACAATACCCATGCGGCCTCGCCACCATGCGGCCAGAGTGTTCATTCGATCAAGGCCCAAACGAGAGCACGTATGCGGCTACAAGACCATGCGGCCTCGCCATCATGCGGCG
The DNA here is from genome assembly GCA_036927795.1 of Iris macrosiphon. Classification (NCBI taxonomy): domain Eukaryota; kingdom Viridiplantae; phylum Streptophyta; class Magnoliopsida; order Asparagales; family Iridaceae; genus Iris; species Iris macrosiphon. Next base: position 202,638,062 of record JAYESA010000008.1, read on the forward strand.
AAGATGTCATGCGGCCTCCAGCTCACAAGATCTTTTTGTTACAACTACAGAGATCTTCACACAGTTGGTGCTGACTACGTATCTAGCTGACCAAGTCACGTCCACAGCAGGTTGATAATAACCCCAAGATCTTTTCAACAACATATCTCAACCAATATCACGTGGCAATCGGGCCATGGCATGCGGCGACGGTTGCAACCGTATTCTGTTGAAGGAGCTTTATGCGGCCACCAAATAGAGTCATATACGGCACCCATAGCCTATCAAAACTATGGCTATAAATATGAGCAACTTAAATGTTCTAAGATATAATTTTTTTTCTTCTGCTTCAGAGAGAAATTGCACCACCCGTAGCCAATACAGAGAGAGAGCATACCGAGACAGCAAAGAGAGAATGTAAGCTTCCTCACCCTACATCGGATCATCCACGGAGTAAAGGAGACGCCATAGCACTAATTGTCCATCGTCATACCCCAGATCAAAAAAATATTGTACTTAGATTGTCCGTCTAGGGCCTCTTTGTACTTTTTTTCGTTCGTTGATTAAATCAAGCTCTTCTAGAACTTTCAAATTTAATGGCGAACAAGATGGCAACTCGACTGGGGATATCTTTCTCCTCTGATGAGAAAGTTGTGGTACGATCCGGTGCAGCCAATCTCGGGTCCACTCAAAGGATGCTGGTGGTCCGCTTCGACCAGCAGGCTTTCGAGGATATGCTTTCCGGGGACAACGTGGGTCCTTCTCTGATGAAAGCAAATCCCAAGAAGACCCGCAGGACGCTGGTAGCAAAGGCCACCGCGCCTCACCCAACTGCGGAACATGCATTCACCGTCTCTCTCTTTCGTAGGGATCGCACATCATGCGTCCACTGCTCATGCGACAGCCTCTTCCAACCAGAAGGGTGCTCACCACTTGAAGACTCGTATGGCGTGGGTAGCAAAGGCCACCGTGCCTTACCCAACTGCGATCTTGCGCTCCTGGCCTCTCTCCCTGTTACTGAAGGCGCTCTCTAGGCGTCCCCTCAGGCTGTCCATGTGGCATCCTCGTCTGATGCAAAAAATGCTCAACATCCAAACTCTGGCAGAGAAAAATACTACGATGCCAGATGTTGGGTCGTTTATGCAAACTTATGCGGCCAAGTAGGTGGCCGCATGTAAACTCCCTCATTTATTTCTATAGATAGTCTGGTATGGGTTAGAAAATTTTGGTTTAGCAGCAAATGATTGAGGTTTAGAGTAAGGTTGCAGATGTCTGATTTTTTAATTTAATTAAAACCCTTGGCGCGCCCGACCCTTGTTGCAATATTCAGAGCCCAACATCAGCCCATAATTTCCAACGGATTATTGCACTCTTGACTTGACACACCAATTTAGGCGCTGGACCTTCCCGTCCCTCAAAATCAAATCTATTGTGCCCTAAATTTAATTGCACAATTTTTCGTATCCAAAATCTATTATTTAATCACGTGTCGCACACCTGTGTCGTTGCAATCAATTTTGAGACACCAACTCAACCCGTTGAGCCGAACCAGTTAAAGGGTCCAAGACTGACACCAAGTCTACACCATTCCTGACCTTTGTGTCACTCCTAAATTGAGATCCCAGGTGCCCCCATTTAGTTTAAAAGTACGGGACATATTTATTCTAATTAAATTGGGGATAGCAACTTTGACTAATTTTATTTTAATCCCAATTTAATTCCAATGCCCCATGAATTAAGCCCATGCAAAACACACAACACTCCCCCACCCTGCAAAACACCAAACACCATTTCTCCCAAAAATTTTGCATTATTTTATGTGATTGTGCAATTACCCAAATTTAAGGGACTTAGTTGTAATTATTGAAATAGGTGTTAAAACCTCATTGGTCAAGGCCAACTCCCTCTCCTTTGGATGAGAAAATTTCTCCATATGAAATCTCCACCACCCATTTGAATTGGGCTCATCCTCACCATCCAACCCCCCACACACTTCCCTATTTAATGGCTCTTTCTCCCCTCTTCCCAATGCCGACCCTAATCCCAAGAAACCTAGAGAACCCCACCCCCTCTCTCTCTCTCCTCCCTCTTCCTACATCAATCGAACACATCTCTTCTTCTTCCTTTCTTCTTCTTCCTTTCTACATCTTTACCTCTTCTTTATTATTAACCCTAGTCAGATATGCCAGCTTCCTTCCCCGCCACCATTGCCTCGAGATCCCCCTCCGGCCACCCGCTGAACCGCCACGAGCCAACCTTCCTCTTCTCCGGCTACCTCGGTGAGCCGCTGTCGAACTACACCACTGCCACCACCGGCTGCCAAGCCCCCTCCGGTCAGCCGAGTCTCTCCATGACCCGCCCCTACATTCCTGCACCATCCCACGGCGAGCTAGCAACCACCCGCACCATCGTTCATCTTCACCATCACCACGAGATTTTCCCTCCGGTCGAGCATTCCCGAGCCACAGCACACCAACGCCACCCCCTCGGCCATCCGCCATTACCACCACCTCCACAGGACCTCCTACCACCACACGCCACCTGCTCTTCCCTCCAGCCGACTTTTCTCCGGCCACCCTGCCTGAACTCCTTCCACACCACTGTCGTCATCATCCCTACACCACCCATGGGAAGCACCTGAAACTGTATACAAGCTGCAGGAATTGAACTCGGCTGCTCTTACCGAGATGTGGCAACTTGAAGGTGCATCCAGAGCTGCCATGGAGAATGGAACTGAAGAAGGCTTCAGTGATTCCTCAGAAGAGACCTGAGGATCAGATGGCTCCTAGTATGACTGCTTCATTTGTTAGAGTTGAAGAACCAGATGTCTCTTTGGATACACGGAACGATCCGGAAGATAGCAGAGGACAAGGGCCAACAACTGTAGATTTTATTCCACAACAGCAAGGAGAAGCTATGGATCAAGGTAAACACTCCCCCTCTCCATGTGTATTGTATTATTGTATAATGTTATATAGAACTTAGTTACTTTAGGACTTTAGGGTTTACGTATGATATATATTGAGGTTATGGTTGATAAAATACTAGACGTGAGATCTCATAGTTTTGTGCAGTTTGATGGTTATTGAGGAGCATGATTAAAATTATGGTAAAATAGTGTGTGATAACAAAATATTGGTTTAATCGAGCCTTAGGATTGGTGAATGCTACTTTGAGTTTTATGGTTTATTGTATATGCATTGAGTTAGGGTGGAAATGATATAGATTGAGGGTTTATGAATACATCAAGTTTTAAGGTTTGATATAATCGTTCCAAGAAATTGATGGACATGGAGGAGCAGGTGATTGATTGTGAAATATTGTGCAATATCAAACCATTAGTCATTCTTTGAGAACTGATAAATAATGTTGAACTTAAATGAGTAGTAGTTATTGTGAAATGGTAAAGATTGTATATAATTGAGGGTTTAATAAATAATTATTTATTTATTTATTTCGAGGATGATAGTAAATGTGCATGTTAACGTCTGTGAACACTGAAGTAAAAATGAGGATTTGACCAGGGTTAGATTAACTGAATATCGTGATGAATATAGTAAGACTGAGGAATAGTAATAAAATTGATCGAGGAGTAGTTTTAAGACGAATGATAGCTGATTGTATATGATCGAGGATTGTTCTGATGGTATTAAATAGGTGATTGATCGTATTTGTAATGAACCCTTAGTCAACCTGGGTCAACCCTCTAGCGTCGTGTCCCTGTGAGTTGTAGCTGAGTTTGAATATATGATTAGATGTGTGTCACGTCTTATTTCAGCCTCGTGATAGCCTATTGATTAAGCTTGTATCTCGTCTCTAGGAACTACGGGACCCGCGGACTTGGACGTTGTACCGGATCCCCGTCATCAGCAGCCGGATGCAGGCAAGTGTACCTTGCCACCCTGTATTTCAGTTACTAGAGATTTATTATTTTATTATGTGAATCTTACGCGAGTTTGAATAGAATCGTTACTCCACGTCTGGGTCAAAACCGGGTGTAGACGTTCGTCGGTAACGTCTGGTAACGAGTGTTAGATATTTGCAATACCTTGATGTATGTACCTGTGTATATCATAACCCTAGGACACGTCCATACACTGTTATTGTGCCAAATTTCCTATATCCTGATACTGACATCATGACCGGAACCTGGGACGACCTTAGGGCCGGGTCTGTTGATATTTATTTATGTGTGACGAGACTGTTAGATAGAGGTTCCGGTTCAACGCACCATCGTTGACCGCTTGGGATGGAAAAGACAGTTACTAGACGTTTGGGCTCCTCTGTACGCGCTTTATATATGTATATCATATTGATGTAGTGTTCTTGTATCCGGAGTAGTAGTATGACCCGTGTGACTCTGTGCTCAGAGCTATGGTACGCCCTGTGTGTCTCTGTGTTCGGAGCTACGGTTTTATTTTGGATAGCCCACTCATCGAACATTGTCTTCAAACTGTGTCTCACTTAGGTGGTTATGCTAGATTATACCGTCATTGCACTTGTACTTTTTGTTGTACTTTGGCATGTTGTAGTTTTGTACCTTGTTATATCCCTCTGAGGACCTGGTCCCCTGCCAGTTTGCAGCATAGATGATTACGGAGCATTTGGAGTTGCTGATGGAGTTGTGTCTTGCGGGCAGTGTACCAGGTACTCATATCATTTCTACCGGCATTATGGTTACTTTATTCATATTGATTATGCATCTGCTGCTGTAGCCTAGTTTTTGTAGACTCATCTCTTCTCGAGTCTATTCGATTTTGTATGTTATTGGGCCGCCGACTTTAGCACATGTAGCTCTTTCTTGTATATTGTTGTACATTGTGGATTGATACATAGATGTTTACATTTATGAGATTTTTAGATAGTGCCATTTATTATACAGCTTATACGTATTCGAGTCAGACCAGAGTCTGGTCGAATGCGTAGCTGGCGTGTCGCGTATTCCTGGTCCTACGTATTTTGGGACTAGGGCGTGACACCGCATAAGACTCACTATGTGACATCGGTTGACGGCCGTAGGCATATGGTCGCATGCAACTCTGGCAGCAGTCGAACCTCTATTTTAGACCAAATCTCACACAGCGCTGACCCTATGCGCCATATTGAGAATGGTAAAAACCTAAATTTAGACTCTTTGTCTATGCGCCTACGGGTGCCAAGTAGAAGAAGTCTGGGGCAGCGCGAGCTCGTCATGCTCAAGCAACTATCCATTCGGCTGACCGTCGGAGGGCACCGCTAACTGTCATGCGGGCCCCTGATGGAAAGTTGTATAAGACTGACTCGTGCGTCCAATCCTCAGTGGAAAATGGACATGGTCCGTCTTAAAAATCTTTCACTGACGATCTGGAGAATGTTCTTGCATGAACCCTAGATCAGGGAGCAAGAATACCACCCACGCACCCGTACGCTCGGTCTACCCGTGCTCACGAAAAGGGTGCAAAGGTGAGTTAGCCCTCGCCTAACTTGCACAATATGATCAATCACAAGCGCAAGGTGTGGGAGGCAGCCGTGGCATATGAAGTATCCTCCCTAGGACATCACTGTGCCAAAATTATCATCAACTGCTGCTACAACAAAGTGGCAGTACCTACAAGAAGACATTCGACATTCCAATGATTGAACCCGATGGCACCTATCCGACAATAATCCAAGGATCGGGTGCAAACACCCGAGGATGATGAGATACCATTCAACTCATGTTACTCTACTAAGAAGGACCCTTCCACCGTGCGAGGAAGGAAGCCCAACACCCTTCAATCTATTCAGAGTCTAAGGCACCTCCAGAAAACTATATATATATATAATATAATTAGCCTTTAATATGGTAGTACTCTTCCCACCCAATGTAATCATACGTCTCATGTCCATGAGGTCTCATGTCCATAACACGCAAGATCATGACCTCTAACTAATGCAACGAGTCATAATGATAGCTATGCATATGTAATATCTAAGTCACGAATCATGTAACCTATACAGAATCACCATGAGTAACTCAAAAAGATTCTGTCACATGAATAGTGTCAAGTGTCCTATGGTATGATGTACTTGGTAATGCAAGCACGAAAATATAGGATTATAATATCAACTCTCTAAGTGACGTTATACGACTCCGTGTACGGCGTCAACACCCGAATATTATTCGGACGCTAAGCAATGTTACACGGTCCTAGGTTAAACATATACATCACATAAATAAATTAAGGGAATAATATAAAGCAAGTACTGCAAGATTGGTAAGGTACATTTGCCTGGGGTTTGGATTCCTCCAATTGCTCGAGTAACAGCAGAATCTTCAGATACTCCTCCGGATGCTAAAATAAATATTACCATCGCTCTTAGAAGATATGAAATAGCTAGAATTGCCTATCCATAAGTCTAATTTGGACACAGGGACAAAATTAACAGTTTCTGGTCAAAGTGGAGTCCACATGTGGCCCACTTCGCACCGAAAAATGTGCCAGAAATAAAGTTCTTAAAATTCATCAAACTTAGTGTCTATAAGTCCAAAATGATGATACGAACCCAACGAAATATCCAGAACTGAATTCCGATGAGCCGATCACAAAATTGCCCGTCAAGTGGAGCCATGGGGTCCGCATACAGAATTTTGTCAACGTTCTCATAATCGAACCAAACTTGGGTCACAGGACCAGCGTATCGTTACGAGTCCAATGGCAGAAGTTTAGTTTTGAAACGACAAGCACACATAAAGTTACAACGAGTTAAAGAACAGGCCCGATACGAGATAATTTCAACGGATACGCGTTAATTCCGGTGTGCATGCACATCCGAACCAACTTCCACAAAATTTCACACGTCCGTATTAACGATGTGCACCTTTCGGTAAAATTTGCACACGACGAAGTCACCTCGTTTAGCGGAACGCACCCAGTTTCAGAAAATTTCAGAATTAAATAACCAAGATTTTGGTCGATTTCACCCACGAATAAAATACAATCTACATCATATTAAATTAAACTAATTACAGGGTTTTAATCTTGTTTATATTGTCTATTTAACTATTTAAGTAAATTTCAGAATTATTAAACAGATTGGGATTAAATCGGCTATGAACTTGTGAGTTCGGGATAATTTTTGAAGTCCAAAATTGGGATATATTTTCCTATTTTTGCGTCGCAGTTTGCGATCGACACAGGACACGATACCCCAGTCTAATTACACGGGTTTCGAGAGGGTTACACAGCGAACGTGTCGCAATAGACAGTTCGAAAAATGATGCGACGAAGAGAGAGGACTCACCGGAAAAATGGTCAGAAACGTCTGTATAGCGCGTACACGGGGCGGCACGGCGCTACGACTGAGGGATGGCAGAGCTCGGCCAGCGACAACGGCTGCTGGTCGGTGCTGGGGTCGGTGGTCGTCGCTGGAGTCATCGCAGGGGAAGCTCAGGGTCGTCAGGTCTTCGTCGGAGTCGGGTGGAGAGGCGATGGCGGTGGTGAAGTGGTGGTGGCAGCGGTGGGGATGACAGCGGCTGCAGGGGGGTTTATATATGGTTGCGGGGACTGGAGGGGTCGGCGGTTGGAGGCGGCCGGGAGGTGAAGGGGTAGGGGCGCGGCCGGTGGGTTGGGGAGACGAGCGGGAGGCGGGTTACTGCGGAGTCGGCGGGGGAAACGGCCGGGGGCGGTCGGGGTTCCTTTGGTTACTGTAGATTAGGATAGTGGGTCGGGTAGGCGGGTTCGGGTTCGGGTCGGGTATGGATCCGACCCGCTAAGGTTTGGGTTTATTTAAGGTTGGTTTGTTTCGGTTCGGTTCAGGATAGTTTAAACCGGTTTATTTTGGGTTAATTAAAAATAATATTTTTAGCTATTTAAAAATAGTTTTTAGTTCCAATAAATTCCAAAAAAATTACACTATAACTAATTTTTTATTTTACACTCAAAAATATTATTTTAATATTTAATTTAATACTTAAAAATATTTAATCCAGAAGAACATTTATTTTAATTATTTAAAAATTACCAAAAAATCCTAAAAATTTATATTTTAATTTTTTAAAATTTTTGGGGTGTTTATACTCACAGATGCATACGACATGACACACACTGACATAACACACACACTAACACTGATACGACACAGACTGTCACATAGGGTGTAAACCCTAACCCTAACCCGGTCTCTCTCTCTCTCTCTCTCTCTCTCTCACAGATACAGACACGACATGACACTAACACTGACACAAAAATGACACACACACTTATACATACACGACACATACACTGTCACAGAGGGTGTAAACCCTAACCTCCACCCTCTCTCTCTCTCTCTCTCTCTCTCTGATATATGTTTAATACTATACAATTAGTATATAACTTATACTATCATGACTTACTAACTTACAATAACTGCTACTAACTAAATATAATTGATACCAACTTAATATCAATACTAATGCTAGATGACACTAGACTAACTAGACAAACTTAGCTTACTCTAACTGATGTCTGATATTCTAACTTGATATCTAACTCAAATAACTAAAATCTAAACTTTGCCCTAGCTGATAATTACTAACTAGCATTCACTAACAATGTATCTAACTGATACATTCATCAGTCAGTGATACATATATAGTAGTACATAAATATAGTGGACTAAAAACTAATGCCGCCACTACTGATATTCCCTATAATATATACATCAATACCTTCCAACTGAAGGCACTAACCGAAGGCCCATCAGTGTACTACTGATACCAAACTAGACTGACATCAAGCCCTTAGTTGTAGTGTGATCAACTCGAGTGAATCTTACTCACAACTTATACCTATATCCATTTCTCACCTACACACAACCACAGTTGATACACATAAGATACACAGAGATTCCCTCAATCTTCTAATGCCTGTTGTGATACTCAAGTTTAAAATACAACTTCAAATTATTGCTGCCTAATGTCGCACTCTACTTTGTACGATGGTGTGCACAGACCCTGTGAAGTTTGTCGTAACACTCATATGCACATTAAATATGCATTGTCGGGTTTGTGCAGATGGTGTATGCAACAACCTCTCCCTATCTCACTGCTCACTGTGTTGCTCCCTAAATCTGCTGTCAACATGATATATACTCCTATGGAGTATGGACAGGCACTCCCCTATAACCAGATGACTAATACTTAAAGCAATGCACAAAACCTAACCCTAACCCTAACCCTAACCCTAACCCAAATCTGCTTAGTTGACACTAACTGATATACTGCAATATGAGTATCCATGATACAGAGTTTAACGAAGAAGTATCAGTGCTAGGACTAGGTGTATCAGTGCATATACTATATTTCTGAGTATTCTTATGTGTGTGTAAACGAGTAGGTGTATAACATAATTGGGTATTCCTGTGTATATATGCTAGGACTAGGAGTATCAGTGCATATACTGTATTTAACGATGAGTATATACTTGATGGAACCAACGATGACAATTAAAAAGTATGCTTTTCCTCCATTCTGGAGATGGAATGCCTTACTCTTTTTCATACATATCGGACAAGACAAAGTACCATGAGTACTCCACCCCGATAATATTCTATATGCTGGGAAATCGTTGATGGTCCATATGAAAGACGCTCACATCTGAAAGTTCTGTTCCTTCGATATATCATATGTCCGAATGCCAAATTGCCACAATTATTTTAACTCATCCACCAATGGCTACAAGTAGATATCGATGTTTTTCTTTGGATTTTTTGGACCGTATATGATAAGTGTCAAGAACATGTAAGGAGTCTTCATGCACATCCACGATGGTATATTGAAAGGAGTCAAAATTATCGGCCAACAAGAGTACTGAGATCCCGACTGTTCGAAAAGAGTGAATCCATCAGAACATAAACCCAACCGAACTTTCCTGGGCTCCGCAGCAAATTCAGGATGGCACAGATCAAAATATTTCTCTGCCTCTCAATCAGAAGGATGAGATAATTCTTCTTCATCCATCTTTCGTTCTTTGCTATGCTGTGTCATGTGTTGTGCTGTATTTTTGGACATATACATCCTCTACAGCCTTTTGTGATCGACAAAAAATGTATGTACTTGTAGGGACATAACCTTGCTCGAACAGTTGTCTTTTCTTTGCCCAAAATTGGCTTGTACCGTACGCATGACAGAAAATACATTTATCTTTATCATTGTTCTCCTTGTAGTACAACATGCAACCGTTTCGATAATAATCTATCTTTTCGTAGTCTAATCTGAGTTTTTCTATCATCATCTTTGATTTATAGAAGTTTTCAGACAACTCTTTCGATTCTTTTGGCAATAACTCTTTAACAAACTGAATTATCCGGTGATAGCATTTCTACGATAAGTTAAAATCAGACTTTAGGTTCAACAGTCGCATCACCACCGACAGGACAAAATGAGAATTATAACCCGGGTATAACAGAGTATCGGCATACTTGAACATATCATAGAATTCCTTCGTATCAGGATTAGGATCCTCCGAATCAAAACTTGGACCGGCCGCATCAAATACCAACTCACGCGCTAGATTTCTCGGTCGATATTCAAATTTATCTCTAAGAGTGGACTCTTCTACCTCCGTATTGAAGGAGGAATAATGATATTACGAAAATAAAGGTTCTCCTTGAGCCATTCACTCCTTGTAGTTCGGTATAAAATCCTTCTTGTAGAGATGCTCCTTCACGAGATCCACCTCTTTGAATGGTATATTATGCCATTTGATACAATGACACTTGATGAGCCTCACATCCATGAAATAAGGTTGACTACTGGCGTATTTGAGAAATTTCTCAATGTCCACCATGAAATCATCTGTCAAACCAATCCTACTCTCATGTCGCCGATTGTACATCCACGAGCGGTCAACTAAGTATCGACTCATTGCTTTCTTATAGACATGAATGATTATGCACGTACCATGTCAAAAGAAAAGACATAAAGAACTATGAGTACCTTGTTAGGATACTTGCTAAAAGCAAATGCAAAAGAAAAAACTTATCTATCGCATATAAAACAACACTAAAAATAATTAAAATTATGCATAAAGTATTATATATATATATATATATATATATATATATATATATATATATATATATTCTAAAATGTTACCAAGTATTGCATATAAATCAATCGACAATGATGACTCATAGTAATGGCCTGATACCGATTTCGATATCAATACTTTGAACCTTGGACTAATGTATACTATGAGTACCTATGTAACATAACACTATAGAAGAAAATTTATCTATTGTAAGGTTGTAAAAGCATAGTAAGATTATATATATAGGTACCTATGTATAATCTACTATATAAGAATACTTACCTTTGTAAATCAAAAACATGAATAGTACTAGATAGAACCATTAATTTTATATTGGAATTTATTACAACGTCAAATATGACCTAGCTGTAACATATGTTCACCCATGCATATCGAATGAAGTTCAGTATCATATCTATAATTAATCTCATCAGCATATCATCTTTAAGGGCAGATCGAGAAATTTTAGCTGGAATGGACTACCATAAATTTAGGTGAACTAGAAGTGGACTGATGCATATAAAAAAATCAAAAAAATTATATGGAAAAAAAATTTTGGTGGGCTGTATCTCAACCTATGCTTGGATCCGCCCCTAAGTCCATGGGGCACAAATATGCCAAATGTACGATTAATATTTGTTCTCGGTCATGGCAGGCTCTAACTAGCTCATTGATCAGTACTATCCAGAGGCGTTACATCGATCTTCTTCAAAAACTCCCTAGTGTAGTACCGTGTCGTTGTGCCTTGGGATGAAGAACCTTATGCATGAACATATTACTTTCACAACAGACGCGCAGTAGGTCGGTTTGGTTACGGCAGCTAGGGCTCTTTGACGTCGAACCATTTCTTTGAGCAACTCTCTAGCGTCCTCTCACGCCCCAGTCCCAAAATATCGAAGAACTGGATACGTGGCAATGGCCAGCAGCACGCACCGATGGACAAACCCAATTTAATGGATCCATCGGGGCATACTTAAGCTGTATTACAAAGATCAGGGTTTACTATTCTCATCCACAGAATAAACATGGAATATCAACAAAAAGTATTAAACAACATCCAGTCACAAGAAAATAAAATCGGGGAACAACCCGATATTAAGTCTGTTACAAATGTTCATTTAAACAGGAATAAAAGAGTTTATTTGCCAATAAAAACTGAGCGTGGAGAAGCAGATGTTCAGGAAAAGTCCTCAGCGATCACCTCGTCCTCAGGGTCTGGTACTGTTCCGAGAAGTGCTCATGTTCCGTATACCTCAGGATAGATCTCGTCTGCTAATCCTGGGGACATAATCCATTCCAGGTCCTCAGGGGACATAACAAGGTACAGATAATACAAGCCAAAATAAATACAGTGCAGAAATAAAGAAAACAATAGGGTAAATAAATAAACCAGCTAAGTGATATGCAAGTGAGAGTTTTAGTCATACTCGGGCTGAGACTACTACAGGATCAGTGTCGGAGAAACCCATAGCAGTATTTTCTCGAAGGGCCAGTACGGTACCAAAGCTCTGTGTCAGAGTCTAAGGCATAATCCATTAAAGTATTATATATATATATATTCAGCCTTTTGTATGGTAAATCTTTCCCCACCCAATGTAATCTCACGTCACAGTTTCATAATGTCTCATATTCATGTCACACAAGATCAACTAATGCAATAAGTCATATATTAAGATCTAAAAAAATAATGTCTAAGTCATGAAATCTGTATCCTATACAGAATCACCTTGAATATTTCAGAAAGATTCTGTCTCATGATTTGTGTCAGGTGTCCTGGGTATAATGTACTTGATATGGCAAGTACGAGAATGTAAATGTCACGTTATCCATCTCTAGGTGACGTTGCACAACTCCGCGTACAGGATTGGCACCCGACTATTAATCGGACGCTAAGCAAGTCACACGGCCCTAGGTTTAAGCATGTACAACAATAATGTATAAATAAGTCAAAGAAATATGTAGCAAGAACTGCAGGATTTGGCAAGGTACACTTGCATGGGGTTCTGGCTTCAACTGTAGCTCTGACTTCAACGGTTTCTGCAGGCAGTTCTTCGGTTGCTGAAATAGACATCACCATCAGATTCAGAAAATATCAAATAGCTAGAAACGTCTGTCCTTGAGTCCAATTTGAACACAGGGGCAAAAATGACAATTTTTGGTCAAAGCGGGGTCCACATGTGGGCCGCTTTGCACCAAAAAATGTGTCAGAACCAAAGGTCTCCAAATTCGTCCAACTTAGTGTCAACAAGTCAGGAACGATGATACGAACCCAACGGAACTTCCAGAATTGGATTCCGATGAGCCGATCTCAAAATCGTCCGTCAAGTGGAGCCTATGGGGCCTACGATACGCGATTTTGTCAACGTTCTCAGAATCGAACCAAACTTGGGTCACAGGACCAGCGTATTACTACGAGTCCGATGGCGCAAGTTTCGTCTCGATCTGACGTGTGTACACTAAGTTACAGCGAGATCCAGAAAGGACAGATATGGGGCGTTGTCGGCGGATACGCGTTGATTCCGGTGTACACGCACATCCAAATCAACTTCTGCAAAATTTCGTACGTCCGTATCAATGACGCGCACGTATCGGTGAAGACCGCACGCGACCAAGTCGTCCCGTTTGGCGGGGCGTACTCAGTTCTGGGGTGAAACAGGGCTTTGGTTTTTCTGTTTTTGGATCGCGGTTCACGATCGCCACAGGACGCGACACTCCGAGCGGGTTGCACTGGCATCGAGAGGGTCACGCAGGATTTGCGTCACAACTGACGGAACAAAAAACGGGGCTACGAGGAGAGAGAAATGGGTACCTGAACAGGGCTCCGAAAAACTGAGATTCCTGTGTCCGTGTGTCCTCTCGACACAGCTGAGTCGTGTCCGGGCCGTGCCCTGGCCTAGGGCTAGGGTTCAGGCGCTGGGTCTTCGCCGGAGGAGGCGGCTCGGGGCTGGGTCCTCAGGTGACTGCTGACGAAGTCGGGGTCGGAGTCGGACGGCTGGGCGGCGAGAGCTCGGGGTGGTTCAGGGCGTCGCCGGGGAGGAGGCACAGCTGCCGCGGCTCTGCTGCGGGTGGCTGCTGCTGTGGGACGGGCTGGGAGGAGAAGGTTCTGGAAGAGGAGGGGGAGCCGTCGATGTCGTCGGGGCGGCTGGGGACTGGTCGGCGGAGGTCGGGGTGACTTCGGCGGAGGCGGAGGCGGCGCCGGGCTGCGGGAAGGAGCTAGGGCAGAGGAGAGCAGGAGGAGGGAGGCGAGCGGCGAGGCGGTGGCGGCGTCGCGGGCGGGGAGTCGAGGCGGAGCCGGTGGTGGTGGGGGTTTCTGGCGGAGCTGGAGGAGGAGCAGCGGGGCGAGGGTTTTATAGGGGAACCGAGGGAGAGGGAGAGGCAGCCGGTGCGGGGAAGAGGAGACGAAGGGCTTGCGGTTGCGGGGAGAGGAAGAGGGAGGGTCGGCCGACGGCGGGTCAGCCGGCTGAGGGGAGGCGAGGAGTTTCGGTTTGGGAGAGAAAGGGGTTAGCGGGTTATTGGGTTCGACGGGTCGGGTCGGGTCAGGCGGATCCGGCCCGATCCAATAAATGAAGGCGGGTCGGGCCTAGCGGGTTTCGGGTCACGGGTTTGACCCGGATCCGACCCGCAGGCTGAGTTGGGTTGGGTTTGGTTCGGTTTATTTAAAATAAACCCGGTTTAATTATGGTTCATTTTGGTTTAATTATAAAATAGTTTTTAGGGCTTTAAAAATACTTCCGGGGTCCAATAAATTCCCAAAAAATTACCCTATGTCTAGTTTTCCATTTTACACCATAAAATATTATTTTTATAATATTTTAATATAATTAAACATCATTTAAAAATCATTTTAAATTCAAAATACCTTAGTTTTAATTAATAAAAATTTCAGAAAAATTCCAGAAAATTATGAAAAATACAAATTAAAAATTTTTGAAAAATCAGGGGGTTTACACGTCCTTGGGAGGAGGAAATTCAACAACAGATACTCTATTTTCAGGCAAATTTACTATATAAGAAAACTTACCTATGTAAATCAAAAACATGAATAGTACTAGCTAGAACCATTAGTTTTATATTGGAATTGATTACAACGTCAAATATGACCTAGCTGTAACATATGTTCACCCATACATGCTGAAGGAAGTTATGTATCATATCTACAATTAATCCCATCAGCATATCATCTTTAAGGACATATCGAAAAACTGTAACTGGAATAGACTACTATAAATTTAGGTCGACTAGAAGTGGACTAATGCATATATAAAAAAAATCAAAAAAAATTTATATGTACGCTTCTGATATTTTCAGGTACACGTCTGATATTTTCTCTATTTTCTTGAGTTTTGATCGAATCTATTGTGAGCGGGAGTCTCTTCTATTCTTGATTTCAATCTTCAAGTTTGGGCAGAGCAAATTACTTTCTATTATAATTCAAGAATTTGACTGATAGGTGGAAGTCCTTCATTTTCTTTCTTTGACCCAGTCCAAGCTCCTTTGAGAAATGCTTCTATATTAACATGACACAAATACTTTCTTTCCTCTCGAGTCATGTGTCTCGTCCGGCTTCCTACAGCCCTTTTATGAACAGTGACATCATTTCTCTGCTCAAACTTTCCTGGTACATCCGTCTTACTTTTGGGAGTTGGCGTTTGATTTAGAAGTTGATTAGTTAAGATTAATATTTAGTTAGTGATAGTTGATTAGTGAATGATAATTAGTTAAAAATTAGTTAACAATTAATTGTTATTAATGGATAGAGAAAATTGGAGAATTAGTTAAAATCAAGAATTAAGAGAAGTTAGTTAATTGGTTAGCTAGCCTAACCAAGAACCTGATAGTAGTTAAAAGAATTAGTTAGAAAGGGATTCTAGAACATTCTTATTGGATTTAGGCTTTAGGAATGAGAATATGAATTTCTAGTGTTGGAACTAAGGCCATCTCCAATGAGAATTTCTAAAATTGAGTTTCTATCCTATTTGGCATTGTACTTTATGGAAATTTCTATCCTACTTGGTAGAGTTTCTAAATAGAAATTGCACTATCTTAGGTGTCAAAAAATAAAATAATCAATTTCATGGTGGTGGGTCCAATATTAATTGCTATGAAAGATGGAGAATTTCTATAAGAGTTTCTACATGTATAAACCTTCGTAGAAATTTTCTATCTCACATCAATGCCACACAGGATAGAAAAAGAGAGAGAAACTATGGTTGTGAGAGATTTTAAAAAAAAAATAGATTTCTAACATAGAAATAGGGGAGAAAGAAATTTTCATTGGAGATGGCCTAATAATGTAATATTTTATTCTGGGTGGACTAGTGCAACTATCATTCTTGGACGGAGGCAAGTATTCTATACTATGCTTATTCTTCAATTCCATTTTCATTATTTCATTACAAGTTTATTCCTCAATTCTAGTATTTTGTACATTATTTATTCTTCAATTTAAGTATTCTAGTTCATTGCATGTTTCGTGACAAGTAGGATACACGGTTATTGTCGTAACGTGTTTATCGTACTTCGTGCCATGTTTATTGTATCTTGTTTCATGTTTATTGTATCTAGTGTAGTGTCCATTATTGCGTGTCGGAAGGGGAATACCAGAGTCGTTTTTGTATGTGTTGCTTCACTTGTGCATATTGATCGTCATTTTACTTGTTCATTACGGCTTTCCTATTTTTGTGTACATTTTATCTTATATTATACTTCTAGCGTTGAGTTGATTTACTTGCTCCAATCATGACTGGATGTTGACATATTAGGTCAGGACATGAGGATGACATTGGATTTGGACGCCGACTCTTGAAGGACAGTGCATGATATTATTGATGTAATTTTCATTATATTTGATGATGTAACATTGTGTTGTGTATTATTTTGGCGATTACCAGATTTGTCTCCGGAGTGAGATGGACATGTATGATTTACCAAATGACTACTAGTGGATGTGGTGATCGCGCATGTGTGTGAATTTTTTTTCTTGTCTTTTATCGTGCTTTAATTTATGTGATCGAGCAAAGATCGATTTTCATATGCATTGGCGATTATTGAGGTATAGAGAGCTGACTATCGCTGATACTGCGGTATAGGCTGGACGCACTCACAACTCATGTCTGATCATGCGTACGCGGGACGTGACACCTAGCTTGGTTTAGAATTGTTATTGTTCTTTAAAAAAAATAATAGCATAAATGTAAACAACTTTTCACCTACTTGTAAAAGTGTTTCAAAATTGATCTAGTTTTTTTAAAGGATTCTTTTGACTTTCATCCCACTTAATAATATGGTTTTGTACTTACCCCTAAAATAAGGTATTTATTAGATTTATATTCCACTTTTCTCATGGACAACGTTCATTTGACCATAAAAGTCTCTATTTTCTCTATTTACGCTGTCCTAATGTTCACAAAATTCAAAATACTATAGCACACGATAAAAAAGTCATCCAATGATGTTCTGAATACTTGGAAAGAGAGATAAAAGTAATCAGTTATGTGTCACGTTGATCGTTAATACTTGTATTTTTGAATTATTTTATGACTAATTAGAGTTTAGACCCTGGATTTCAGCGTAGAGTTTAAGTTAGACATGTCCCAATTGGAGAGTTTAGATCATAAATTTTATTTTATTTTTTCATTTTTACTATCTTACCCTCCCTAGTCTTTATTGAAAGGTTTCATTGTTTGCATGTGAGTGAGGGTATAAAGGAAAAAGTAAACTAAATAATAAAAATTTAGAGTCTAAATTCTCCAATTAGACAAGTCATGATCCAAATTCTAAGCTGGTGTAAAATTTAGGGTCTAAACTCTAATTAGCCCTTTTTTGTAATGTTGGAACAACGTAGATGTAGAAAAAAAAAACTTTTACGGTCAAATAAAATGTGTACTGAAAAAAAAAATATAAGTTTAATAAATATCTTATTTTAGAGAAAAATAAAAAAAATATTAGTAAATGGGACGAAACTCATATATATATATATATATATATATATATATATATATATATATATATATATATATAATTGTTACAAAACAGTACTAAACAGCCCCTACTACCTAGCTAAAATTGTAAGTTAATTCGTAAAACTCAGATTTCCTCGGCCTACAAATCTACAATGAATCTTCCACCCTCCGGGCCCACCCGACAAAACCCTATCTCCTTCGAGCTCTCTTTTTCAAAAATCGGATTAAAAAAACGTTAGTGGCGCCAACCAGAAGCCGCCGAAGCAGAGAGAGAGAGAGTCCTCATCAGTCGTCGTCGTGACATTCATAGGGGTTCCTCTCTTCCCATCCACTCATCCCCACCAAACCCTAACCCCATCTCCTCCACTCTCTCCCCTCCCCTCCCCTCCCATGGACGACAATTGGATCCTCCTCATGCAAGACCCGTCCGGATCCCCACCCGTAACCCAACAGCGAACCTCCTCCGCCTCCGACGTCGACTTCGCCGACGTCTTCGGCGGACCCCCGCGCCGGTCCTCGCTAGCGGACCTCCGCCGGAGCCAGGAGCACTCGCCGGACTCCGGATCCCGACCCGGATCCGGGTTCGGGGAGAAGCCGGTGTTCGGAGGGGAGACGAGCAGCCCCGCGAGGAGGCGCCACCTCAACGACGACTTCTACAGCGACATCTTCGGCAGCGGAGAGTCCTCCTCTTCGCCTAGGATGGAGTTCTTTCCGCCTCGGCCGTCGTCTCCGGGCTCGCGGATCTCCAGCCCGACCCTGTCCTCGCCCCCCTCGCTGATCAGGTGACAGATTCTTCTTGCATAGGAAACAATGTTTGCTAATTTGTTTTTTTTTTATGCCCGGCTCGAAACTTTGTGCATGCTGGGTTGCATGTCTTTTGGGCTCACTGCCCCCAACTTTCACCAAATAAATGAAAAAAAGTAATACCAAAAAATAGTACGTCTCGGGACTTTGTGCATGCCCGGCTCGATTACTGATCTTCCGTCACTCAGCTAGGGTCTTATACCTTTCACCTCTCCGCTGGTAACAAACAATGTTCTCTAATTTGTAGTTTAGAGAACAAACATAGTGGGCGTCAGTCTACACCTATGCTGCACTTTCACAGATATGACACGAAATTGACAAGGACACCGATATCTCGCCTATTTTGGTGTGTCCTGGTGTATTTTAGGGTGTACGGGTTGCGCCCGATACGTGCCTAATGCATATCCAACATGACGCTCGCCCACATTTTTGTAGTGTCAATGCCTCCTAGGTCAGAGCATCCACAGTGGAAGTGGTTTCAAGTGCTACATTTTTGGTTTAGTCAAAATTTGTAGCACTTGAGAGCTGAAGTGGGCTCTTGTCCACATTTGAAAAATGCTAGCAAGCCAAGAGACACTCCAAATTTCAAACGTGTCCTAATAAGTGGATTAGTAACCCAACTGGGCCCACCAAAAGGGAAAAAAGGAAGGAAAAATTTATTAATTAAGGAAAAGAAGGAGAAAAAAGAAAGAGCTAAAAAAGGAGATTAATTTGGACTATGAATTTGATGCGTTGTTTGGAGTGTGTCATTGTGTGCCAATATGAAAAAGGACACTAAAAAAGCATTAATTTACACAATTTGTAAAAAATTTGGAGTTTGATATTGAGTGTTCCCACTTTGGATCTTTCAATCATATTTATGTTAACTATGTGCTGGGAAGCTCCAAGAGTTAATTTTGGAATATATGTATGTATCGAGCTTTGCTAGTTTCTACTCTTATGATGGTGAGTTTGAAAACAAAAAACACCTGCATAAAATATGGTGAGTGGTTGATCCTAATTCTGGTCAGTTATGAATGGAATTACAGTAAGTTAGAATTCTGAGACAACAACAATTTTATCATGTTTTGGGTCTATGTATGGATTTTTTATGTTATTTGGCTCCATTTTAGAATTCTTAGACAAACAACAATTTTATCATCTTTTGGGTCTATATATTTTTATGTTATTTAGGTCCATTTTAAGATCATTTTACCAAAATTTGTATTGACTCAAAATTGTGAGTTAACCGAGTTCATGACTGGCCAGAATTTTACAGTAAACCACTTACCATATTCTTGTAGAACCTGCCGGGTTCTTTACCAATACAGTATTAAAATATAGGTTTTAGAAGTGTTCAGAGTAAAAGGGATTTTGGAAATATAGTCCGGGCTTCTCAAAACTGTAGTTGAGTAGAGCATTGTAAAGAAACATTTTCTTTTTTGAGTTAAGGCCTGGTATTAATGACCGTCCTCTGTCCTGGGACCTGGTCTACTAGCACCAAGACACCCTTTGATTCCCTCGGTTATTTTGCCCGGGCTGGGACCCCCTTCTTGGTCATTCTAAATAAACACTGCTGAGAAAGAAGTGGGTTTTCTTAAATAAAATGGAATATGTAATCATGTTATACATGGGAAGTATTTGATGTGTAATTTACTAGGATTTTACAAAATCCTGTCATTCTAACTAAGAAAGCTACAGTCATTCATTTTGGTTAAACTGCAACTAATTGTTACATCAATCTTTTGTTGCTTCTAGTCTCTCTATGAAGTCGGTGAAAGACCAGCCAGTATTTGGTTCTCCCACTCATCGTGCTATTTATAAAAGTGATGAAGGATCTCTTCCATCTTCCCCAACCCCTCGAGCAGTTATGGCACAAGATGACCTGAAACTTGATGGGCATGGATTATATCGTCAAAGCCCTTTGTCTCGTCCGAATTCTCAAAGCATGGAAATGTCATCAGATGTCACTGATTTTCCCAGTGTCAGTGTTGAAATTCATTCGGAAAAGGATCAAGCTAGTTTGGAAAGTTATATCAGCAGCGATCAATTCCATTTCTCAATATACAGATGGGCAGGCAAAGGAGTGGCACTAGTCATGCCTTCCAGTTCAAAGAATAAGTATGGAGGTGTGCTTGAAAGATTACCTGATATAGTTATGGAAGAAGTTGACACGAACCTTCAGAGTGAAGATATCTCAACCCCAAGTATGGCATCTAAAATCCTAAGTGAAAGCCAAGATAACAAGTTGCTGAAGGATCTCTTTATTGAGGACAAGCAAGGTGCTAACTCGACTCTTATAGATGATCTATTGCCGGCTGAATTTGATTCTAAGTTCCTTCCGGGTGACAGAAGTAAGGTTTCAGGTAAGCTTCTGTTAATATTTGTATTCTTTTGTAATTACTGGAACTGAAAATGAGCCTTCATATTTTGTTTTGGATTACTCATGATGTACTCATATGTTGGTAGTGCCATGAAGAGGTTATTTTTACTGTGCATGGAGCACAATTTTGAAAGAGTTCAAATTTTTCTTTTGCTATTTGATGATAGTCTGGATAACCTGCATGTTCTGTAAATTGAACTTTTTTGTTCAACCACATTTGACTTTTTACTGAGTTGTTTCTGCTGCTTTGCTTCTTTTTAATTAGCTGTAGGAAATGAGCATATTATTAGACTGGTTGAGGAAGAAGAAGTCATGTCTAGAGGCCAAAAAAGTGTTTACACGAGCATTAAGCAACAATCTGGAAAAGAAAATAAGAGAAAGCCAGTCGAAGTAAGTAGCCCCACTACTAGCCATTCCTCCGTATCTCAGGAAGAAAAAAAGGTTGGCAGCAAAGTGAAAGGAAAGGTCAAAGATTTTATCAAAAAATTCAACCACGAAACTTTGCCCAAACGCAAGGGCACATTTGAAATGTCAGGAAAAAGGTCTAGAGGAAAAGACGAAGGCAAAGTGGAGGATCAAGTTAACAACTCGGCAGCTAAAGTAGAGGAACATGTAGAAACAATTAGGAGTAATAACAGTGCGTCCTCAGATATCCCTGTTCCAGTAAGTAATATGAGCATGCAAGATAAAAATCCTACTACAGGAGTTATATGGTCAACTTTCAAGCAATTGGTAATTTGAGTTTATACTAAACTTGTATATTTGTTGCAGATGAATCTGAACCTAGAGAAAGAAGGGAAAGCAAACACCCACATGAATTCTGATGTTCACATGATAGATGATTTGTCAGAAAGGAATGACCCCCCAAGGCATTTCTTAGGTTTGACTGATGTTATTTATGCTTCAGCATCATCCATTTAGATCATACTTCGCATCAAATTTATGAAGACTAAATGTTGTTTTTGCTTAAGCATCAGCCATTTAAAGGTGGTCTAAATCAAATTTATGATGGATTTCGTCCTTTCTTTTCAGCAATTGTACTGTTGTAAAAGGATTGTTTGAGGTTTAGCTACTCAAAGTTGAGCACAAGTTCTAAGATCTGTATCTAGATGTTGCCACCACTTAACAGAGTACTTGTTTATGTAGTTAGTGCTTTAAATGATGATAGTCGTCTGGTTTTCTCTTCCTAGTTTACCTATGGGTTCTGTTTCTTAAACAAACGATTTCTGGAAACATTTTATACTTTCTAAAAGATTGCTTTGCTCTTCTTACCTATTGTCTGTGAACAATTTCTTTTCCGTGGTCTCGCCTGAAGTGTACTTCTCATTTGAAATCTTTGGTAACAAGTCTGATATCGTCTTCTCCTTTTAGAAAATGTTATAAATTTTCAAGCCTTAAAAGATTGACAGTTGGTAATATATTCCAAATACCAATTGGCAACATAAAGAACCAACGGTAATTATATCATATTGAGGTTTTTCTTGCCAAAGCTTATAAGTTCAAGCTTTAGTATTGGTTCAATTTTGACCAAAGTAGATAATGAGAATTTTTCAAAATATTATATTTTACATTTAAATAGTTGTTACATTTCAGATTCAACTCCAGAGATCCTTGATGCTTCACCATGGAATGTAGAGGAATCCCATTGCGAAGATCTTGAAGGATGTTTGGTACTTGTATTCTCCATCATCTAGTAATTCTTGTGCTAGTTTTAATATATGCCATTTATATTTCTTACATAGTTACATGAATTTATACTTGGCACAACTGTAGTATTATGAACTTGATACAGAATAATTGATCTTAATTTTCCCAGATTATGAAATAGGACATTAAGGATTGAATGTCTCAAGTTGCATTAAAGATATAAGGGACCAACTAATAACACCTACCGGACATCAGTTGCATATCATGTGCCATCAAGCTTGGCTTTTTGGGGCACATATCAACCTTTTCTTTTCAGTTTCTTTTATTTCTTGTCAGTATTAGCAATTTATTCATTAAACATATCGATAAGGCATGACCATTTTTTATTTTACCTTATCCTCCTTGAGATTGGGGGAAGTGAAGTGCTTGGAGGCAATAAAGGAAATATCCTACCTTTACTTTAGCAGATATCAAGGTTCAAAACAGTGGATGAAACAAATACTTTTTGGCCAATTAAACTTGCTTCAGCCTCAAAACTATAGTTTCTGTTAAAAGCGACCGTGTTTTGTCAATACAGGTCAAAATAAAGTGATAAGGACCAAACTTTTGAATTAGGAATTGAAAGGGAAGAATCATGTTGTTCTCCAGTGTTATCCTGGGATTTTGTACACAGATTCCTTGCAATTTATTTTTGACTTTGTCAGTGTTTGCACTTCAGGGATTCTGTCATAGCATCTTTTATAAATGATGCTAAGCTCACAATGCATCCACTGTGCCCTCTTACTGAGATGTAAGCTTTTATTGATGTGCAGATAGAAGAGAGGACTGAAGATCAGAATCAGAATCTACAAACTGATTCACCTCAAGATCAAACAAAGGTTATGGTTATTTTATGAAGTTACCCATAAAGAATCATTTATAGTTAGCCTTCTTACAATATTTTCTTTACTGCAGTCAATTGATGCTAAAATACGAGAATGGTCAAAAGGGAAGGAAGGAAATATCCGTTCTCTCCTTTCAACTCTACAATATGTAAGTATGGCCGAACTAATTAACAAACAATCCAAGTATGTTTTCTGATGAAAGATTCACCTAAAGCTTTTATCATGGCTTTAGGAAGACATTGCAGTTTCTTGTTTTTGACACCAGACCATTTCCGTCCATCCTTATTTTCTACAGTAACCACTAAGTTGTCTGCTTGTTAAAGAATAGGCTAAGTTTTGTTCTTCTTCTAGATTCTTTGGCCTGAAAGTGGATGGAAACAAGTTCCACTTGTTGATATAATTGAAGATGCGCCTGTGAAAAGAGCATATCAAAAGGCATTACTATGTTTACATCCAGATAAACTACAGCAAAAGGGTGCTTCAGCACATCAAAAGTACACTGCAGAAAAGGTCTTTGACATTTTGCAGGTACATTATATTTCTATTTCATAATCTATAATTAGGTGTTGCTTCCAGTACACTGCAGAAAATACATTGTCATCTTCATCTTGACTCGATTATGGTGGGATGAGGGATTGGTTCACTCAAAGCCATAATTAAACTGATTCAGTCCATGCAGTTTGAGGGTGGCAAATTGCACAAACCTTTCTTGCTTTCCATATTGAGTGACATTTACTGTACAACTTTGATCCACCAGGAGTAACTCAAAAGTCTTTTTCTTATTTGAGAAATCTCTTGAGGTATAGTACAAGAGCATGGTGATTTTGTCACCATCATGGATATCATGTAGCACCCATTGAGCTACATACAAAACTTTGTGAGAGAAAATTATCTTCTCTAGCATAAATTTTCTAGAAGATATGCAGTTCATCTCGACTGGAGAGAGAGATGCTTTGAGATCACATCATCTCTATTGGCATTGCTTTGTGTTGCTTAATTAGCAAAGTAGGACGGGATGGAAAATCTCCAACACTTTATCCTATGGTTCTTTTGATCTGCATGATAGCGTAGACAATCTGATTTTTTATAACACTGGTTTTTTGATCACATACCAATTTCATCAATGGATGTGGGCTTACCAATGTCACGATTGGAAGACTCCAAGGAAGCTGTGGCACTTCTGAACTAAAGACATTGAGGTGGCCCTGCCTTTCATGCACTTTCTCAGAGATATGGTGACGAGTAAGAAGATTGTGACTCCTTATGTGAAGTCTGAAGAGCAGCTTGGTGATGTGTTCACATTTCAATTCACTTTGATTATTCAGGCCTCACATCGACATGGAAACAGAGCTGAAAGCAAGATGTCCAGTAACAGATGCTGACAGCAAGCATTCCATCGATCAAAGACCCATGCTTGGGAAGTATCTCCTGTCTTTCTCTTATCTAGATATGGAAAAAGACTGAAAACAAGCAGCTCGTGGAACATCTCCCACTTGCCCTGTTTTTCTCAATCTTCTATCTCGGACTACGTCATGATCGGACAACCATGCAATGTATTTCACTCTTAGCGGTAGGAAGAGAGGTTCAGCGCAACATGTCCACAGGTTTATTCTAGCAGAAACTAATTGAGCTCCGTCTGATCTCCCAGAAGCGGAAGCGGAATCAGTTGGAGGGTCTCGAGAGAATGTCCCGAGGCGGAACATGGATTCTCCAGGGCCCGGGTTCCCTGTCCCATCCAATTTCCTGAAGGGTCAAGGACGGACATGAGACGGTAAATATTGACCTTGATCTCTAACAGGTCCTCAGCGTTAATATGGGCCATGTACACTTTGCCCGAGATCTCGCATCAGCTGATCTACGACCACCCTCGCTACTAAAAATTAAGAAAGTCTAGACGGGTGACGAATCAACTAGAACTACTCGGTTAGGGCAGGCATGTCAGGACATGTCGCTACAGTGAGTAGGAACAAGGGGAAGGGAACCTTACCCGCAGCCGAGGAATAGATAAGATCCCGTGGGCGCCGGAGATGAAGACTCACGAACGAGAAAATGAGTGAAGTAGGGGATCATCGGAGGTGATGAGTGAAGAGCTGAAAGCCGAACGAACTCCCCACCGGCTATGCCGGGCACGTAGCGGAAAGTCCTGACATGCCGGACCGAAGTCTCACGAGGGGAGAGAGATAGTGAGACAGACCCACCTAACTCTGCAAAAAGAGTAGGTCCCTTATCCCTAAACCGGCTCCCTGAACTAAGAGGACTGAAACCATAACTGCTAACGGAGCCAGAGAGAAGAAAGCTAATCCCTGGGGCTTTCACTTCGACACGTCTTCGTTCGTGATCGCTTAGAGCCCCTCTTCCATCAAGAGAAAGTATCGGGCCTTAATGGCTTTTTTCCGAGTATGAGACTGGGTTCGCAGAAGCTGAAACAAAGAACGAATCTGGAAATACCGCATGACGAATCCGACCTATGAGATGGTTTGAACCGGGCTTTCTACTAAATCAAAGAAGCCTAAGGGATCTCTTTTCTGCAACGGAAAAAAAAAGTGGAGCAGATTTGACTCGGCACAACCTAACGATACATCCAATACCAATGATCTGTGCCTACCGATACTCGACTCCTTTCTCCATCTGCCATGGATGGAGCACCTCTTTCCGTCGCTAATCTCTCTCCTGGCTTCTTCTCCTCTGTAATCTTTTCTTCTGAGATCGAGTGAGTGGTATGGTCCTTTGGATGAACAAATTTTCTCTATTAAGTCATCTCTTGTTTTGGTTTTGTGCCCTTTAGGCATCTCTTAGGGGATGACCAGTATCTTTCTTTCTGGTTTGACTCCTCTTGGAAACCGAAAAAAGAGGACCCCACGAGACAGTATTGGGCATACCTTTAACAGAAAGGAGTGGAACGAAGTGTCGCTTCGGGAAACATGGGTATTGAAAATCTTAAAAACCCGTAGGTTCCCAATTTTAAAGACAATGAAATCGCTCTGGTTCGGCTAATCAAAGAATTGGGGCTTTCGGGTAGGATCAGTCGTCGAAGCCCTTGGCACCGAAAATGGCTCAAGGCTCAAGTGATTCACCGAAGCGACGAGACCTTGCAAGTTTTTCAAGTGTTAGTAGCGATTTCTCTAAATTACTTCGGGTCAGCTCCGCCTATTCCAAGCATCTCTTTATGCAATTCTTGTCTTTCGATGTTCTCTACGGAATAGAGATCTTGTTACCAAGATTTCTAGTGTCCTTGGCACCTTAATAGCTTATGCAAACAAAAGAAATTTCTAGAGGAAACTGATGGGTCCCGATCATCCGGAACTGGGTTGGGGTTCAAGCCCCCACTGCCTTTTCGAAAAAATAAATAAAGTATGTGTTGTTTTCCAATTTTATATATATATATATATATATATATATATATATATATATATATATATATATATGTTTTCATTGTTAAATGCTAGGTCAGTTGGTTGTAGACAAGACTATATTTTGTAAGTCTTGAGTTAGAATCCTCTCACATACATTTGAATTAGATTTTATTTTTTTCAAGATCCCACTATCTTTTTTCCCCAAGTCGCCTTTGGCTTAACTCCCTCGATCTACAACTGTTGTTTAGAGCATGCATTTGCAAGGGTATACGACGCCAACAACAAAGCTTTTATTCCAAATTTTTGTGGTCGGTTGTTTGAATCTCTTCTTCCATTCAACTTTGTTTAGGGGCTATGTCCTCTGTAATGCTAACATAATCCATATACTTCTTTAACATTTTAAACCATGTTCGTCTAGGCCTCTCTCTACTCCTACCGGCTCCATTGACTACTAGACGAGGAGCTCCTTTACAACGCTCGCCAAATAGGATGCCGGGATCAATAGATATTAACCGAAATACCTCATGGTTTCAAGTCTACTCTGTAGCGACTGTAGGCTGTTGCGGCTGCGATAGCATGGGAATCGGGGATGCTGGACTTTGTGTGGATTAGCTACCCTCCTTCCGTGGACTCTTGCTTGAAATAAGATCCATTATCGCTTCTCCTTATGGGCACATCTATTAGTCTGTATTGCGCATGTCCAAACAATCTAAGTCGATATTCTTTCATCTTGTCTTCAATTCATGACACCTCTAACTTTCCACGGATATACTCCTTAACTTATCATATCCTTCAATATATTGTCATCCATCCATCTTAGCATTCTCAACTCGTCCATCTTAGCATCTCAATGCATTTGCAAGGGTATGTTGTGCTTAAAATTTGTGAAATATAGAAAAATAAGAAAATATGTTAAATTGTTTAGTATTTGTTGAATGCTTATATACAAATAAATGAATTTGTAACTGGTCTTGCTAGATGAATAGAAATGAATACATAAATTAGTTTTTTTGTTTTTTTGTTTTGGATACTTGAAGTTCTTCCACATATGACAAATTATATGTTCTTGTCAAATAAACAAATAAAACGTCTTAAATCAAAGAAGTTTTTATACCTTCGGATTGCAGTTACGTTTTATCCAATTTGGTCAAACGTCAATTTCTGGAACGATTGTTGGGCTAGTATTTCGGAAACGTCCATTTGAGTTCCCAAATCAATAACTCGTTTGAAAAAATGTCCATTCTGAATGGAAATTGTTTGGTTCGTACTTGTGTATGGTACCAAAATAAGCCCGTGATGAAAGCACAACTACAATCCAAACTGGTCCTATGCCCTCTGTTTGGACATGTGTATTTGTTTCCATGTTGAACACATACGAGTCAATTTCTTGAACAGTCGCAAGTTTAAATTTAATCAATAGCTAGTCTTCCATAGTTAACTTAGTTCTCATTTTTACCCACGTTCCAATCACACCCATCAGTTTATTAGTGAAAAGTATTAGATTAATGATGTATCAGCTATATATATCTTACAATAAGGTCCAGCAAGTTTCTACATAGAGAATGTCCAACAGATGATCTTCAACTTTTGCTCTTCTTCCAGGAGGCATGGATTCATTTCAACTCCATCAGCCAAATGTAAAGGATTAGCGATGATTATACATCAGTCTATCATCACCAAAGAACACAGGTTACATGTTCGTCATCATGCATCCACTTCTTTTAGTTGTATGAATTATGTACGAGAGTGTGATATCAGTTGGTAATGGACACTCTTAGTGTATAGAGAATCAGTCGTCGGTTCTATGCCAATCTTTACTTGTAATGAGAATAAGATACTCATCAGCACTTCTCGTCGTCTGTTCAGAATGAAGCGCTAGCCAATCATTAACATGGTTTTGTATTCACCGTTGTACCTGAACCCTAATAGTAGGACAGGAATTTGATCTTTAAATGTGATGAACCTGGAATACCTGGCCAAGAGATGTACTATTCTCTGTATATTTGTCAGAAAGTGGACAGAATTGAAAAGTTTTAAATGTAAAGTTTGTATTTGAATCTTAATTATTTCCCACTGTCTGACACTAACACAGGAAATTATGAACATTATTAGAACATAGAAAATTGTAAATGTAAATTTTGTATTTGAATCTTATTGGTAATGGATGTAATATATGAAAGAATACAGAACAAGTTGGTCACATTTCATACTGTAGGAGTTTTTAATGAATTTAGTAGGTGCTGTTATTATAAGTTACTCATGTCATTATTCTCTTTATTGATGAAATATGTAGGTTTGTACTTGGGGTGAGCTGGTTTTATTCGAACCAAAATAGTCAAAATTGAATAAACCGAATTTTAAAAATCCAAATTGAAATCCAATTGAAATTAGCCATAATCGAAACCGAATTGAACCGAACCAATATAATCGATTCGATTTGTTCGGTTGAACTATTTTTATTGTTTAATGGACTTAACTTAAAGTTGTGATTGTAGTTAAATTATATATAATTTTTATATATACAATTGTTATATTTTAAGTTGGAATATTTATTAATTATTAAAATTGAGCTTCAACATACATAGACTCATCATACAAATATACACATTTCTAATCATAAAAAATATATAGAATTTAGGGTGTTTATATAATTGCATAAATTTTATTTGTATATAGATTTTTAACTTACAAATATTAAATTTTAGTATTTTTAAAACCAAAATTTGTCAAACCGATCCAAATCTTTTGTTTGTTCGGTTGTTTGTTCGGTTGTCGGTTTTGAATAATGTTCACCCTTAGTTTGTACATACTTAGCTGAAAAATCAGGAAATGAAAAATAAGAGTAGGTGGCTTGATTGAGAGAGAGCACCTCAGTTGCTGATTTGCTGGGGAAAAACATTTACTTTGCGATTAAACAAGTTCAAAATTTGATGCAAAATGAAATCGTTAGATATAAATTATACAATCATTCATTGTTGGCTACTCGGCCGTGTACTATTGATTCCACAAAATGAACATAGACGTCTTGCCAAATGAAATTTACTATTTCAACTCAAAAAAGTAGTTAGCTAACCAAATTAGTTCGCTTTTAAAAACTTCAATAAAAAAAGAACTTTGTTTGGAGGTTTTTGTTTTGTTGAGCATGCACAAAACCTACTTGCATGAGATTTAAAGAATGATATTATTGAAGAATGATATGACTTGGTTGTGACAATTGGGATCTCTTTAGATATTGAGCATCTTGCTTTTCCACTTTATATATATATATATATATATATATATAAAAGAATGATATGACTTGGTTGTGACAATTGATATATATATATATATATATATATATATATATATATATTTATTTATTTATTTATTTATTTATTTATTTATTTATTGCAACTTGCAATTAAGCAATCAAATAGAAGGTTGAGTTAGACATTCATATTCTTTCTTTCCATGTTACTTTGTCTCCACTCTCTTTACAAGTATAAAGAAAGACGACAACTCAATCTTGAGGAAACACAAACATAGAAAATGATATGGTTCCCCAAGAAAGAGAATATGGAGTGATTAATCCCATCTATATAATAGTAACTAATAATTGTGTAATGATTGAATTTTTTTAGAAATTGACTTTTGATCATCCATATATCCACCTTCTTACTACTCATGATTTATTATAAATTCTTTTTTTTAACTATTGAAAATATTTAGATATCTAGATAGAGTTTAAGGTACATATATTTAAACAAATCAGCTATCACGTTAGTTTTAAGTAGTTCTAGTTCCATCACTTCTAGTGATTGTTTGGATTCTTGAAAGTGGTATGGAAGTTCCACTTTTTGTTGCATATGCA
Organism: Iris macrosiphon; assembly: GCA_036927795.1. Lineage (NCBI taxonomy): Eukaryota > Viridiplantae > Streptophyta > Magnoliopsida > Asparagales > Iridaceae > Iris > Iris macrosiphon. The sequence continues at coordinate 202,668,936 of JAYESA010000008.1, forward strand.
TCATGGTTTATGAATTCATCTGTTGGACGAGGATAAAAGTGGGCATAAGAACTAGGATGGATTTGACATTTTCTACTTATTGCCCCTAATATGGCACCTTGTCTATTCAGATCAACTAAGCACTTGTCTTGTTTCAATTATGCAAAATTCCAATATGGCACCTCTAAATCCCAGTGCATGAAAGCAACCCCTACACTATAAAATCCTTTATTTTAGTTTCAAGTTCATTTTTTTCATGAGATTTTTGGGATTTTTTTTGGTATTTTATGTTAGTCCTGAGGCTTAATCAAAGATGGTAGAACAAGAAATTGAAGTTGAGATTAGGAGTTCACAAAAAAAAATTCTCACTGATATACCCCGATCCAACGAAGAACTATATAATATAGAATATAGTTGATGATTACAATTCCTTCTCCATCACAAAATTCAAGAACCAAAAACACGCTCTTCTTTGCAAACGCAGTTGCAATTGGGACATAACGTTTACAACTAGAAGAAGAAGAAGAAAGAAATATATAATACAAATTATTTTTGCTGGGGTGGTGAAGACCACCGTTGCTCAAAGCAAAATTCGTCCTCTATCGACGATCTGCTCCCAAGAGTCAGCAAGTTCACAAGAGAACTTCTGGAACGTCCGTAGTCACCTCTTTGTGTGAGTCGAACGGACTCCTTTGGACTCGTCTTTCTCAATTTTTGGTGTGTGTCAAAGAGAGGCTAGATGGCTCTTTATATAGGGAAGGATGGAAGTCCATCCTCTTCTTTCCGATGTGGGACTAAAAAGTCAATATACAAAATTGATATCCCACAATTGCAACACAATGCATAGCCCGCTCAACGTCCGTTCAGCACCCGCTCTTGCAACACGCGCATGCAACCCGAGCATAAAACTCATGCACGAGCACAACAAAAGCGCACAAGCGCCTTACGACGATGCTAAGTGCAAAGTGCGCCAATAAAGCGCCACTTTACGCCCTTGAGCCCGAGTCGCTAAGCCCCTTTGGGGCTTAGATCCTATGAAATAATATCCAAGAGCATGACAAAAAGCTTAAAAGCTTTCATTAAGGAGTTAATCCCTTTTTCTCCTTAAAAAAATACTCCCACATGGCACCCATGTGCTCCACCATACCCCATATGCACACCTCAACACATACAAAGTATTATATTGAGATACCCAATTTGTGGTGTAGCCAATGTGGGACTATCTTTACTAGTCCAAAGGCAAAAATACCAACAATCCCCCATATATCTTAATATATGGGTTGAGCGTTCCCCACAATGACTGCCCATCATGCATTAGGATAGATGTCGCTTCGACTTGAATCTTTTCACATGGGTCGAATAACAGTATGATTCAAGAATGGAGTAAGTTTTGAATTCTGTATTATAGCTACAATTTTTTTCACTCACATAATGACATCAACTGTGCTTGGAAATTAATAAGGGAAGAGAAAGAGTGCTTGGGAATTAGGGCCGGCTAGGTTCCCAATGTTGTGTAGTTTGTCATAAAGGAAGTGGGTGGTGGAGATGTGTGGGGGTTTGAATGGAGGACGAGGATTTAAAGTAAGCATAGTACCATGCAAAAGAGAAAGATGATGCATGACCGATCAAGGCTCTTCAAATAGGGTATTCTTTATTTGTTCCAACCAATAGGAAGTGGACACATGGCTAGTTATTTGCACAAAGGTCCCCAATAGTTTAGGACTTGCACAAATAAGGAAACATTGGATTGGATCTGGGAAATAGTCATGTTTGGTGTGTTATAGTAGGGAAATTTGGTGTAATATTTTATATGAACCATGAGGGTTGAGTTTGGGTTGTTGTTTGGTCTAGTTTTGGGTTATGTTGAATCAGTTGCCCCAAAATAAATAAAAATTGTGTCGTGGGTGTTCTTTAATAAATTGGAAGTGCATATGATTTAAATTGGGTGGGACACAAGTGTCATGGACGTAGTAGATTCGGAATAGATTATCATCATATATTGGGTTACAAGAAACGGGTCGATATTTTGTCTTCAATTTCGATTGGAACGGACATAGGTGCAAAGTTTGGGTTCAAAACTAGATATTAATTAACGATTGTTTTGTGATTAAAATAAAACACAATGGAGGGTATTTATGAGTGACACAAAGGTCAGAATGGAAGAATGACATGTCTAAGTCAAAGGTGTAAAATTTGTTGGAAGTCAAAAGCTAGAGTAGCACTCCAAATACTGAAACAACGGCAAGGTGCACCAAGTTATACAAATTTTTGTACAGTTAATTAAAATACCATGTTTTAATTCTAAATATCTCCAAACTAACCATAATCTCTCTCTAAGCTAAGTATACATAAATTTGGTCGAGAGGATTTACACCTTCTGTCTCCTTACCAGCTTAGTTCTTGGTTCTGCGAGTTCTGGTTCGAATATTGTCTCAGGAATGACAACTTTTTCTTAGACTACATCTTTATAGTAAGCGTTAGCCTCCTGTGCACTCACACTATTCTCCGGAATGTCTGCAAAAATAATGTTCATGTGCCTTGCAAATTTATCTTTCATAGAATTTTGCGTCGCTAGATTTTAATGATATAATTTGACTCAATATCAAGGAACCTCCGAGCATTACTCTTCTCAGCATATCCTAGGAAGATTTTCTTCGTAGTCCTTGTTCCTAGCTTCTGAATCTTCAAGTCTGGAAGCTTCACATACGCCAGACACCCCCATACTCGAATGACATTCAAGTTGGGTCTGAATTTGAACCAAAGTTTATGAGGAGTGACATCGAAAGTTGCGTACAACACTCTGTTCAGAATGAATGTAGCCGTTAGCGCAGCTTCTCTCCAGAAGCAGTTTGGAAGACCTATAGTTAACAGTATTGACTTTATCATCTTTGTCAACGTTCTGTTCTTCCGTTCAGCTACTCCATTTGATTGAGGATAATTCGAAGCAGTCGTCTCATTGACAATTCTATGTTCTTTGCAGAATGATGCAAATTCAATGGACCTATAACTCTCCGCCTCGATCACTTCTGAGTCTCTTGAGTTATTGCCATTTTCGACGTTCAGCCTCTGCCCTGAACTCCTTGAAATTCTTGAATGCTTCATCATTTATCTTGAGTAGATAGACGAACGCGTACTTCGAGTATTTGTCAATGAAGGTAATAAAATACTTCATCATTGCCTTTATGGAGAACTATTTGAAGTCACTATATCTGAGTGTATCAACTCCAAAAAATTTATAATTCATTTTACCCGTTTGGAAGATTTTTTTGTAATCTTTGTCTGTGCACATACCTCACACTTCTCCACCTCCTTACCTCCATATTTGGAGATAAGCCATAGAGTAGACATCTTACGGTACATAGTACACGTCCTAGTCTTGGTGTCCCAAAACTCTTGTAATAAGACTTTACTCACAAGCAGAAGCTCGAACATCCATCTAATACTGAAGCATTGTTCTAAAGTATGTCTTCTGCCAAGATATCACCATCTGGCAACCATGAATGTTCACCCTCAAGTCTGCAACAGACTTCCTGAGATTAGTTCCTTGATAATCACTGGTACTTTGCTACACATACTTCTTTGACTGTAACTTTTTGAAGTCCAGAACCATTATCCCAATCCCCAGATCATCTGCTTGATCCTTGTTCACTATCGAGATCTTCGGCCTTCTTCATGATAGGCTTGACCTGGGTGAACTACTCTTCCTAGAGCTCCCATGGTTAGATATACTAGTGTCCATTCACCAGTCAACAACCACGCCAGATGACTGAACCTGTGCAATCATAGCAAATAAGTTAAGTGATCAAAGTAACCAAGTTAGGCTTTTACCTTAATATTTTGGTTTAAAATTTGATCTGTAATCCTCATTCTCATGGTCCTTTATGCTTGAAGAGACATACGCCAAGGTACTCATAGCCCTATGCGCATAACCTGGTCGCACATAGACCTTACTTAGAGCTAGCCACATAGACGCTTTCATGCGCAAAGTTCTGCCATGCACCGAAAGAACGTCATGCGCAGTAACTACACTGTACTGAGCCAGTCATGCACAGTGAGTGCCCTGCGCCGAGACTGCTTATGTGCCGAGTTCTTCCATGTTCTAATTGTTGCTATGCGTAGATGCATAGTGCCAGTCTCTCTTCGAAAAATCGTAATAGACTTCTCCATGTGGCTACTAGCTTCAGACATCTCCATGCGCCAACTTGCATCAGATGTCGACTTTCTTTCTCTTGGAATGTGCGTCTCCAACGTCGCCAGTTCAAGTTCACTTCCATCCTAGGAATTGTAGAGACTGGATTCTCTTTACCCACGTCCAACATTTGACAGATGACTCATTCCTCATCCAAATGATTGAAGTGTATTCCGTCAATCTTCTCAAGTTTGTAAAAAATTGTGTTGAGAAGACTAGCACAGTTGTTCTCTATCTTACTCGGATCTTGCTTTGAGATTGTTAGTCCCGAGACTTAATCAAAGATGGTAGAACAAGAAGTTGAAGTCGAGATCAGGAGTTCACACAAAAGTTTTCTTACTAATATACCTCGATCCAAAGAAGAACTATATAATATAGAATATAGTTGCTGATTACAATTTCTTCTCTATCACAGAATTCAAGAACCAAAAATACGTTCTTCCTTACAAACGCAGTTGCAATTGGGACAGAACGTTTACAACTAGAAGAAGAGGATTGGGACAAAACGTTTACAACTAGAAGAAGATGAGAGAAATATAGAATAAAAATTATTTTTGCTAGGGTGGTGAAGACCACCGTTGCTCAAAGCAAGATTCGTCCTCTATCGACGATCTGCTCCCAAGAGCCAACATGTTCACAAGAGAACTTCTGGAACGCTCGTAGTCACCTCTTTGTGTGAGTCGAACAGACTCCTTTGGACTCATCTTTCTCAATTTTTGGTGTGTGTCAAAGGGAGGCTAGAGGGCTCTTTATATAGGGAATGATGAAAGCCCATCCTCCTCTTCTTTCCGATGTGGGACTAAAAAGCCAATATATAAAATTGATATCCCACAATCGCAGCACAATGCATAGCACGCTCAGCGTCCGTCCAGCACCCGCTCATGCAACACACACATAAAACGAGCGCCACTTTGCGCCATTGAGCCCGAGTCCGAACCGCTAGCTCCTATGGAATAATATTCAAGAGCATGACAAAAAGCTTATAAGCTTCCATTAAGGAGTTAATCCTTTTTTCCTTCTAATAGAACATTCCATATGACACACATGTGCCCCACCACATCCCATGTGTACATCTCAATACATACAAACTATTATATCGAGCTACCCACTTGATGGTGTAGTCAATATAGAACTATCTTTACTGGTCCCAAAAAAATACACCAACATTTTAAGATGAAGAAGAAAAGGATCACTAGTAACTTATTATTCTGTTTGAGCTCCCAGGTATTGGCATCAAAATAAAAGAAATAATAGTAATACTACTTCCCAGTTTGTTTGTTTTTTGCATCCAACATAAGACGTGACTATCAACCCACTTTCGGGTTTTGGTAACTCGGACTGCCTGCATATACAATGCATATGTAGATTTCAAAATTTTCACTTTTATACTTCCGTGGACTTCCGCCATCTAAATGGTACTTAAAAATTCAAGTTTTAAACGCAATGTATCCCTACTCTTATAATTCTTATAACGAGACTCAGAAACGATTCAAATAAAATCGTATGTAAATATTCTACTAACTATTTTTTAAAAATAACTAATTACTTAACTAATAATATTATTTATTTATAATTAAATAATTTTAATTCAAGTGGTTAAGGTAGAAGATATTTTTAATAGTTGTTTGAGTTTCATTCCTAGAAACAACAATATTTATAATAATTTTATATTTAAAAAATATTATATAATACACGTGCACATTACTAGCACTCGTATGACGGTATGAGGTCTTCGTCTGATATAGATCATTCCAGTGTTTTAAAAATCGGACCGGACCGGCCGGTTCGACCGATTGACTCGTGAACCGGTCATTTTTTCGATTCGGTTCAATATTGATCCACTAATTTTTCAAAATTATACTATAAATGATTTTTTTTTTTTAAATCAGTGTACATAAGAGATTAAATTTGGACCACTTAAATTAATTCAGTGGTTGAACTAACTGGTTGAATCGGTTTTATCCAATCCAATGACTTGGCCGGATCGATCATCAGCCCGGTTTTTAAAACAATGGATCATTCTACATAGATATTGTAACTCTTTGTTCATCGTTAAATCAGTCTTGCCTTTGTTGCACTACACATGCAAATAACCAAGGATCGGACTCTACATCCTAGTCGTGTCGTGTCCACTTTCACGGATCCGGTTCGGAGCCTCGGGCCCAAATGTACCAACCAGCGAAAAAGAAAACAAAAGTGGCATAACAAATTTGAAATTAACTACCCTTCTCATCAGGGGACCAGCTAGCTACCCCAAATTGCAACATTAAATTCCCAATTATTTTTGCCAGTGCCAAATATAAAAAAAAACCCTGAGGATATCTTTATTTTTAGAGCATTAATAGTAATGCTCATTCTATATTCATAATGTTGGAGCTCATATTGTAGAATAATAAGTTCAATTGGAGAGCTTCGTAATGATCTCACTCCAGCCACATAAGCTATAATTTAGACATAAGAATTTTTTGCATTAAGAATGTAGTACTCATTTTATAGAAAAGTAAGTTTCAATTTAGAATTTTAATTTTTAGATTCAAAATTTTATATTATTTTTTGACCACATAATATTTTAACTTTTGTTGTCAATTTTTTTTTTATATTATTGGATTATTTTCTACTATTTTAATATCGATCCAATCTATTCTAGATATTTATTTAATATTATAAATTTGGATCTCAATATGTATTTGTTAATCTCTTAGAACATCAATAATAGATGGAGCTCAAGAGTGATCTTGAGGCCCAAATTTATAAAAAAAAAATGTAAAATAAGTTGAATTTGTATGAAAATAGTAAAAAAAATTGAGGCTCAAATAAGATGAGAGGATATAAACCATGTGCCATCTTTTTTTCTTTCTAATAACAAAAAAAAATCTAGAAATTGAAATTTTAACTTGAGCCTTATTATTCTACAAAATGAGTTACTACTTCTGAATGCAGGAATTTCGAGACCCAAATTATAACTTCTGTGGCTGAATTGAAATTCTAATTGAGTTTTACTATTTTTACAAAGTACTATGCTATGGCTGCAACCAAATGTTTACAATCCTCTTACAACCGCCACGTGACGGTCACATGGTGACCGTCCATTGAAAGAGAAGGAAGAGGTGGGACCCGTTGACTGTTCGGATGGTCGTCACGTGACAGAAATGTTACATGATAACTGTTTATTGGAGGAGGAAGAGATGAGGCCCATAGTAGGGAGGAGAGAGGGTTGCAAGAAGGCATTTGGTAGTAAACTTAGCATTATTGTTTTACAAAATGAGCTTTACTGTACTAGAATCTAAAAATTGAAATGCTCTCCTACAGATCAGCCACCGACCCCACAAACATGAAACTTGTGAATAAAATAATCCAAAGCCAAAGCAAAGCAAAGCAAGCTTCTTCTTCAGTTTTTTCCTCAAGCTTCCTGCTTTTTTTTTCCGAGTAAAAGGAAGAGAGAGAGAGGAGAGAGGGAAACAAACTCTTCTTCCACCGTCACTGGCACAATTTAATGGCGAATTGAAGTGGCTTTTCCCTGAAATGCTGTAAGTTGGCATATTTGTTCCTTAATTACTTTCTTGTTCTGTCGAGTTTCCCCGGTTCCTGATCTGTTCCCGGAAGTGGAGTTTCGGTTCCGTCACGAATTTTAGGGTTTATTGTCATTTTCTAGGAAATGTAGGGTTGTTTTGTGGGAACTTTGAGAATGTAGATCTGATTGATGGATCATTGGGTCTTTGATGTATATATGGAGAAGTGGATTTTTTTTTGGGGGTTCGTTTCTGTCTATTTCTGGCTATGTTCCAAGAACTGGGTCAATTCATCAAGTTTTGCTACTACATTTGCTAAATTACTTAATTTGTACTTAGAAATTGGTTCTTTTTATTCCATCTATGGAGCAAATATGCTTGATTGTAGCTGGGTTGTGCCTAAGTTTGACAACAGTAACTTGCCATTTTTAGTCAATTTTAATTTTTTTTTGTTCTATTATTGTCCGACCCTTCTGTTCTTGCCAAATGTCAATTCATACAAAACTATGTTGCTGCTAGAAACACTCTCGCAGTATAATTCATCTTGAAGAATACATAAATTGTTGAAATATATCTTAACCAAGATTTGATATTTGACATTTGATTGTTGGCATCCGTGAAACCCCAAATATTTTTTTGAAAAATGCTAAGTTTACTGCCAAATGTTTACAACCTTCTTACAATCCTCTCTACCTCCTCTGCTATGTGGGCCACATCCGGCCCCACATTTCTTCCAATGAACGGCTGCCACGTAGCATTTCTGCCACGTGGCAGCTACCCGGACAGCTACTGGGTCCCACCTTTTCCTCATCCTCTAATGGGTGACTGGCACGTGGACGCCACGTGGCGGTTGTAAGCATTTGGTTGTAGTTGTAGCATTTTCCTATTTTATTGCTTTTGTGCTCTGGATAGCTGACCAACCCCAAAATTTGGGATAAGGCTTTGTCGCTGTTGTCGTCATCGTCATGTACTATATACAGTTCCTTTCTTATGGATATTCTGTTTGTTGTTATCATGTATGTTGCTTTCAGAAGGATATTCTGTTTGTATGTAGTGGGTCCGAGACATAAAAAGTTTTCTTTCTTCGTTTCTAGGAGCATGAAGTCGGGATCGAAGAAAGGGTTGAACTTGCTCAAACCTCTTCGCTTGGCTAGAAAGCCTGCTACCCGATTTTGTATTTTCCCGAAAGTGCGCTCAGCAAGCAAAACAGCAGGAAACACTCCTGTTTACCTGAATGTCTATGATTTGACGCCTATGAATGGCTATGTCTACTGGGCAGGCTTTGGGATATTTCACTCGGGAGTTGAAGGTACCTTTTGTCTTTTCTTGTTGGTTTGAGAATTACCTAGCACAACATGGTGAAATGCACAATGTGTAAATTGCTCAATGTGGATTTGTATATTCATTAACATTTGTGGATATATTAGAAATCTTCTTCCACTAGCTTATTTATATATTTCCTATGCAGTAACTTAACTTTTCAATAGACAGTAGTAGATTGTTGTTGCAGATAAATAGTTATAAAGTTGTAGTCATCTTATGCACATACTTAGTAACGTAGAGTGTCGTTAAAGGCGCCGCCCAAGCACCCCGGGCACCCAAAACGCGAAGGCGATATTTTACCGCATAATCCAAAGATACGTGAGGTATCTTCTTTGAGCGACGTCTAGGCGAGAAATGCACCAAAAAAAGTGAGATTAGGCGAATGGGTAATTAGGTGAGCCTAGGCTCACACCTAAGTGTGTTGGGTGTTTTATGCAACTTTTTGGAACTTTGTTTGATTTTTTTTTCCACAAGCTTTATGAACTTTTTTAGTTTTATTGGTTTTAAAGTTATAGTATAGACTTCCATTTTAAAGATCCAAATAGTCTTTTTTTAGTTTTAATACTATAAGTTACTAACTAAATAGATATAAATAAAAAAGAGAGGATATTATCGTGTGACGATGACATAAAAGAGAGCAGTGAGATTCCTCTCGACTAGGCTCCTTGGGGCAATTTTTTAGGCAATTTTTGGACGGTTTTCATCGTTGTTGACCGAATTAAGGTGAATTTCATCTCCTTTTTTTTCTATCGATCCTCCATGGTGACAATCGGATCATTCATGGTGTCAATCGAAAAATTGGTAGTGAAGTAGATAGGTTATTTTAATGTGCTAATGAAGTAAATAGTTTATTTTGATATGGTAGACTGGTAGTAAAGTAGTAGGGGAGGTGAAGGAACGGTCCCTTAGGGACTTATTCAACTAATTTAGTAAAGTTTACTAGTAGTTTATAATTACATGTTGTCTTTTTATGAAATCTTGCAAATTTAATTACAATATGTGTCTTTTTATAAAATCATACAAATTTAATTATATAAACTTAAACATATAAAATCATGCAAACTTAATGATAGATGTGTCTTTTTATGAAATTATGCAAATTTAATTAGAGGCTATGTCTTTTTATGAAACCATGCAAACTTAATTATATGTTGTCTTTTTATGAAACTATGTTCAAATATATTTATTTTAATAGTCATATTTTCGTATCCGTATCCAAAATTTGGATCATTTTTACTCGAGTCTATGTGTCCTTCAATTATGAGTTTGATGGATCTGACTCTTGGATATGTACTCGTACCCGATATTCGTATCCGAGTTCAGATAACATAGTCTTTTATTATTCTATTCTTCATTGCATTTACCCACAAAAGTTAGGATCTGTCTGGTTGTCATTTCTTGGATAATGTTTTGAGTTTAAACTGAAGAGCACTCCAAAATAATGTTTGGTTATAAAAGTACTTGGAAACTTCTTTCAGATTTTTTTTTTACAAAACCGACGTTATAACTCTACTTTTAGAGAGTAGATTTGGTCTCCTTTGGGAGACCTCTTTTTTGGTCCCGGAAAATTTTATACAAAGCAACAAAAATCTAACAAATCCCACTGAAAGCATAGAATTTTTAAAATTTTCACATAAAGCATCATAACGCCTATCCGAAGGGCGTTTTACGACTTCCCAAATTTTTTTTATTTTTTCGTTTGGTTTCCGTTGCTGCCGTTAAAAAAAAATTATATATATATATTAAATAGAAAACGCCCTTTGGAAGGTCGTTTTTCCTAGAAAAAAAGGTCATTCCAAAGGGCATTTTCTATTTAATATATATATATATATATATATATATATATATATATATATATATATTTTTCTCTCTCTCTCTCACTCCCTAACACTCTCTCTCTCTCACTCCCTAACTCTCTCTCTCTCTCACGTTCCGCTCTCCCACCCTTGCTCTCTCTCTCTACTCTCTGCACTCTCTCTCCCACTCACTCTCTGCTCTCTCACTCTCTCTCACTCACCCTTGCTCTCTCTCTACTCTCTGTGTGCTCTCTCTCTCTCACTCACTCTCTCGTTCCCGCTCTCTCTCTCACTCACTCTCTGTGCTCTCTCTCTCTCGTTCCCGCTCGTCTCTCTATCTCTCTCCTCTTCTCTCCTCTCCTCTCTCTCAAATGGGAGCCCGTGAGCATTTTTGGTTTCAATGCATTGGAAAATGATATAAAATTTTGGGGAAGATAAAGAGTATGGTGCATGCATGCCATGATACAGATTTTGAAAAAAAATAAAGTAGGTACGGTGCATGCATGTCATGATACAACTTTTGACCGAAAATAAAGTTGGTAGTAAAAGGAAGTGTTTATAAGAATGAGAATTCCAGTTATAAATTTACAGAAGGAGAAGAAGAAAGTATTTGTGAGAGTTTCTCCAGGAAGAGAATTCTATAGGAGAAGCTGAAGGTTGCAAGAGTTATCTCAAGTTCAAGAGGAAGAAGATACAAAAGAAAAAACAGGTAAAAGAGTTCAAGAGTTTGAAAAGAGTTCAATAACAATTTAATTACGTATTTTTTATGTAATATCATAATCATAAATACATATGGCTTTTTAAAATGACGGACGCATACCTGGTGGACCTAAAACTCCGGCCATTGAACGTGAGCGAGAGTCTCACATTTCTAGTCTGGTTTTCGCAGGACCGGTAATATAATTTTTAGATAATTGATATTATTGTTGTTAAGCGTATTATATTATACTAATGATATCTATACATATATTATATAGCGCTAAGATTATCCATAAATAAAATTACGAGAGCATGGTGAGTGGTGGTCATCATGGGAGTTGACTGAAGGCCAAAAGGTCTTGGTGGAGGCTTTTGGTTTTCACTTTGTTGACGCTATACGAATTAAGCGTTATGATAGAGACCTGATATTAAGTATCGTTGAGCGATGGTGGCCAACACGCAACACATTTCAGTTACCCTTCGGGGAGATGACGATCACATTAGCGGATATGGCACAGATTCTGGGATTACCTATCGAGGGTAATCCTATATATTTCGACGAAAAGTTGGAAGCAAAATATCTCGTTAGAGAATACCTCGGTGTGGAGCCCCCCTCTGACATGGGAGAAACCAGCACTGTTAAACTCACTTGGTTCCGGTCTACTTTCATGCATGTTGATCATATCGGCTCTACAACAGTTCCTGTCGATTATTCGCGGGTATTTATTTACATATATTAATTATTGTTAATGTTTATTTAATATAAATGGTATCAATATTCAATTATATTTTCAGGTGATATGTTGCACTAGAGCTTACTTACTGTGTCTATGCGGTGCTTTTTTATTCTCCGACGCTACGAGAAATATGATCAACGTGCGACTGGTACCATTTCTTGCGGACATCCATTCCAACACAAAACACGCATGGAGTGAAACAGTGTTAGCATATTTATACCGCTCTATGACGTCTTTTGTGAGTAAGGTATCAAATGGTAGAACAACAAAAAATATAAGTGGATGTCTAATGCTTATACATGTATGAATAAAAATGAATAATATCTGCTATATTTATTTGGATCTTATTTATAGTTCTGGTGTTACGATTACTTCGAGATTGGTAGACCAGTTAGTAAATATAGAGCTGAACAAACAGTATGGCCATCAGGCATTCACTGGATTACTGGAAATACAGATTATGTGTATTGTACCACAAAAGTGGTATCTCTTTACCGGCATCGATTTGACACATTAACCGCCTATGAGGTAAGTATGTAATTATTAAATTAAATTTTTAGATGTTATTTTCGTGCCTACCATTTATTACTTGCTCAATGTCAAATAGGTTGTTTGGCAACCACTAGGTGTGCCACAAGAAGTGAGAGATGGTGAACGTGTCCGCAGTCTCCATATGTATTATATCATGTACAATGGATCTATCATGTTTCATCAAGCTGATCGTGTTATGCGACAGTTCGGACTTAAACAGATGATATCCCTGGAGCCTTTGGCTTCTAGCAGTACCAAATCAAATATGGAAGAGCGGGTTCGTACATATATGCTTGGTTGGTATTCCAGATTTACCACGCATGGCGTGGAACACATGTCCAAATTGATGACATCGGCCGCAGATTGTAAGTTAAGGGGTATTTCAAATAAATTATACGGTATTAGATCTTATATATCATTTTGTGTTAAAATTTTACAGTGGAGGGTAGTGCCGATTTTCTACGTTGGTATGGATGCCCGCTAGTGCAAAATAGGATGTATAAATTTGAAGAACCTCGGTTTCGGCCACGAGCTTTAGACGATCTGAGCTTGAGTGACAGGAGAGCACGCGATACTCTAGTGGTATGTGTTCTTTTTTACATAAACTATCATCTTTATATATGTTACTTTTATATTCATTGAGTGTGGATTTAAATATTCAGGCGGAGACACTGGCTGATATAGCCGAGGACCCCGAAAGAGATCCAGAAGGGATTTTAGGGACGATTGTACAATATCTGCACGCACCACTGAGTCCCCGTTTTACTCCACTCGATATACCAGACAGCCATCCGGTAGGCTTCGTGAGACAGAGGTAGGCACGTCCTCGTAGGACACGTGATCGAGGAGCTGGTTCGAGCAATGCAGATGCACGAATTTTACAGGTTGGTGAGGGAACATTCTGTCACGCCCTAGTCCCAAAATACCGAGGGACCGGACGCGTGATAATGGCCAGCAGCGCACACCGATGGACAAATCCAATTTAATGGATCCATCGGGACATGCTTAAGCTGTAATATAACAATAAGTAGGTCCAATGATACCAGTCACAGTCTATACTAATCTCATCCACAACAGAACAATATATGAACTAAATAGCAAAGCTGGAATAAATGCTGAAAGTAAAGATACTGTCGAATATCCAGCAAGAAATAATACAAAGTCGGGTGGAGACAAATCCACTACCGATAAATGGAAAAAATAAAGACAAGAAAATATAACTAAAACTTGCTAGAAAGTAACTAAGTATAAGCAGGGCCACCAACTGCTATCGTACCCTCGTCTGGTGTCGGTCCGTAAAGCTGCGGGTACTCCTCGTCTGCTAAATCTGGAGAACAAAACCAGGTCCTCAGAGGGACGTAACAAGATACAAAAGAATACGAGCCAAAAGTATAGTAAATGAACATGCAAGATAGACCAGAAAATAAACACAAGAGAAACAAATAAGACACGAGAAATCACTACATCTAAGATGGTGGCGTACCGATGGTGCTATCAAACATGACTACTAGCAAATTGGGGTAACCGCAACTCAATGGGAGATCACGGTCCTATAGAAAGTAGGTCAATGGGGACTCCCAATCTATAGTATAGTTCTTTCGCTGCCCAATGGGAGCTCACGAATGAGGTAGTCAAATGGGCAAGTCTCAATCGCAGCACTATGGGTACTCACAATCGAGAATGCTCAAGTGTAGTCAGTGCCTAATAACGATCATCTAGGAACTAAAGTAACCAATCGAGTCAACTCAAGAAAGCGTAGAGTGAACATATACCATCACAATATGTCTATAGAACAAATAGTGATCCATGGAAAAGAGCAAATAATATACATGCACGTAAAACGAGAAAATAAGACTAGAGCAGCAGGAATAAATCAATATGAAAACACATCAAGAAACTATATACGACGAGAAAATAACAACGGAAAAGGAAAACATGCAAATATTGTACAAGTATCTTGCACGACAATGTATAAATAAGTTCAGGAGATAAGTAGCAAAACTGGAGGATTTGGCAAGGTATACTTGCCTAGGGTTTGAATACCAACAGTCGTTCCTGTATCAGTGGATCCTGTAGGTACTCCTCCAAAAGCTGTAATAACATCACCAACAATCTCAGAAAATATCAAATAGCTAGAAACGCCTGTCCTTAAGTCCAATTTGGGCACAAGGGCAAAAATGACATTTTTGGTCAAAGCGGGGTCCACATGTGGGGCACTTTGCACCGAAAAGCGTGTCATGGTCAAAGGTCTCCAAATTCGTCCAACTTAGTGTCAACAAGTCAGGAATGATGATACGAACCTAACGGAACTTCCAGAAGTGGATTCTGATGAGCCGATCACAAAATCGCCCGCCAAGTGGAGCCTGTGGGGCCCACGATACGCGATTTTGTCAACGTTCTCAGAATCGAACCAAACTTGGGTCACAGGACCAGCGTATTGCTACGAGTCCGATGGCGCAAGTTTCGTCTCGATCCGACGTGTGTACACAAAGTTACGACGTGTTCCAGAATGGACGGATATGGGGCGTTGTCGGCGGATACGCGTTGATTTCGGTGTGCACGCACATCCAAATCAACTTCTGCGAAATCCCGCACATCCGTATCAACGACGCGCACGTTTCGGTAAAGACCGCGTGCGACCAAGTCGTCCCGTTTGGCGGGGCGCACTCAGTTCCGGGGTGAAACAGGGCATTGTTTTTCCTGTTTTTGGATCGCGGTTTGCGATCACCACAGGACGCGATGCACCGAGCGGGTTGCACGGGCACCGAGAGGGTTACACAGTCTACGCGACGCAACTGACAGAATCGAAAACGGAATTACGAGGAGAGAGAAAAGAATACTTGAACAGGGCTCCAGAAACTGCGAATTTTCGTGTCCGAGTCGACACGAAGTGTCCGGGTGCTGTCCACCTAGGGTTAGGGTTAGGGCTAGGCTGACGGAGCTCAGGCGGCCGGAGGCGGGCCGGAGGGAGGCTGGGGGTGGCACTGGCGAGGGCGGCGGCGCGCCGGAGCGAGCGGGGGACGGCGGCGCAGGGCTCGGGCGAGGCGGCGAGTGGCCGGAACTGCTGCTGCGGCTGGGGCTCGTGGCCGAGCGGGGGAGGAGGAAGGAGGAGGAGAGGGAGGCCGGGGGCAGTGCGGCGAGGCGGGAGGTGGTGGCGGCGAGGTCTGGGGACGGGCGGAGGAGGAAGGAGGAGGAGGAGTCGGCGGGGGAAAGAAGGAGCGTGGAGGTGGCTCGCGGCGGAGGACAGCGGGGAGTAGGAGGAGTTAGGTCGTGGAAGAAGGAAGAGGAGTTCTGGTGGAGGGGCGGCGGCTAGGTCGTCGAGGGCAGGAGGTCGGGAACGGGGCCGAGCTAGGGTTCAGGTCAGGGGCGGGGAGCGGCGGAGCTAGAGAGAGAGAGAGGCGGCGACGGCTTCACGGATCCCGAGGCAGCTTTATAGGGCTGGGCTGCTACAGTAATCCCGAGGAGAATTGGGATTAGGGTTCAGGCATGGGTTTGGGTCCGCGGGTCGGGTCGGGTTTTGGGCCCGGATCCGACCCAATAAAGAATTGGGTTTGGGTTTGCTAGACCGGTCGGTCCGGTTTGGTTTAGTTCGGTTTATTTGAAATAAATCCGGTTTATTTAAGGGATTTAATTAGGGTTTATTTACCTTGGTTTTTAGGGCTATAAACGGGTTTCCGGAGTCTAATAAATTCACAGAAAATTATCCTATGTCCGGTTTTCTATTTTACACCATAAAATATTATTTTCATAATATTTTACTATTAATTAACAGCAATTAAAAATTATTTAATTACCAAGAGCCTAGGTTTTAATTACAGAAAAAAATTCCAGAAAATTTCAGAAAATTGTGAAAAATCCAAATTAATAATTACTGAAAATCAGGGGGCTTACACATTCCAAGCTTACAAGGGCACTTCGCAGCCTTACGCTGGCATGTCGCGGCCTTACGCTGGCACGTCACAGCCTTACGTTGGCACGTCACAACATTACGAGGGATATTTCCAGCTTTACGCTAGCATGTCACAACCTTACGAGGGTAGGCCACAGTATGACAATGACACATCCTAGAGTTACGAGAGCACATCCCAGAGCAACGAGGGCACATACAAGAGTTATGATGCCACGCCACAGGCTGCTTCTCATGAATGAGATTGGAATTATTACCTGCAGGAGACTGACACTTCGTTGTTTGGCTCAGCCAGCCTTGATCCAGACTCTCATTTATATTTGCCACCGCCGAATGGTACAGAGGAAAGGATAGATAGACTAGGTCTTAGGCGAGCTGATCGTAGAGATTATAGAAGGGATGACAGAGGGGGCTAGTAATTTTGTTGGTCTCCATAAATAAATGTATGACAATATTTTGTTGGTCTTTAAATTTCGGTAATATGATGTTTATTTTATTCGAAAGTTCAACAACTTCAATTACAACATTATAACAACGTAAAATCAAAATCATAATTACTCTAAAAAGATACAATCATAATATTCACTGCCTCGGTTGGTTTCTACAACTCCTTTTGTTGTGTCCCATCCCGCCACAATTACTGCAACGAAGATCTCTTGTCGACGGTTCTTTTGTCATTATACGATTCTTCTTCGGTCTGCCAGCTCTACGCCCAAGAAGTGGTACTCCAATTTGACCTTTTACCGGTTCACTTTGAGAAGTATAGGGGGCTGGAATCGGTGTCATACATGGCATGTATACAGCTCTAAGTGTTGCAACAGAAAATTCAACAGGATAATAACTTTCAACTGGTACGTTAGAAGATGACATGTAAAGCAAGCATGTTCACATGGTAGTAGAGTATGTTGCCACCGACCACATGTACAACATTTACGGTCTAGTTCAACCACATAACATCTACTTGTTTGATGATCCCATATTTCAAATTTATTGTTATTAAAACGCAATAACTGAAAATGGTGCGACTCGTCTAATACGTGCTATAGTGTTCATCATCATTGGACAAAATTCTGTTTCCATCTTTTCAGCATTTGTTCGATGCTTGTCGTGAAGTGTTATTATTTTTGCTCTAATACCATCAAGCAATGTTGATATAGGTTTGTCACGCAAACTTTTAATTCAATTGTTAAAACATTCAGCAATGTTCGAGGTATTAATATCTAATCGTGGACACGGTGCATAAGCTGTTATCCAGTGAGAAAAATCAAGATTGTCATCGTTTGACCCTACAATCCAATTGAAAATATTTACATCAGCAGATTTTATTATTTTCAACCAAACATTCGCATCAACCTCATTATAAGATCGAACAAGTTTGTCTAACCATTGTAGATATGTCGGTGTACGAGGACACTGATTTTTCAAATTTTGTTTAAAATGTTGAATACAAAAAAAGTGGGAAGAGTTTGGAAAAACTGTTCGCATTTCATGAATTAATCATTTTTGCTTATCAGATATAAATGAAATACTATCCCAACGTTCAAAATAAGTTTCGAAAGACATTTTCAAACAGTTTAAAAATCATGTCCACGACTTAGTTTTTTCATTCTTAGCAACACAATAAGCAATAGGATATAGTTGATAGTTTGGATTGTGAGCACAAGCAACAAATAAATTACTTTGGAATCTAGATGTAAGAAAAGTAGCATCAATACTAATAACAGGTAAACCACCACTTAAGAAACCATCCATACAAGCCTTGAAACAAATAAATTGGAAGACATTATTTTCTATTGTTTTTAAAAAATATTTGCTACCGGAATTTGTTTCCATAATTGTAAAACAATATTTCTCAAGACTACCATATGCATCAACATAACTGCCGTTAATATCAGATAATGTAAGTTTCCTAGCTCTCCAAGCTTTGTAATATGTAATATGTATCTGATGTTCTCTAAGTATATCGTGTACAATGTGTGCTGGACTATACGAGTTATCTCTAATTTTACCAATTATTTTATTTTTACCCATGCAGTGGTGGCTAGTGGATGATGCCCTCCTGTAAATCCACCTAAACATGAATGTCTACCTTCAAATGTACGAATTTCAAATGTACTACCATCACCATTAGCTTTAGCGTATACTCTCCAACAACAGTTTGGAGAATCACAAGTATACACTATTCTTTGATGATTGTTATGTTTAGATGAACAACTAAATTTATATGTAATTGCTAGGTCGCTAATAAAATTTCGAAAATCCCAAGGAGAATCAAATTGTCTGCCAACAATTAACCAAGGAATGCAACCAGCTACATTAGCATAATTATCATCTAAATAGTAATCTAAATTTTCAACCAAATGATCACTGTTTTCATCGTCAACATCATTGTTTTCAGTATCAGAGTTAATTTCAGTGTGATTTATACAACTAGGACCAACATTGAAATCTTGGTTATCATAAAAATGTTCACTACTTGAAATGATAGTTGTGTCGATATTTGCTAGTGATGGAATGATGCAAATTTTAATACAAGATGAAACTAAATTACTTTGAACAATAAAATTCCATGTTTCTTCACAATCTACTATTATCAACGCATCTTCATAAAACCACCTTATTGTAAACAGAAAATTTACTGTAGCGAAATAAATTTATATTTAATTTATCTAACCGAAACAAGTTTGAAAAAATTAGAAAAAAAGTCAGGCTCCGAAAATTTAATTTATTTATATTTAATTTATATTTAATTTAATACAAGATAAACCGTTTCACCGTTTGACGGACTTCGAAAATTTTTAGAATCGTCAAAAAACGATGTTTCGACCTCCAAATTTGACTTTTGGTAATATTATTTTTGAATATTTAAAATTTACTGTAGTGAAATAAATTTATATTGGATGTGGGGGCCCACAGATTTAAAATGATGTTTCGATCTCCAAAAAAAATTTAGAAACATTTAAATTAATTATGTTATGTCTATTATGAAAAATAAAGTAATAAAACAAAATAAATAATCAAACCAAACCCTAAACCAACCAAAACAAACCAACCCAAACCATCCAAAAAATCCGTGGGCCCCACACCAAAATTCAGCCAACATAGTTGGCGGATTTTGGGGTGTGGGGCCCACGGTTTTTTGGGGTGGTTTGGGTTGGTTTGTTTTGGATTGTTTTGGTTGGTTTTTTTTAGTTGGTTTTTTTGAGTTGGTTTTGTTTTATTATTTGGTTTAGTTTTTTTATTTTGTTTTTTTATTTTGTTTTTTTCGCCAACAGAGCCAACATTTTTTTATTTAGTTTTTTTATTTACTTTTGTTTTGGATTTTAATTTATTTAGTTTTGTTTTGAATTATGTTTTGCTTTGGTTTTTTTATTTATGGATTGAATATGCCAATTAATTTGGGTTTGCCAATTAATTTACAACCAACATTATCCATAATGAAATTAAGGTATTAGGAAATTAATTGGCAATACCTTTCAACTAGAATAATGGTGGCCCGGACGAAATACCTTACATATGCCAAATCAGCTAGAATAATGGTCATCTCTCCGAATGGTATTTCTAAATATTTCTAAATATTTCTAATACCTTTATTTAACATTATCCATAATCCAAAATGAGCATAAGATCGTCCTAAAATATTTACAACCCAAATAATATTTCTAAATATTTCTTTCCAATTAATTTATTTTAATTTTATTTCGTTAAAATAAATTTACTTAACTCTAATTACAAAATTAAACTAAACTAAATAAATAAAACAGAAATATAACTAATTACAATAAACCAACAAAAAAACTAAACCAAAGAAAGTAAAAAAACCAAACCAAACAAAACCAAAAAAAAAAAGTGGGCCCCATGGGCCAATTTCCGCCAACTGAGTTGGCTGAAATTGGCCCCCCCAATTTCAGCCAACTCCGTTGGCGGAAATTGGCCGTGGGGCCCGCGTTTTTTATTTTTTTATTTTTTTTGCTGTTTTCCGCCAACAGTGTTGGCGGAGCCTGACTTTTTTTCTAATTTTTTCAAACTTGTTTCGGTTAGATAAATTAAATATAAATTTATTTCGCTACAGTAAATTTTCTGTATTGTAAATTCATAACTTATGGAAAACGATCAGAAATAATACTACACAAACTAGCTAAAGTGATGTTTTGATAAGTGGCTATAAGATGAGTATTACCCCCATAGTAAGATAATCCATCTAGTATACCTCCATGGTAGCAAATTATTACTAAATTTTGATACATAGTCACAAACTTTCGTTTGAATTGAGACTTACAGAAGTATGTCAGGAAATAACTTAGGCAAAAATGGTAGAAGATAATGGATGAAAGTATCTTCTGACTTGAATTTGACTTCTGAATTCACCGATTGTAAGCTATTTTCTGTATGAGAAAAATATGGTAAAGGGAGTAAGAGTGAATGAGATATACAAAACATGCATGAGTCATATATATATATATATATATATATATATATATATATATATATATAAACTAAATTTAATCGTTAAAATATAAACGTTACAAATTGAACGTTATAAATTTAACGTTACCTATTGTACATAGACTAGTACTACCTAGTATACTAGTATAAAGAAAAAATGGATGACAGACGAAAGAGTGACAGGGAGAGAGAAAAGAGAGGGATGGGAGTGATACAGAGAGTAAAGAGAGAGAGAGAGAGTAAAAAAAATGCAACTCTGACACAATGGGTCCCACTTTTTGGCGCGATCTTTGCGGGGAGAGAGAGAGCAATGGTGAGAGAGTGAGAGAGCGGAACGTGAGAGAGAGTGTGTTAGGGAGTGAGAGAGAGAGCAAGGGTGAGAGAGGGAGAGAGTGAGAGAGCGGAACGTGAGAGAGAGAGCGAACGTGAGAGAGAGTGTGTTAGGGAGTGAGAGAGAGAGACCGCCATATATATATATATATATATATATAAAGGAAAAAACGTCTTTTGGAAGGGCGTAGGAAAAACGTCCTTCCAAAGGGCGTTTTCTCCTTTTTATATATATATAAATTTTCGTAAAGGCTGCAGACGGAAACCAGACGATTTTTTTTTTTTTTGAAGTTGTAAAACGTCCTTCGGAAGAGCGTTATGATGCTTTATGTGATTTTTTTTACAAATTATATGCTTTCAGTGAGATTTGTTAGATTTTTGTTGCTCTGTATGAAATTTTTCGTTTTGGTCCAAGCTCTCTTTGGACCTGAGCTCACATGTGAGGGGTCCCTTTCTTCTCTTCTCTCTCTGTCTCTCTCTCTCCTCTCTTACTCCACCTATCTACACTTATTCCCCAGAGCCTACCTCCCCAGAGCTCTCCACCCACCTCCCCGGTCCTCCACCTCCTGCCACAGCGGACACCACCCTTGGCCACCCACCTCCTTCTTCCTCCCCGGTCCTCCTCCTGCCACGAAGGGCCTACGCCTGGCGGACCTCCTGCGGGAGAGCTACCGCCGCCTCCCCCCACGTGCTCCCTGCCGAGGCCGTGGCATCCGCGCAGGCTGTGCTCGTCGCCCTCGCCGCTGCGAGAGCGACCCAGTCCAGCGCTGGGACTTCCCGTGCTTGCCTCGCCGCCCCCATCGGACGTACTGCCTACACCGCCTTTGCTGAGTTCTGCCGCAGCTGAAGTATTGGGAACGAAAGTGCGAAAACCGTTCCCCAAATCAGAGAGTACCTGCGAGAGAATCGAGCAAAACGCATAAACCAAAAACGCCAAACACAAATCGCAGACACAGAGATTTTTGACGTGAAAAACCCTTGCGGAAAAAACTACGGGACGATCGGAGTCCAACCCTGAAAAGCCTCCACTAATGGAATAAGAAATACACCGACTCCTTACAAACTTCTCACCGATCCAAACGGATCACCACAACTCTTTTGGAACAGAAAATAGATTATAACCACGAAGAAGAAAGACAACGAGAAATACCTGAAATTGATCTCCTTCTTCGAAACGGCCTATAATCCTTCTTTCTCCTCTCCAATGTTGCAATGGAACTCTTGCCTCATTTCCTCTCCTTGTTGCTATATTTTTTTTAGAGAGAGATATTTTAGGGCCAGGATATATATATATATATATATATATATATATATATATATATATATATATATATTAGGGCCAGGAGACACCTATATATAGCCTCAAACCCACAATTAGCATTCCTATTATAGATAGGAATATCCAATCTAAATCCAATTCCATTGACATATTCCTATTATATGTAGGAATATCCAATCCAAATCCATTGAGATATTCCTATTATATTTAGGAATATCCAATTCAAATAAATTGAGGCATTCCTATTATATGTAGAAATACTCAATCCTACTCCGGGATATTTTTCACATAGGTTGGGAACCCCACCCACTCCAACAAATCTTCCCCTTCACAACATGTGGAGGGGGTCATCATCCCGACGATCCGCCTGCAGTACTTAAACTTTCCCCTTGGTAGAACCTTTATGAACATATCTGCTCCGTTGTCATCTGTATGAACATTCTCAAGCGCCGCTTTCTTCTTGTCAACCACATCTCGTATCCAATGATACCCGGTATCAATGTGCTTGGACCGGCTATGAAATGTCTGGTTCTTCACAAGGTGAATAGCACTCTGACTATCGCAAAGGATACTGCTCCTGCTTTAGCCCAATTTTCTGCAGCAGCTTCTTCATCCACAGCAACTCCTTGCAAGCCTCCGTCGCCGCAATATATTCTGCCTCTGTCGTCGACAAGGCAACACACTTCTGTAAACGCGACTGCCACGATACTGCTCCACCAGCAAACATCATCACATAGCCCGAAGTCGATCGCCTCGTCTCTATATCTCCAGCCATATCAGCGTCGGTATATCCAACCAGCTTCGGCTCGTCACCACCAAATGAAAGTCTCCAATCGGCAGTACCCTGAAGATATCGTAGAATCCACTTGACCCCACTCCAACCCTTCTAAGATTGGAAGTGTACCTGCTAACTGTGCCGAGTACGTGAACAATGTCTGGCCTCGTACATACCATAGCATACATAAGATTTTCCACTGCTGAGGCATATGAAACTCGCTCCATATATTCCTTCTCGTCCTTGGTAGATGGATACTGCTCCTCATTGAACTTAAAGTGAGCCGCAAGGGGATTACTCACTTTCTTCGACCCGTCCATCCCGAAACGTTGAAGCACTCGGTGAATGTACTTCTTTTGGGACAAGTGTAGCAGCTTGGACTCTCTCTCTCGGCTGATCTCCATCTCAAGAATAGTCTTTGTTTTGTCCAAATCCTTCATAGAGAAGGCCGCGCCCAGTTGGCGCTTCAACTCTGCTATCCTGGTGGCATTCCGACCCACCAGCAACATGTCATCAACATAAAGCAACAAAATGATGAAATCATCCTCGGCGAAGTACCTCACAAAAACACAATGATCTGACGTCGTCCGTGCATAGCCATGCTCCCCCATAAACGACTCGAACTTCCTGTACCACTGCCTCGGAGCCTGTTTCAGACCATACAAGCTCTTTCTCAACCGGCAGACTAAATGTGACTTGCCCTTCTCACAGAATCCCTCTAGCTGCTCCATGTACAACTCCTCCTCAAGATCACCGTGGAGGAATGCCGTCTTCACGTCAATTTGCTCGACCTCCAAGTCGAAACTGGCTGACAATGCTAGCACCACCCGTATAGACGACTGTTTGATGACTGGCGAAAATATCTC
Organism: Iris macrosiphon; assembly: GCA_036927795.1. NCBI lineage: Eukaryota > Viridiplantae > Streptophyta > Magnoliopsida > Asparagales > Iridaceae > Iris > Iris macrosiphon. The sequence goes on from JAYESA010000008.1 coordinate 202,693,302, forward strand.
ATCATAATCTACGCATTTCTGCTGACCGTAGCCTTTAACTACCAGCCTCGCTTTGTATCGAGGGCGAGTAGCATCATCTGTCGGCTTCACTCTGAACACCCATCGATTCTTCAAAGCCTACTTGTCCTTTGGCAACCGCACCAGATCATAAGTAGAGTTGGCCTCCAAGGAACTCATCTCCTATTGCATGGCCTCCATCCACTCCTGCCTGTGTTCGTCTTCCGTAACCTCTGCGGAACTTTCGGGTTCTCCCCCGTCAGTCAGTAGCACATACTCACCCGGTGAGTATCTCGTAGATGGTCGACGTTCTCTATCGCTCCTCCTCAACGGAACCACTGGTGCTGGCTATATATTTACAGCCTCCTCCCCTCCAGGAACTGCCTCCTCGGTATGTTCATCCTCCTGAGGGTCACCCTGACCACCATCAGCAGGCTGATGATCAAGGTTGGGAGCAACTCCATGTACTGGCTTCAGCTATGGAGCATAAGAAAGTTCCGTAAATGATTTGACAAACCTTTTATGAACGATTGTTCAGTTGATGTCAACCCTATATATTGGTGTCAAATTCTTAGCTAAGGAAGTTATGAGTACGAGAGGGTCATGCCATAAGACTTGCACGTTGTTTTGCTATCTCTTGTTTGTTTAAGATCTCCAACTCTTTCGACATTTTGAATGTTGCACACACTAATATTTTATTACCCTAAATAGGGGCCAAAATTCGGGTTCCATGGAGTCGGAATTAATGCTCGAGATATCGGATATCTGAGCTATATATTGAAATATCAGATATCAATAAATATATAATCTGTTATATTATATATACTAAATATCCTTTCAAATTCTCACTTCATAGGAGGGATTAGTCACAGCAAGACAACTTCTTAGATGAAAACCGAGTTGGACTAAAGACAATTCACTTCCAGCAAAGTATGTAATCTCAAATTTAACCTCGCATTACTCTAAAATGCTTCACCTACATCAACAATTCACTTCCAGCAAACTCTCAAAACTAAAAAAAAGGAAGTAACTTTACAAAACAACTTACACACACACACACCATTGACAGATCAAGCAAAAATTACAACATTATTTCCTCAAACAATTCTTCAAACTAGAGCAATTCACTGTCAACAAATTTCCCAGACTCTAAGCATTAATTCCACAATAAATAAAAAGCAGCAGCAAAAGAAAAAGTCACAGCAAAAGAAATTCAGAATGAAAAAGGGGAGGAGAGTTTACCTGATCTCTGCTTCTTCTTCTTCTTCTGCTTTTGCTTCTTCTTATGCAATTCAAGCACAAAACAAAAAAATATAAGAAATTGGTTGGCTTGTAGTTGAGCGGGATAAACCCAATCCGACCCCAAATCCTATCCAAAACAAATGAAACCGATATTTTTCAAATATCTGCCGATATATCGGGTTTTTCGACCTATAAATCAGCCAATGTTTTCCAAACACTATGTAACCGATATATATCATTTTGGCCTCAAAACAATATATCGGTCAATAATTTCAATTTCTCGAACAGTGTGCACAGTACCACACGTGCCAATGGAGCCTTTAACTATGATTGTCGACCCTATAGGCCCACTCGATTCAACCAGCATGGTTGTCCCTGCATACACTGTATCTCTAATGCTAGCAGTGCTTATCAACGGAACAATTGTAACAACTCCATGGCAACTGTCACAACTGCTCAACACCCATCCTGACACCCTCCACCCTGTAGCATAAACTTTAAGCATAAGTATCTTTGTCATTTTCATTCACTGCTCTTGATGTCAATGAAGAATTTCATTTCCCCAAAGCAAAGAAAAATTCATGATTTCTCGTTGAACGTAAGATAGATGTCGCTTTCTTGTCAGCTAGTATGATCATTACCTGATTTGATGAGCACACCAAATTGAGTCATACCTGATTTGATGAGCAACAAAATTTAGTCATAAGCTTTGATATAGGACATAAACGGACCGTTACTCAGTTGGAGAGCTATTCCTTGTTGATACTCTTTTGCGTCAAAATTCAATGACAAAGAGGTGGAATTTGGTGCCAAATTTAGAAGACGACGACTAGAAGCTTGAGAATTGACTTCGAGTTCGACCAAGAAACCTCACAAGCTAATGGAAACCAGAAGGACCAATTCTACCGGCAGTGGAACCCATCCATTCCATCAACTGTGTGGGGATTTGGTACAGATTCAGTCTAATAAGGAGATAGATAAAATTTTGAATATTATCTTAAAAATAATATGTTTATATTTTTAAGTAATTACTCTCAGTGTAGTCAAAGGCGCGCCTGAGGCGCGCCTTGCTCCTAGGTGCAGGGACAGCGCATCAGGGCACTCCAGGCGGGGCGCAATTCTTAAGGCGCACCTAAGGCGCGCCTTTTTCGAGCGCCTTTGAATAGCTAAGGTGCCTTGAAAATCTTGTTGAAAAAAAAAACATGTTTAGATTGTTTTTTGAACTACGGTACTGTTTTTAGACTGCTTTTTGAACTGTTGTACATTTTTTTTACTGTTTTCTCTCACACTCACTGAATTCAAAGTGATTGCAACCTAGACATGGGAGAATTTGAAGCACACATGTTTATCAATGTAGAAATACGATGTGAATATATATATATATATATATATATATATATATATATATATATATATATATATTGTTTTTGCGCCTCGCGTCGCTCGGGCCCGTACCTTAAGTGCGCCTCGGGCCATTTGGACCCTTTGCACCTCGAGTGCGCCTTTGACTACCTTGGTTACTCTAGTATAACTGAATTCTGATAGCATTGAGTTAAAATTGGAACTAGATTAAGGCTTGGAACTAGATTAAGGCTTGACACTTGCATCATGGAGGATGTGGACTTGAGTTGCATAAACCACCTCTACATTGGGCACAAGTTGTTTACGACTTGAAACCTCCCAAGACCTTGCATAAAGGGGACACACCATGCTGTCAGGACACCCATTGTTAAGGAAGTTGAGCTTGAGTAAGTTTCAGGTTAGATCTTTGGTTTCGGTTCTTATAGAAATAATTAGAATTTAATTTGGAATAAGTTTTATTTCCTTTTTTTTGCTTATATATGGTTAGGTATATATCTTTATATAGTGAATACTTTAGATAGTAATATGGTTCCAAGCTCTTTTTTTTTTCCGCCCGGTATGATTCCATTGCTGTGCAGTGATGCGAGTTCATCACTTTTTCATGTAGTGATTCATTTAATTTATTATAGAGCAATCTTTCTAGATCAATCCCATTTTTTCGTTCGTCTTATTGGTCTCTATCATAGTATCATGGGTTAAAATCAGCTGTTAACAATTTATCTTAGCAACAAATTTTAAAGGTTTTCTGATTTACATATAATCTTGCTCAATCTCCTACAGTTCTATCTATGGAATGCTTTGTTGGCAGGCTATAAGCAAAATGTCAAGCATAATTACTTTTAATTAAAATTTGATGTATTTTTTTATAAATCCAAAAATTGAAGAATTGTCATGTAAATATCTTAAAAGAGTGTAAGTTTCTCCCTATTCTAAATTATGTTATTTCTTGATCATTGTTTAGAATAACTGTTTCGAACTATTAGCAATACTATGAGTTTTTTATGCTTCATATTCATACTTACAGTTCACGGTGTGGAGTATGCATTTGGAGCACATGATTATCCAACAAGTGGTGTTTTTGAGGTGGAGCCTCGACAGTGTCCAGGCTTCAGGTTTAGGAAGTCAATATTCATGGGAACAACTTGCTTAGATCCAATGCAGGTCAGAGAATTCATGGAACTTCATTCTGTAAACTACAATGGTGATACCTATCATTTGATCGTTAAGAATTGTAACCATTTCTGCAAAGAAGTGTGTTACAAATTGACTGGCAACTCTATTCCGAAATGGGTGAATCGACTTGCAAGAATAGGTATGAGGGTTCTTTTTTACATTTACTGTTTTTAGTTTGGAGAAACATGATAATATTCTTTAGATTGCAAATTTCTCATTTCTGCCTCACCTTGCATGTCTGTTGTGCAGCATAAAACATTAAGCGAAATTACTTTAATAATCTTTACACTCATTTTAACCGTCAGTAATAAAAGCTGAAGGATGTGCTTCACAATGTTGCTTATCATGATTTCACAATTAACTGACTTTCTTTTTGTCTCTTCGCCTTTCATCAACTTGAGAATGATGTTCTATAATTGCTGCCCCACGTTTTGGAAACTGTGATGCTAAAATTATAGGGGCATCTAACAGGGAATATGTTCGTTTCAGGTTATATTAGAATTTAGATCTCAATTCTGGAATAGTGTCGTGATGCATTCCTACTATATAGAGTTGAAGTAATGCTGTGGTTTGTGATGATCCCTTTTTAGAAGGGTTTGAAAGGTTGACATCAATCAGCATGCACCTGATATGCTGTGGCCTGCAGAAATCAGATGGTTGTAAAGTCCATGAATCAGACTGATGAATATAATACATAGGTAAGTTTTTAGGGGAGATAAGAAATGGAGAGGAAAGTGAAAGAGAGAAGAGTAACTGTTAAAGAGAAATAGCTCACACTTCAGCAAAAGCCATGAACCCTACATATCATGGATAGGTAAGTACTAGGGAGCATGGTCATACCAAAATTGCCAAAGTAGTTTTGTTTGGGCTTATTTGCAACTAACTATCACTTTCCAACTAAAACAACAACAACAACAAATCCTTTATCCCAAGCTAGATAGCCTAAATGTTAGCAACTAAATACTGTCACCTTCCAACTTTTTGCATTTAACTAAATGTCCTGAACTAATTTTTTTTTTGGAAAAATTGTTCCTCAAATTAAAAATTCCCCAGCCCCTTCTAAACCTTAGGGTCTATTTGGTTAGAATTTAAAATGCGGTTTCCGGAATGTAAATGTTACAGTCTCCGAAAATATGTTTGGCTGCAGTTTATTTTTTACAAAAATCTCCAAAACCAACATTTAAACGCGGATTTCGGAGAGAAAAATCTCTTTTCATAGTGACGTTTCTCTCTACGTCGGTGCAGTAGGCTCTCTCTCCAAAACCAACGACGACCGCCAGACCCTAGTCCCCAGCTCCTCTTTCAAGATATACCGCGACTGGCGGCATCCCTCACCCGACACGCTCTACCGCGAGCGCCGACGGCCCTCACCCGACACTCATCCCCAGTGACACGCACGGCTGAAGAGCTCTCGTCTGGGGTCGGTGGGCACCTCGACTGGGTCGGCACCTCTCCAGTTAGTGACGACGACAAATCCTAGTCCCGCTGCTCCTTCCTCCTTCGACGAAGAAGTCGACGACCGCCAGACCCTAGTCCCCCAATTCCTCCTTTGAGATCTACCGCGATCGGCTGTGGCCCTCACCATACGCTCCACCTCGATCCCTAGCTGCGGAGCGCCTGGACACGACAATGGTGAGGTGTCGGTAACTATTTGGTGCTACTGTCGCGGGGTCGGACCCAAGCAGCCATGGAAACTGTTAGAGATTGGATCTGAGCAGCCGTGGACACGGTTGAAGATTGGACCCGAGTAGTCATGGAAGCGGTTGGAGATTGGACCCGAGCAGTCGTGGACACGGTTGGAGATTGGACTCGGTTATAAATTTGTATCAATTTTTTTTAAAATATTTTACCAAACATAATTTTAAAACCATTTTTCAGATGAAAGTAACCAAACGCAAAGTCAGAATCTATATATCTAAAAAATAACTTTATAACATCTTTTTTGAAAATTGTTTTCGGAACTAAATTTCAGAAAACCTATCCAAACCGACCCCACCTATAGCACCCTTACCCATCTCTGCTCCCACCTACAACACTCCCTTCCCTCCATCATGACACACACACACACACACTCCACCTCCCCATCCTATGTCAAGCTGCTGTCTCTCCTAGCCTCCCTCCTATACCACTACCAAAAAAGATGAGGGTAAAATTGTCTTTTGGCATCATGATTTGCAAAAAAGGCGATAGTTTAGGGTAGTAAGTTGCGACAAATAAAGTTCAATTATTATTTGCTAATAAACATTTTTTTGTGAATTTAGTTACAAAAGAGTGATAGTTCAAGGTATTCTTTTGAAGTTTGTTGCTTTCTTTGCAAGGTCGTTTTTGTACAAATACTAAAAAGGACCCTTTTTTAAACAACTCTAAAAGGGCTTTTTCTGACAATTCTAAGGGCCCTATTATTGTAGTTTCTAAAAATAGGGAGGAATAAATCTAAAATTGGAGATTTCACATTAGTAATTTATACGGAGATTAAACTTCTAGGGGTCCTCCGGTTTTTGGGGCCTTGTGCGATCGCACATCTTGCACTTGCTTAGAAACGACCTTGCTTCACCATGTCGTATTATGTCGTGTTGTAATGTTTGTGTCTGCATAGTATAGCTATATGAGTCACTCAATTCCATCTTAATAAAATAAAGTTTGTATCTATGTTGCATGGATACATATACGATGAGATGGTATGAAAAATACATATGGCAAGATGAAAAATTTGAAAAATAAATCTTAAAAGAGCTAAATAGAAGAAATGGATTCAAACAATCAATCCTAAAATTTTGGGATAAACACTTTGTTGTTATTAATTAAAATGCTTTATAATTTGAAGACAATACGTTCTCAATAAATAGGGGTGAGTCGGTTTCAAGAGTACATTGATGACGTCAAGTAATAGATAAAGAGGGGAAATGGTCAGGGTGAGCATAACACAATATTCTATAAAGCGGAAATAATCGGCACCTAGGCGCTTGGCAGCTACGGGTTGTCTAAATTTCTACCGGAATATGCTATGTGGACGCTGGCGTAAAAAATCGGACAAAATTGGACGCATAGACAGGCTAGGCGGCCATCTAGTTGGAGTTGCCGACCCAAAACCAATTTGATTTTGGCTCTCCCCCAAATCGAGAGGGCTAAAAAATAACCTAGCTGTGTGAGCAGCAGCCAGCAACGGAAGGAGAAGGAGCCCCGAGCGAGTCTCTCCAAGGCGTCGACCGAAGCCGGCCTCCGCACCGGCCACCCCAGTCGAGCAACACCCCCCTCGATGTCAACGGTCGTCGGCCACAGTTCAGGTAAAGTTTTTTCCCCTTTTGCTTCGGAGTAATGCTACAGTTACAACCAAATGCTTACAATCCTCTTACAACCAGAGTCACTGACAGGTGGGGCCGGGTGGGACCCACCTGTCAGGGTGAGAGAGAGAGGTTGTAAGAGGGTTGTAAGCATTTGGTTGTAAACTTAGCATTATTCTTTGCTTCGAGTCTTCGACCAGAGCTTGAGAGCTTTTTTTTCTTTTGCATATGAAGACAGAGAGTTTGCCTTTTTTTTTTGTTTGAAGAGCTTAAGCAGCACAAATGTTAAATACCTACCTGAAATTTGAAATAATAAAAAAACAGAAAATTTTGGTATCAACTATGCCACGTGTTTTTTTTTGTTTTTTTGTTTTTGGAAGAGACCGACCGCCTAGAACTAGGTGGGCTAGACGACAGTGCCCGCTAGGGGTGAGCATTATTTGGTTTTGGACTGAAAATCGAACCGAATAAGAGGTTCGGTTTGGAAAAAAATTTGGTTCGGTTTTGAAAATACTAAACATTTTTATTCGGTTTTGGATTTCGGTTTCGGTCTAAAACCGAAAACCTAATAAGACTTATGCAATTATATAAATATTCCTAATTCTATGCATATGTTGTAATTAAAATGTGTAATTTTGAAAGCAACAATTCTATGTATACGTTTTGAAGCCAAACTTTGGTAATTTAACAACTAGTCTAACTTTGGACGCAAATACAACAAATGTGTGTATAAAAATTAAAAAATTTAATATCATTTAACCACGATTTCAACTTTGGACCATTCCCATTAAACAATAGAAAAGTCCAACCGAACAAACGGAATAAGCCGAATCGTTATTCGGTTCGGTTTCGGTTTTGGCTAATTTCGGTTCGGTTTCGGTTTTGAATATTTAGAATTTCGGTTTATTCGGTTTTGACTATTTCGGTTCGGTTGAAACCGAATGTTCACCCCTAGTGCCCGTCCGACTAGCGCCTAGCAATTTTTACAACATTTGGCATAACAGGAAGATACAAATTTTGGTTTGTGTTTCACTGTCTGGTAACTTACCAAACAACTACCCAAGTACAATAAGAAACCCTAAAAACTAAAAATAAAAAATAGTAAAATTGGAAGTATTTGTATGCTAGTAGGCCCTGTCAAAACTAATTAGACTACTTTTGATGGTAATAGGAGTATGAGATTTCTTGTGCTTCCCCACAAGTGGTTTGAAGATCCAATTTACAAGACACATTACCAGAGAAAGCCATAATCGACGAATGTTTTAGCCTTTTAGGACAGAGTGGAATTCAAGCACATAGTGTGTATAGGTCCCTTGCTAGAGGAGTATGGTGAGCCAACAAACATGAACCTGTATCATCTTTCACGGTAGGGAACTGGATAGGTTCCGGTCATTCAGGGCCCACTCATAGCTTTAAGGATCTTGTCATAATTTTGAGTCTACTGACCTAAATAAGTTGGCCCAAGTTGGTGAGTATTGTCATATTTGCTCGATGGTCATCTTGCTATGGCAACTGGTTTTGTGATTACTGGAAAGGTATCATTTTTTCATTCGCTATAGCTTGTTTGGATTCCAAATACCAGCTTATTCGTAAATTGTGACCGGCATGTAGGATACTGATTCTATGGTGTATCAGTACACAATAAGTAGCCAACTGGTCCCCCGCTGCTGTTCTTCTATATGTAGTGTGAAGTTAACTTGTACTACGTATATGGAGACTCTATATTTGAGACCAACAAAGGATATGTGGGTTTGGATAAGTGTAGATGATGTCACTAGTTGATGAATGGATCACCGCCTTGTTAATTTCTCTCGTCCACCTAAGCCAATTGAAGGGTGTTAAGCAGTTGGCCATACAAAATACTGCTCTGGAGTGCTTCTCATGGGACCTTCGCCCATTTTTATCTGGTCCTCTAGACTGATTTTACTAGAGATCTTGACTCGTTTAAAAGTTCTTTTTTGGGTGTGTAAGATAAGGAATCTCAGAACAGATGTTATCTAGGCCTTATTCTTCACATACCTTAATAGATTGTGTTATTACTAGCTTGATATCTAATGATTTAAGTCTGTGCCCTTAGTATTATGTTCCCTGTTAAAGCAGAATTCTTTGTGTGCCCTTTTCACAGATGTCATATTTGGTTTCTTTTAGGTCATCTCAATCTTTGGATCTCAAGATTGCCCGTCTTGCCTAGTCAAAGACGCATTATATCTGCCACATGCCTTACCATTACCATCATTCGTTCTTGGTAACCTGGATTCTCCCTGTATAATTTTAGCATTGTTGGTAAATCTACGAAGTCCCAGTTTTACTGTAACTGGGACGTTGGTAAATGTACAAAGTCCCAGTCTTACCATTACCATCAACCGTTCTTGGTAACCTGGATTCTCCTTGTATAATTTTAGCAACGTTGGTAAATCTACAAAGTCCCAGTTTTACTGTTAACTCCATTCAACCAACGATTGACTCCCTTGGCTAATCAGATTTTCTTTGTCTATCACACACGATCCATCAGTCTTCGCAATCCGGAACTGTGACAAAGCTGCAAGTCAATCGGAGTCCCAGGTTTAGTGTACTGCTTAACAAAGACTATATCTCCATGTTGCTCAGGATCGACCCACTATCTAGGTCTTACCCGCTTAACGAAGGCAAGCGACGAACACAAAGCTACCTATAAAATGGTGTTGAGAACCAAGGACTAATCTATAATAGTCCATCTTAAAAGGGTGTTAAAGTGTAAAAGGACCAAGGGGTATTTATACCCTCTGTATCAGAAATAAACTTAATTTTACTTTGGTCCAATATCTTTTTGGTATCAGATCCACCCTAATCCTACTTCACCACAGCCGCTGCCACCACTTTCACCCGCCGCCACCACCCTCCTTTCCCGCCGCCACCGCTGCCACCTCCTATCCACCGACCGATGTTTCCGATCCTCTTCCCCCTCCGCCGCTGCAAACGCTGCCACAGTCCTTCGGTTCGTCGTCAGACTATGCGGCTTCGAGTCGCAGTCATGCACGGGACATGAGCAACGGCTCTCGGGGACGCCGTTGCCGCTGAAGGAGGAACGATAGACGTGGAGAGATCTTCGATTAGCTGGAGGGCACCACCGGAACTCGCGTGCCCTAGATCTGCCACCGCCGGGCTGATGGAAGAGGAGAAGGAGCAGACGATGGAGACGATCTACGGCAAACTAACGACCAAGGAGATGAAGGCTTTGGTGGACGATCTCTTGTCCAGGAGGCTGACCGAGACTAGCCCCTGTGCTGCACAGGCAGATGTGGATCATTCACCATAAAAAATGGGAAAGTTGGAAAAACTTGAGGTAAAGTTGGAGGGTACTACCAACTACTTGAAGTGGTCGCATCAGGCTATGCGGACCCTGAAGGCAAGGGACTTTGTGGGCTATGTGAATGGTCAAACCAAGGCACCTGAAGATCACTCCTCACGTGAGTTTGCTGTGTGGGAAATCATCAACTATGTGGTAGCTAGATGGTTGACAACCTCATTGACCGACCAAGTATCGGGCAACGTGGAAGCGATGGAGGGTGCTAGTGACATTTGGATGACGCTGAGAGACATGTACTCGGGGTTGGGCAACCTCATAAGGGTCTTCCAACTGCAGGATGAACATGACAAGGTGGTCCAAGAAGATCACACCATCTCTGAGTATGCGGCTCTGCTAAAGAAGTATCGGTCAGATCTCGACCACTATGATCACATTGACGTGGAGGATGAGCAAGTGGAACCGGTATTTATGAAACATTATCAAAAGTTCATGGAGTATGTCTCGCGACAGAGGATGATGAAGTTCCTGAAGGAGCTCAACCCAGCATTCAAGCAGAGGAGGAATGTCTTACTTGCATAGCCCAGGCTGCCAGCACTGGAGGAGGCCATAGTTGCTATGGCACAAGAAGAGGCACGGCTGAAGCTGATGCCAAGCACCACTAGTTCTCCGGGGGTGAAATCAGCTTTAGCAGTTTTTAACCCGAACCCCTTCGGGGGGGATGTTACAACTATGGAGACCCTGGACATTTTATCAGATTCTGTACGAAATCTCTGAGAGGCCAGTCCAGATGCCGCGGACGCAGCCGTGGAGAGCGTAGGGGTGACATAGGAGGCTATGTCGGTGGCATGGATGATTATTCTGGGGAGCAAGACAAATTTTGCAGAAGGGAAAAATGAGAGTCGTTATCCGATGTGACCCCTAGTGAGGTAAATGCTAGAGATGTGGAGGAGCATGAAGCTTAGAACCAGCGACAGTCGAGTCAACACCGCTGGAACATCGACTCCAACCACCTTTGGGGGTAACATCACCTTACTATGCCCCATACAAGTACAGGTATACCTGCTCATGCCCTTGCATCTACCCACAGATCAGAAAGTCTAAACTGGATAGTTGACTCTGGGACATCCTGCCATGTCACAGGGGCCCATAATGAGTTCCAGGATTAAACTCACCTGGCGACACCTGAAAGCATTCAGACTGCTGATAGTACTGCTAGACCCATTGTGGGTACATGTACGGTTGAATGCACCCCTTCTATGACTATTACTGATGCCTTGCATGTTCCATTTTTTTTTCTGTTAATCTATTGCCCATTAGTGCCATTGTTCTTCTAAATTGCGTTGTTTCCTTTGACATTCCTAAGGTAATTTTTCAGGAGGAGAGAACGGGGAGATGGTTGGGGACTAGTACTTGACATAAAGGACTATGGTACTTGGACATGAGTGGACTGGACGCAGCACTGGCATCACTGGTGGATGAAGCACAACCGGAGGAGCCGCGAAGGACTGTGGAAGCAGAATTACTACTCCAACATCAGCGCATAAGACACTCTTCATTTAGTCTACTGAGTCGAATGTATCCCTCTATGTATCAGAAGGCTGACATAAGTTAGTTTGTGATGTTTGTGAACTAGGAAAACATACCAGAAGCTTTTATGTGAGTTCTGGAAATAGAAGTTTGTCCTCTTTTGATATGATATGATACACTCTGATGTATAGGGACCTTGTCCTACAACTGCTATTAATGGCTTTAAGTGGTTTGTCACCTTTATTGATTGCTACACTCGTGTCACCTGGGTGTACCTAATGAAGAGTAAGTGATGTGTTTGCATGCTTTCAAGATTTTTATCGCAGGGTCACAACGTAGTACAGTACTAATGTGAAGATTTTGAGGTCTGATAATGGGACATAATACACCAACAAGGCTCTTGAAGAGAACTCGTCAGCCCATGGGATATATCATCAGACTTCATGCGCCTACACACCAACACAGAATGACGTGGCAGAGCGAAAGAACATGCACCTGTTGGAAGTGACTCTGTCGATGTTGTTTGCTATGAATGTCCCTAAACACTTGTAGGGGCATGTCGTGTTGACGACTGCATATCTCATCAACATGATGCCCCTCAGGTGTTAGAATGGAAGACACCATTTGAGATGCTTACAGGTAAGAACAAGTATATTGTTCCCCCAAAGGTGTTTGGATGTGTATGCTTTGTGAAGGACAATAGGTCTGCTGTGGGAAAGTTGGACCCTCGGGCAGTGAAATGCGTCTTTGTTGGCTACTCAGGGACTCAGAAGGGATATTCTTGCTGGTGTCCTGTAGAACGAAGGCTCTTTGTGAGCATGGATGTTACATTTAGAGAGGGAACCATACTTCCACAATGGTTCCGGTGAAGGCTCCGCATTTGATGACACACCTAACACATGAGGGGCTAGGAGTGAGGGGAAGATGGGCCCGAGCGTGATTGTCGGGTCAGTTCCATGCCCGATGATGGAAGTTGGTCCAAGGAAACAAGGGGGAGATAGCGAGAGTGAGGAAAGCAATGAGGATGCATACAATCAAGAGGAAGAAAGTGATGCTCCAGTGCAGGGGGAGGAACAACCTTCAGAACAACCTACAACTCGAGTGCTCCAGGTCTACAGGAGGAGAAAGCAACGGTCTACTACTACTGTGCCTAATGTCCCTACTGTGTCATATCCCTCTCCTAACCCTGCCCTAACTCCTGAAGATGCATCCGTACTGGATTCCTCTGATTCGGATGCAGATCCTTCTGATTCGGATGTTATGATCCCTCCTTCACTATCTCATATTTCCTTAAGGAGATCTTCTCGCAGCAATGCGGGAAGACCTCCTAACCATTGTGGTTATAAACATGACATTATCCATTTTTTACCCTACTCTAATATATTCCCTACTTATGAAGCATTCATTGCATCGTTAGACACCACATCTTTGCCTAAGTGTTGGCAGGAAGCGAAAGGAAGATCCGAGATGGAAAGCTGCAATGTTGGAGGAACTTGGGACACTCGAAATAAATGGGACATAGGAGCTTGTTCCATTACCTAAAGAAAAGAGAGCAGTTGGATGTAAATGAGTCTTTACAGTAAATGAGACGCCAGAACGGAAGGTGGAGCGATACAAGGCAAGATTGGTTGCAAAGGGATTCACTCAGTCATATGGCATCGACTATGATGAGACATTTGTTCCGGTAGCAAAGATGAACATTGTGAGAACCCTGGTCTCTCTTGCAGCAAACCATGGGGTGGCAGCTTCATCAATTGGTTGTGAATAATGCATTTCTTCATGGGAATCTGCAAGAGGAAGTATACATGGAGACATCCCGGAGTTTTGCACGAAGCATTCGACATGAAATGTGTGCAAGCTGAAGAAATCACTGTACAGACTCAATCAATCTTCTCGGACCTGGTTTGAGAGATTCAGGAAGGCTGTCACAGGCATGGGGTACAACCAGACTAATACAGATCACACGGTCTTCTTCCGGCATGCGAAAACTCATGTTACCATACTTGCAGTATATGTAGATGATATAGTGATCACAGGTGGCGAGGAGGAGGAGATCACCCAGCTGAAGTCAAAACTTGCCAAAGAATTTGAAGTGAAAGACTTGGAAATGATGGTATTTTCTCGGAATCGAGGTGGCTCGAGGAAGAGATGGGATCGTCCCCTCTCAGAGGAAGTATGTACTAGACTTTCTCACAGAGGCGGGTATGCTGGGATGTCGATCGACAATCACTCCAATCGATCAAAGATATAAGTTTAGTGCAGAGGCAAGAGAGCCCGTTGATCGTGAGAGATACCAGAGACTAGTAGGCCGATTGATTTATCTAGGCTACACTCGCCATGATATCTTATTTGTTATAAGTGTAGTGAGTCGCTACATACATGATCCAAGGAAGGCCCACATGTATGCAGTTTTTTACATTCTGCGATATCTGAAGGGGCCTCCTGGAAGAGGACTATGGTTCAAGAACAACGGACACTTGGGTGCTGAGGGATACTGTCGATGCAGATTGGGCAAGCTGCATGGACGACAGAAGGTCTACCTCAGGATATTGTGTCTTTGTAGGGGGTAACCTAATCTCCTGAAAAAGTAAGAAACAATCTGTGGTAGCACGATCGACCGCTGAAGCAGAGTATAGAGTTATGGCTCTAGGAGTGTCAGAGTTGATGTGGGTAAAAGCACTGGTAACATAGTTGAAGTTAGACCAAGGATCACCATTGCGCCTTCTGGGTGACAGTCAATCTGCACTAAGTATGGCTAACAATCCAGTTCAGCATGACAGAACGAAGCATATCGAGATCGATCGGTTCTTCATCAAAGAGAAGTTAGAAACGAGATATTGAAACTCGATCATGTTCGCTCAGAAGAGCAAGTCGCAGATTGTCTTAGACTTCGTTTGGTAGGAATGATGAAAAAGTGGAAGGAAGGAAAAAGAGTAGGATATATTTTCCTTCCATAGAGAAAGGAAAAATATTTTCCTTCCTTTGTGTTTGATAGGAAGGATGGAAAAGAGTGAATATTCACTTTCCTTTGTTTGGTATGGAAGGAAAAGTGAAATAAAATAAAATAAAAATTATAGGTTTTACCATTTTTACCCTCAAATAGGGACATTTATTTACCATTTGTTTTCATGAATAATTTTTAAATAATACAATTCATATGGGAGTATAATTGTTAATTGATATAAGCATGTACTTTTTCTCCCACTTTCGGAAGGATTCAATTTTTTAGATTAGGAGGGAAAAGCAATCCCTCTACTTTTTCTTCTATATCAAAATCAAACAAGAGAAAATGAATCATTCTCTCCATTTTTTCCTCCATTTTCCTTCCTTTTACTTTTCTCTCCTACCAAACACAACCTTACTAAGGGTCTGAGTTCCTTGAGTCTTTCTAAACTATGTAACAAGATGGATGTTTGATATCTATCGTCCATCTTGAGGGGGAGTGT
Source organism: Iris macrosiphon (assembly GCA_036927795.1). Taxonomy (NCBI): domain Eukaryota; kingdom Viridiplantae; phylum Streptophyta; class Magnoliopsida; order Asparagales; family Iridaceae; genus Iris; species Iris macrosiphon. Next base: position 202,708,616 of record JAYESA010000008.1, read on the forward strand.
TGAGAACCAATGACTAAACTATAATAGTCCATTTTAGAAGGATGTTAAGTGTAAAAGGACCTAACTTTATCAGAAATAAACATAATTTTACTTTGGTCCAATATCTTTTAGTGGTAGTTTTGTTCACCTTAGATAATTTACTTATTCAGATTTATATTTTGCTGTATGTGTCTTCATGGTTTGATGTATTTTGTAACATATAATATCAATATAATCTGTCTATGATTGTGCAGGCTCAGTTTGCAACTGCATACTGCCCAAGGCCCTAAAGATTTCTGCTGTTCCTGACGATCCTGATTGCCAGGCTGAAGATGGTGAGAAAAGGAGACTGAGGAGTACATTTAGTTGCCTATCTTCTATCTCAATGCGTCCAAAGCAGATATCTACTGCTTCCCTCTTCTCGCATTCTCCATTGAAAGGGTGCCTTCCGCAGTGGGAGTTGACAAGGCCCAGCACCAACACCCCTTTCATTTGAAGGAGAGATAAGAAGAGAGCAGCCCTGTCATAACCCAAAAAGCAGATGGGGTCCAGCACCAAAATCCCTTTGTGGCCACGAAATGATTCCTTTACATTGCTGAACCGCTAGCAATCTAAGAAAGGAGCTCTGAAGGAGGTTGTTACTGTTCCTGATTTTTCCATGTATCAGTTTCCCAAGGCAATTTCTGAGAAGTAGGTTTCGATTCTTGATTTGACTTGTGTACTATATTTTGCATCTTTAATGTGTGTTCTGCTGATGCTATGAAGTAATGCGCGATGCTCTCAAAGTTGTCATGATCGTTTTATTGTATTTGTAGTAGGAATCAACTTTTGCTGAGAAGAGTTCAACACTTTACTGATGATGGCAGATGACTGTTGTTCATATCAGAACCTATGCTTGGGAGATGTCTACTTCTTATCTGATGTCAGGCTATGTTCATGGGGGGAGGGGGATGAATGTGGAGCTCATTATGTTCAAGATGAAAAGAGGAGATGGGAGAGCTTTCATTCATGGTTGCTCCAAATATGGGGCATATTCATGTGCATGTGCCCCTTTATCTTTGCACATTATATACTTGGCAATTGGTTCCTGAAGCCTGAAGGTGGGGGATAGATTGATTTATGTAGAGGACAATAACAAGGATAAGGGGATTGATTGTACTGCAGAGAGAGAGAGAGACCCACAAAGTAACGTTTCTTTCCACATGACACACACAGACCATCCTCACCCTGAGTGACACCTAGCCTACTGTATATGGAAAGAATGCAGAAGCAATATTTCATGTGTACCACTTTCAATCCTAGCTTCTTTGCTGCCTATCCAAATTTTTTTTCCATTCCCACTGCCATCTTATCTTTGCTGCCCATCTGTCATAGGTGTCATTTCCAGGCAGAGTACATAGCTCAAGCCTCAAGCTGGCTGCTTCACCTTTTCTGAACCAGAAATTGTGAAATGCAGCAGATCTCGTTTAGGGATTCTAAAGAATTGGTAGTAGATATCTTGCAGTATTTCAGTATTTAATTCTATTCTTGCTTATTAAAGAAGATTACGAGAGAGATTGATATTAGAAAAATCCAAAACTGCCACACACACACACACACATATATATATATATATATATATATATATATATATATATATATATATATATTCTACTATATAATGCCAAAACTAGACTTCACCGTGAAAATTTTTCGTTCCAAAAATACCCTTCATTATATTTCAATATGTATTAACCTTGATAAGGATATCTAAGTAATTAAAAACAGTAATTAAATACGTATTAAATGTATGTATGCATGCATGAGGCAACTTGGAAAATGATAGTTAATAAAACAAAGATATGCATGTATGCAAAGTAGGTAGTTTGAAGAATAAAACAAAAGTTAATAAAAAATGCATGCAAAGTAGGCACATGAACCCAAGAGATAAGAGAAACCTTTGATATTTCCGTCATTTAATTTCTTCCAACTTTCATGCTCCTGTCTATTATATTTCAAATAATATAAAATACGTGCAACGCACGTGCATATATACTAGTATATATAATGTCAAAATTAGGCTTCATCGTGAAAATTTTATTTTCAAAAATATCTTTCATTATATTTACTAATTAAAAAGATTAATTAAAATTAATATGGGATATCTAGGTAAAATATAAGAGTTGTTCTTTGGTATTCCTAATTACAACAACTATTAAATGCATTGACTATCTAAAATGAGGTATTGAAAAATAGACTTTGTTTGCATCATTCATTCATTGCAAAATGAACAAATTTTGACTACAATTGTCTTTTAATCTTTCTAATAATAAATACGTGCAATGCACGTACATATATGCTAGTACTATATAATAAGAAAGAGTCAATTTTTGTTCATCCACAAATACTAGTGTGTTTGCTCACCCTCCAATAGAAAATGCACACATGGCATCTTTATCCAAACAAAACTATCTTGCAAGTGGTTTTGTTCACCAACCAAGGTGGTTTTGACTTTGAAGATGCCACGTGTGCATTTTCTATTGGAAGGTGAACAAACATCCTAGTATTTGTGAGTGAACAAAAATGGACTCGTTGGCTTTACCGTGTTTTTTTTTTCAAATATAACCTTACGTAAATTTACTAATTAAAATGGACATTGCTTATTAAATTTAACGAGGACAGCTATGTAATTGTGCATAGATTTTTTTTTAAAAAGACATGCATTGCTTTCATGGTGTCTTTTGTTCTTCCCACTTAAACACCCCCGTCCCCCCCCCAAAAAAAAAAAATATAAAGTATGTACAACGTATGTACATCTATACTCAGTAGTCATACAATAAATCAAAGCTTCGATGGAGCACAAAAGAGAAATATTTGGTCTATCATTCTAAATACTCCTAAAAGTAGAAGCCCTAGAGTTGATATGCATCTCCCAGCTTCCATTGGAAACACTTAATGAGTACACATGTATTATCAATCACAAATAGATATCTATATATATATTAATATATATAACACATGTTGCCAGTTCTACTTAAGTTCACTATTAACATTTTGTTTTCTACATGCATTTAATTACCACTCCCTCCTCCTGGGCTGGCCAGCAATTAAGAAACTTAGTCTGCATCAGTAGTTAGGAATTATCGATCATAGTAAGTAGCCCAAGTCCATCAAGTAGTTGCTCAAGGCATTGTACTCATACATGATGAGATCATCCCCCTCCACACCAAAATGATCCCCAAGGCCAAGGCCATGGGCGGTGGGCTGCTGGAATGTGTTAATGGTCGTCAACGACGAGCTCGGGCTGCCTCCAGCTCCTTCTCCGTCACCGCCAGCCTGACATACTTCGGTCATGCAACTGGAGAGCCTCGTAATCTCTTCCTCCGCCTCCGAGAGCTGCTTTTTAAGCTTCAAAACCTGCCACAAAATATATATGCTAGTGATATTCACGTCCGATGCATGTAATAATTTTTTTCTTTTCTTTTCTTGATATAATTAAATAATTAAATAAAAATTTAAATTATATTAAAATAGTTTAAATATAATTTTAATTAAAACTTGTTATAGAATTTGTTTTTAGAATTTTGGATTTACAAACGGTTTGGTTGGACGGCTCACTTTTGAACCGTTTTATATAGTAGAAGATATAATAACATCATATATATATATATATATATATATATATATATATATATATATAATTCTTATTCTAAAACTAACTAACGTAGTACCGGTATAAGTTTTTTATCTCACTCTTATAATGAGACTTGAAAATGATTCAAAATTGAGCCGTTTTAAATATTCTACTAACATTTTTTTTAAATGACTAATTATTTAATTACCTAATATTATTTATTTATAACTAAATAATTCTAACTCAAGTGGTTAAGGTGAGAGGTATTTTTCTTGGTTGCTTGAGTTCTATTCCTACGAACGACAATATTTATAATAATTTAATATTAATTTTTTTTTATCAATTTCTTACATATGTGCAATGTTCGTGCACGTTACTAGTTTATAAATAAAAACTCTCATTAGTGCACTTAAAATGTACTTAGTATATTCACATAAAAAATTTCTTCTGATATTAATATAAAATTATTTAAATATATTTAAATTAAGATTTATTATAGATTTATTTTATATTTTAATTAGATTTTGTTATGTATTTGACTATATTTTAATTATAATTAATTATTGATATATTTTTACTTTTCATAAAGAGTGAGTGCTAGCTACTTAATATTATCTATTTAAACAAACATCTCTTCTAACTCATGTGGTTAAGGTGGAGATGTATTCTCTTTGAATTCTCGTAGTGTTATTTATAACAAATTAAAAAAAATTAATAATTTTTTTTACGTAATATAAAAAATAATAAATTGATGATATATATACATAGAATTGTATTATGGGAGATGGAAGATGAAGGTATGTATGTATGTACCTCATTCTGGAGGTTGCATTTGTCAAGTAGGGAGGCGTGATGGTGGTTCTTGAGGTTGTGGTAGTCGTCCTCGAGCTGCTTGTTCTTCCAGCGGACCCTCCGGTTCTGGAACCAGACCGCGACCTGCTTGGGGTCGAGCCCGAGCTCGGCCGCCAGGTGGGCCTTCCTCCCGGACTCCAGCTTCCGCTCCTCGCCAAAGTTCATCTCCAGAAACTTCACCTGCGCCTCGCTCAGCCTCCTCTTCCCTCCTTCTCCGCTCTCCTGATCCACGTTCGTCTTCTTCTTCCTCCGCCTCCTCCTGCTCCTCTTCTTCTCATCACCACCTTCAGGCATTTGTGAGTGCAAGAGCATTTCTTCGTCGACTTGACTCATGTAATTAGCCATCTCTCTCTGGAGCTTCAAGTGATGGGAGTAGTGAGTGCTTAATTAAGTGTTAACTATATAATATATATTGCTCTCTCTCTCTCTCTCTCTCTCTCTCTCTTCCTAGTAATGCTTAGGCTATAGTGTGTGTGTGGGGTGAGAGTATGCATGTATTTATAAGGGGCTGGTGTGCAGAAAGATCCCTGTTGGAATGGAGAAATTGCAGGAGTGGCCACTTCTTAAATTGGAGAGAGACGTCTGCGACTGTGTCTCCTTGATGAAAAGGACCCCGGCAGGCTGCCTTTTCTTACTTTTCTTAACACAGTCCCGGGCCGGGGGGTGTTTGATCACGTGTGCTGTTGACGTCACCGTCTTTTTGGTGAAAATGACAGTACAATATTAAAAATGTTATTTGTCACTTAGAATTTTGGGATGATGACATCTTCCATTATGCAGCGACTAACATAATTAAAATTAAAAATTTTGGATAGTTAATTTTTCGAGTTAAAAATTTTCATGTCTGATATCATATAATGGAAGATGATATCACCTAAATTTTTTGGAAGACAAATAACAAATTTGATAAAATATAGTTCTTGTTTTAAGCATTTTAGCTAATCCTTAAAAAATAACCTCCAAATTGTCCTTTAAAATTATTCCTCCTTTGTGATGGCTAACGTAATTTATAGTTAATACGACAGCTAATATTAAAAAAAAAATTAACTAAATTTAATATTAATATTAATATTAAAAAAATAATAATTAATTTTTTTAATGAAATTTGTCATGACAGTTGTCATATTAGATATTATATAATGTTATTTAACATGTCACATAACGAGGGATGATTTGGACGAATACATTTTTGATGGATGAATAACATTACTTGTTAGTCCCGAGACTTAACCAATGACTGAAGAACGCATTGTCGAGATCAGAGGTTCACACAAAAATTTTCACTCTGACTATTCTTGATTTCTACGAAAAACTATATAACAATCATGATTACAACTTGCTCTCAAGATTACAAAGAAATCAGAAAAAATAAACTTCATGTTCTTCCTTGCACTCGCAGATACAGACAGACAGAACGGAATTACAACTAGAAGAAGAGAAGAGAAAGGAGAAAGGACAGAATGGAACGCTCGTTGTCACCTACTTACTTGGACTAGCACGAACTTCCTGGACTGCAATGGTGGCTGCAGCAACTCTCTCCGTCTCCTCTATTTCGAAGTAAGTCCTCAATGGAGGCACGAAGAGAATATTTATAGAGGATTATGGCCGCCCATTAGTTACGGAAAGATAAGAACAACTTTAATTTGAATTCTACATAGATAGGAACGAATTAATTCAAATCCCACAAAAATCGGATCTAAATAACCGACCATATCTTTCCATAATCATTCAAATAAATACGATAGAAGCAGCGGTCATGCAAGCAACCGCCCATGCGGCAGTTCATACAGCAACGCACTTAGCAGCGCATGTAGCAGCTCATGCGGCAACCCATGCGTCCGTTCCTGCGTCCAGCTCATGCACCCCGCTCATGCGGCCGGCTCATGCGTCCAGCTCATGCAGCCGGCTCATGAGCCCGCTAATGCGGCCCACTCACGCGTCCAGCTTATGCGGCCGGCTCATGCAACTCGCGCATAACCGAGCGTATCAAATGCGCACAAGCGCCATGCGTCGATGCTGACGTACAAAGTGCGCCAACAAAGAGTCACTTTGCGCCCTTGAGCCAGAGTCTGAGTCGCTAAGCCCCAAAGCTCCTATGGAAATAATTACAAGAGCATGACAAAAAATATAAATGCTTTCATGAGGAGTTAATCATTTTTTTCTTCTAAAAAATACCCACACATGGCACCCATGTACCCCACCACACCCCATGTGCACACCTTAACTCATACAAAGTATTATATTGAGATACTCACTTCGTGGTGTACCCAATGTGGGACTATCTTAACTAGTCTAAAGGCAAAAATACCAACAATCTTCCACATATCTTAATATATATGGGTTGAGTGTTTCCCACAGTGACTGTCCATCATGCATTAGGGTAGATGTCGCTTCGACTTAAATCTTCCCGCATGGGTCGAACAACAGTATGATACAAGAATTGACTAAGCCTTGAATTCTGCATCATAGTTGCAATTCTTTCCACTCATATAATGACATCAGTTGTGCTTTCGGTTGCACATTAAAGGCCCTGTGCATACATGGTTTCGGTGTATGTATTTTGGGCGTATACAAATTTTTTCTCAAGTGACGGTCTATATCTTTTTCCATACACTCTAGGTGAGTTCTTTTAAAGTGTCATTGGCATGAAGCCTCGAGCTTCCTTGCGGTGCTACTTCGCTATGACATGGCCCAGAGCCGAGGCTAAACCTCACCGTGGTGCCATGCCACTATAGCATGAGGTCCCAGCCTCTTTGTAGTGCCAAACTACCCAGCATGAAGCGTTGTGCTTCCTTGCGGAGTTACGCCGTTGTGACATGGCTCGCGTAGCCGAGGATTTACATCCTTTACCTCTGTGGTGTCACACTACTGTAACATGAGAACACCGTCCTCTTTGTAGTTCTACATACACTCTTCATTCTACGATAGTAGGCTACCTGCCTATGTGCGGTACTACGCCGTTGTGACATGGCTCGCGAAGCCGACGCATTATCCTTACCGAGGAAGCTATTGGTAGTGTCACCCACTGTAGCATGGAGACCTTACGCTCCTTTGTAGTATTGCGTTATCGTGGTTCCTGTTAAGCACACCAGACATTCAAAATTCCTGAGAACTCATTAAGGCATCTAAGCTATCCTCCTACAGGACGTTATACACAAAAGAATAATTAGTAGATAACAGTGGTTCTGGGTCCGTAATCCCTCAATGTCTCAAAGGACTACCAATTATTCCTGATATTCTCCCAGTCATTGATCCTCCCTTGAACCAATAGCTAGATGCCTAGTAGATTTTTTTTTGAACTAATAGCATAAAACTAAATGGTAGGATTACAAAGACACAATATCAAAATGTCTTCAAGCCCATCTTGATTGTTGTATCCTCGACCAGCTGGCGCTTAAGACCTTTGGTGAACAGATCGGCCAGATTTTTCTGGCTCCGAACATCAATCACCGCAATGACTCCGGTCTTGATAAGATCATCACTGCTTTGTGCCTCGGTCGCACAGTTTTTTCTTACCATTAAAAAGACCATTTGATGCCACTGCTGCAGTCGCTTGGTTGTCACAATAAATCGGTACTGCCGAAATCTGCGCACCCACCACTGAAAGATCATACAAGAGCTCCCGAAGCCACTCTGTTTCATCTGCTACAACCGCCAGTGCATAGAACTCAGATTACATCAAGGAATGAGAGAGCATTGTTTGTTTCTTCGACTTCCACGATATAGCTGCTCCACCCATGGAGAAGACGCATCCTCATGCGGACCTTTCGCTCTCTACTTGTGAACACCAACTTGCATCACTGAAGCCTTCCACCACTGTCGGATAACCGATGTAGTACAGTGCATACTTCTGAGTCCTCTTGAGATATCTCATCACTCTCTTCAGAGCTTTTCAGTGCTCTACTCCTAGATTGCTCGTGAACCGACTCAGCATCCCCACGACGATAGTTATGTCAGGTCTTGTGGCAGTTGTTGCATACATTAGACTCCCGATGACGCTTGAGTATTCCAGCTGCCTGACACTTTTCTTTGGATTTGGCTTCAACCTCTTGTCACACATGTACGGAGTATCGATCCTTGGTAGATCTTATATCCATAGCGTATGAGCATCTTCTCAATATAGTGAGGCTGTGATAGTGCCATTCCAGTGTCTGTCCGGATGATCTTTATCACCAGGATAACATTGCTTATGCGGCCGGCTCATGCGGTCGACTCTTGCGTCCAGCTCATGCGGCCCGCTCTTGCGCCCATTCATGCGTCCAGCTCATGCGGTCCGCTCATGCGTCCATCCCATGCGGCCCGCTCAAGCGCAAAGTGCGCCAACAAAGCATCACGCTCTTGAGTCCGAGTCCGAGTCCGAATCGGACTTAGCTCCTATGGAAATAATTTCAAGAGTATGACAAAAAACATAAATATTTTCATGAATAGTTAATCATTTTTTCTTTTAGAAAAATACTCACACATGGCACCCATGTGTCCCACCACACCCCATATGCACACCTCAACTCATACAAAATATTATATTGAAATACTCACCTGATGGTATAGTTAATATAAGACTATTTCTACTAGTCCAATGTCAAAACACCAACATTACTCAATCCGGAAAGATCACTACTGCTTAGGTTATTCAGAATAAATTTATATCCACGTACAGCATTCTCTCGTGTTGTAAAATATTGTCATGTTATGATCCGGTAGTCGGTGCAAAAGTATAGAAGTCGTTTATGCATGGATCAGTTGTGTGAGTAAGCATCCAGTCATCATGGTTTAAATTGTATTTATTTAATGGCCAAGGAGATTCTTAATTAGTCCATGCATGTGCCATTTTATGATCCCATGTCTCTCGTTATGTAACGAAGAACGACTATCGTAGCCTTGAGCAGTTTATTGACTTCTGATTAATACATCTTTCATTTTCATGAGGTCGTAGTATGTTGGTTATGATTGAGGACTTTCGTAAAAATTAATACGATTTGAATCTCTTCTTGGATCAAAATTTTGTGTTCTTACGAATTTCGTATGTTCTTCGAAATAACAGTCGTATGATTATTTTTTTGACCATTCAAATTAGATCAAAATCTCGCAAGAAATTAAATAATTTAAGAGTCGATCTAATCTGAATTGTTAAAATATACAATTCAACGACTGTTATTTCAATAAATATACAATATATATATATATATATATATATATATATATATATATATATATATATATATATATAATTTTTTTTTGGAAGAGATAATTATGTTAATGACTCATGGCCCGAAGGCCTACAAATTTGGCCCAAAGGTCCATCATATCTCGGCCCGAAGGTCCCACACATCTCGGTCCGTAGGTCCGCACCTGCAAGCCACTTAATGCTCCCAAAAAAAAATTAAATGGTGTCTAGGAGACTCGAACTCGCAACCTTCTGGATAATATGCATCAGTCTTAACTACTAAACTAGACGTTATTTACATATATATATAATGTCAAAAGTAAGTTTTATCGTGAAAATTTTATTTCCAAAAATATCATTTACTATATTTACTAATTAAAAAGATTAAATAAAATAAATAGGGATATATAGGTAAATACAATAGTTGTCATTTTGTATTCCTAATTACAACAATTATTATATGCATTGAGTATATAAAAAAGAGCCATTAAAAATGAACCTCGTTTAGCACCATTCATTCATTGAAAATAAATAAATTTTGACAACCAGTGTCTTTTATATATATATATATATATATATATATATATATAATGTCAAAAGTATGCTTCATCGCGAAAGTTTTTCTTTCCAAAAATATCATTTAAAAAGATTTACTAACTAAAAAGATTTACTAATTAAAATCAGTAGGTGATATCTAGATAAATACAAGAGTTGTTCTTTGTTATTCCTAATTACAATAGTTCTTAAATGCATTGAGTATCTAAAAGGGAGGTACTGAAAAATAGACTTTGTTTAGCATCATTCATTTAATGAAAACTGGACAAAATTTGACCACAAGTATATTTTAATCTTTCTAATAATAAATACGTACAACGTACGTACACACATGCTAGTATATATATAGTTTAAGTGTCTAAGGTGTGAGACATCATCCAAGTGGTTGTGGATTCAATTTCTAGTGGTGAAAATCAAATTGGAACAGTGACAGTGTGGGCCGGACGTGGGGCCAGATGAACCGGATGGAGCATGGTCAACAGGTTTAAGTAGTGCAGGTTAACGGAACGGAACGGAACGGAACGGAACAGACCAGCCAGATTTGGACCTACCAATCGAGTTGTAGCATTCAGATTGAAAAAGATTATACAGTGACCAAAATTATAACACTAATTGTCCAGTTTCAAATAACTTTGCATTGTATTTGAGTTCAGATGAGATGCAAAATGGAAGGGAAAAAAAAAAAAAAAAACTATCAGAGGGGTCATCGCAGTTTGGCCCTCCTTCAAATATTTGTTAAGTTGTTTCAATAGTGAAGTACTTGGATTTGTTGCTGTGGATATCAAAATCACCAGTACAAAAAACAAAGTTGTTGATTGTTCCAAGGGGGACACACCATCACACAAATTTCTCAAACACTTACTTCGTTGTACGGATGTCTGTTATGCATCAGCTTAAAAGAAAAAAAAATTTCAATTTTTCTCGTTCGTAAAAATAAGACTTGACAGACAAATATAATAATTAAATTCTTCCACAATATATGACTCGATCAAAATATATTCTACTGTTTACAAACCGTCAGTCAGGGCCGGCTCTCGTCCAGGGCTACCTCCCAGGACCCCATAGGCCAGAAGGGCCAAAAAAAAAAAAAATTTAAATATATAAATAATTTTGTACCGAAAATAGAACTAGTATTTACCATGGACCATTTTTATCACAAAGCAATTGTTGTGTAGTGGTTATTATATTAGACTTGCACACAAGAGGTTTCTAGTTCAAATCTTGGTGGAGGCATATTTTTTATTTTACTTTTGCTTTATTATTTTTACATTATGTATGGGACCTCATTTTGAAAGTTACCCCTGTGAGCTCAGGGCCGGCCCTGCCGTCAGTGACCATTAGTGCTGTTTTAAAAATAAAAAAAATCCAAAATATCCTTCCTCTCTTTCTCGAAAAGAGGGTCTTTAAATACAAAAACGTAAATCTGAAAAAAAATTTACACTTTATCCGCATCAGTTGAGTAGAAAGTGCATCAACAAACTGGAAAGTTAAATTCCACATACCATGTTAAAACATTAAAAAAATGTGTATTTTATATTAATTTTTTAACTAGCACATTTATCAATATATTTTTTACATTTAGCATTATGTATTTTAAATAAAAAATATATTGATAATTGTGTTAGAGATATTACCAATATAGAATGCATAAGTTTTAATGTATTAAGATGTGTCCTTAGAACACATATTAACAAAACCCAAAAAATTTATAACCTCTTGTGCTTAATTAATGAGATAAAATATTATAATTAACATGTACGGTTCAAAAGCAATATTTTTATTAAGTTCAAAAGCAATCTTGCATGGTTTTATATCTTCTTCTTCTTTTTTACTTTTTTTTGACTTAATTTTAACTTGATATCCTCGATTATTTAAAATTTGCAATTCAATATTCTAAACTTTAATATCTTATCAATCACTATCCTCAATTATTGAATATTTTTAGATTGATCAGTCAGAAATTAAATTTTTTCGTATTAATAAAAATAAATAATATTTTTTTTTTACCAAATTACCTCTTCCTCCTCCATTCTCATTGGAAATATTTGAAGTGATCACAAACGATGAAGATATTTTTGTCAAATTTTTTTTTTTAACATTGTTAGAATATTAAATTATATAATTATAATTGAGATATTAAGTTATCTACTATTAAATTTTAGGATATCAAGTTTAAAAACTTGAATAGTTGAGGGTATTTGAAATTTAGTCTTTTATTTTCATCCGATATGGGATGACTACAATTTTTTTTACAACTACATTTCTATATTAATTGTAAATCTTGAATGCTTAGTTAATGCAAGATATAATTTAATAAAAATAAACTAGTGCTTATAGTTTTTTTTATGTTAACATGTGTCATAAGGATACATGATAAGATATCGATAAATGTACAATTTACATGGGTACTTCATCAGTACATTAGTAAATGTAAAAAGTAAAATAATATTTTATTTAATATATTTGTAAAAAAAATTATGTAAAATATAAATTTAGGGTGTCGTTATTGACACTCCTGAAATGTTATTATGTACTCCTCTTTAATTTTCTATCATTCAAATTATGTCCATGTATTAGGAGTGCAGGATAATATTTTAGGAGTGTCAATAACTATGTCTTAGGAAGACATTATTAGCGCTCCTAAAATGTTGTCATGTACTCTTCTCTCCATATATGTACAAATTAATATCAGATTTAATACAGAAACAAATTTAAAATTTTAATGAATGATAATTAAAAAAAGAATATATAATGATATTGTAGGAGTATCAATAACAATATTCTAAATTTATCCATACACTATCTTGTATTCTAGGTTGATCACAAATTATTTCTATGGTGCGTCTAATATTGGAATGAACTTTGAAAGTGATAACGAGGCATGCACTAAATTTAGTGTGGAGTTGGTTGGTAGTGTGCCTGTGGGGAAGGGTGTAAAGAGGTCACATGGGTGGGGCACCCCACATAAAAGGGTACGTGTCACCTCAATTCCTAGTCCATAACAAGAGGGGTCCGTGTTTTCTATCCCACACGTGTCAACAACCTGTGAATCAGCTCGAGGTTGCATGCATGTCCAAGGAGACAACTGTTCCCATGGAAGTTCCGTTTCTGAGTAGAGTCTCCAGTGGAATGGACTGGACCCCACTCGGGTCCCTACGTGGTTCCGCCACTGTCAACATGCATGTGATCTTTCTTCTTTTTTGGCCAAATTATAACTTAGATACTCTCAACTATGTCCAATTTGATATTCTCAACTTTGATAGTTATTATCTTACTATTCTGAAATTTAAAAAGAACTCCGTCCTATCCTCTCCCACCCACCTCCCCCACCCACGCGTCGTGTTGATACCTACTGAAGTTTAGAATTTAAGTTAAAATTTTTGAATAGTTGAGAGTATCAAATTGTAATTTAGTCTTTTTTTTTAATTCAGCTCTGCTATTTTGCATGCGCCAGAGAGGTATGGAGGAGAGGCGGAGCAGGAGGGAGAGAGAAGGGGGATGGTTCGACGGCTGCGGCGGAGGCGTCGACGGTGTCGCCGACGTCGGAGGACGGCCAGAGCGGTAGGGGGGAGGACGTCGTCGTCGTAGTAGGAGGAGGAGGGGGTGACGGCGGAGCCGGAGGGGGATGGCGAAGGCGGCGGGAGGAGGAGGCGGCAGCGGCATTCTCGACCGTGCGGGTGCACAGCCGGTGCACCCGTGCGTGCCAAATAGATTTTTTTGTTTAAATTTTAGTTTTAGGTGAATTAATAAGTATGAAACTCCATACTACATATACTTAATTTTAGTTTTACTTTTCCACAACAATGAATGTGAATGCATGGCACCTGCACCTGCACCTTTTAGAACCAAGCCAGGATGACTCCAAAAACCAAAGCTAGCTATTAGCTGCTGCCTTTCCTTTCCTCTCCTCTGATAGCCAATTAAGCAAGCCATTCCTATCCTAAACTCCCATTTGTAGCTAGCTAGCTGCACCTCCTCTTCTTCATCTTCTTATGTCCTTTCTCCCTACATATATATATATATATATATATATATATGCAAATGCCATGTATGATGTATCTATCCAAAGCCAACTAAGCCATGGTGGCATGGGGAGTAGTTGTACACAAACCATCTTTCTCTTTTCCTTTTTTTCTATATATAAATCTAATCTAGGCCCAAAAATCCTTAGCTTCAGTGGATCTGCCTCCCCAGAACTGGCAATGTTGGGCACGAGGACTGTGTCTTGGTGTCCAAAAGTCTAGGACATCTTTATGTATGTTGTTGTTTGGCTAAGCTTAAAGCTTAAAGCTTAGCTTAGCTTAAAGCTTTGCTTAGCTTTGCTTTGCCAGCTATAGCTCCGGACTCTGATAGTTTGTCAGTAAGCATCTGAGTGAGGAGTCTGGCAACTGGAGATTGATTGATTACCACTTGTCAGCCTCCTGTTGGCCGCTCCGCTTGTGATATTCTTGAGGATGTCTGGCCTGCTCTCTACTTGTGGGCCTACCCTATCCCATTGTACTCGTTTACTTTCTATGTCCGCTTTGTTATGTTTTTCACACACACAACTCTTATTCATACTTTGTAGATAAGATTGGACCACAATCTTTGTAATCCCTCCCCCTCCACTACCACTTCTTAGGGTGAGAGTATTCAGTTCCACCGAATAACCCAAAATTAAATTAAACCAAAAATCGAATAAACAAAACGGAAATCGAATCTAAATAATCCATAACCGAACCAAACTGAATAGAATTAAATCGATTCGATTTTAGATTTATTTACACTTTTTATTGTTTATATATATATATATATATATATATATATATAAACCAACCGGCAGAGGGAGATTCGAACATTGGTCTACTCCATGGTGGACCGCCACATTACCACTAAAAATATTATCCTAGTGGTAATGTGGCGGTCCACCATGGAGTAGACCAAGATTCGAATCTCCCTATACCGATTGGTGGCGGAGCTATATATATATATATATATATATATATGGTCCTTCTACAATACAAGCATTGTATCGATACATCATATACAATTGCATTATAAATTTATGAAAGTACAAGAAAGTCCTTCTAATCTGAATCATTGGATCAACAATCAATGGTTCAGATTATGCTTGTATCGATGCAAAATTTGTATTTAAGAAATTTTCATATATATATATATATAAACTAAAATTTCTTATTCGGTTTTCGGTTTTAGACCGAAAACAAAACCAAAAATCGAAGCCGGATAAAAAAAATTTAGTATTTTCAAAATCGAAACAAACCAATTTTTTTTAAACCGAATATAATCTCTTATTCAATTTATTTTTTTGTCAAAAATCGAATAATGCTCACCCCTACCACACCTCCCCTCTCAATTCTAGTATCAGTATCCAATTTATAAGTAAGACATATTTATATATAGACAATATTAAGCGTATATAATTTATTTATTTATTTAGAAAAATGTTATTAACCCAAATAACTTATACAAACTCTACTTGAAGGTCACTCTCACAATCCGAAGACCTCGTACATGCACCGTACTTGTTTCGCACCCGCACATCAACCGCACCGCACAACAACAACACTTGCATCTACATTGACTTCGTACTCTCACAATATTAATTTATCCTGCAAGAAAATTAAATGTGTTTCCTTCGTGACTCTGAATCGAAGACCAATGGGAGGATGCATCCCTCGTCTACCACTTGGGTTAGAGAAGCGAAGCTTGGCATATGTTACTTATACCTCTCCTAGGTAACCACAAGAGTCAGTCAAGTTCTGTATATTTAAAAAAATTGAGAAGAAAATAGTTGGTAAATTTTATTAATGACTCGTACTAATATTACTAATACATAAGAATATCATAAATAAAATATTTTTTTAATATATATTATTTTTATTACATAAGAATGCAATCTATATTTGTGTTTCAGCTTTTCAACCTCTCTTCAAAATTTATTTGTAATACTGCGAATAAAGTTTGTAGAGAGATTGAAATCTGAAACTCAAACATAAGTTGCATAACTTATCTAACAGTAATAAAATATATTAAAAATGATACATTTTTTTGGAAAAAAGAAGAAGAAGATTACTATATATCCATACACATTTTCAGTTGCCTACTTAGTTTCCTTGTACCACAGTTATGGTCACATTTGAGTCGTTTCCTAAATGCCAGCATTCAAAAAAAAAAAAAAAAACTCTATTCAAGTATATTATTTTCGTATAGCACTTATTATAAACTCCGTCAAAATGATGCCAAATTTTTGATTTAAACTCTTATTGCGGTGCGGGTTGAGGTGGTTGATCTAGCGGTTACTTTGGTGGTTGATCAATTTTCATGATATTAAATAGTTTCTTCACACTAAATTGCTTGTAAATATTATAAGAGGAAAGAAAATTTGTTGTGGATAATTTTGGTAATTTATATCCTATTTATAAAAAAAATCGGGTGCAAAATTATCCCTAATATTTCTAAAATATATTTGTTATAAGAATATTTTTGGTCATTTTTAGCAAATGATCAAAATACTCCTAAAACGGTCATAAAACAGCCACTAAACGGGAGTATTTTGGTCAAAATACCCTCTAACGTTAAAAAAATAATTTTTTTTGGGCCTAACTGGACCTGGACTGGACCTGAATCGGATCGAAAGACCGACCGGTCCGGTCCGAGTCGACGGGCTCAGCAGGTTAACTGGTTCGGACTGGTTCTTGAACCGATCTAATCTAGACTTTCGAGCCAAAAATATAGACCAAATCCGGATCCGTTACTTTGGCGGACCGAACCGGATCGATTCGTTGACCAAGTTCGAGCCGATCGAAACCGATGTTGACCGGACCGAATTTTGGACCGTCGGTTCCGTTATACACCTTGAGTTGAGGGTATAAAACATAAATTAAGCCTAGTTTATATGCATTGCTAAACAAAAAGAGAAATAGCACACGAAAGGCATTGGACTAACAAAAGCTAAGGTGAAGATGAGAGAGAGAGGGGGGGGTGGGGGGTGGGGTTGAAGAGCTAGGATTCTCCGAGTTAGGTATCTAGCAATGTTACTTGTTTATTAGTGTGGAGTGAAAAAGAAATGGTAACTTGTAAGAGTGAAATTTCCTTTGTTGAAAGGAGATCAAATGGATTCCTTCCCTTTAATCACATGCTTAATCAAAGTTCAAGGAAGGCCTTTAAACAAAGGGTTGTTATGCTTGTCCCGGACACCCCCAACCCTTGCTTCCCAAATTCCAACCCCCCCTAATCTAATTGTACAAAGATCGAGGTACCTATGTTTATTATTGATTATCAACACGCCGAGACCTAATCAATTAGAGCTATGATCGATAGAAGCAACGAATCTTAATTTAACTACGTGTCGTGATTGGACAAGTTACACAATTATATTATATTATATTATATTATATTAATCGGAAAGGACGTATACATTGAGGCACTGCACATGTACATTGGGTTCGGCGAAGAAAAAAAAAAGCAAGAGTTCTCCATACCTTAGTCTAAGCTAATTCTTCCTAATCAATTATTAACGTGGAGTCATGATCTGTTAATTACAGTGCGGATCAAAATTTCTCTTGACAATTTTAATCAAGCTTTAGACTTGGGAAGTCACTGTGAATTCTAAAGCAAATGCAACTACAAATGACTCTAGGTTTAGTATGCCACAAGGTTTAGTCTGACTTCGCCCCTCCAAGTTCAATATTTAAATCAATTAACATCAAGAACGACTAATTTTATCATAAAGTTAATTTGGTGTTGTCTCAACTGCTATTTAATTTCCATCCGCATTGAAATATCAGTATCGGTTGTTGCTAGTTTTGTTGCTGATTGATGAATTCAACGACGGATTAGTAACGAAAAATAAACAATAACATATCAACTAGCGACGAAAATTCTATCGTTATTACATCATTATTGCTGTTTAGTGACGAACAATTTCGTCGCTATTTTGCAGTAATTTTCTTGTTTTAATCCGTAGTGAAATTCCTGGCCATGGACAGTCTATCAAATGAGTAAGGATTTACGGTTGTATACTAACACTAGAACTACAAAATCATTGTTTATTCTTTACACCATCGCTACATCTGATTGTTTTATGGGTTAATTTTAATAACTTTTTTTTATATTTTATGTTTATTATACGAAGTATCTTTATTTTGAAAATAATGACACAGTGTAGTCTTATTTTAAAAGTAACTTAAATGGATAGTTACACTAACCACCATTATTTTTCCACCATTTGGGTACCCATATCAATTATTTTAAAATAAGAATACCATGTGTAATAAATGTAAAACATATAGATTAGCTCACTTAACCCTTGTTTTATAAACCGACCGGACCGGCCGATTGAACTTGTTAATTCGTGAAAAAGCAATTTTTTGGACTAGTTTAATATCGATCCATTTTTTTTCTTCCGAAAACTGGATCAATTTGGTTAACCCTGCCAATTAGACCAACGGACATTTTGATCCAGTTGGTTTTGATCCGCTTTGATCACGACTTTTGACTTTTGTTTTAGATTTTACATGCAATCAAAGTTAATATATTTGTTTCTTGACTAATTCTACCATTGTGAACATGAAAAATTTATAACTAAACATATGTAGTTGTATACTATATAATATCTTAAATGTAAGACTTTAAGACTATATAATCGATTCAACCGAGATTAACTCACTAGTTGGACCGATTTGACCCAACCCAATCTCTTGACCGAGTCGATCTTCGATCTGGTTTTTAAAACGTTGTTTCTTATCCAAAAGAAAAATGAGACATAGCATGCATTCTAACTAAAAAAATCCTTGGTATTCTTCACAACATTCATTACATTCCATATAGAAGCTTTATTGGAGCGTTAATAATTATTTTTTGTAGGTAATTAGTGTAATATTTCTTATGACATTAAAAAGGACACTTAGCAAGTAGAAACAATAATGCTAAGAAAACACCAAAATCTGATCATTTATGTGTTGATAATATTAATACGACAGTTCTACGTATAATCAACACATAGATTACCTCATCAATACGTTCAACAAAATGTTTAACAAAATGTGATCATACTTTTGGTATCCCTTAACATTTGCTCCAATATAAAAGATGTAAAATATCATATAAGATTACTACTACATTACTATGTAACGTGTGTAACAAGGGTGTTGTTTATTCCGAGCTCAAGCATAATTTATGGCACATTTTAAGAAAGAGGTGTCGTTATCAACTTTAGGGCAAATTGTGTTGCGTGTTTTGTTTTGCTTAGTATTTTTAAGGGGCCATATCTCCTAATTTGGTATGTTTGTATATAGAACCAAAGAAAAACCCTAAAGAAGGAATGGCCATTGACATTAGTTGTTGTTGGGGAAGGGACTCTTGGTGTCTCGATCAATGAAGTCCATTGGGTGGGTTTGGTGCTTAAAGTATCATTAAGCATGCGTTAAGACATGTGGAACTGATCCCATGGCGAAACGTGTCATAATCTATGTATGCTTCATCCTTTAATTAGACTTATGCCAAGTTGTGATTAGTCTATTAATCTTTTTTTTTATTGGAGGGAGTTATTGATGATGATTGGGGATTTGTGATCCTCTCGTATCGTTGAACTAGCTGATACATTGTTTCAAGGATGATGAGTGAGATACATGTCAGTGAAAGCCCCTTTCTAATACATAGTTTTAAAATTTTGCGTTGAACAAGAGCGTTACTTCTATGAAGGATCCATATTTTTTTCTACGAGAAATACAGCATTGTTGATTGCGGCTCATGTGTGGTAGGAACTCAAATTCTTATATAAAATGTTGCTTCTGATTCACAAGTATTTCTCCAAACTTCTCCAATAACATGTTTGGTAAATCATAAGTGAAAAAATATTTAGATTTGTACTTTCGAGGATAAAATTTATATGAAAAATTCATACACTCTTTTGTCACTCTATTAGAGGACAGATGTGTTCAGGGGTTGTTTGGTTCGACGAAATGCGACGAAGTAGAAAAATTCAAAAATCGATATTTTGCGTATATACGTCATGCTTACACATGTTTTTCAAAAATCTTCGTTTAGTGCTTTGAATAAGCGGAGATTAAAAGTCAGAATTTCTAAAGTTTGGTGTTTGAATGGTTGTTAAAATGAATTGAAAAGTGGTCATTTTTGTAGTTCTTATTATTTGGAAAGTGTCAGAGTAGAAATAATTAATCCTCCAACCAAACACGCAAAGTGAGAATGATGATTTCTTACTTCACAAAATTTACTTGAAATGAAAAAACTCATATGTCAAAATGAGAATTTAGTGGCCGATAATTTTTTTTTTCATATCATTTCACAATAAATTTTGTCTACAACCAAACAAACAACTTGTTTGTGAACTTGTTTGTGAAGCTTCATTATAAACCAAACTTACATCTCAAAATACTATGAGACTAGAAGTGTTTAAATTCTCGAATTAGAAAATTTAATTAGTCTCATATATTTCTTTTATATAAGCATATAAATAAAAACGAGTTGGATCCCGAGCTCGCGATGGACTCTTTTATCTAACAACATGTTCTTAGACTCGAGCTCGTGCTCTCGAGTTCAAAAAGCTCGTCTCACAAACTTTTCTCGAGATAAATTTGACCGGTTCATAAATAACTTGGTTCGTTAAGACACTTATCCACCTCCTAAAGGGAGGTTTGGTATAAGAATTTTGTTTCCCGTGAATATAATGGTGTGTAAATGATTACTGTGTTATAATTTTTTAGACATCTGATTTTTGAGGATTCTATTTCTCCACAAATACTTGAAAATTATTCACTTCAAAAAAATGGATATTCTTATTTCCCAAAAGATAATAGTATCATTCTCTTAGTCATGTTTGGGTCCAAGTCTTTTATGTTGGGTCGGATTCAAACCCAATCCAGTCGGTTCAGGTTTGGGTATAGTAATGTCGGATCTGGTTCAAGACTTGCTTGCGTTGGGTTTGTGTCTTGGCTAGTCAGATTCGAGCCTAGTCCAATCAGATTGGTTTCAGGTCTTCACACGGTTGCGTTCGAGCCTAGATTGGATGATTGTAAACCCCCTGATTTTTCAAGATTTTTAAAATTGGATTTTTCAGAATTTTCTGGAATTTTTCGGAAATTTTTACTAATTAAAAACCAGAGTATTTTGGCATTAAATAAAATTAAATATTTTTAAAATATATTAAAATATTATGAAAATATTATGAAAATAATATTTTTGGGTATAAAATAAAATATTGGACTTAGGGTAATTTTTTCGGAATTTATTGGACCCCGAAAATATTTTTAAAAGCCCAAAAACTATTTTTAAAATTAAAAATAAATAAATAAACCGGGTTCAAACCGGGCTGAACCGGGCTGAACCCGGTCCAACCGAACCGGACCGGACCGCGCCTAACGGGTCGGGCCGGGTCTGCCCAACCCGCACCCGCCTCCGACCCGACCCGCCTGACCACTTCCCCCACGACCCAGCCTCCCCCGCGTCCTCCGGCAGCCCCGCGCCATGCTCGGCCTCGCGCCGCGCCGCCCGCGACTTCCGGCCGCTCCGCCCGCACCCCTCGGCCACGTCTTCGCCTTCTCCACCGCCTTGCTCGGCCCGTCCCCTCTCCCGCGGCCTTATTTAATAGCCCCTCTCCCTCTCCGGCCAAATCCCTCCACCACCCTGGCTCCGCCTCGGCTCTCCGCCCGCGACGCCGCCACCGCCTCCCACCAGCTCCGCCGACGACGTCGCGCCGCCCCGGCCCCCTCTCCTCCTCCTTCCTCCTTCCCCTCAGCCGCCCTCCAGCTCCCCTGACCCAGCACAGCCGCAGCAGCAGCCGGCTCCGCCGTCCCCGCCCGCTCCGGCGCGCCGCAGCCGACGACCTCGGCCGCCTCCGCTCCCCCGGCCTCCCTCCGGCCCGCCTCCGGCCGCCGCAGCTCGAGCAGGAGCCAAACCCTAACCCTAACCCTAGGTCGGACACGACTCGGACACGCTGTGTCATGTCGACTCGGACACAGAAAATTCAGTTTTCGGAGCCCTGTTCAGGTACCCATTTCTCTCTCCTCGCTGCCCCGTTTTTGATTCCGTCTGTTGCATTGCGAACCCTGCGTGACCCTCTCGGTGCCCGTGCAACCCGCTCGGTGCATCGCATCCTGTGGCGATCGTGAACCGCGATCCAAAAACAGGAAAAATAACGCCCTGTTTCACCCCGGAACCGAGTACGCCCCGCCAAACGGGACGACTTGGTCGCGTGTGGTCTTCACCGATACGTGCGCGTCGTTGATACGGACGTACGAGATTTCGTAAAAGTTGATTTGGATGTGCGTGCACACCGGAATCAACGCGTATCCGCCGATACCGTCCCGTATCCGTCAGTTCTGGAACGCGTCGTAACTTTGTGTTCACACGTCGGATCGAAACGAAATTTACGCCATCGGACTCGTAGCGATATGCTGGTCCTGTGACCCAAGTTTGGTTCGATTCTGAGAACGTTGACAAAATCGCGTATCGTGGGCCCCATAGGCTCCACTTGACGGGCGATTTTGTGATCGGCTCATCGGAATCCAATTCTGTAAGTTTCGTTGGGTTCGTATCATCGTTCCTGACTTGTTGACACTAAGTTTGACGTATTTGGAGACCTTTGTCCCTGACACATTTTTTGGTGCGAAGCGGCCCACATGTGGACCCCGCTTTGACCCGAAATTGTCATTTTTGCCCTTGTCTCCAAATTGGACTCAAGGACAGGCGTTTCTAGCTATTTGATATTTTTTGAATCTGATGGTAATGTTTGTTTCAGCATCCGGAGACGTTCCTGGAGATTTCACGAATACTAGAACAGCAGTTGGAAACCAAACACCAGGCAAGTGTACCTTGCCAAACCCTGCAGCTTTGCTACTTATTCCCTTGACTTATTTATACATTGTTGTGCAAGTGTACCTTGCCAAACCCTGCATCTTTTCTACTTATTCCCTTGACTTATTTATACATTGTTGTGCAAGTGTACCTTGCCAAACCCTGCAACTTTGCTACTTATTCCCTTGACTTATTTATACATTGTTGTGCAAGTGTACCTTGCCAACATTGCAGTTCTTGTTACCTATTCCTTGTCTTATTTATATATTGTTGTACATGCTTGACCTAGGACCGTGTGACTGTACTTAGCGTCTGATTAATAGTCGGGTGCCAACCCCGTACGCGGAGTTGTGTAACGTCACCTAGACATGGATACCGAGTCCCTACACTGCTCGTACTTGTCTTATCAAGTACATCATAACCCAGGACACTTGACACTAATCATGAGACAGAATCTTCCTGAGATATTCATGGTGATTCTGTATAGGATACAGGTTTTATGACATAGACATTATATTCATAGACAGTATATGACTTGCTGCATTAGTTTTGATCTTGCGTGTCATGGACATGAAATGTGTGATTACATTGGGTGGGGAGAGACACACACGCTACAGGCTGATTTATATATTATTTATGGTGAGGCTTAGACTCTATATCAGAGCTAGGCACTCTACTAGTGTTATATTTATTGTGAGGCCTCAGACTCTTTATCAGAGCTAGGCACTCTACTAGTGATATTACTGCTACCGGCTCCCCGACACAGAGCTTGTAGTGGCTCAGCCTGAGTACTCGTGATGCTCTCACTTGCATTTCACATAGATGGTTACATACTTACCCTATTTATTTCATTATCTGCTGCACTGCATTTATTTTGGCTTGTATTATCTGTACCTTGCTATGTCCCCTGAGGACCTGGATCCGGATTATGTCCCCAGGATTTGCAGACGAGATCTATCCCGAGGTATACGGGACAGCAGCAGGAGCTGATACAGGAGCTGTACCGACACCCAAGGACGACATTGTGCCAGAGGACTTCTCCTGAGTATTGGCTTGAGATACTCATTTATTTCTGTTTCTAGTTATTTTATTTTCAGCCTATTGCATTGATGTATCAGACTTATTCTCGGATTGTTCTCTGAGACACTTTTATTAAGATATGTCAGTTTATTTTATTTGTATTATTCTGACATTTGATCTGTGATTATCTGTTGCGGATGAGATTATATTGGACTGTGACTTGTATCATTGGACCTACTTATTGTTGTATTACAGCTTAAGTATGCCCCGATGGATCCATTAAATTGGGTTTGTCCATCGGTGTGTGTTGCTGGCCATTGCCACGTGTCTAGTCCCTCGGTATTTTGGGACTGAGGCGTGACAATGGGGACGGATTTGGATGTAATCGAGTCGGGTTTAGGTCATGTTCAGATTAAATCATGTTGGAGTTGGGTACAATTCAATCGATTTATGATCTGATACAGTATAGTTGGATCTGACTCAAGTCTCGTCTGCATTGGGCTCGGGTCCTTTTCCGTCGAGTTTGAGTCCAGTTCAGTTGGTTTGGGTTAAGGTCCTGGCCAAGTTGGGTTCAAGACCAAGTATAGTTAATTTATATAAAATACATCTAAAAAAGTATGATAACAATGATCCAATTATCTAACCCAAACTGTAGTCTCCAATGTAATACTATAATATCTTAACCAACTAGGCTATCCTAATCAACAATAGTTTATCATAATTTGTTATGAATGCAAAGTTAATAAATTTAATTTAAAAAGAAACATCAATGCTAAATGTTTACATAATTTGTATATTCCTTGGAATATCATATGTTATATCAAATATTGGAATGTAATTTGTCTTATATGACATTCCATGTATCAAACAACCCATAATATCTTTAATGATCAAAGATTAGGAATTATTTATAGTTTTCCATTACCTAGAAAATTCACTCGATACATCATATATTTGTTAGTGTCAGGTTACAAAAATCGTACAGATGTATGTGAAATCCTAAGATATACAACTGATTACTGCTATTTGGTCTTATGTAATCAAATTGTAAACTGTCTCTTTGAAACAGAAAACTTGCAACAAAAAGTCGCTGGAAATAGAACAAAGTAAAACTACAACAATGCAACAAAATATAAGGAGAAAAACTCTAAAAATATATATCCTCGTCGGGGTGATAAAGATCACCATTGTTCAAAATAAGATTCAATCATTTTAGTCGATTTGTTCCTAAAAACCAGCAACTTCGAAGAAGAAGAACTCATTATCACCCTCATTGTGGATTCGAACTGGATTGGCGGACATCACTTCATGGATCTGCATTTGTGGATGCTAACACTCCTCTCGTAGCAATATATTTTCTCTCTCTCATAAAAAGGAAGATAAGAGAATATATATATATATATATATATATAGGGAAGGCAGAGCCAAACTCTAACAGACGTCACCCTTATAATCCGGAGATAATCTCCACCGATAGAAGGACAATTACTAACCATTATCTCCAAATCCTAATTGTGACATTTCTATTTTTTTTCTTTTCTAAATATGTATATGACTGTATTTTCTGTATTTAGGATTTTCAAATTTGTGTATTCTTAAAATTTTTATTTTATTTATTGGATTTGATTTGGTTATTTATTGAGACATGACTTCTATTTATTATTGTTGCTCTTATTTCTTATTGTTGGTATTATTTGAGTTTATTAATTATATTTGTGTTATTATTGGTGTTGGAATTGGCATTTGTGTTGTTATTATTACTATTTCTATTATTATTAATATTTTTCTGATTTTATTGGCAATTAATATGGTTATTGTTATTGTTATTATCATTATTATTATTTCTATTAATCATAAATCCCTAACCTAACCCCTTTACCTAACCCCTACACCCTCTCTTTCCCTCTTCACTCCAGCGCAATTAATATGATAATAATTAGTGTTATTATCATTATTTTTCTTTTTAGTTTAATGTGTTCTTGACATTTTTATGGTTTTGATATCTTAAAACTTGTTGTTTTCCAAAAGTAGTTGTTCTATGTGAGAGAGCATATGATTTCAGGTGGTTTAGAACTTTACTTCTCTGGATTTGAGCTGGAAATAAGGAATTCATGGAGAATAATTTTTTCAGGACTTGGAGCTTTTTTTATGACTGAAATTTGTTGTTCTGGGACGAAGGAGCTCTATGCTGCCTGCTTTGCATGCGGCCTGGACTCCTCGCTCCAAACTCAGCATACGACCATCTTGTTGGACGCATGGCTGAATTGGTACATGCGCTCCTTGACCAAATGCATAAAATTTGAACGAAAGAAATTTATCTAAATTCCTGATTACATGCAGCCCAGAGAAGAATGCGGCCAAAATTGTCTATGCGGCCAAAATTGTCTATGCGGCCCCGAGGAGCTTGCCGCCCAGAGGAGAATGCGGTCAAAATTGTCCATGCGCCCCCGAGCAATGCGTCCCTTTTCCAATGCGTGACTCAACGTCGCCTTGGCACGATTTCTCATGAATTTGTCTTTTCTTCTCTGACACGCTTTATTGGCCAGTCACACCGGTCACTTCTCTGATACGCTTTATTGGTTAGTCACTTCAGTCCCTTCCTGGCCTTATATTTATTTTTGTCACTCAACCCTTGTCCCAGGGAGTGGACCTTGCGATGATCCATGCGGCCATCTTCCTGCATGCGGCCAGTTTGATGCATGCGGCCAGATTCTTGCCCGCGATCAGCTCATCTCCTGCACTTCTAGCATTTATAGTAGCAATATTTTTTATGTTGTATGTTCTCTTATAGATTATTTACTCCTTGTGCTTGGCCCAATTAGTTAAATTCACATGATGTATGCTATTTCTAAATTGCTTATAACCTGGATGCTATACTTACCAGGGCATGGAATACCCGAAACATGGAATGTAATGGCACTGTTAAACTGAGAACTCCCGATACTTGACTTGTACTAAATGAACTTGATCCCTGACTTCAGATACTTGACATGTACTGAAAAACTGGATAGTGGCTCGGTGTAGCTCACTCCTGACATGCTAGAATCTCTATAACTGAAATGCTTGTAATGATAAAATAATTCCCGTGGTTGATTGCTTGTCCCTGTCCTGATTGTACTTGTCAAGCTATCGTCCAGTCTTGCATCATGTCTAAGGCAGATTCCTGAGCACCACGGTCAGGAATCATTGATAACTTGCCTAAGTTAAGAACTAGAATAATTATCTAGAAGCATTTAGAGAGATTTTTTGGCTACATGCAATCCCGGTATCCCAGCGATACCTGATCGATTTGGAGCTCTCCGTCGAGAGGGACACACTTCCAGCACACCGTTGAGTGTTGCAATTTATTAAAAAATACTTTATACTTAATTAATCTATGTTATGTACTCTTACGTCTGGATAACCCGGATAGTCTGCAGGACGTGTCTGTATGGAATCTCAACTGCATTTGTAGTAACCATGATTGTGATAACCCTAGTTAGTTAATGGTAGTAAGCCGTAGGTCATGGTTGGCCGTGATTGCATATTTTCTAGTCTTATCTTGTCTTCAATCACCCAGCTACTAATCCTGAATTGTACCCGTTACTGATTCCTGAAATTTCTTAACTGCTTATTTACATATTGCTCTTATTTATATTTTCTTATGTTATTGAATGTTTGCATGCTGGTTTTAGTTCCTAAGTTGGCTCCCTTGTGGTACTTTACTGTTTTGGGGTCTGACCCCACTGGTTTTGTATGGCCAGATTTTGGAGCAACACCGCAGGATCTTCCGTACATCCCGCCTCCAGATGGTGAACACCAGGAACACCCGAGGACTTGAGTGGGTTTCTTCTTCATCACCCACCTAATCTTGTACTTATACTTTTGAGGCATTTAGCCACCGAGCACGTGTTTAGCTCGTATTTTGATACTTGACATTCTAGTTCGCGGGCCTACATGTAAAGTATATTCTAAACTATAGCTAGAGCTGATCATGTAATATTTCACTATACTATTTTTATTTTGGCAACTAGCTTCATGATCATCTATGTATATATAGTTTGGGATACCTTAATATTATATGTTTGGTGATTATACTTCTTGTAACTTGTTGCTTGCTTGAGATTGAGACAACTAGGACTCTTGACCCAGGAATGACTGATAGATTGTAGAGTAAACCCTCACATGTCTAGACAGCCGTGACCGTATCTCGGGGCATAAAGTACTCTAGTGTACGCAGTTGGCTTTGTCCACCCCCGCTCTCCAGTATTCTGGTTCTAGGACGTGGCAACAATAATAGAAGAATTATATATGCTAACTATAATTGAACACGATGAGAGAACATTCTAAGCGAACTAGCATGCAACAAGGTAACTGTTCATAAGTTGATTGACAAGCAATAAAGTAATCCAAGTCCATTTCTTCTCTTTATCTTGACATCTTTTAGTTATTATAATATTGTTTGATCGGAATAATCAAGAAGGCGAGATTTTAGATGTGAAGACTTGGAAGAAGGATCAACTAATCGAATTATAGTCACTCACAAGTTGGTGGGAAGAGAAAAGGAAGGAGGTGCTTCAAGACTCCGTTCGCGCGACGTCTACTGCACGATCACCTGCATTTCCACAAACAGATGATCAATACCTCTTATTCTCTTTCCAAGCTCGAAACGAAATGCAGTTCAACGAACGAAAGTAATGAAATCCATCAAAACTGTTCAAGAAAACGCAAACCCGAAACTAACTCAAAAGCACGAAAGCAACAAGGTGACAGCGAAAACTAGGCAAGAAAACTAACAGTGGAGAGGTCCCTTTTGACTTTGCCGCCTCGTCCTTGGGGCACGGTCCACTAAATATGGGAATCGATTCTGAAGAAGCCAATCCATTATGAGAAAAATATCTTGATTCAATCTATCCCGATCGAACGATACCGAAAGTATTTCTTAGCCGCGCTCCCCGAAAAGGGGGAACGGGGAACCAAAATAGGGACCACTGTCTTATTGTGACTGTCCATAATGGCGTATAGGCCAGCGACTCGTTCATATAGATTAAGTCATGACTCGGTTGCGGCAATCCGCGTACGAGTCATTGCATTGAATCTAACGAATCTGAATCTGAGTAACCTGAGAAATGAACAAGTAATCTGTGTAACATGAGTTTTATGACCATTTGAATAACCTAACACGCCTGAATCTGAGTAACAAAGTAATTTGTGTATCACAATCTAAGCAAACTCATGTACCTGATTTAGAAACACGCTCGTAGCATACATGTGTTCGCTATGCGATTCCTTGGATTTCAATATATATATATATTTGTGCTTGGCTAACTTGGTTGTGTCATTGGACATGGAAGGAAGAATGGTAAGTTGGTAAGTTTTGCCGTGTTTCATCTTATATCGCACGGCGCACTGCCATACGATTTAGACTTATATCTTATGTCATAAAACTGATCATAAGGCAAGACTAGAAAGACAACTTAATAGATGGTCCACGGAATTAATATAACGTGTTTGGATTTGTCGAGCGGGCGAGAAGCCTTCCCATCAGTGTATTCATGTACTGATAACCCACCAGATTGCTTGCAGGGTGCAGGAGAACCTCGTTCGGTACGGAGTATTCCCTCGTGCGTGCTATGGCGTTGAGTTCGCTCTGGAGCCTTGGAGTGTTGCGTCCGGAGCTGAAGCTCATATACATGACATAATATTAAACTATCACCTATGTATCATCCCATATTGTCCGTTGGGCACGCTTTTATTATTTTTAGAGAGAGAGAGAGAGAGAGAGAGAGAGAGCGCTTGAGCGACTTGTAATCTCGGTCTAGCGTCGCTTGTAATATTTCTTAATTATCAATAAAGTGCTTCTTTTTTTATACTCGTATTCATTCAATGCTTCCGCTATGACGGCTCTGTGAACTAGTTATCGAATGGTCGTTTACTTGTGTTGTTCAAATTTTTGCTGCATTGGAGGCTATATATGTGACTTTGTAGATTAGCTATTTCTCTGTTTGTTAGGAACAATGGCCTTGCGCGGACGCAGCTTGTGCTCGTGCGACATCATGTCCTGATGGGAACGATCGTCCTGCGGGAGCGCTGCCGCGATGATTCATGCATAGCGGGAATGGCCGATCCTGCGGGAGATCGGGACGTGACAGTTGGTTCTTTACCTGTATTAGTTGTTGATTGATGCCTTACACTCTGTAATCGTGCGTTCGTACCGCACGATTCCTTTACCATAATCATTGCTGTTACTATATGTTTTCTTGGTTATATTTATTGCTGATTTTATTCGTCCGTCCTTGAGCTTTCCTTTCTGGTACTTGCTGCGGTTGACCTGACCAATCCTAAATTATTCCCTGATTGCATGTGACCGACCCTTGGGATCTTTCAGACCTGGCTCGGAGGATACGTTTTAGTTCTTGATCATATTGGGTACTGTGTGGGAAGGTACTCATGTCTACATCTTTTTTTGCTGTAGACTTCCTGTTTATCATTAGTGTTCTTGACCGTTTTGTCTTGCATGATTTCTGTTTGATGACATTCCTACTGCTTACTATATTGTGGTTACCTGTGGATATGAGATAAGATTTAGGCCATAGATTGTATTGCATGCTAGGATACCCGACTTGACTGGCAGCCGTGATCACCGTACGACGTATTATACTTTGTACGGTGTAGCTGGCCATGTCCGTTCCCGCATTTATTCGTTATTCCGGGAGCGATAGCTGGACGTGACAACGGATAATGAACTGTTAAAACAAAAAATTCACTCAAATAGCTGCTACGCATAATTTTCGCACGAGCACCCTCCGTGCGAAAATCTAGCACGCATGGTAATTTTTGCAGAAGCATCCTCTGCGCCAGCATCCATGCAGCAGCCACGTTGAGCCTGTGCCGAAGTGCGTCATCAAAGTGCCACTTTGCATCATTCGTCCACGCTCTCATTCGAGTCACGAGGCCTAGTTTCTAAGGAAAAGCCCAAAGAAATGAGTGACAAGAACATACAATTTCTTTGGAGGTCTTGATTCTTACCCTCTAGAAAAATATTCTACCATCTCAACTATTTGGGCTACCACTCCCCATGTGAACAAGTCAACAAAAAAAGATTCTAATATTGATATACAAATGGGGTTGGCACATGGATGCGTGACTATTTTCAAGTGTTCAAGAAAAACCCAACAATATTTAACTTTAACGAAGAATACAAATTACTATATTAGCGAAGAAATTGAGTGAGGAAGTAGAAAAATCTCTTTTTGGGGGGCTAAATTTCAACTTGATACCCTCAAATATTCAAGTTTTTTAAATTCGTACCATAAACTTTAATATTAGACAACTTAATATCTCAATTATAATTGTACAACTTAATAATAAAATGTGTTAACAGAAAATTTTAATGACAAAAATACCACCAACATTCGTGGTCACTTCAAATATCTCCAGGAGGAAGGGAGGATAATTTGGTTATTTTTGTTGTTGTTGTTGTTGTTGAAATAGAAAAATTAATTCCTGACTAATAGTGTATCGACTTGAAAATATTTAATAGTTGAAGATCATGTTTGTATAATATTAAAATTTGGGATTTCAAATTGAAATTTGTGAATAGTTGATGGTATCAAGTTGAAATTAAGTCAGTAAACTTTTTAGGCTTGTGATAAAGGCACTACGAAGTACACTCAGGGCTAGCCCAGTATTGGGACTAGTCCAGTTATGAAGAAATTTTACTCAGGCTAGCCCAATTTTTACTAGGGCTGCCCACCCTCTTCACCTTCCTCCTCCTGCTCCCCCCACCGCTCGTCGCCGTCCCCGCATGCAGCAGTGGCCCCTTCCTCCACCGCTCGCCTTCGCCCCCCACCGCTCACCACTGCCCCCGCGCGCAGCAGCGGCCCCGTCCTCCACCGCGCGCGCGCCTTCGCCTCCTCCCCCGTCCTTCGCCGCCGCCTCCTCCCCCTCATCCCGCCGCCTTCTTCCCCTCCCGCTCCTCCGTCTCGTCCCCCCTTCCGGCCTCCACCCAGTCCAGCCCTCGTGGTCACCTAGCGTAGCCCTCCCTTCCGGACTGTCAAAATTTGACAGTCCTACCAATTGGAAAGACTGTCAAAATTTTGGAAGTACTAAAAAATCAACATATTTTTAGGACTGTAAAAAATTTGACAGTTCTATAAATTGTTAGGACTGTCAAAATTTTGACAGACCTGATAATAAAATTAATTGGAAGTGGACAACCCGGTGAGTAATTTTTGAGAGTGGCAAACTTGTAATTATCAATGGTGAAAATTTTGAGTGAATTTTGTAGTGTCTTTATCAAGAGCCCTTTTTTACGGCTGTTGATAAGGGCACTACAAAGTTTACTTAGGGCTAGCCCAGGATTGGAGCTAGCCCATTAATGAATGAAGTTTACTCATACTAGCCCAAAAGTTTACTCATACTAGCCCAAACTTTAAACTCTCCTCCCAAACCCTCCAAACCTCCACCGGAGCCCTCCCCCTCCCCCCTCCTCCCTTTCTTGTCGGAGCCGTCCTCCTCCACTTCTTACTCCTCCTCCTTGTCGATGGCTCCCAAAGTCTCAAAAGAATCAATGTACAATTCTTCCTTCTCCTTGTTCTATTGCATTTACAAAATTTTTCAAAAATTTAAAATTTTCTATTGTATTTCGTAAATTTTTAATGCTTATCTTTCCATTCTTAAATGCAATAATTTCTATTGCATTTACAAGTCCTGAATGTTGTTTAGGATGTAGTTTGGACATTTTTTTGGATGCTCGTACCCGATTTTAGGGCATACAATTTTAACATTCGTTGAATGTATCGAGCAGAATTATGCGGGACTGTAGAAATTTCTACAGTCCTATATATATTGAGGACTGTAGAAATTTCTACAGTCCTATATAATTTAGGACTGTGGAAATTTCTGCAGTCCTGTATACATATAGGACTGTAGAAATTTCTACAGTCCTGAATGTTAAATTAATTTAGGATGTTAAAATTAATTTTTTTTGGTCTTATAGTCACGCCCCTCGGAAGGGCACTGAGGATGAAGATATCGTAAGAAGACAGCCTACTGCGTCGATACGTAAGGAACACAATGTTCAGCGTACTATTGAACCAGCTCTCACTATCCGACCCTGAGGCGCGCCCTGAAGTTAGGAAACGTCGACTAACGAAGAGGACTGTCACTCGTTCGAAGAGACGTGCTCCTCCTAGTACTTTTGGTTCTTCTTCCTCCTCCGATGATGACATACCAAATATCCAAAATCAGCTAACTGATGGTTCATGACCTTCTCAGCATGCAGATAGTCCTGTCGAGACTCCCATAAACCCTCAAAAACCGGGCTACTGATGGTTCAGGACCCTCTCAGCAGCCAGATAGTCCAGTCGAGACTCGTCCAAACGGTTGCTCTATGTTGCCGTCGATCGAGAACCATATTGCATACCAAATATGGAACAATCCGGTAAGTACATTACGTTATGATAATTTTATATATAGTTGTAAGTTCTAAGTTCATCCAATTATTTATAGATAAGTACATTTTATATATAGGTATAAGTTCATCCAATTATTTACTTTTCAGGAGAGTTCTCGTATGTTAACGATGATCAACCACGGCAAAAAATACAATACATGGAGGTTTAAATTATTGGGAGACGATGTAAAGGCTAAAATTATTCCTACCGGTTTACAATATTTGGGTAACTACTCATATACGACGGTGGATAATGTACTGATATCAGCATTTGTAGAACGATGGCATCCAGAAACTAACATTTTCCATCTACCAAACGGGGAGTTGACGATTACCCTTGATGACGTCCATCATATATTGGGACTTAGGGTTGATGGTCAAGTCATGATGAATCATACTTTTGACGAATCCAGCATCAACTTTTACGATCATATCGTGGATTATGTATCAGGGTGTCTGGGAGTTGATGCCACTAGTTTTACCACCCTTCGAGAATTCAAGAAGTCGTACGGACTTCCTTTAAAATATTTGGAGGAGATATTCGCTGATCCGGACCCCGAAGTGGATAATAGCGATAATGTGGCCTGTGGATATATGCAGTTCATCTTAGGGGCTGTCGGCATTACGGATAAGTCTGGAACGTCCATACATGCCAAATATCTCCTGAATTTGGACGACATAGACACGGTGGAACAAATATCTTGGGGAAGCGTTATACTCGCATACCTTTACCGCGAGCTTGGTACGGCATCCCGCGTCGGTTCGAAGACAATATTCGGATGCCAGACTCTACTCCATGTATAGATATATCTTTGTCAACTTGTATACATAATTAAAAAATTTATTGTTAATTTTTGGACTAATATTTTTTTAACTTGGTTACGTGAAGGCATGGATATACGAGCACTTTTGTAATCACCTGAATTTTTTAAGAAATTTAAAAATAAATTTTCAGAATTTTTATGAATTTTTATGAATTTTTCTGTAATTTTTAACTAAATAAAACCAAGGTATTTTACAATTAAAATAATTTTAAATGATGTTAATTAATATTAAAATATTATAAAAATAATATTTTCAGGTGTAAAATAAAATATTAGACATAGGATAATTTTTCGAGAATTTATTGGACCCCAAAAATATTTTTAAAGACCTAAAAACTAAGTTGTAATTAACCCTAAATAAACCCTAGAATTAAACCCGATTTATTTTAAAATAAACCAAACCAACCCGAACCGAACCATGGAGAACCGAACCGAACCGAACCCAACCCAAATTCTTAACGGGTCGGGTCGGATCCGAAGTAAACCCGATCCGGACCCGTTAACCCGACCGAAACCCTAATCCGAAACCCTTTCCCTTCTCCGGCCGCCGCTATATAACCCTCTCTTCCTCGCTGCCCTAGCTCCGCCTGAACCCTAATCCCTCCACCACCGTCTGAGTCCCAACCTGCTACCGGCGACCCTAGACAGAGCAGCTCCACCGTCTCATCCCGACAAGCCCTCTCCCCTCGCCGTCCTCCGCCCTCTTCCCGACCCGCAGTCGCGACCATAGCCCCGGCCGCCTATCTCCTTCCTCCGCCCTGAGCCGCGCCCTCAGTCGTCATCCCCGTCGAACTCCCAGCGCCTCCGCCTCCTCCCGAGACTCGCCTCCGCACTCACAGCCGTCACCCTCAGCCTCGTCCAGATCCGCCGCCTCCGACGAGCCGAGCCGCCTCCGCCCTCCTCCGGCGAAGTCTCCGGCAAGTCGTCGAAGCCCTAAACCCGGACACAGCACAGAACCGTGTCGCAGTGTGTCGTATCTCCTCGCAGACACGAGAAACCCAGTTCTGCGTAGCCCTGTTCAGGTACCCTTTTCTCTCTCCTCGCTGTCCCATTTTCTGTTCCGTCTGTTGTGACGCGTAGACTGCGTAACCCTCTCGATGCCCGTGTAACCCGCTCGGTGTGTCGCGTCCTGTGACGATCGCGAACTGCGATCAAAAAATAGGAAAAATAACATCCCGTTTTCCCTCGAAACTGAGTACGCCCCGCCAAACGGGACGACTTGGTCGCGTGCGGTCTTCACCGAAAGGTGCGCGCCGTTGATACGGACGTACGGGATTTCGCAAAAGTTGATTTGGATGTGCGTGCACACCGGAATCAACGCGTATTCGCCGACAACGCCCCGTATCGGTCTATTCTGGAACACGTTGTAACTTTGTGTACACACGTCGGATCGAAATGAAACTTACGCCATCGGACTCGTAGCAATACGCTGGTCCTGTGATCCAAGTTTGGTTCGATTCTGAGAACGTTGACAAAATCGCGTATCGTGGGCCTCGCGACTCTACTTGACGGGCAATTTTGTGACCGGCTCATCGGAATCCAATTCTGGAAGTTTCGTTGGGTTCGTATCATCGTTCTGGACTTGTTGACACTAAGTTGGACGAATTTGGAGACCATTGGTTCTGACACATTTTTCGGTGCGAAACGGGCCACATGTGGACCCCGCTTTGACCAGAAACTGTGAATTTTGCCCCTGTATCTAAATTAGACTCAAGGACAGGCGTTTCTAGCTATTTAATATTTTCTAAATCTTTTGTTGATGTTTATTACAGCTTTTGGAGGAGTACCTGCAGAATCCACTAATACAGGGACAACTGTTGGTATTCAAACCCCAGGCAAGTGTACCTTGCCAACTTTGCAGTTTTGTTATTTATTTCTTTGATTTATTTATATTGTTGTACATATTTAACCTAGGACCGTGTGACTTACTTAGCGTTCGAATAATATTCGGGTGCCAACACCATACGAGGAGTTGTGTAACGTCACCTAGAGATGGATATCGTGACCCTTTACATTCTCGTGCTTGCATTATCAAGTACGTCATACCCAGGACACCTGACACTATTCATGAGACAGAATCTTCCTGAAATATTCAAGGTGATTCTGTGTAGGTTGCAGGATTGTGACATAGACATTATATTCATAGATATTATATGACTTGTTGCATTAGCTATGATCTCGCGTGACATGGACATGAGACGTTATGGACATGAGATGTGTGGTTACATTGGGAGGGGAGACACACAAGCTACAGGCTGTTTTATATATATTTATTATTATTGTGAGGCCGTAGACTCTACATCAAAGCTAGGCACATTACGTGTTATTACTGCTACCGGCTCCCCGACACAGAGCTTGTAGCGGTCTCAGCCTGAGTACTAGTGATGCTCTCACTTGCATTTCACATAGATGGTTACATATTTACCCTATTTATTTTATTTACCCTTGCACTGCATTTATTTTGGCTTGTATTATTTTGTACCTTGCTATGTCCCCTGGGGACCTGGATCCGGATTATGTCCCCAGGTTTAGCGGAGGATTTCTATCCCGAGGTTTACGGGACAGCAGCAGAAGCAGGAGCAGGAGCTGATACAGGAGCTGTACCGATCCCCGAGGACGAGGTGATGGCTGAAGACTTTTTCTGAGTATCTGTGTTTCATACTCAGTATCTACTTTATTCAGACATTTATGTTTTGGTCTGTTGAACCATTGTAACAGATTTATATCGGGTTGTTCCCCAAAGTACTTTGTTAAGACTGGTTGTTGATTTTTATTTCTTATTGTTGTTGATCATATTTATCTTCTATGGATGAGATTAGTTGTGGAATGTTGTAGTAGACTTTATTTCACAGCTTAAGTACGCCCTGATGGATCCATTAAATTGGGTTTGTCCATCAGTGTGTGCTGCTGGCCATTGCCACGTGTCTAGTCCCTCGATATTTTGGTACTGGGGCATGACATGGTTTTTGTGGTGGCCCATGCAGGTCTACGACTAAATCGTTTGGTTTTAACTTAGGGACCGAGCAAGCATGCACTAAGGATAGGAGAAGTTGTAGGATCTCATCCATTATTTGAATCATTTTTGAACTCTATATCGAATTTGAATTAATTACTTAATTTGCATCCTGCGTTGATTCCTCTGTGCGTTCTTATAGTTTATTTTTTTTGGATGCAGAGTAATGGATCCAAGAATCGGAGATAAGAATCCCTTGGGTACGCCACACGATGCTGTGGTTACCTATGTAGACGGAGTAACACCAGAGAATAGAGGACAATCTTCTCAAAGCGATCAAGACGGCCAGCATAATTCAAGGTTCCGGCGTGATGACATCCCACCTCTGCCACAGTTCACTCCACCGATGCCTGTTTTTCCACCAGGGCAAGCCGTGGACGGGCGGCAGATGTTTCAAATATTTTATGCCATGATGCAAGCCCAATAGCAGGTTCAACAAGAGGCTCAGCGTCATGAGGCAGAATATTTGAGAACCAGCCTAGTAACCGCATTGGAGCAGGCGAACCCACCAGCTAGGCGACCAGCGACGGGATCTATCACTGATTTTCGTCAGCTCAAGCCAAGGAGGGGCCAACTGAAGTTCATGAGTGGCTCACGAACACACAATACCAGTTGGAAGCAGCTGAACTTTCGAGGGAGAGATGGATGACTGCTGTCAGGATGCAGTTGACTGACAATGCATATCATTGGTGTCTATCAGAAGAGAGGAGGCTCGGACAAGACAGAGTCACTTGGGAAGAGGTCTCCAGACTCTTCCAAGAGATGTATATCCCAGCTGTTGCTCGGTCGGAACTCCGAGACAAGTTCAACCGCCTTATCCAAGACAATATGTCGGTGGAAGAGTACAATGCTGAATTCATTCGACTGAGTCGCTTTGCCCCTTCTCTAATTCCTACCGAAGAAGAGAAGGCGGAGAAGTTCTTTGACGGACTCAAGTTCGAGCTCCATAGGTTGATCGGATCTGTTGCACCTACATCGTACACCGACGTCCTTGTTGCAGCACGACGCATGGAGCGTGTCACTAGAAGGGAATCGAGTCTGAAGCGGCCATTCATATCAGCACCATCCAGGGCATCACAGGGGGATTCTATAAAATGACCCCAGAGGAATCTATCAGAGAGAGCAGCACCTAGGGCCATATCTCTTCCTACTTGTCACTACTGTGGCAAGGTCGGCCATATCGAGAGGGAGTGCAGACGTAAGTTGGGACTATGCCTGATTTGCGGATCTAACCAGCATACAGCCAAAGACTGCTCTGAACGTAGAGAGGGAGCACCAAGACTAGCTTTACCTGCACCAAGGCCAGCTTATCCAGCATTAGGAGCACCACAGACGGAAGTTGGAGGAGTCAGACCACCAGTCCCAGGAGGGTATCAGAAGAGGCCACCACTGGTACCACAGGCAGCACTATTTCAGCAGGCTCGGCAGCAGAGAGGTCCAGCTCAGGGACGAGGACAAGCATTTGCATTGGCTGTTGAGGAGGAAGCTACTGCAGGAGAAGTTATAGCAGGTACTATATTAGTAGCTTCATTACCTACTGTAGCTTTATTTGATTCTAGAGCATCGCATTCATTCATAGCTGCTAGCTTCGTAGCCACCCATAGAGTAGCTACCGCACCACTTTCGAAGACTAAGAGAATTCTTATGGGAGGTAGAATTATCCCAGTTAGTGACATCTGTAGATCTTGTTCGGTAGTAGTCTGTGGAAGAGAGATGCGAGCTCAATTTCTGATCTTTTTTATGCCGGATTATGATGTTGTACTTGGTATGGATTGGTTAAGTCAGTACCATGCGATCCTAGATTGCCGACTTGGATGGGTTATATTTAGACCGCCTGGACATCCAGAGTTTGAGTTTCTTCGAGGAGCTATAGAGCAAGGTGTTCAGCCTACTCTTAGGATACTATCTGTAGAAGGGGAGTCAGGTTACCCAAGAGTCATATCAGAGTTTGTGGATGTATTTCCTGATGATCTTCCAGGTTTACCACCTGATCGGGAAATAGAATTCACAATAGACTTAACTCCAGGAGCAGAGCCTATCACTTCATCAGTATATCGGCTAGCACCTAAGGAGTTGGTGGAATTGAAGGAACAAGTTGATGATCTTCTGGAGAAGAGTTTTATTCGGCCCAGTATTTCACCTTGGGGAGCACCCATACTATTTGTACCGAAGAAGGATGGAACAGTACGTTTGTGCATTGACTACAGGGCACTGAATGCTATGACCATTAAGAACCGGTATCCCTTACCACGCATTGATGACTTATTTGATCAATTGAGTGATGCTAGGGTATTCTCGAAGATTGACCTTAGATCCGGTTATCACCAGATTAGAGTGAGGAAGGAGGATATACCGAAGACAGCCTTCAGAACCAAGTATGGACATTATGAGTTCTTAGTAATGTCGTTTGGTTTAACCAACGCGCCAGCTGTGTTCATAAGTTTGATGAACAGAGTTTTTCATCAGTACTTGGACAAATTTGTGGTTGTATTTATTGATGACATTCTAGTATATTCCAAGAGCCACGAAGAGCATCTCAAAATTGTGCTAGAGACGTTGAGGCAGGAGAAGTTGTATGCCAAACTCAGTAAATGTGAGTTTTGTATGGATAATGTGCCTTTCTTGGGACATATCATCTCAGGAGAAGGACTTTCAGTTGATCCAGAGAAGGTTGCTGCAATAGAAACTTGGCCTACACCTACATCAGTTGCAGAAGTGAGAAGTTTTCTCGGACTTGCTGGATATTACCGGAGGTTCGTAGAAAATTTCTTAAGAATTGCGGAGCCTATGACGAAGTTGACACGTAAGGACCAAGAGTTTGCATGGACGGAAGATTGCCAGAAGGCCTTTGAAGAATTGAAGAGGCAATTGACAACAGCACCTGTCTTGACTCTTCCTTCAGGGTCAGGAGGTTTTGTTGTTTATAGTGATGCGTCAGGTAATAGACTAGGATGTATTTTGATGCAACATGGCAAAGTTATCGCTTATGCATCGATACAGTTGAAGGTCCATGAGAAGAACTATCCAACGCACGATCTTGAGCTAGCTGCAGTAATATTTGCACTGAAGATTTGGAGGCACTATCTTTATGGAGAGAAGGTAGAAATCTTTACTGATCACAAGAGTCTGAAGTATGTATATACTCAGAAGGAGCTCAACATGAGACAAAGACGTTGGCTTGAGTTGATGGTAGACTTTGATATAGATCTGCAGTACCACCCGGGGAAGGTGAATGTCGTAGCAGACGCACTCAGCAGGAAGTCTACGACTTATTTCTTGACGATGCAGCCTCAGCTATTGAAAGATCTACAGGAGCTCCAGATAGAGGTTGTTTTACTAGGACAAAGTAGCTTGCTGGCTAATCTCGAAGTCAAGTCGTCACTTGTGGAAATGATTAAAGAGACATTGCCCACTGATGCTAGATTTCGAAGACTTAAAGAGAAGACAGAAACAGGCATGCAGACGGGACTTCGCATACATGAGGATGGGACATTGAGGTACGAAAATCGTCTGTATGTTCCAAATGGAGAATTAAGACAGGAGTTAATGATTGAAGCACATAGTTCTATGTACTCTATTCATCCAGGAGGAACAAAGATGTACCGAGATTTGAGACAGTATTATTGGTGGCATGGAATGAAGATGGAGATTGCACGATTTGTGGCAAAATGTTTAGTATGCCAGCAAGTAAAGGCCGAGCATCAAAGGACTGCTGGTATGTTGCAGCTGCTTCCCATACAAGAATGGAAGTGGGAACATATCACTATAGATTTCATCACAGGATTTCCAAGAAGCCCCAGTGGAAAAGATGCGGTATGGGTTATCGTGGATCGGCTCACTAAATCGGCACACTTCTTGCCATTTAGAGTTGGACAGTCCACGGAGGTACTAGCCGACATGTATATACGATAAATCGTAAGATTACATGGAGTGCCAGTTAGTATTGTGTCGGATCGTGATTCAAGATTTATATCTCATTTTTGGCGAAGCATGCAAGAGATTCTTGGCACCCGACTCAAATTCAGCACTGCTTACCATCCACAGACAGATGGTCAATCAGAGCGCACGATTCAGATCTTGGAGGATATGCTGCGATCGTATATGCTAGACTTTGGAGGGTCTTGAGAAGATCATTTGCACTTAATGGAGTTCTCTTACAACAACAGTTATCAGGCAAGCATTCAGATGGCACCATTCGAGGCGTTGTACGGTAGAAAGTGCATATCGCCGATATGCTGGAGTGACGTTGGTGAGCGTCAAATACTGGGTCCAGAGTTGGTAATGCAGATAGTGGAGAAGGTAAAACAAATTCAGAATCATCTTCGTGCAGCTCAGGACAGATAGAAGCATTGGGCTGATACACACAGACGTCCCCTGGAGTTCAAAGAAGGAGAGCACGTATTCTTGAGGATTTTATCCACTCGAGGTACCATTAGATTTGGGAGCAGAGGCAAGTTGAGCCCAAGGTACATTGGGCCATTTGATATTCTGGAGCGCATTGGTGAGGTGGCTTATCGTCTTGCATTACCTCCATCCTTAGAGGGAGTGCATGATGTATTCCATGTCTCGCAGCTGAGAAGGTACGTAACTGATCCAAGTCACGTAGTCGATCATTTTGAGATCGCAGTGGGCCCTAGCCTGAGATATGAAGAACAACCAGTTGGCATACTCGATATCAGTGAGAAGACATTGCGAGGACAGACAATTAGACTGGTTCGTGTAGCTTGGAAATATCACTCTCATGGCGAATCTACCTGGGAACGAGAGGATATCATGCGCCGGCGTTATCCTCACTTATTCGCAGATGCAGATATAACCTAAGCATTCTTATAATTCCCATAGTTCTTTTCCTTTAGTTGTTTATTCTTTGATTGCGAGGACACAATTTTCTTAATGGGGATAGATTGTAATCACTTGAATTTTTTTAGAAATTTAAAAATAAATTTTTAGAATTTTTATGAATTTTTCTGTAATTTTTAACTAAATAAAACCAAGATATTTTGCAATTAAAATAATTTTAAATAATGTTAATTAATATTAAAATATTATAAAAATAATATTTTCAGGTGCAAAATAAAATATTAGACATAGGATAATTTTTCGGGAATTTATTGGACCCCGAAAACATTTTTAAAGACCTAGAAACTAAGTTATAATTAACCCTAAATAAACCCTAGAATTAAACCCGGTTTATTTCAAAATAAACCAAACCAACCCGAACCGAACCATGGAGAACCGAACCAAACCGAACCGAACCCAAATTCTTAACGGGTCGGGTCGGATCCGAAGTGAACCCGACCCGGACCCGTTAACCCGACCGAAACCCTAATCCGAAACCTTTTCCCTTCTCCGGCCGCCGCTATATAACCCTCTCTTCCTCGCTGCCCTAGCTCCGCCTGAACCCTAATCCCTCCACCACCGTCTGAGCCCCCAGCCTGCTACCAGCGACCCTAGACAGAGCAGCCCCACCGTCTCCTCCCGACAAGCCCTCTCCCCTCGCCGTCCTCCGCCCTCTATCCGACCCGCAGCCGCGACCATAGCCCCGACCGCCTTTCTCCTTCCTCCGCCCTGAGCCCCGCCCTCAGCCGTCATCCCCGTCGAACTCCCAGCGCCTCTGCCTCCTCCCGAGACTCGCCTCCGCAGCGCCGTGCCCGCCCTCACAGCCGTCACCCTCAGCCCCGTCCAGATTTATCGCCTCCGACGAGCCGAGCAGCCTCCGCCCTCCTCCGACGAAGCTCCGACGAAGTCTCCGGCAAGTCGTCGAAGCCCTAAACCCGGACACAGCACAAAACCGTGTCGCGGTGTGTCGTGTCTCCTCGCGGACACGAGAAACCCAGTCCTACGTAGCCCTGTTCAGGTACCCTTTTCTCTCTCTTTGCTGGTCCATTTTCTGTTTCGTCTGTTGTGACGCATAGACTGTGTAACCCTCTCGATGCCCGTGCAACCCGCTCGGTGTATCGCGTCCTGTGGCGATCGCGAACTGCGATCCAAAAACAGGAAAAATAACACCCCATTTTCCCCCGGAACTGAGTACGCCCCGCCAAACGGGATGACTTGGTCGCGTGCGGTCTTCACCGAAAGGTGCACGCCGTTGATACGGACATGCGAGATTTCGTAGAAGTTGATTTGGATGTGCATGCACACCGGAATCAACGCGTATTCGCTGACAATGCTCCATATCGGCCTGTTCTGGAACACGTTGTAACTTTGTGTACACAAGTCGGATCAAAACGAAACTTGCGCCATCGGACTTATAGCAATACACTGGTCCTATGACCCAAGTTTGGTTCGATTCTGAGAACGTTGACAAAATCGCGTATCGTGGGGCCCCACGGTTCCACTTGACGGGCGATTTTATGACCGGCTCATCGGAATCCAATTCTGGAAGTTCCGTTGGGTTCGTATCATCGTTTTGGACTTGTTGACACTAAGTTGGACGAATTTGGAGACCATTGATTCTGACACATTTTTCGGTGCGAAACGGGCCACATGTGGACCCCGCTTTGACCATAAACTGTGATTTTTGTCCCTGTGTCCAAATTGGACTCAAGGATAGGTGTTTCTAGCTATTTAATATTTTCTAAACCTATTGGTGATGTTTATTACAGCTTTTGGAGGAGTACCTGCAGAATCCACTGATACAGGGATAACTGTTGGTATTCAAACCCCAGGCAAGTGTACCTTGCCAACTTTGCAGTTTTGTTATTTATTTCTTCTATTCATTTATATTGTTGTACATGCTTAACCTAGGACCGTGTGACTTACTTAGCGTCCGAATAATATTCGGGTGCCAACACCGTACGAGGAGTTGTGTAACGTCACCTAGAGATAGATATCGTGACCCTTTACATTCTCGTGCTTGCATTATCAAGTACGTCATACCCAGGACACCTGATACTATTCATGAGACAGAATCTTCCTGAAATATTCAAGGTGATTCTGTGTAGGTTGCAGGATTGTGACATAGATATTATATTCATAGATATTATATGACTTGTTGCATTAGCTATGATCTTGCGTGACATGGACATGAGACGTTATGGACATGAGACGTGTGGTTACATTGGGAGGAGAGAGACACACAGGCTACAAGCTATTTTATATATATTTATTATTATTGTGAGGCCATAGACTCTACATCATAGTTAGGCACATTACGTGTTATTACTGCTACCGGCTCCCCGACACAGAGCTTGTAGCGGTCTCAGCCTGAGTACTAGTGATGCTCTCACTTGCATTTCACATAGATGGTTACATATTTACCCTATTTATTTCATTTACCCTTGCACTGCATTTATTTTGGCTTGTATTATTTTGTACCTTGCTATGTCTCCTGAGGACCTGGATCCGGATTATGTCCCCAGGTTTAGCGGAGGATTTCTATCCCGAGGTTTACGGGACAGCAGTAGGAGCAGGAGCATGAGCTGATACAGGAGATGTACCGATCCCCGAGGACGAGGTGATGGCTGAAGACTTTTCCTGAGTATCTGTGTTTCATACTCAGTATCTACTTTATTCAGACATTTATGTTTTGGTCTGTTGAACCATTGTAACAGATTTATATCGGGTTGTTCCCCGAAGTACTTTGTTGAGACTGGTTGTTGAT
Source organism: Iris macrosiphon (assembly GCA_036927795.1). Classification (NCBI taxonomy): domain Eukaryota; kingdom Viridiplantae; phylum Streptophyta; class Magnoliopsida; order Asparagales; family Iridaceae; genus Iris; species Iris macrosiphon. The sequence goes on from JAYESA010000008.1 coordinate 202,753,494, forward strand.
TTTCATTTCTTATTGCTGTTGATCATATTTATCTTCTATGGATGAGATTAGTTGTGGCATATTGTAGTAGACTTTATTTCACAGCTTAAGTACGCCCTGATGGATCCATTAAATTGGATTTGTCCATCAGTGTGTGCTGTTGGCCATTGCAACGTGTCTAGTCCCTCGATATTTTGGGACTATGGCGTGACAACTTTCCAACCCTGCAGCGGGCTAAACTTAACCGAGGGTATGACGAGCACCTTCTTAGAATGTGCAGATGGAAGTCAACTAAGGAAGATGCCAAACGTCCACACACATTGGCCGCCCTACGGAATGCACTCGAAGATATGACGATAGAAGAGGTGAATTGAGACCAAATTTTTTAATGTTTGGTAATAATTTACTAAATTACGTTGTGCTAAATTTCTTGCGTTGCAGATTGTTTGGGATCCATATCGTGATTTATGACAGACTAGTCGTCCATTGCAACCAGTCACTTTATATCACGGTCTGATAAGTTGTCATAAAATCGAGGAGGCTTATATGCCTGATGGAGTGCTCTGTCAGTTTGGCTATGTACAAACAGTCCCGAAGCGCACATTGAAAATGATAACTGCTCCGCGAGGTACAAAACCGCTAAACTATATTCCTGCGGCGTTCAACTGGGTCTCGGACTTCTTCACTGAGTGGCAACGTCACGTTATTAGAGAAACCGAACGACAACTAGCAGTAAATATGACGGATTATAGCGATGACTACCTCACCTACTATGCTGGTGTCGGACTACCTACGTTGTTCAAACGCGGAGGCGATATTGTGCGTGTACCATCAGGTCTCCCCGATAAATCTGTCTTATATACTGCATTGGTCAAGAGAGCCAACTTCTTCACTTTCAGTTTGATATGTGTAAATGTTTATAACCTAACAAATTTTTTTTAATTCTCATGAATAGGGTAGGAAAGTGAAGAAGTTGGAAAGAAGCCTCGTAAGGTGCCAGGGTACGAATTATATGGCCATCAATGACGAGCTACAACAAATCGACAACACTGAAGATTTTTCTTTCTTGGAAAATAGAGAGCAACGTACAAAGAGGCGGCATAAAGTTTAGGCCATGTTTCAAGATTTTTATAACTTTGCTAAAATTTGTGTTTGGAGACATGTAAAACTTTACAGTTTGAAAACTTTGAGTGGTTATGTATTGTTGAAATATTTTCATTGGTTATGTTTTAAGTTGCTACAATTTGTGTTTTAAGTTTGCTACGTATAGTTGTTAAATGTGCATAGGCAGTGGCTAAAAACTTGCACTGTCAAATTCTGGACAGTCCTGTAAGCTATTAGGACTGTAAAAATTATGACAGTCCTAGTTTTATATAAAATTTTGCAGAGACAGTGACTTCAAATTAGGACTACGGGGTTCGAGGCACGTCTCTTCGCCTAATGCACAGAGCGGTGACAGTTTCTCGAGGCACGTCTCTGCGACTAATGCGTAGAAAGGGTTCCAGACCGTCAAAGAACACGCCTCCATATTTAATGCACAGGATGGTGGCAAATCTCGGTATTTAATGCAAGAGATTTGATTATATCTTCAAAAGCCGTAATTTCGGCTAAGACGTCCACATCAGCACTGTGGCACGGTACGCAGCGGCTTCTACGCCCATCCAGCGTTTGTGCTCATTCGGCTTCTACGCCTGCTCGGCCTCTGTGCCCCTTCGGCTTCTACGCCTGCTCGGCCTCTGTGCCCCTTCGACTTCTACGCCTGTTCGGCCTCTGTGCCCCTTCGGCTTCTATGCCTGTTCGGCCTCTACGACCACTCGGATTCTATGCCTGTTCGTCCTCTACGACGACTCGGCTTCTACGCCTGTTCGGCTTCTACGCCTGTTCGGCTTCTATGCCGGTTTGATAACTATTTGGCTTCTATGCCATGGTGACAGACATTTGGCTTCTATGCCAACCTCTTCTACACAATGGATACCTACCTACGTGGCTTTTACGTCGTGATCTTCGTAGCAATTGTACGCGTTGTGTCCCTTAGTTGGACCCGCGTCACACGCTCATTCAAAAGATCATCTATACGCAGGCATTGGTTACTTTAACCATTGTGTAAAAGGGTACTGTACTTTCCACTCCTCGGTTGTTACACCGACGGAGTGGTCACTGTCACTAAAACTCTATAAATAGAGACCTCTATCAATGAGGAACAAGGTCGAAAAACTTAAAACTTGAAGATCGAACCAGGTCGACAAAAATTGGAAGATCGAACCCGAGAGAGAGAGAGAGAGAGAGCACCCGGAGCTCAGGCAAAGAGTAGGGATCGACGACTTTGGCATCGTGCATCCACCCTCTCCTGCAACCTTCGAAGCTGCTTCCTGTCTTCTAAGGCACTTCTTCAACATCGTGTGGTCCAAGGGCTAAAGTGATCGACTGCAGATCAGACACCTATAGCAATATTTACCCAGATTAAATAAATTGTACTCCCATATCCTCGTATAGGATCAAATTATACAAGTTTGTTTGTAAACCAAATAAGGCGGGTTCTGTGTAAACCCCATATTGAATACATCTTCATTCTTTCGTTTAATACCACAAATAAGATGGCGACTCTGCTGGGGATATCTTTCTCTTCTGACGAGGAAGCAATTGCTCAACATGATGCGGTATCTATAGGAACCGTGAAGAAGACACTGGCCTTCCATTTCGACCAGTCTGCCTACGAAGACATGCTTCGAACCGGGGGTAGCTCTCACTCTCTCTCCGTCCAAGACAACAGGAAGCTGCGCAAGGTCTGGATGCCCAAGACATCCTCTATCGTTCCTGTGGACTCTCCGATCTCTCCGACCTCTCCGACCAATGAGGTTGTAGCACTGCTCCCTCCGTGCCCTGCACGTAAAACTCAGTCTCCCGCTACGCGCGGTACAGACGAAACTTCGGGCAAAGCCTCAGCGCTGACCCAGAAGTATTCACTGCGCTCTACGCGTAGAAACCAGTCTCCCGCTACGCGCGGTACAGACAAAACTTCGAACAAAGCCTCAGCGCTAACCCAGAAGTATCCACTGCGCTCTACGTGCAGAAACCAGTCTCCCACTACGCGCGGTACAGACCAAACTTCTGGTAATGCCTCAGCGCCAGGTCAGAAGTACAAATTACGCTCCAGACGCAAGACAACATCTGACCTCTACGAGGAACCAGATGAGCGCCGTGATTTCCGCAAAGGGAAGCAAGCAGCAGAATACTCGACTTCTCGTCCTTTACGCCAGCAAGAGAATAATATGCCTACCCTCCGGATTACGCGAGAAGCCGATGCCGACTGAGGGCCTCTCCAGCTTTACGCCAGACTGAGCGAATCTCTAATTTACGCCAGGCACAGTCCCTCGGCGTAAAACAAGCTCAGATTGCGGAAAGGCATCCCTCCAAGGGATTATCCGCCACCCAGATGGCCAATCTGTTGTACACAGGTGGCACAGGGAAAACCGGGGTGCCCAATATCCACACGCCCGCTGATGGAAGAAACAAGCCTTCGTCTTCTTCCTCTACTCCTCTTGACCTGCGGGATTACCTAATCCAGAAACGCAAGAACGAGAATCATAAACGGACTTTGGTTCCCCTGACAGTCAAACGCGGAGAAATCATATGGGAAGATAGGTCAACATCTGATGTCGTCATAACAGATGGACCACAGGAAGACTCCATCTTTATCATTCCACCAACCCATGACAATCAGCGTCCGATAATTTTCGGCAGCAGGCGGAATGCCCCAATCGTGCAAGAGGAATCACGCGAGTCTGAATCTGGCAGAATACAAACCCACAGATACATCCCACAAGCATTAAATATTATGCAAAACATGGGCTACGACTTGATGCGGAGGCCAGGCCTCAACCACGGAAGGGGCTGACGAACGCCGCTGCACGGCGACCCCCGCTATCAGCAAACCCGTTTCGGGTTAGGATATGCCACCTCCCTTACGACTTCTAAGTCAGACGAGGGCATCTTTTCCTCCTCCCAGGATGGCCCGTCGCCCCCCGACTCACCTGATTCTCTCGAACAAACACTATCAGTAAATATGGTGGTGACAGATCCCTCAAGAGCAGATGAACAGGATTCTGAGCCGTTTGAGAATGACTCTTGGGCTCAACAAATGGATACGCAGTGAGAATTCCGCTTCGAGCAAAGAGAACCTCCCACCAAAGACGAAGTTATCCAAATCGATGTTGGGGGTGAACTTTCGCCAAAGCCGATATTTATCAGTGACAATCTTCTCCCAGATGAAAGGGAAAAAATCATACAGCTGATAAAGGAATACGTCGACGTCTTTGCATGGGATTATGGGGACATGCCGGGCCTTGACCCGAAGGTGGCTACTCATAAGCTCAATATATTGATCGACTCGAAGCATATGAAGCAGCACCAACGTCGGTTCCGCCCGGACATGATGGACATCATCGAAGCTGAAGTCAAGAAGTTGATAACCTGCGGTTTCATCCTGGAAGAACAACATCCCGACTGGGTCGCCAATGTTGTCCCAGTTATGAAAAAAAAGGGGAAATACATATTTGCATCGATTACCGATATCTGAATGCAGCCTGCCCCAAGGATGAGTTCCTTCTTCCCATCACGGACATCATGATCGACAATACCTGCGATTTTGAACGCATATCTTTCATGGACGGATTCTCCGGATACAATCAGATCAAGATGCATCCTGAAGACGAGAAGCACACTGCCTTCCGCACCCCGTTGGGAGTATATTACTATACGGTCATGCCCTTCGGATTGAAGAACGCCGGGGCTACATACCAACGGGCTATGAGTGGCATATTCCATGAACATTTATGCAAAACAGTAGAATGTTACGTGGACGACATAGCCGTCAAGAGCCGCCTCAAGGATGATCAAATTCAAGATTTGAGGACGGTATTCAAGTTAATGCGCCAACATCAACTCAAGATGAACCCTACGAAGTCCTTCCTGGGTGTATCTAGTGTCAAATTCCTGGGGTTTGTCATTACCGCTAAAGGCATCCAGGTGGACCCTGACAAAGTCCAGGCCATCGTAGAAATGCGACCGCCCCGCAATCTGAGGGAACTCCGAGGATTTCAAGGCCGTCTAGCTTATATCCGGAGGTTCATATCCAACCTCTCGGGAAGATTTCAGCCATTTTCGCATCTCATGAAGAAAGGTGTATCCTTCGTATGGGACGAAACCTGTCAGCAAGCATTCGGGGATATCAAACGCTACCTCACCAGTCCGCCAATTCTGGTGCCTCCCATCATGGGAAGACCATTCTTGCTGTATGTCCGAGCAATGGATCATTCGCTAGGAGCTCTTCTGCGCAGAAGAACGATGTGAGGCATGAACAGGCTATCTACTACCTCGGCAGGATGATGGTCGGAGCCGAACACCGGTACAACCCAGTGGAGAAAGAATGCTTGGCTCTGATGTTCGCTATCCATAAGACGCGGCACTACGTCAGCGGCCAGACTATCCACATCATCTCCAGGATCAACCCTCTTCGAGTACTGATGAGCAAGCCGAGTGTTCTTAATTCCCGACTCGCAACTTGGGCGATGCTGTTAACACCATATGACATGGTATACGTACCGCAGAAGTCCATCAAAGGCCAAGCGCTGGCCGACTTCCTAGCTGCTCATCCGATCCCGGAGGCCTCCAAATTATACGAAGACATTCCCGACGAAGTTGCAGAATGTAATTCCGCAATGGAAGGTGACGCATGGCAACTGTTCTTCGACGGCACCTCCAGGACTGGTCCCCAGGGAAACGTGGTTTCAGGGGTAGGAATCGTCCTAGTCACTCCTGATAAACTCGTCATCTACCGGGCATATTCTCTTAACGAACCATGCTCCAACAATGTGGTGGAATACAACACCCTGTTAATTGGACTCCAAGTCGCTAAAGAGCTGGGGGTCGAGTCCCTGGAAGCTTTCGGTGATTCTCTGCTTATCGTCAATCAAGTCAGGGGAATATATGAAGTCCGGAATCCAGACCTCATCCCCTATCACCAAGCAACGGTCGAGATAGCCATGACATTCAAAGGGTTCTTCCTAGAGCATGTACCTCGATCTCAGAATCTGGAAGCTGATGCCCTAGCCAGTCTAGCTGCGGATTTAGCCACTCCTATAAAAAGGCAGGATTCGGTAATCCTTCTTAACAGAGATTTATTCTGCGTGAAGAACAACTTTCACATAGAAAGCAGCTACGCTGTGAACACGGATCCCCCTAGAAGAGACTGGAGAAGTCCCTTCATAGATTTTGTCGCATACGGAATCTTGCCGGAGGACCCCAAAGAAGCAGTATCCATCAAAAGACGATCATTACGCTTCTACTTCGATGCATCTTCACAATGCCTATATCGTCGGACTTATGACGGACTGCTATTAAGATGTCTCTCAGGTGACAAAGCACAGCAGATTATCCGGGAAGCTCACGACGGCGTATGCGGAGCGCATCAGCCCGGTCCTAAGCTACAGGATCGTATCAGGAGAATGGGCTATTACTGGCCCACTATGATCACAGACGCGATCAGCTATGCAAGACAATGCAGAGCCTGTCAGGTTCATGCAGACTTCATACATCAACCGTCTGAATATCTACATCCTACGGTTGCATCCTGACCCTTCGAAGCATGGGGTATGGATATCATAGGTCCTATTCACCCGTCTTCTTCCAGAGGCCACCGGTTCATACTGGCCATCACGGATTACTTCTCCAAATAGGCAGAGGCGATCCTTCTGGCTGAGGTAAAGGCGTCTGACATAATCAGCTTCATCAAGCATCACGTCATTTATCGCTTTGGGATTCCCCGAAGGATAATCCATGACAATGGGCCTCAGTTCATCAGCCAAGCGTTTCATCAATTTTGCGATAAAAATCGAATACATAATATTGCCTCTACGGCATATTATCCAGCTGCTAATGGTTTGGCGGAAGCTTTCAACAAAACCATTATCAAACTCCTGAAAAAGTTCGTCTCTTCGAACAAAAGAGACTGGAACGAGAAGCTGGGCGAATGTCTCTGGGCATACCGCACAATGGTACGGACACCGACAGGTTGTACCCCCTTTTCACTGGTCTACGGGAGCGAAGCAGTTCTTCCTATCGAAATCCAGATCCCGTCGCTCAGGATAGCCGTGACTAATGAGCTGACCCAAGAAAAGAATGACCTGTTAAGGCTTCAGGAGCTCGAAGGATTAGACGAGAAACGCCTCTAAGCTCAACAGCGCATCGCGCTCTACCAAGCACGCATTTCCAGAGCTTTCAATCATAAAGTAAAGGAAAGAGTGTTCAAGGTCGACGAGCTAGTCTTAGCCGTAAGAAGGCCGATGATTCTCACTCACAGGAGTAAAGGGAAATTTCAGCCCAAGTGGGAAGGCCCTTATGTGATCGAGACAACGTTCTCGAGTGGCGCTTACAGGTTAGTCCAGCCTAATGGAGACCTATTAATGGCTCCTATCAATGGTAAATTCCTGAAGAGGTACTATGCTTAACCTCCTCTACCCCAGGGTAAAATATAGCTGGAATTCCAATTCTGACAAAACTACTTCCACAACGAAGCTAGTTAGGTCATATTCTATCATGTCCGTATGACCTCTGAATAGGTATGTCCTGCTAGAAGTTTATCGAGAGTTTATCACGTCCATACTACCTCTGATATCACTCTCACCTAAACCTGTCATTTACATTCCGAAATGATGGGTCCACAAAGTCAGAAAAGATTCGCTTTATTTCCAAAAAAAGCAGAATTACATTAGGAAAGCTAAAAGCAAGAAAGGGTACATCATTGCGGGAGAGCAGTCAGATCACGAATCAGCTTCGCCAGTGCAGCTACCTTCTCACCCCTGGAAACCAAGGCATCAGCGCGGGCCCGTTCCAGCCGTGCCTTAGGATTGTTCGTAAAGGACAGTTTGGCCCTTGCCCGAAGAGAGCCAGCTTGAGCAGCTTCTGTATGCTCCAGGTCCCGTCGCGCGGTGCTCAGTCGACCAGATGCTACGCCTAGACCTGCCAGCGACTGAGAAGCCCACTCCTCTGCCCGGACGAGTTTCTCCTTCAACTTGCGGACCCTCGCTGCGTTCCCTTCGTGCTCGGATTGGCACTTCGTCTCGAGAGCAAGAGCCTCCTCCACGACGGCCTTTCTTTTATCCGTCTCCAGCTTACGGGCTTTGACGGAATTATCTAAGCTCTCCAGCTGTTTGGTAAGCCGCGCAGTCATGGAGTCGTATCTGGCCTGGACTTCGGCTTCAAAACTGCCCCGAGTCAGCTGCAAGTATTCGTTAATAGGTTGCTCCAACCCATTAACCATCGCCTCCAGGGCGTCAGCTACCCCGGAATCGCCGAACTCTCTGACGGCCCCAATCGAAAACTGGGAAGCCTTCTTCAGGCTCTCAAAATCCAGATTCTTCGCCAACACCATTGTTATCAGCGTGTTTAAATTGGCGTAGAAGGTGCCGGTATACAGCTCGGTCAGCGCAACCAGATCTGGTTGAACGCCAGGAGTGGCCACGATATTGGCGAGTTCCCCTCCAAGGATGATTGCAGACGAGGTGGCCACGGCCGCCGCCTCGACAGGTAGTGCGACCGAAGAAGGTGCGGCAACGACGGTCGAAGTCATCGCCATACTCACAAGAGGCGAGGTCACGATGACGGGTTCGTCCTCCTCTTGAGATGACGAAACCACTCCGGGCGAGCTGGCCCCCGAAGCCATTTCCTCCTCGAAGTGGAACGCCTCCGTATCATCTTCAGGAGCCCGAGCAGAGCCAGAAGGCGTTTCAACGCTATACTCCCCGTGGGCACCATCCCCTGAGAAGAGGACAAGAAAGTTGACATCAATATGATAGTAATCTTTCTAAGAGGAGACATAAAGATGACCTTTACCCGTAGCCAACGGTATATATGCCGCGTCTGCAGCCGATGTAGCTATGTCACGCCTTAATGACGCAATACGAACTGTCATACCTGGAGAAGGAGGTGGGCCAACCGACATCGCCAGGAGCTCCACCAAGCCTCCGCCGAGACGTGTTCGAGGTTCGTCAGCTGGAACCTCGCTGGTCGTGCTCACGGACGCAGCAGGAGTTTCCTCCGCTGCTGGTCTAGAGGAAGATTCTCCCTTTTGCCTCGGCCACGCGGGAGATTTCATTCCACTACCGGAGGCAGTGGCAGCAACGACAGCCTCAAGCAGGAGTTCTCCGACACCGCCAGCCGAAACTGAGGGTCCCTCTCTGAGAGACGTGGAACCTCCAATCAGAGGGACATCCCCAACAGGAGAGGCAGCAGGTTCCTCTCTAGGAGCCTCAATGCCAGGAATCCGGAGAGGGCGATCAGACGTCTTCTTCTTCCTCTTGCGAGGGGAAGTCTGCTTCGAGACAGAAGCCCTTCGCTTCCCTGAGATCGCCAAAGCCCCCGCAGGCGGAGGCACTTCATACCTCGGTACCGACACCAGAGGCTCATCCGGAATGGCGGACTCCTCGCCCTCGTCAGATGAAACCGAGGGGACTTCGATTCTTCCCCCAGGCTTGGAGTAAGGCACCCTAAAGCTTTCAAGCATGTCAAAGTCGCGATGGAGGGTGTTGATCGCCACGTAGAACTGAGCATACGAATGGAGGATGCGCAGCTCTGTGGAGAGGGTGGCGACCGGCACAATGAAGATTGCTCCCGTGCAGCCCATGATGAAGTACCGCCACCCCCTGGCTCCATCAATGAGTTCGCCCCGGGACCTGAAGCTGGTGATGGCATTTCCCACGTACAGCTGATCGTACCCAAACTGCCTCGCGAACCGACTGGGCAAGTAAGGCTCGAAGAAGCAATGATCCTCGCTTCTATACAGCAAATGGGAGGGTCTGATGCAGACCAACCAATTAAAGGCTTCCGGGAAAAGATTGGTCTTTTCTCCGCCTAAATTCTCGAGCCTAATCCCTGACTGATTACGATGTACAGAAGGGACGGTGCAGAGGAGCTACCAACAATGACCAAGGCTCAGCGCCAGCCGACAGTCCACGACTTTGGTCACGTTCCAGAGGGAGCCCTTGTAGTTCAGCAAGAAACTACCCCCCGCGCTGCTACCAGGATCGGGAGACATCACCCGGGGGTTGTGAAGAATTAACCATCCCATCAAGTACAGGTATGGTAACTCCACCCGGGGAAAACTCTCACGCCGAGCTTCATCGACGAGCAACTCGTCAGTCATGGCTCGTAGTCCAGCCTGTATACGGCACACCATGGCAGGAAGCAAGCCTAGCCTTGCCCCGAACACCAGACGGACGGCGGGCCACAGGATGTTCCGATGAATGCGGTCCGCGGACGCGGTGCCAGGCACCACTACTCGACGCAGCCATAGGGAGAGAAAGCCGGCCAGCTTGGCTTCCTCAGACAAAGGCCTGCGACAGCGCCTCAAGTAACTATAGGCCTTAGTGCCTTCAGGGTACTTTCCTACCCCGTCACTGAGAAACTGATCTGGAGCGTTGGCCTCCTCCATAAGGTCCTCAATGACCTCGGCACTGAGTACGGCCAAACAGTTCACGGGCTCATGCTTATCCCCCGAAATCTTCACCGACTTGACGGCCCTGGCCCGGTGGAAGAAGAGGTAGGACATCCACTTAGTGGTGTGAGCCAAGTCAGAAGGCTCATTATAAAAGGCAGTACACGTGAGGTAGTGGCACATCAGCTCCTGATATACCTCCACAACCCGAGGATCCGAGTCGTCCAACTCCCGGTTGGTAGGAACATACTCTTCATACGGGGTATCCTCCATCGGCAGTCTCGAGATCGCTGCCATTTCGTGGAGGGCCAACCCTAACTCCACCAGTGCAGTGGCGAAGGTCCCGGTGAGCGAAATGTATCGCTCCATCAGCGCCAGAAAGAGGTTAGGGTTGGGAGGCAACCCAACACTCGTCACGCTCACGGCGGCATACAGTCCGATGATTTCCAGCTCTCTCCGAAAATGCTTCAAAGCCCAGTCAACTAGGCAGGACCATCGGAGATTTGTTGGGGTGATCCACCCATTGTACCGAGGATTCTCCTTGGGGTATACGCCCCTCGCACCATAAAGTCATTACAGAAAGTCGGCAATTGCACCGGCTGGATCACTGAACTGTCTTCACTCGGGACGCTGCCCGGGCACAGTCCCCTGAACAACGTCACGACGCCAGTGGGGCGGCTGACGAACGACCCCCGGTCGGCTCCTTTCAGATAAAAGATCTTTCCCGGCTTCCCGTGAAGATCAGGAGTCAGCGTCCACGACATCCTCCTGCGATGTGTGGCATGGAAGAAAGCCGAGATCGAATAATCTCTCGGCATCGTGGGCAGATACAAGACCATGCTCTCGGCAGGGAAAACCCAGGGTTCTCTCTTGGGCTTCGTCTGGGACTGCTTGTCTATCATGTCCCCAAAGAGGAAGGTCGGCTTGATGTACTGCTCCCCATCTACGTACGTTAGGGTCTCCCCGTTGATCATGCTCAGCAGCATTCGCTCGCCCTGAGTCGATATCAAGATCCCCCTCCCTTCGGGATACTGGGGTCCGGAGATAGGAAATGTCACGTGCGACAGATCCTCCAAGTAGTTCGAGTGCAGCATCCCAGCAGCGGATCCCATCACCTCGGCCAGTGGAGACTCATGCAAGTCGACTGCAAAAATGCAAGGAAAATACGTCATTACGAACCTTGCAACATAAAGACCAAGAAGCGACAGTCGGTGCTTTACGCCAAGACTGTACAAAATTTGGTCATCCTACGCCAGGAGTCATATCCCGAAAGCGTAATTGGCGGTATACGGTCCGTGCTTTACGCTTGAATGTTAAAATTCTAGTTATTATGCCGGAGGTCCCATCCAAAGCGTAAAACTAAAATTTTACAGTATACACCAAGTCTTCGGCAGCCAGAGCTTTTACGCTCATAACTACGAAGACATGGAGTTTTTACGCTGACACATTAGAAATGTGGGCATAAAAGATGAAAATGTCTCCGTGCGTCATCTTTCTCAAAGAGGCTATCAGCACAGAAGACGACCTAGCGCGCTCACGTTCAACGTGTGCGAAGGATTTTTCGTCGTTCTTTGTCATTTTCGATGGCTATACCTCTAAGACCGGGTGCGCTACTCGTCGGCAGGATCCTTCGCTCAGAAGGAAGTTCGTATCGCCCGACCGAAGACTCTCTCACCGGGGCAGAAGCACGAGAAGAAGAGCCTATGCTCTTTCCCTTGGTGGAGAGGGTTTGCTTCGGCGCCATTACTGGAAACCTGGAGTGCTCGGAGAAAGTACGAAGGAAAAAAACTTAAACAATCAAAGCTCTCTCTCGCAGAAGACGGATAAAAAGTTTCTCTCTCCAGAAGCTTGGGATATATAGAGTTCGGGTCGACTCCTCGAATCCTCAGGCAGCTCCTCGAAACCCCAACCGAATCTCACAAATTAAATATTTGGTTATGATTGGGTACTACGTGTCACGACCCGATTTCGTAGAATCGTTTGAGGCGTCCCCCGAATCGTGACCGCCGTGCGGGCCTGGAGTTGCGCCCACACAAGGCTTTAATGATTTGCATAGCAAGCACATATTCAGAGTACGCAGATAAATTAAAACACAGATTTGAAATATAGAAAAGTTCTCTTTATTGATAATGAACATCTATTACAAACTCTTGAACGAGTTAGCTAATATGCCGAACGTCTTACAAAAGAGATAACTCAAAATGAGATAGCAGTCCTGTACATTACATCCCTTTATAAACTCAAAACGATAAAGACCTCCAGGCTGGAGGACGGCTTTGCCACGGAGCTGCATTTGTGTATGAAGAGTTGCAGCTTCGGACTTCAAAAGGCTTCAAGGGGCGCGGTGAAGGTGCGCCAACAGTTGGACTGGATCGGGTAGACGACTTCGGCTCCTCGCTCGGTTCGCCTTGGTGCGGAGAACCTGTTTCAACGAGGGTCAGCATATCGAAACATGCTGGTGAAGGCGAGCTAGCCGAACTATACCAATCAACACGTTGTTTAGTGAAGCCTGCATATTTTGTGGGTTTCTATCTTGCCTTAGTTCATTTACAAGTAAGCAGCATATAGAATTTACTGAAATGAACGTGCCACCGTTAGGTAGATTTTACCTGACCGTCTGAATTACCTGCACAATACTTACCATGCCTTCCCTGCCACGAAGACACAAGTTAGTATGCAACAGGTTTAAATATACACGTTGGGATCACTGGCTAGGAGCCATAATGGACACTAGTCTGTGACGAAGATGGTTTGCTACGTGCAAGGACGTTAGGCGCCGCATACCACCATGTCCTAGTACGTGAGACTAAACGTTAGTTCCGTCCGGAGCCGGAACGGTGCCAGTGCCCCAGCAGCCGCCCGCAGGAACTATACCTTGTGCACAAGTTGTCCGTGATCGCACACTAACAATCATTCGCCCGGAGGCTACGTTAACAAGCATTCGCCCAGAGGCTACGTTAACAAACATTCGCCCGGAGGCTACGTGAGTACAAGACAAGCGGTATTGCATGATTCATTTTACATTGCAACTACGTTAAATTTATGCATCAGGATATACGTTTAAACTTGTATCTATGCATTTGATAAACATTTCTGAACGAACAAGCATGCAAGGATATAACCGTTCACAAGTTTCATTGACAAGCATAAGTACCAAGTCTATTCTCTTTTATCTTGGTTTCTTTTAGTTATTACTTGGTATCATTTGATCGAGGCAAGGAGTGAAGCTTGAAAGCAAGGCTAGCTAATCGGGTTGGTAGCCACTCACTTTGATTTTGGAAGGAGAAGGAAAGAGGCGTTTCACGACTCCGCTCGCAAGCCGCCTACTGTTCGTTCACCTGCACACGAACAGCTCGATTAATACTTCTTCCTCTCTTTCCAATCTCGGAATAGAAGTGCAAGTCAATGAATGAAAATAATGAAAACCATCAAAATCGTTCAAGGAAAACAAGCAAATCCTAAAACCAACTCAAAGCACGAAAGCAACAAGCGACATCGAAAACTGAGGCAATAAAAGATAGCAGCGGAGAGGTCCCTCCTGACTCTGCCGCTAAGCCGATCCTTGGGGCGCAGTCCACTGAATATGGGAATTGATTCCGAAGAAACAAATCCATAACGAGGACGAGTTCTTAATTCAATCTATCCCGATCGAACGATACCGTCTTGTGTTTCTTAGCCGCGGTCTCCGCACCGGGAGAACGGGGCGCTACACTACGTCAGCCCGCTACTCTCGAAAGACGGACAGTCAGCAAATTCGAAGAGTTTTTCGTACAAAAGCAGGTCAGCGGTTCCTATGCTAAGGAGCTTTCTACGCTCGACAGCAACAGATCTACGATTTTACGCTCGCAAGCTACAAGTCTATGGTTTTTACGCCCGGATGCCTTTGTGCTCGGTAGCTTTTATGCTCGAGAGGCTACAAACCTACGACTTTTTACGCTCAGCAGGTACCAAATCGATGATCTCACGCTCGGTGGCGCTTAGTTTACGCTCGGAGGCAACAGATCCGCAACCTCTACGCTCGGAAGATTTCTTTCATTCACAGGCTACAAATCTACAGTTCTACGCTAAGGAGCTTTCTACGCCCGACAGCAACAGATCTACGGTTCTATGCTCGCAAGCTATCAGTCTATGGTTTTATGCCCGGATGCCTTTGTGCTCGGTAGCTTTTACGCTCGAGAGGCTACAAACCTACGACTTCACGCTCAGCAGCTCCAAATCGATGATCTCACGCTCGGTGGCTTTCTATGCTCAACAGGCCTACGAACTCAAGATTTTTAGCTCATCTACGCTGCGGATATCTGACTTTCCGTATATCCGAACCCAAGGCGGTCGATTACAGGAGTTCACACAGAAGATACTCCTTCTTGACCTCAACATATCCCAAGTACCCGAAGCATACAAGAGTTCAAACATTGAGAAATTACTCTTCTCGGGTCAATTAGAGGTTCATCCAGACTCCAGTCTGAATATCTCGTCTATCAAAAGATGGCAACTCAGTTAGACAGCCATTTCTCGACCCTGTTCCAAAGGATTTTTCGAGAAGTCATTCTTGAAGACGAAGTCTGAACAAAAATTCTGTTCATCAGAAGTTCAGAGCTCTACGAGGTTCCTCAGTCCTAGCAACATGACAGTCTAAAAAATGTTCAAAATGCTCAATAAAGCGTTCTATGGACTATTCGCTATGCGTGAAGGACAGGACCTAGCACTCTTTCTACAGAGTCAGCGTACAGAATCAGACGTGTCGAAGCTACACATATTCAGACTTCACAGCAACATATGGCAAGATGATCATATGAAGAAGTAAGGCAATTTTATTAAAAGATTAAAGTCATGATTACATATGAGGGAAATCCAATCTACAAGGGTTTTTCTTTTCATCTTCATGATTACATATGAGGGAAACTCCATCTACAAAGGATCACACCGAGAAGCCGCTCTGACAGGGTCTCGCGCTGGTGATGGTCTTCCTCTTCTTCCAAGAAGATGATCAGTGGCAGGAGGATACAAAAATGGGCAGATGATCCATCCTCCAAAAGGAAAGCAGGGTAACTCTGCTTTCCTACAGACCACCGCCGCTCTAGCCGGTCTGTCTGCCTCTCGTCACCAGAAGTAACTGGAGAGGGCGCCACTTGCAAACAGCGTGGTGAAATACGATTCTTCGTCTTTTCTGAAGAACCACCACATAAAGTTGCTGATTATCCCGAGCAAGGGAGGCTAAGATATCCTTCCATGATCCATCGTTGCAGTGGACACTTGCTCGAAGACGCTGTCTTTTTCGGCTCCTTACACGCTGGAAGAACATGATCTCCTTCTTCCTTAAATCGACCCGGCGAACTCCGGCGATCATCTCTGCGTGGTGATGAAAATGTGGGGAGAACAGGCTAACTCCCCCAGCCTTTTTTATAGGCGAAAGGGGTCACACCGGTCCCCAATAAATCCGCCATAAAGTCAGCATCGACCATTTCAACGCTCCATTCAGAAACGTTTTGAGTCACGAGGTGCGGTTCATGCTTCATTCAAAGCGTTCCAACTTCCGAGGAATTTGAAAGCTTTGAAGGGGGTCTCGTAGAAGCATGAAAAATACGCCGGATGACTATACGCGGCATATCGGTACAGAGCAGCATAGGCAGAGGCCTTAAGAGCCATCAAGCGTGCAACAGAGCCCTTTCCGCTAGAACAGAGCGTGAAACATAAAAGCTCAAAGGACCATCCGCGTAAGGCAGTACGTCCAAGCCGCTTCAGCGTAAAACAGGGTGCTTCATCGCCTCCAGGGCGTAAAACTCCTCCCCTTTCATACGCAGCATTGAGGTGTACAAGAGACGCTTCGTATTCCCCGAAGTGAACCTGTCAGATTGTCACTACCACATTTTAGGAAAAAGGGTATTTTAGTCTTTTCCTATTTAATTAGATATTGTGCATGGTAAATAATTTTTGTTGTATTATTTAATTATTGTTGGATGTTATTTAATTATTTTGGACTTATTTTAGTAGATCCAACTAGTGTAGTTTGGACCCATGGACCAACATGAATTAAATAGTTAGATTTGGCCCATTTAGAAAGCCCATAGTTAAGGAGATGGATTAAATTAATTAAGTGATTAGACTAGAAGCTTCCTTCCTTAATTATTTTTTCATGAGAGGCCCCAAGGGGTACATTGGACATTTTACAATTGCTTGGGGAAGGGGGCATGGCCGGCCTATATTAGAGGGGAGAAAATTTCTCTCTCCTCTCATTCTCATTTCCAATCTAGATCTAGAATTTCCCACTACCAAATTTCCTCCATTCCCATTCCAATTCCCTACCAAATTCATTCCAAATTCTTCCCAATTCACCATTAGAAAGTTGAGAAGCAAGGATCTAGAAGGAGGAAGCAAGGATCTAGAAAGAGGAGCAAGGATCTATAATTTGGAAGCAAGTTCATCTCAATTGGAGGTTTCATTGGAAATCCATCTCCCAATAGGTATAATTTAGGTTTTCCCATTTAAATAGCTTTTAAATCTGAGATTTAATCATGTAAAATCAACCCATATGTATGTACTACCCATAGGACTTTGTTTTATGTTCATAGGAGACCCATGGAGAAAGTTATGGTGCTTTTTGTGTCAATTTTGTTGGAATTCCGAATTTACATTTTGTTGTGTGTGTCAATTGATCCTATAGATCAATTGGGCATGTGCTTATGTGTTTGGGGTTTGTGTCGTGTCCATATTTGGGTACTTGTGGTTCGTATCCCAACTATTTGGTGATACGTGTCATTTTGGGGGTTTTCCCTCCGACACGGGGCTTTGAACATGTCGTATTTTGACACGGACACATAGATCTACTTTTGACACTTTGATTTATTTATAAATATTATTTGTGACTTATTTGTGTCCTTCGGGGTGCAATTGGTTGTGTGTTGGACTCGTGTCACATGCGTATCCTAGATCTAGTGGGATACGGTGTGAAACTTTCCAATTTGGTGTGTTTATGTGTAGATCTAACTATTTATGCTTTAAATTCTTCATTTATAATTAGTAAATATATATAGATATTAAATATTATTTTAGTGTATTTATTATGATGTTGTAGCATAGATCTATATTTTTATGTATTTTAATATGATGTATAAATATAGATATGTAGCTTTCTTGCATGCAATTATATATGTACTTATGTTAATAAAATATTTTATACATAAAGGTTTGTAAAATATATTTATGTGTTTAAATGTGTGATTATATTATTTATAATTATTATATAATTATTTGTATATTAATGAATGTATTTTTATGTGTGCTTCTAGCCATGTAAAATACGTACATTAATATGTGCATGTGTTTGGTATTTTTAATTTTGTAAGTTTATATGTATGTATATATAAGTATATAGTTATTAAATTTGTTATATATATATATATATATGCATTTTGATTTATATATGTATATATATAGGTATTTTTGTGAGGTATAATACTAATAATAATATATTATTTTATTGGTTTGTATATACATTATTTAGAGTGTGCATTATTTGTATTATTAGTATACTTTGTGTGGGTATCAAATGGGATCTAATTTTGATTCCTAAATTGTTGTATTTTATTTCTATATTATTTATATAGATTTCTTGTGAGGTTGACCTTGGTTTGACCATGTTTGACTTTAGAGTTGACCATAGTTGACTTTTGACTTAGAATTTATTTATTGACCTAGAAGTTGACTAGTTTGACTTGTTCTCTTTCCGGGACCTTGTATTAATGTGGTATTCTATATCTAGGTCTTCGAGGTACCGAGTCAGACATCTGTGAGACTGTTCTTTGGACTTCAGGCGAGTACATTCTCTGATAGTTTCTCATTTATGATATCCTCTATGTTCGTTGTATCTAGTGTAGATATACATGTTTCTCTTGACACTATGGTTACACGGATTGGTATATCCGGATCTCGTCATGAGATATTATTCCTTGGTATATGGTGTATATGGTGCAAGTATTGTTTCATTGGTTATCTTGTACATGTACAGACACCAATTTTCGGGAGGAGTCGCTCTCTTCTTGGGGAATCTAGTGCCATAGCATACCGTGGTTGGATCTATTATACCAGTTGGGGGTGGGGAGTATTAGTATAGATATGTGATCAAATCCCTATTGAATAAAGTACTGGTAAGCGAATAGTGTTGATCATGCACCACACGTATGATTAGCCAGGCCGCATTGCATCTTGCCCAAGCCGATCACATGTTAAGCTAGTACTCACACACTTAGTCATTAGTATTATTGTTTTATTAGAATATTGTTCATTATTGTATTTCCTTCCAGTATTTCCTTATTGTCTATATATTTCTATTGTGCATCTTGTTTATCCACAGCTATTTACTGTTACATAGTTTTTATCATTAATTGAGAACTGCTGTTAGGGTTGTACTCTGCTCCTTTCCTGACTGGATATATTTTTCCAGATGACACTGAGGAGTACCCTACCTATTATGGACCCCAGGATGTTGTGGGTTTAGATTCTGAGACCCTGGCTCAAGAGAGACTTATCCCAACTGAGACAGTTGACCCTGGAGTTGTAGCTTTGTAGTATTGTAGTATTCTTTTGTACTGGATTTGTCTCCAGCTTATTTTTGTTACTCTTCAGACTCATTGATGTATTATTTTAAACTCATGAGTTGTATGATGACTATTCTATTCTTATCTGATTTCGTGCTTATTCTATCTTAGTTCTGTGATTGAGTATTCTATCATTATTGGTGGTTCATTACTTTAGATAGACTATCTAGACAGCGTTCTACCGCCGATTCTGCGGCGTAGGCTGGGCGTTGTTTTCGACTAGTATCCTTACATCGGGTACGGGTCGTAACACAGATCCTGCAATGAACCTGTCAGAGCCTGCAATGAACCTGACGTCTGGACTTCTGGCAAAGGGATACGGCTCGACTACCCAAGCGACGGCTATAATGATGGCACTGCACTGCCACCCAGGCTGTCAAATACCGCCATCCCCTTCCCGTAAACTGCTTCTTCAAGCACAAAGGGATACGCTGCCTTATTTTACACAGGCAAAATGCGAGCTGTTTACGTTCTGCAGTAGACAAACCGCCTGCTACGCCAAAAGCTGCACTTTGTACGGGGTTCGAGGCACGTCTCTTCGCCTAATGCACAGAGCGGTGACAGTTTCTCGAGGCACGTCTCTGCGACTGATGCGCAGAAAGGGTTACAGACCGTCAAAGAATACGCCTCCACATTTAATGCATAGGATGGTGGCAAATCTCGGCATTTAATGCAAGAGATTTGATTATATCTTCAAAAGACGTAATTCCGGCTAAGACGTCCACATCAGTACTGTGGCATGGTACGCAGCGGCTTCTACGCCCATCCAGCATTTGTGCTCATTCGACTTCTACGTCTGCTCGGCCTCTGTGCTCCTTCGGCTTCTATGCCTGTTCGGCCTCTACGACCACTCGGCTTCTATGCCTGTTCGGCCTCTACGACCACTCGGCTTCTACGCCTGTTCGGCTTCTATGCCGGTTTGATAACTATTTGGCTTCTATGCCATGGTGACAGATATTTGGCTTCTATGCCAACCTCTTCTACACAATGGATACCTACCTACGTGGCTTTTATGCCGTGATCTTCGTAGCAATTGTACGCGTTGTGTCCCTTAGTTGGACCTGCGTCACACGCTCATTCAAAAGATCATCTATACGCAGGCATTGGTTACTTTAACCATTGTGTAAAAGGGTACTGTACTTTCCACTCCTCGGTTGTTACACCGACGGAGTGGTCACTGTCACTAAAACTCTATAAATAGAGACCTCTATCAATGAGGAACAAGGTCGAAAAACTTGAAACTTGAAGATCGAACCAGGTCGACAAAAATTGGAAGATCGAACCCGAGAGAGAGAGAGAGAGAGAGAGAGAGAGAGCACCCGGAGCTCAGACAAAGAGTAGGGATCGACGACTTTGGCATCGTGCATCCACCCTCTCCTGCAACCTTCGAAGCTGCTTCCTGTCTTCTACGACACTTCTTCAACATCGTGTGGTCCAAGGGCTAAAGTGATCGACTGCAGATCGGACACCTATAGCAATATTTACCCAGATTAAATAAATTGTACTCCCATATCCTCGTATAGGATCAAATTGTACAAGTTTGTTTGTAAACCAAAGAAGACGGTTCTGTGTAAACCCCATATTGAATACATCTTCATTCTTTCGTTTAATACCACAAACACTCATAGTTTGTGGGACTGTCAAAATCCTGACAGTCCTAGTTTTACATAAAATTTCTAGTGTGTTAGATTTAGGACTGTCAAAATTTTAACAGTCCACAGCTTGTGGGACTGTCGAATTCCTGACAGTCCTAGATTTACATATAAATGTGCAGACAGTGGGTTAAAATTAGGACTGTCAAAAATTTGACAGTCCTCATTGCTTGAGGGACTGTCAAAATCCTGACAGTCCTAGTTTTATATAAAATAGACAGTGGGTTAAAATTAGGACTGTCACAATTTTGACAGTCCTCTTGGCTTGTTGGACTATCAAAATTTTGACAGTCCTAATTTTACATATAAAGGTGGAGACAGTGGGTTAAAATTAGGACTGTCAACATTTTGACAGTCCTCATTTCTTGTGGGACTGTCAAAATTCTGACAGTCCTACTTTTATATAAAATAGACAGTGGGCTAAAATTAGGACTGTCACAATTTTGACAGTCCTCTTGGCTTATTGGACTGTTAAAATTTTGACAGTCCTAATTTTACATATAAAGGTGGAGACAGTGGGTTAAAATTAAGATTGTCAACATTTTGACAGTCCTTATTTTTTATGGGACTGTCAAAATCCTGACAGTCCTACTTTTATATAAAATAGACAGTGGGTTAAAATTAGGACTGTCATAATTTTGACAGTCCTCTTGGCTTGTTGGACTGTCAAAATTTTGACAGTCCTAATTTTACATATAAAGGTGGAGACAGTGGGTTAAAATTAGGACTGTCAACATTTTAACAATCCTCATTTCTTGTGGGACTGTCAAAATCCTGACAGTCCTACTTTTATATAAAATAGACAGTGGGTTAAAATTAGGACTGTCACAATTTTGACAGTCCTCTTAGCTTGTTGGACTGTCAAAATTTTGACAGTCATAATTTTACATATAAAGGTGGAGACAGTGGGTTAAAATTAGGACTGTCAATATTTTGATAGTCCTTATTGCTTGTGGGACTGTCCAGATTGTGACAATCCTAGTTTAATACAGATTTTGCCTCATTGCACAACATACAGTTCAATATACAGTTCTAGTTTTATACAGATTTCTTTCATTGCACAACATACAGTTCAATATACAGTTCAACATACATGGCTCATTGCACAAACATACAGTTCAATATACAGTTCAACATACAGTGCTCATTGCACAACATACAGTTCAATATACAGTTCAACATACATGGCTCATTGCACAACATACAGTATAAGATGAATCAATCGATTAGAATATAAAAGTAGTCCTTCGACAAGATTTTTGGATCCTCCATCTTTATCATCTTCTTATATCCAGCAATTGCATCCGTGTAGGGTGTCGTCCATGCGATCGCTTTCTCTGGTGCGTGTTTATACCATAGCGTAGAAGATGGAGGAATAGGAGAATGACCGATCAACCTTGGGATGACAAAGTATTGTCCGACAAGCCCTATCGAACATAGATTGGATAGTCTGTGTTCGGGCGGGGGAGCGCACATTGGAAAGAAAGTATTGTTAATACCTTGTGAGATAATTACAATAGGTATCTTATACCTATTAGAGAATACGTATGCAGCAGGCGGGACATCTATGTAATGGTCTGGTCCGGTAACTATTTTCGTACAAGGTATGCTTGCCAACAATTCTTCAACAATTTCTTCGCCGAGTATCTGCCTATAGAAGGGTAGACGAGACTCCAACTCCTCGTACAACTCTTCCCTAATATGTCTCCATCCTGCTTCAACTGAATAGCCTAGATGTCTTGCTAGTGCATAATATCCACAATGGCCATCCTTAGGAACATCAACAATAGACCAAATAAAATTCCGTATCTCAGGTAGAAAATTTAGAATGTATAGACTATATGAATCAGAGAAGTTATCTAAACCCTCCGCCGTGACTGCATCGTTCGTTTTCTGTTTCTTCCCCCTTCGAATAGTAAGCTTACTTTTTTTTTCTGCGAAAATACCACACTTTTGATAACCGACTTTGCCTCAGCTTGCTCTAAATTGCGTTCAATATGTTCAAACAAGGATAAATCTCTTTTAGTTGACTCCATCTCCTTCTTTTTTGCTCTACTCATTCTTGAGTGTGGTCTTCCCTTAGGAGTTCGAACAACAGATGGCTCTTGCAATCGAGTTATTGCCGGGACTATAATTTTTTGGATTTTAACCTCAATGGATCTTCTCTTCGGTTTCGATACGACACACCACCTTGCGTGCAGGAGTTTCACTTGTGGCAAAGAAAAGAAATCATCGTGAACTTCCACCGTCGGCATTATCGACAGCTGTCTCCAACGTTGATCAACTACATCTATTGGAATAGGTATCGACTGACGACGATATTCGTTAATCTCATGTGCACAAGGAAGGCCGAGTGAATGTCGATATGAACAATCGCAAACCTCGGGATCATAACCAACCGACTTTGACCTACCAATCTTCTCAAACAATAAGCCCAAGGCCTTGTGAGATACTACATGGATTAAACCATCCAAGAGGTGTTCATGCTTGTATTCATGCTTTGCAATATTGAGGCTCATCTCAAATGATGCTACAATCTCATTCACCGTGGAAATAATCATCAAATGAATTGATTGCCAAACGAAGACAAAATTACTGACCGATGATCGTAGATATCTTTTTAAACTTGAGTGTGATCCTTCGACCCGGTTCGTAGTGATTGTGCCATAATGCTTCACCATGTTTGTCCATGCTAAGACGAATTGTTCTTTATGTGGTTCTAGCCAAGTATCTTTGATATAAGATATGCATGTCGGGTTACTCCTCCCACTTTTGTTTGAACATGTACCATGCTGTGTGTAGCTGTCTGTAGTACTTGCTCGCCATACAAGACTCCAATCACTGTAGAATTCTTCAAAGCGAACCATGTCGATTATACCGTCCATATTTTCAAATTTCTTCTTGCATTGAGCTTGGATATTTTGATTTATATGCCAAGTGCATAGTAGTCTATGCACATGAGGAAATACAATATCTATAGCATTTATCAGCGCATATTCTCTGTCGGTAACAAAAACAGAGGGCTCTTTGTATCATGTGTAAAGGTATTGTAGTTTCCTCAACGCCCAAATGTAATCCTCTATTGTCTCACTCTTCATAAAACAAAAAGTGACTGAAAATATTTTTCCCGTAGACGTAAACCCAACAACGTAAAAAAGAGGCATCTTGAACTTGTTGGTCTTATATGTACAATCAAGGACCAACACGTCTGCGAAGGACCGAGCCAAGTGTGTGCAATCAGGATGAGCCCAAAACAATGAAAGGAGTTCATCAGTTTATGGATGTCTTCTATGGTACTCCACGTAGTGATGTTCCCCAAGCAACTTCAATACTTGCTGTATCACCATTCTTCCTTTCATACTATTATATTTTGCTCTCGCCAAACTATTATAGATCGTCCTCATGGTTGACTTCTTTCCATCTTCTTTTTGTCGCACGACAGAATAAATTTGTTTCGGTGCAACTCCGAAAAGGAACATTTCTTCAACCAACTTTCTCTCATCCTCCTTCAACCGTGCCACGTAGGCATGACCCGTAAGTGTCTCTGGAATAGGATGATTGTGTATTCCATTCTTAACTTCGATTATCCACTTCACATCTTCTATTTTTACAATCAACAACTTAAATGGACAACCATATTTTCTCGTCCCGACGTTTTTCTTGGGAATTTTTTTTTAACAACACCCTTTTTTTATGATGCTCCCTGAGCACACCTCCTCTTTCGCAGCCCAGCTCTACATATTTTCGGTCCGGCCGAGATCTGATGGATCTTGCAATGACAATGACTATATTATGTCGTCTTCCAACTTCTCTGCACCAATCTAATGCTTCTTCCTGGGATGCAAATTGAATATCCGTTGAGAATATATCCTCCACATCAACCCCAATAGCAGGATGTACCACAACATCTGTACGAGCTTGGTCCTATAACCAATATAAAATAATCTAAAATTTAATAACTTCAAATAATTGACAGTTCAAATAATTTACAGTCTTTAAGATTCAGGACTGTCACTATTTTGACAGTCCACTGAGTATATAGGACTGTCGAAATTATGACAGTCCTATATTAATATAGGACTGTCGAATTAGGGTTGTCATTTTACGTACCGTACGTGCTTCGGAACAACCGACACGTTCTTCGGAAGGACCGGAGTGCATATTTAATGGATTGCATGATCCGACTTCTTCATCGAAAATAATTTCATGCATCGCTCCTACAATAGTCAAATAAAACTAAATTTTTTGTGACAATCGCAAAACTTATTCATCATATGTTGTCGAAGACATACCGAAAGAATATTCGTTGGACAGTCACCAAAGTAAAATTTTCTTCCACTTGGGACCACAACTATTAAATTCCAAAGTTATGTTTAGATTTTTGGACTTGAGAGAATGAGAGATTTTTTCATGTGAGGGTGAAAAACAAAGAAGAGAAATAATTTTTACTTATATAGGTTAGTGTGAACTAGCCCTAAGTAACTTTGAGGAGTGACAAACTTATAATTTTTACAAAATTTTCAATGAACTAGTCCCAAATAAACTATGCAGTGCCTTTATCAACAGCCTTTTTTACTGATCTCTGCAACTCAGCACAAGCCTGCCCCCCTCTCTCTCTCTCTCTCTCTCTCGATCGATCGATCGAACCCTACCACCAGCGGCAGCGACGAACTCCGTGGCGGCCGCCAGCAAAGTGAGTATCATCATTATAAAGATCTCTTCAACCTACAAATATATATAAAAAAACCCTAGATTTACTTGTTCCTTCTTCTTCTTCCCCGTCTCTGATTCGTAGTCGTAGTAGTACGATTGCTCGATTCTTCCTCATTCCCTTGGTTCTCTCGATCTCCCGTCACTCTCTCGCGGTCGCGGCGGAGAACAACGATCCTTGCGATGATTGTCCTCTCTCGTGGCGCGAAAACGGTCAACAATTAGCTCAAATCATATTCATCCTTCTTATGGCATAGGTTCAATAGTTGCTTGTTTCTACTGAGATGACCTTGAATGCAACAGGGCTTCCGAAATCCACATGATACGGACACTGTGACACCGCACGGAATTAATTGATCTTGGCCCGTCCTAGTGTATTTTGTAGTGTTTGTGTAGTGCATCATAGGTGTCTGGCATAGGATGTTCAAAACTAAGGAGGTTTGTGTAGTGCATCATAGGTGTCTGGCATAGGATGTTCCGAATCCACATGAAACTCTTTGACCCCCGAATTTGCTTGTGGTTATATGCATAGGATGTTCAAAACTAAGGAGGTTGAGAAAGATATTTATATGCTTTCGAAGAGTAGGGAAGGGAGTGGAGACCTAGATAATATTTAATGTATCAGAGAGTGTAGATTAAATATTATTAGTAAGAGAATAAATTAAGGAAATATGAAGGATTTATTTTCACAAGTTGTTTAAGAAGAGCAGCTGAAAAAGCTTAATTTAGAAGTGAAGGAAGTTCAAGTGAGGTCTTATTTCTATTTTCTAAGATGGGTTTGTGAACTTAAGGATGCTTAAAAGAAATGAAAAGAGAGAGAGAGAAGCATGTAGGACAAGATAATAGTCCTACAGAGATTTAGAAATGTTTACGTCAGAAATAATTGATATTGCTTATTAGTTCATTAACCAAACCCTAACGGCTAGTAAAATGTAGGATGAATGGAGAATTAGTATTATAGTACTTATATATAATAAAGGAGATATACAAAGTTGTACTAACTATTGCGAAATTAAGCTTATGATCCCTATAATTAAGAAAGGAAACTAGAAATTCAAAGAGCTAATTCAATTTATGTCTGAAAGATCTAATATAAAGTCATTTCTTACCAAGGAGTTGAATACAAAATTTAGCAAGAAAAGGAGGGAGTTTACATATTTACTGTATGGACTTAAAGAAAACTTACAGTATAGTTTCTAGAGGGATAATGTGGTGAACTTTGGAGAACAAAAAGTCTCTTACAGGTATTGAGCATATAAATGATGGAGATACAAAATGTACAATCCATTAGGGAGATAGCAATTCATTTTAATTGGCTTATACAAGGACTTACCTTTTTCCACTATTATGGGTGAATTTATTAGGCATATAACATATTAGAAAGTTCTCTGGATCTTTTCTGATGATATTGTGCTGGTGAGTAGAGAATGAAGTTAGTAAGGCGGAGTATATGCTATAACTACTATAACACGAAGTCAAATATATATTTATGAGGGCGGAATACATATTAATGGAACCTGGAAGTGAAGTTTCCAATATTTAAGATATATCTTTATGATGGAAAAATTGAGAAGGATGTTGTTTATAGAATTAAAACATAATGGCTGAGATGGAGATATGATGGTTGAGATGGAGAGTGCTCTGGAGTAATTTGAGATTCAAGGATAACAGTGACGATTAAAGGAAAGTTCTATAGGAGAATTGTAAGACCAGCCATGCTTGATGGATATGTGTGTTGGGCAATTAAGGACATGTACTGTGAATGCCAAGATGTAAGGACATGTACTGTGAATGCCGAGATGGATAAGTGACAATACATGGATAAGTGGTAATACATCTAAAGATAGGATATGAAATGTGTCCAGTCATATAAAGTTGGTGGTGGTTTCAGTTGATGACAAACTAAGAGAAAATTGTTTTAGGTGGTATGAACATGTGCAAAGCAGACCATTAGATACAACGGTACAAGGAGCGATAGATATTTATTTTAAAGGAGCTGCCAGGAGTAGGGTAGTCCTTAATGAACATGGATTGAAGTTGCAAAGAAGGACATGTTTTTACTTGTGTTACATATGACGTTCCCTTAACAGAGCTGAGTGGAAGAAAAAGTAAGAAAATTTGTGTGGCACATTTCCATTTGTTATAGACCATAGTACCCCACCTGACATAGAGTTCTTCCTTCACTCCTGCATGTATGTCTTGGCTTCAATTCTCTCAATAGGTTAATTCCATTAAGAGTATGTTGTCATTTCTTGAACTTATCTTACAGCAGCTTGCCCTGCAACGCTGGCACCTCAGGACAATCCGATTAAACCAATTTTAAAGTTATTTGAACACTTTTGATTTATTATTAGTTTATTACTACATTATTATTCGCATGCCAATTGCCAAGTCTCATTATGCTTTTGCTCGAAAGGGTAAACCAAAGAAGTAAATTCATGTTGGAGGAGTTTGGAATCTTTGGATACAGATCTGTTTGACATCAAGCCGACCCCAGCCTGCTTAAGGTATTTCCTTATTTTAAAACCACATACTAATGCTCATTTGCTTCCTCCCAATTTCATGTCTTTTTAAAATAGATTTTGATCCAATCCGAAGAAGAATTATGGGGTTTGGAATCTTTGGATACAGATCTGTTTGACATCAAGCCGACCCCAGCCTGCTTAAGGTATTTCCTTATTTTAAAACCACATACTAAATGCTCATTTGCTTCCTCCCAATTTCATGTCTTTTTAAAATAGATTTTGATCCAATCCGAAGAAGAATTATGGGAGAGCTAGAGTCTGAGAAGCATGTCAAATACATTGTCTCCATAGAAAAGGTTTGCTTCCTTCTGTTCAGTAATTTTTTTCCTTCATATAGAATGCATAAGAATTTCGTCTGAACCTTTTCATTAATTCAACAGAAAAAGGATAGTTTTGAAGCATTAGTAATGGAGCACCTCAGACTAAACGGTGCCTACTGGGGCTTAACCACTCTAGACCTTCTCAACAAGATCTCAGCCGTTGACCCAGAGGAGGTCATCCCATGGGTGATGAAATGCTATGATGAAGATTGTGGTAAATTCACTCTTAACTAAGTGGAATGTTTTGAGATTTAAACATAATATAGAATTAAAATGAATATATGATGGAGATTTTCTCTGTGCCATTATTCTTAGGTGGGTTTGGTGGAAATATTGGGCATGATCCACACCTTCTGTACACGCTCAGTGCTGTGCAGATTTTGGCACTCTTTGATCGGATCGATGTTTTGGATGTTGAGAAGGTTTCTGGTTGTATCCTTTTGGTTCCATAATTTACATGGGTTTGCTTATTAATGTTGTTCTTGTTCTAATGTTTTAGGTTTCGGGTTGTATCCTTTTGGTTCCATAATTTACATGGGTTTGCTTATTAATGTTGTTCTTGTTCTAATGTTTTTCTGGAATGCTACATATTCTGCCAACTAGTTTCTAGGTAGTTTCGGTATCCTCCTAGTATTAGATGTTAACACGTGTTGATACATGTAAGGTATTTGGTACGAATGCACTTTTGGTAGATGGAATTGAAATGTGAACATATGATCGCAGTTCGGAACCAACTAAACTGGCTAAGAATTTTGTCATGAATGAAATCCAACAGAGAAGTAAATTGTCCAATAGAAGCAGAAAAAGGCAGTGTGAGTCTTTCCTATTTGACAAGAAGCATAAGAAAATTATGATTTAAGAAATCATAGTACTCTTTAAGTATATATTTGATTGCTACTGAGAAAATTGAGTGCTGTGACAGTCTGTTAGGCGTATGCTCTGTTCTTTTTATCTGGCCTTCCACTTGGTCACACCAAAGTTCCCAGAATCTTGTTAGCTTACTATATCAACTTATCAAGTCGTCTTACTAAAACTTGCTCATAGATTTTCAATATTCGTTTCTACTTTCCAGAGAAAGCTTCATCATTCCCAGCGGATCATTTTTTTGTGGTAGAATGTGTCAGCGAGGTCTATGTGGGGAGCTATTTACTTAGAAGTTTGATGGAAAACTGTAAAGAATGAAGTTGCATATGATTTTCATCGAGTTAGAAAGACTTATGTTAGGGTCCATGGAGTGTGGATTTTGAGAAGAAACAAATTTCTAGTAGCGTTTTGAGATTATCAAGGAGATATATGATGAATTTGTGACTACTATATGAATAATTGGAGGAGATGCGTCCCATTTTCTATCAACATTAGCTTCCATAAAGTCTAAGCGTCAAGGCCTTACCTGTTTGCACTAGTTATGATGAAGTTAATACGTTCAGCAGGACGAGGTTCAATGTTTTATGTTGTTTGCATATGATCTTGTGTTAGTTGATTAGAATAGAAAGGTTTGTTTCTAAAATAAAATTATTGAAAATGTGAAATCTAAAGCGTCTGAAAGTAGTAGGCCAAAATCAGCCAAAAGCAAAGCATGTGAAATGTAGAGGAAAAGATAAAAGAAACTTTTCACTATTTACGATAAATTATTCATCATTACACAGATTCAAAAAGGATATTGCATAATTAGTGAGTATCCTCCACAGTAGTGCGTGTGTTCGTGCGTGTGCAATTGAATAACTTGTATAGTAATAAGTTTCATGTCTAGTCATTTTGCTCCAAATTCATGAGCTCTTCACAATTGAAAGTGACTAACAAAATTTCATTGTCGAAGAGAATGATCGCATGACGTGTTACCAAAATTTGAATTTTTATCTATTAAAAGTTATACAAACCGGGTGCGAATCTTAAATCCATAGGTGAATGTACTCGATAATGATATTTGCAACAAATGTACAAAAGATTGTTTCTTCGCTTTTCTTTTACACTTATTTAGACGTTGCTGGCCTTCAGAATGAAGATGGATCTTTTACTGGAGATATATGGGGTGAAATTGACACTAGGTAGGGACTTCCTTCTTATTTTGTAAATGTTTTCTTCCGAATCATATAGGATAGCTTACAGAAGACTGATGCAATAAAAGTCTGTTTGATTATTTTTTGCTTGTAGGTTCTCTTACTGTGCAATTTGTTGCCTCTCAATATTACACCGTCTGGATAAAATCAATGTCTATAAGGCTGTGAACTTTATTGTGAGCTGCAAAAATTTAGATGGTGGATTTGGATCTATACCTGGAGGGGAATCTCATGCTGGACAAAGTATGTACCACTTTCTTTTTTGATGAACATGCTGGGGAATCATATAATAAGGTGTACTTTGTAATTTAATTTGTATTTTAAGATGTGATTTATTTATGTTAATACAGAACATAGAATTCCAAATGACTGTTTCTTGGATTTTTTTTTATAGGATATGTGTTTGGTTGGTTTGCAAGAATCCACACAATCCTTAATATCTTAAATTCATATTTTACATGGAATTCATCTTCAGAGTTCATAATTCATTTCTCCTACTTACACCTATTATTTCCTTTTACATTTTCATGCTTTTGTAATCCTGCTTAATAGAAATTCAATGGGGGCTAGCAAATTATCTCTAACCCAACCCATACCCCGAATGTGGGACATTTGTTTCCAAATCCTCTGGAAATAGATTGACAACTATAGGAACCCACAGGGTTCATTATTATTATTTCTCGTGGTCGCTATGGGCGGATCCAGAAATTCTGCTGAGTTGAACTAGGGAATTTTTTTTTTCCTTTCAAATGTCGTATGAGAGGATTCAAACTCAACCTTCAAAATAAACTCTTAACTACTTTACCAACTAGCCTAGCCTTTAATGATGTATGTTTCGATATTTTTTTTTTTGGACAAATAGCTATAAATTATTATTTTTCCCCGGATAATGATTTGCTGCACCTTTCCCAATTGCAGTCTTCTGTTGCGTTGGTGCTCTTGCTATAGCTGGTTCTCTGCACCATGTTGACAGGGACCTTCTTGGTTGGTGGCTTTGCGAGCGACAATGCAAAGATGGAGGTTTAAATGGGCGCCCTGAGAAGCTTGCTGATGTAAGATTATGATTGTACATCCTTCTAAGATATGATCTGGAGTCTTTCTATCATTTGTATCGAGTATTGATTTTTTCCTTTCAGGTATGCTATTCTTGGTGGGTATTATCAAGCCTAATCATGATTGATCGGGTGCATTGGATTGACAAGAATAAACTTACTAAATTCATTTTGAATTGTCAGGTGAGTTCCCTAATCTAGCACCACCCCATCCACACCCACACCCACACCACAACAAACTTTTACTGCAGAATAGTTTATTTGCATGGACACCTACACAACATGGGAAGATTTGAAGCCAGAGCAACTTGGAAACAAGAACAGTTACTGATGCTGGTGTCTGTGCTGTTCCCCTAAATGTCTGATATTGAGACACCACATGAGAATACAGTCGATAACCTTTTGAAATAGCGGACTCAATAAATTATGTAACATTATGAAAACATGCAGGATAAAGAAAATGGAGGAATTTCAGACAGGCCAGATAACGCTGTTGATGTATTTCATACCTACTTTGGCGTAGCAGGTGGTAGTTAACTTTTTATTTATCATCGCTTTACTGTTGAAACACAGGTTGATGGGGGTCTAATGTCTTTTGGTGAAAGACACTAGTCTTAAAAGTGATGGTTATCATGGTTTAGCATATATCTGATGCACTCATTATCTCGTTTGCAGGTCTTTCACTCATGGAATATCCAGGTTTAAAGACTATTGACCCTGCTTACGCTCTGCCTGTTGATGTTGTGAATAGAATTTTCTTCGGAAAGTGAAGGCTCTCATATTTCAAAGATTTATGATGATACGGATGCACAGCCCCTCCATCAGATCTGAGACATGGGTTTTCTAGAACATGGGTTGGTCGTCACAAGCTTCAAACTTATAATGAGCAATAAAACCTGTTAAGAAGGGGAGTACTTAGGCCATTGATGTTTAATATGAACTTTGTTAAGTAGAATGTCCTCTTCTACTCCTGCCAAATAGTTCTATACTTCTGTTAGACTGTTACCATGCACCGGTTTAATGACTGGTTTTAGTTTATTTTAAATGATTTACTCGTCCATTTTCTTTCATGGAATGACCTTAAGATTCATGTATCTTCTGTTGGTTAATGAATGTAGAATCCTTCGTTTTTTTGTTTCAGAAATATTGTTTCGAAACTATATTAACTTTCTTGGTAGCTTCATCACCAATTGGCCACTAATCCTTAAAACACTTGAACACAGCAAGATGATTGATTGATATTTGACACTTCATGAAAAGTTTCCTTATATATACATGAACATATAAACAATACTAATGCAAAATATGTAGTAGATTTAAGGGCCTATATGCAATTTTTTTTAATTAATCCTTGAAGTATATATATTGTTGATATTCTAAAAGACCAAAATTTTGTTTTTAAACAGAAGTATGAACCGCTGTTGAAGCAATAAGCGGAAGTATCTGCAAAAAAGAAGTGAAGCATTGTAAACTGCTACGGAGGTTGGAAGCAGTGTGAACTGCTTCTTAAAGCAACATAATCCGTTAGGGAATATGCTGCTAAAAATAGCAAAACTGGCTGCTCAGGTGGTTAGAATTACCGTTGCTTAAAGCAAAATTTAATTCTTTTTCGTTAATTTGCTTTAGGAACCAACAAGTTTCGATTTTGCTGACATAGCAATCAAACTTTCAGAAACGCTCTTCGATATCACCTCTTTCCGTCGAACTAAATGTTGTTGCGTTGGAGCAAAAGACTGTCCGTCTTTTTGTGGTATCTATTTTCCTTCAAACACTACCAAGTGTTGGTGCTCTCCTTATAAAGGAGAATTACCTCATGTCGGCGAACTGAGCATTCCACTGTTATGAATATGAAAAGATTTGAAATAGTTGAATATTCAATCAAGAGTAACTCCTATAATCAATGGTTGAAACATCAAGTCTTTTAAGAGTCAACGACCCTGACTATCCTGCGTAGCTACTTGACGAGGCTAGCAAAGTGCGCAATCAAAGTGTAATTTTACATCTTTCGTCCGAATTCGAGTTAGGTCCTTGTATTCGTTCTTTGCCCATTTGCAAAACCCCCACCATACTTACCACTTAACACATTATATGTGTACAATTCAATAAATGATGAACCAAATATTTAAATACACACATGGGATTAGTAATAAAATTGAGTGGTGGGACAACCCCAACAATATAGTACATCTAACGAATCATAATAACTATATTATACATATTTGTATTAAAATTAATATACATTCATGTATATATAAGGCATGGTTGTAGCGTTTCCCAGAAGTATCATTCAATCATCTTGAGATATTCTTTTTGGGATGAATAAGTAATTTTAAGGATCAGTAATTGTGTCTAACAAAGCTCCAGATCATGTAATAATTCCCAGTTTTACAATTTGTGACAGTCCCGTCAATTTTTAGCAATTTGTCGAAAAGAATGATCGAGAACATGTCATGTCAGCATCTGCCCTTGCCAACATGCAAAACTCAATCCTCTCATGCTGTTATTGGAGGGGAGTAAGGTGTCACCAATGCCACGTGGTGAGGCCGACCCACTGAATAATTTCTTCCTCTCAAAGGAGACCATGTATTGGAAGCGCCACAACCCCAGTGTATATTTCTTCTTTAATTTTGTGGCTTATTGGCTTTAGGCCAATCCAAGTAATATCATACAAAAGCCTAAATCATCTTCCAAGTTTGATACATTTCAGAGGATTCAACAGGGAAGATATCGTCAAGTTTGATACATTTCAGAGGATTCAACAGGACGAGCTCCCTTTCCCCTTGGGCGACATCCATCAGGGAAGATATCGTCATGTCGCTTCCTTCGTCATAGAATCTTTTGAGGAAAAGACTATTGAAATTGTCAAACGATGAGATGCAGTTGTCTTGTAGACTGCAAAATCAGTCGAATGCGACCCCGGACAACGTTTCCACAAAGAGCTTGGTGAGGAGTGCGTCACTACGAGGTATGTGCCCCGTTGCAGTCTCGAAATAACTCATGTATTGACGGAGAGAGGTCTTCCCGTCGAATGGGTTCGGTTTGAAGGGCTTGTACTTTGGCGGGTACGGAACATCCCTCTACTCGTGGGGGTACGATTGTCGTATTTCGAGCTCGCGCAGTGAATCCCGGCTGCCAATAGAATCTAGCCGAGCCCAGAGTTTCCGGATTTTCCTTATTGCGTCTTTGGCTTCGTCTCCCACGGAAGGGGCAGACGAACCGGACATAGGGTGATTTTCGCCTATGGGCGGAGCAGTTGCGTCAGAATTTGCATTGGTCCCCGGGTCCAAGCTTGCTTGTCCTGAGGCCCTTGGTGGCTGGGAGGCTACACTTGCCTTGATGTCTAGGACAGCTTGGGCCAATGCTTGCATTGATTCACTCATGGTCTGCATCATAGCCTCGAGGGCCTCGAGGCGCTCCCGATCACTAGGTCCTTCATGCTCATCCCCTGCCATGTATTTCGCTCTTTCATGAGGAGAGATGGACGAGACAATAGACGTAGCACTTTCCGCTTCGAATTCTTGCAACGAAAAGTCGTTAGGGAAGGCTGGCAGTGTCGTGCCATGTTCGGACTCAGAGGGAGTACTACCCCCAGCGTAGGAGGTGGCATCTTTTCTCCGAGGGTAGCTACCCCCAGGGGCTTCAGCATCGTTCCTTGGTAATCCTCATCTCCTCGGAACGCCGAATTGTCGTATAGGTCCGGGGGATTACTACCCTCAGCTTGTGTAACCCCCAGGGTTTCTGAGGGAGAGCTACCCCCGGCAGCTGATAGCTTCTTCCTCGAGCGGGTGTCCTGGAAAACTCCTTTCGCAGGTCCCGCTGCTGATCCTCCTGGTAATCGCCTTCTCAATGTGCTGGTTGAGATTGATGGGTTGGAGGTGTTGGGCTTCCTTCCCCGCACGGTAGAGGGGTCCTTCTGAGTAGAGTAACATGAGGCGAATGGTATCTCATCCTCCTCGGATGTTTGCACCTGATCCTTGGATTGTTGTCGGATAGGTGCCATCGGGTGCAGTCGTTGGAATGCCGACTGCTTGCTTATAGGTACTGCCACTTTGTTGCAGCAGCAGTTGGTGATAATTTTGGCACAGTGATGTCCTGGGGAGGACGCTTCACATGCCGTAGTTGCCTCCCTCGCCTTGCGCTTGTGATTAATCACATTGCGCAAGTCAGGCGAGGGCTGACACCTTTTTACCCTTTTCGTGAGCACGGGTAGACCGAGTCCACGGGTCCGTGGGTGTTGTTTTTGCTCCCTGATCTAGGGTTCGTACAAGAACTTTTTCCAGATCGGCAATAGAAGACTTTTGAGACGGACCCTGTCCATTTGCCGCTGAGGGCTGGACGCACGGGTCGGTCTTATACAACTTTCCATCAGGGGCCTGCATAACAGTTAGCAGTGTCCTCCAATGGTCAGTCGAATGGATAGTTGCTTGAGCATGACGAGCTCGCACTGTCCCAGACTTCTTCGACTTGGCACCCGTAGGCGCGTAGTACGAAGAGTCCAAGTTTGGGTTTTCACCATTCTCAGTATGGCGCATAGGGTCAGCGTTGCGTGAGATTCGGTCGAAAACAGAGGTTTGGCTGCTGCCATAGTCGCATGCGGCCATCTGCCTGCAGCCGTTAACCGATGCCGCATAGTGAGTCTTATGCGGCCTCCTCCTTGGCCGCATAGAGTTTGCATCAGTGTTCGAACGTCTGGCATCGTAGTGTTTTCCTCTGCCTGAGTTTGGGTGCTGAGCGTTTTTTGTGTCAGGCAAGGATGCCGCATGGACAGCCTGAGGGGACACCTGGCGAGCGCCTTCAGCAACAGAGAGAGGCGAGGAGCGCAAGCTCCACAGTTGGGCGAGGCGCGGTGGCCTTTGTTGTCCACGTCCTGCGGGTCTTCTAGTGGTGAGCACCCTTATGGTTGGAAGAGGCTGCCGCATAGGCAGTGAACACATGATGTGCAGTCCCTGTGGCTGGAAAAGAGACGGGGAGCGCAAGCTCCGCAGTTGGGTGAGGCACGGTGGGCTTTGCTACCCGTGTCCTGCAGGTCTTCTTGGGCTTTGTTTGTCTCGGAGAAGGACTCGCGCTGTCCCCGGAGAACATGTCCTAGAAGGCCTGCTGATCGAAGCGGACCACCAGCATCCTTTGAGTGGATCCGAGCTTGGCTGCGTCGGATTGCGCCACAACTTTCTCATCAGTGGAGAAAGACGTCCCCAGACAGAGTCGCCATCTTGTTTGCCATTAAATTCGAAAGTTCTAAAAAGAGCTTGATTTAACTAACAAACGAAAGAAAGTACAATGGGGTCCGGGACGGACAATCTAAGTACAATATATTTGATTCTGGGGTACGGTGATGGACAATGAGTGCTATGACGTCTCCTTTACTCCGTGGACGATCCGATCCAGGGTGAGGAAGCTTACATTCTCTCTTCGCTCGTCTCGGTATGCTCTCTCTGTATTGGCCGGGGGTGATATGCTTTCTCTCTGAAGCAGAAGAAAAAAGCCCGCCTCTGGAACGTTCAAGTTGCTCCTATTCATAGCCATCGTGCTGATGGGCTATGGGTGCCGCATATGCCTCTGTTTGGTGGCCGCATAAGGCTCCTTCAATAGAATGCGGTTGCAACTGTCGCCGCATGCCATGGGCCGATTGCCACGTGGTCTTGGATAGGATATGTTGTTGAAGAGATCTCGGGGTTGTTTTCAATCCGTTGTGTGCATGACTTGGTCAGCTGGACACGTAGTCAACACCAACTGTACGAAGATCTCTGCAGTTGTAACGGAAAGATCTTGTGAGCTGGAGGCCGCATAGCAACTTGGCCGCATGATGGCGAGGCCGCATGGGTCTTGTAGCCGCATACGTGCTCTCATTTGGGCCTTGGTGGAATGGACACTCTGGCCGCATGGTGGCGAGGCCGCATGGGTCTTGTAGCCGCATACGTGTCCTCGTTTGTGCCTTGGTTGAATGGACACTCTGGCCGCATATTGGCGAGGCCGCATAGGACGTAGCCGCATACGAGGGAACACGTGGTATGGCACGTTTGTCGAAACAATTAATGCACTGATGTGACTTATTGTCTTTTTTTGAGCCGTCGTCTTCATGAGTTTCGAAGCGTCTCATAGTGATGAGTGATGTGTCAGAGCTTCTGACAGACATCGGAATCTGTGTCAGGGGGTCCTTATGCGGCCTCCCTGCTCTGTGGTCGTTCAGGCCGCATATAGTATACTATGCGGCTTCTCTGCGACTTGGTTTGATCAGGCCGCATGTGACTTTTCTGCGGTTTGACTGATCAGGCCGCATGTGACTTTTCTGGGGCTTGACTGATCAGGCTGCATGTGGCTTCTCTGCGGCTTGTTGAGGGGACATGACCTTTATGCAGCCTGCATGATTTTTCATGCTTCTACAATATGCAAGATGGATTTGATTTGTAGCATATTCTGAATGGTACATGAGCCAAATAGGAGAATGTCATCAGCAAAAAATAAATGGGAATAGGCAGAAGGAACATTGTTGATCCAAAGGCTAGAGTATAGATTAGTTCTCTCCGTGAGATATATGTGCTTCGAGAGAACCTCCCCACATAAAATGAATAGGTAGGGAGAGAGGGGGCAGCCCTGCCTAATCCCTCGTTCAGGAGCAAATGTATTAGAGGGGGAGCCATTTAAAAGAATAACAAAGGTGGATGTGGTGATACACTGCATAATCAATTCATGAGTTTTTCCTACGAAACCGTAGGCTTGGAGGACTTAAGGAAGAGCAGATATCGAGTGGAAAATTTCCTTGGCAGTGATAATATTATCACATATTTGACGACCTGGAACAAAAGCATTTTGAGTATGACCTATGAGTCTATTGAGAACATGTCGAATTCTATTTGCTACAATTTTGGTGATAACCTTGTATAGGACATTGCATAGAGCAATAGGTCGGAAATCATTAGGAGAAGAAGGGGTGGTACATTTAGGAATAAGAGCTATATATGTGTGGTTGAGAGGTGTAGGCATGGAGCAATGAGTGAAAAAGTTCTGAATCAGTGCAGTTACCTCTGTACCAATGATGTCCCAGTATTTTTGGTAGAAGATCGATGGGTATCCATCCGGTCCTGGAGATTTGTAGGGACCCATTGCATTGATAGTAAGCCTGATCTCCTCCGCTGAAGGTAGGCTGTGAATCAGTTCATTTTGCAACCAGACTTATCTTTGGAAGTTCTTCAAGAACATCTCGAGGGATAGGGGAAGTATTTGAGGCTTGAGAGAGAGTATTAAAATGATCAACCAACAGCTCACTGATTTCATCATATGATCAAATGTCAAGTCCCCATTTCGGTTTGTTAAACTGGAGATTGTATTCTTATTTTTCCTGTTGAGTGCCATCATTTGAAAAAAATTAGTATTTCTGTCCCTCTCCGTAAGCCACGATACACAAGACCTCTGCTTCCAAAAAAGTTCTTGTTGGAGTAAGAGTTTATTATGAGTGATGTCGAGCAATCTCTCCTCTTCAATCCTAGAGTTACTGACCGGTTGATGTTGCAGAGATAAAAATACTCTGTTCAGTTGTTTTGATCTCATCATTTAAGTTACCAATCCTTCGCTTGCCCCATGATTTCAACAATGGAAGAAGTGTTCTCAGTTTCAAGTGCAGGTCAGTAGTTCCTTTCAGATTCTCCCAGCTGGTGCCAAGTATAAACTTGAACTCCTGCTCCTTCGTCCAAGAAACCTCGAACCCTCGAACCGTTGTGGATAGACCCGTTTTTTGGTTTTAATTTGCATCTTCAGGAAGATTGGGTTGTGATCACTATTAATACTGGTAGGTGAAGAACCCCTGACTTAGGATAAATAGATCTCCATGAGGTATCCACAACAACTCGATCAAGACGTTCTGCAACGTTGTGTTGGGCAATCCTGCGATTGGTCCAAGTGAAGGCTGGCCCAATGAATCCAATATCCATTCCACCCGAACGTTTAAACCATTTCTTAAAATGCTTATTAGCATGAGAATTGAAAGAAGAACCTCCACATTTTTCATTTGCACTGAGACGTTGTCTGTCTGCAACTAGGGGTGGACCATAAACACAGAATAAGTGCCAATCCGAAGAGTTGTCAATAGGATGAACAAAAAGATGGATACAATTAGGAGAGCTAGAGATAATGTCTAACTGGATAGAGTGATTCCAGAGAACTAGCAGACCCCCTGATCTCCCAACCGCTGATTGGGCTACACTACAATCATAACCCAGCTTGCTTGTCAGTGAATTTGCAACAGAGGACGAACACCTTGTCTCAGCTAGAAAGGTGATTAACGGGTTAGTTGTCCGGAGAAATGATTTCAATGTACGAATTGTCGGGTCATTTCTCAAGCCCCGACAATTCCAGGATAAAATCATTTGACTTGCGGCTGTTTGAGGCCAGCCACTGCCTGATCTTTATTTGATTTCTCCAGCTGTCTTCTCTTTGGTGTGATGGAGATATCATCATAATTTTCATCCTCCAATATCTGCAGTGGTCGTTTGTTGTGGTAGGATGGTTTGATACTGGAGCTTTGGTCGTTGTACACAGGACGTTTGATCCTCTTCCATGTCTTCAGAGTATCAGTGGTAGAGCAGGGAGAAACATTTGATCTGGACACTGGGGAAAGATAAGGGATGTGAAGGTGGCATTGACGGATGGGTAAATAGGGAATGCAATTAGGCAGAGGTTGAGAAATATTGTTATGTAGCATATCATTATGAGAGGAGGGAGTGAATGTGGAATGATGGGTTTCAGATCTGTTAGGATGGTGAGGCGTGATGTCTGATTTTGTGGCTTGGGTAGTAGGATCAACAGAGGATGAAACAATGTCGGGTGGAGGAGGAGCAGTTGGGATAGAACCAGCAGAAATGTCCAAAGGGGATATGGAGGGAGAGTGAACATTTGAATTAATAAATGGGGTAGTTGGAAAGGAAACAGGGGGATATTCCTTAGTAACTGGAGAAGATGTGGTAAGAGGAGTTAGAGGTAGTTGCCACCAAATTAGGATCTGGAAAACTAACTGATTGAATGATTGTCGTCAGAATTTCCTTGGGGCCATCGGCCACTGGAGAAGATGTGCTGATGTTCTCCTTACTGCACAATCGTCCATCCTGACGGTCCAATCTCGGTCCATCTCTAAATACAGCTTCATCATCAGGACAGGGATCAATAACCATGGTAGGATTATTATTAGCCAAGATAATTTGATCCTGCCTGTGAGAATCATCATTGGATTGCTCATTATTTCCCTGCTCAAAGTGACTAATAGTAGACTGAGGGACTCTTGATTTAGTCTTGAGAGGGACTCTTGATTTAGTCTTGAACCTGGAGGCATGAGCATGATTGGCGCATATCGACAAATCAAGTCTTTTGTCCAGAACGGCTTGTATTTGATCCTTTTGGACTGGAGTCCAATTCTCAGCAATCAAATTTGAGTATTTCTGATGAAGCACACATTTTTGCAAGCCATGGCCGAGTACTGCACAAAATAGGCAAAACTTTGTTAGCCGTTCATTAGGTAGAGTCACAATGCCTTCAGTATCATTCCCCATAGCGACCTTCAATTGACGAACAAGAGGTTTTTTTAATGTCAATCTTCACCTTAGCTCTTGCAAAAAGACTCCAATTGCTAGCATCAGCCTTCCAAGGTGGTCTCCCCTGTCCCAGTCTCGCAGCGAGAGTTACTGTTAGCAGATTCACTGGGAGACCATGAAACTGAATCCAAAACTCAGTTTCAGAGAAAGAATACTCACAGGAGAGTATATTCGGAAGTCAACGCCCGAGAATCAATAAGTGTTTATTGATTTTCCAAGGACCATTATCCATCACAAACTCTAAATCTACGAATGCTTCGAATTTGGCAGAGAGAATGATCCGTTGAAGTATTCAGCAATTTTGATGTTTCCTTTGGTTATCTAGATCTTTGAAATTGGGTGGATATGATTTATGGCAGAGAGGTTTGAAGAGCAGGAATCGTTGCCAATCTGTTTGCAGGTTATCGAATGGAACATTTGGAGTGGTGCTCTCGGAGGAGGATGACAAAGAAAGGAGGTATCCAAGTTTATCAAGAACTTCATAATAGGTTGGTGATGATGTTGTTGGACGCACAGTAAAAATAGATCCAGAAAAATCAGATAAACAACTCAGAGAAAGTTCACAATCACAAAGACAATGATTTACGTGGTTCGATCAAGATGTTTACTTCCACGAACGAGGGTTCCACTATGAAGAAGAAGAAAAATCATAATTGCTCTCAACACTTCTCTCCTTTCTCTCAATAACTCTCTACAAAAAACTCTCAAAAATTTGTGTTGAAATTATTCAACAATTTTTTGCTCTCTTATGTCGAACTTATTCAACAATCATTGAGCACAATTTGAGATCTACTCTTGTGTTGAACTTATTCAACAACTTACATGAGTACTCTTGAGATACTCTTGGAGAAACTTTTGGCCCCTTTATATAGCATGTCATATGTCTATACATAGAAATCCAACATTATGTAGGAATATGAATCCAATATTATGTAGGCTTAGGAATCCAATATTATTCTTGTCAAAGATTTGGTCAAAGGTCGAAGTCAATTTTCTTCAAAATATATGGTCAAATATATCTTTCTTCATATCTCTACCTTGTCAAAGATTTGTTATTCTTCAAAGATATGGTCAAATATACTTTCCTTCATATCTCCACCTCGGCAAGGTTTTGCCACAAAATCGAGCAGACACACTTTTCAACCGCACAGCTTCACCAAATCAATCACTCGTCAATCTCGTCCCCAAAGGCTCTCAAGCAACTCTTCTCCACCTGACTGTGGAGAAGCATCATTCTTCTTGTACATCCACTTCCAACCTATAGCTTGTTTGGCCTTGGGCAATGAAATCAAGTCCCATGTACAGTTATTGGGTAGAGATTTAATCTCTTCATGCATAGCTGCAATGCAAATCTCGCTGCTAGTATCTTTGACAGCCTGTCTGAAGGTGATATGCACGTCATCCTCCACTGGCAGTGCATATGCCACCACATTCAACTGTCCATAGTGCTTGACCGGTTCATCAAATCCCTACATGTGCACTGGCTTGACCGGTCTCCTTGGCCTAGTAGTAGCCAAAGAATCTTGTTGCTGGTGTTGCTCTTCTTCTGGTTGTTGTTCTTGTGAGGCTTGATGAACATCTTCAGAAACCTCCACCTCATCTGATGCATCCTCAGATGACTCACCATTCCTTGCCTAAACCGACATTGGAAAGCTTACATATTGCTTTCCCAAGCAAGGTTCGGTTCATCCTCATTGCTAACCCATTCTGCTGCGGCGTATTTCTGACAGTCCAATGTTGCACGATGCCTTCTTGAGCACATAAATTTTTGAAAGGTCCATAGGTATATTCAGTACCATTGTCAGACCTCAATGTATTTACCTTTCTATTTGTTCTGTTCTCCACCATCGTTTTTCACTGCTTGAACTTTTCGAACACGAAGATTTGTTCTTCTTCAAAGATATGGTCAAAGATCAAAGTCAATCTTCTTCAAAGATATGGTCAAATATACTTTCCTTCAGATGTAGAATCCATAATACAGGGGAGGAGAGGAGAAAGGAAGATGGAGAGAATCTATGTGAGAACTAGATTGGAGAGGCAGAAAAAATCTGCAGGGAGGAAAGTCGCCATTGGAGAGGCGAGGCGGAGTACACTATTTGGTTAGAAGATTTTTTTTATTTTTTGGCCCCTACTTACACCAAAACTTTAGTGCTATACAGGGTTGAGATATATATATTTATATTACTTGAAAACTTTCAATTAATGCAGTAGTACCCCAAAATTCCATGATCCTGCTTTTAGTTAAAATTTGGACAACCTCTAAAATTCAATTATTCTCACATTGATCTTTTAGAGGAACTTTATGTCATAGTTTGCAGCCGATAACGATACGGTTTGGCATGTCTTGTTCCGATACCGACCGATATCCAATATTGACTGATACCGACATTATGGATATATTTTTTTCGATCAATTCGGCAAGAAAAATTGAACAAAAATACCAACCAGCAAGAGTATAAAACATAGTAATGTTGTAAAAGCATGTAAAAGAAGAAAATCGCATGTAAAAAAATCTGCAAGTGTGACTACTATTTCATTAAATTTCAAAACTACTAAAAAACAACAATGTAAATATTTAAAATTATGTCTAAATATATAAAATATATTTTCTGAAATATTAATTAATTATTAATAATTATTTGTTTTTCGATATCAAAAAATTCGATACTCCGATACCACCGATCCTAATACTCATAAGAATGGTCCGATACCGATACTGATACTGGGAACCTTGGTGTATGTTTCTTGCCACGATGAAGAATGGAGATTTCCGGTTCACGATGATCGGAAGCTGCTTGAGTTGGTCATCTTGTTGGAAGCATAGGATGAAACTAAAGTTGACCAGCAATTCTTGATGCATTCCGGTAGTATGTTTAATTTTGGGAACATCTAAGTGTAAGCCTGCATGCTCTCCTTCTTTTTTTATCAGCTATTTATCTATATCTTCATTATACTATATGAGAGTACTCATGGATGCATCAACGCTATATATATGTGCAGGTTGTATCAGGAATTTATGAAGAAGGACTCCTCTAGCGATTACACTACAACTGAACTGGATAACAATTTTAATGATGTCGAAAACTCAGCTACAGTGACTATTCAGTGGCGTAGTCAGAATTTTAATTTAGGAGGAACGACTTT
Source organism: Iris macrosiphon (assembly GCA_036927795.1). NCBI lineage: Eukaryota > Viridiplantae > Streptophyta > Magnoliopsida > Asparagales > Iridaceae > Iris > Iris macrosiphon. The sequence continues at coordinate 202,797,594 of JAYESA010000008.1, forward strand.
TACAATTAAAAATAATAATAAATTAGAATAAATATGAAAAATAATGGTGATCTGGTTGACGGTTTCAGAACTGGGTGAAACTTACAATGTAGGACAAGTTCGACGTTGCGCATGAAATGGCGTAAACTCTCGTCGCGATCCGAAGTGTGCTCGAAGAATAATTACAAATTTTCGAAAAATATCGTTACGATAAAATTCAACGAATTCGGACCAAATTTATTGTGAACAGTCGACGAATTCAAGTTTGGTCATTTTCCACATGTCAGCTATGACCGTGCGCACTATAAATAATAATATTTTTATGCAAAGAATGTTACACGAAAAAAAATAGTAATATCACTATTTTAGTTATATACTAGTATAGATTTTTTTTTTTTACTCAATCCAAGAAGACCCTAACGAAAATTTCGTATTTTTTTACTGTTTATTCTATTTTAAGGGAAGCATATATGTCTCTCAATGTTCAAGCTACAAAATGCTTTTGGTTACATATTAAATGTTTATGTACATTGGATTGCATGTATAGAATTTCGTTGTCATTTGACTTGCTCATCGTTCGTCCATGCTTTTTCGACTCTAACCTATTTGACATTGATATCTGAATGAAAACTATATATATAAGCTAAAAAAAAAATTCCATGAGACGTAGCTGCACCCTCTCAGGATCAAGTGGGACTACTTATCTACAACAACAACAACAACAACAACAACAAAGCAGTATTTCCAAATTTTTGGGGTCGGCTAATAGTACTTGCTTGTTTGTCAATACCTTAGCATAGCTCACATCAATCACATGGGCTTGATATCCCAATTTGAACTGATTAAAGATCTATGCACCCACCAGTACCTAGCACCAAATAGCGAAAGGGTTTCTTTCATTCATTACATTCTTCTTTTGTCCTCTGAGAAGAGACTATCACTTTTCATTTGCTCTTTACCTCAGTCATTGCAGAATTTGATTCCTGCAGAATAAGACATTAAAGACCACAAGTAAGCACCATACTCGGTCGATCTGAACTTAACGCGATATTTATGTATCCCCATTCAACTAAAATAAAGACCGCTGCTGCTGCTGCTGTAGCTTTTGCTATTGTCCATCATTTCATCATTCGTCATGAGGCTCAAAGTGAGCTAATTGAAGATTTATGTTCTAATTAAAAATCGCAGGTTAGGTATCCTCTCGTTGATTCAAACGGTTCCGAGACGAACCTATTGTACTGAAAGTTGCGTACGGTCATAAGTCGACGTGTGAAAATTGACGAAACTCGAATTCGTCGACTGTGTCAGTCAACTTTACCATATCGATTTTTTTTTTTTTGAAAATTTATAATTATTCTCCGTGCACTCTTCGGATCGCGATTGGATGCGTAATGTCTAACTTGTCTTACGACGTAAATTTTGTCCAGTTTTGAGACCATCAATCGAACCGCCATTATTTTTCGTTTTTATAATAGTTTATTTATTTATTTTATTAGTAAACAACGTGTCTTCTAGATAAAAATCTTGGATACATCACTGCATATTTTTACCATAAAACTATATATAACTCTTATTTTAGCTCACAAAATCTTCACTAGAATTGTTAATGAGAAGGAATTGTATTTGTGATGCCACTGAAGTACTGAACTATTTTCTGGCAGGCCACATTAGGATTCCTGGCAAATTCTGAGGTTATGTTGAAGGTACTCTGTTGTCATTTGTTCCTATTGATTAGTAAATTTCATGGAAAGGGTCCTCTCCTTTTCTTTCATTTGTAGCTTTTCTTTCCTCTGGGCCCATTTTCAGTCCTGCAGTGTTTGGTAGATCAATATGTTGATCCTTCACATAGACCTCACATGGCTAACAGAGGGGGCCCTATGGTTTCCTGGTGCCCTTTGACCAAACAATAAATGGAGTTTTCACTACTGTGTCACAATTCATTCCATTTGGGGTGCTTGAATATGTGAGAATCAAATTTTCTAAAATTAAATTTGTGAAAAAATTATATTCCCATAGTTGGTAAATATATAAATATTTTTGAAAATATATAATTCATATAAAATAAATATATTTTAATTGATAATTAATTATATTTAATAGTTGTTATCCCTTTATTTGTGACTTTTTATAGCATTGTTAGTTTGTTAGTTAAGGTGATAAACTCCTATCCAAAGAACATAGTCCAAATTTTATTGACATCATAAATTTTACTAATAGATTAATTTTTTGACCTGATTCAAATTGAATCTAACCTAAAGTCACCCCGACCCAAATCAGACCCAACCCAAAAAAAAAGAACAAAAAAATTAAAAGAAGAAACAAACAAAAATTATGAAAAAAGAGAATGAAAAAAAAAAAAGAAGGAAAAAAAACACTAATATTAGAAAGGAAAAAAAATGAAACCTGCCATTTAGACTTGTCTTGCTGGTCTTACAAAGGATTTAGCCAGCCTTCTGGCAATATTAGAATGAAACACACAAGTCTTAACATACCTGCACAAAAAGAATTGAAGTGAATAAACAAAATAATTCCAAGTGACGATCACTGTCACAAAGATATTACTCAAGATTTATCAACTGAACAAATTTATTATATTCATCAGCATCAAGAAGTGAGTTTACTAGAACACCTAGTATTGAAGAGAACAAAGAAAATAATTCCAAGTGATGACCACTGGCACAAAGATATTACTCTAGAATTATCAACTAAACAAATTTATTATATTCATCAGCATCAAGAAGTGAGTTTACTAGAACACCTGGTATGGACTTTTCTAATTTACAGTATTATTTACTAGAACCCCTTCAATAAAGTTTTGATTTTGCGTCACCTATTACATACATTAGGCTGCTCTTTGATGCTTCATTTTGTAAAACCTGCCATTTAGACTTTTAAACAAACAACTATTCCTTTCAATAGCTTTCCTCTTTAAGAGCTTTGAACAAAGAAGTAATCATTTGCATCCTTAATTTACGCGGTTATCAACTAAACAAATACTCAAAATATTGATCACTAGAGCTTCTTTTAGCCTAATTTTTATGCTTGTTTACACTTTGCAGGATTCTTACAAAGAACTTTGTCAGTTCCTGAAGACAATTTACAAGAATGGTGTATCCTTACAATGCTAAATCAGGAAAGAGGAACTCCTTCAGATATAAATACTCTCATTACTAACAAGCATTCATCAATGTTGGGGAAAAAATGTTCAGCTTTGAAACTAACATCTCTACAATTGCAAGTCTAAACATAATGACAATGAAACTTCCTGAACAGGGGTGAAGAAAAAGAAGCCCTAGACCCAATCTTTTCTTACCATTTACAAAACCAACAGCAAGACCTTCAACAACACTTTTTAACATCAGCAACTGCCACCAAACTAGTAGAAGCTCATGGCACAAAGGAACTTTCAGGTGAAGAAAGAATTTGTGCGCATGCACCATCATGCCTACTAGAACTCTTGAACAAAAATTGCGGCAAGAGAGTCCGAACACTACGCTAAGATAACTGAGCAAGATGATTTTCAGAATAATGTGATCCTTCACTTGCTGCTGTTGTTACCCATTCCCAACGTCAGCTCAAGGTCTTCAACCCCAACCTCATGGATCCTCTCCCCCTCCCAAGGCTTCACCCTACCGCTCTCAAACTCAAACTCTGCAGCGCCTCGCCCCCTCTCCGGCATCCCTCCTCCAGGACCCACAACAGCCTGTTGTCTTGAGGCGACCGGGTTGATGAGATTGAAGGTGGGTGAAGCTGGAGCTGTCATCTGGAAGCTGACCCACCGTCCAGAATCGACAGTGGAGACATCGGACTCATCGCATTCTGGTATGGTTGCTGGGTGGAGCTGGTGGCCTCCACGTGTAGGGCTGGCAGGGGCTGAAGCATTGAACAGAGGGTGGCGGAAGACATTGTAATCCCAATCCGGTTTCTTCAGCTTCTGAGGGCGGGAGGTCGGTGAGGAGAGGGGTGGGGTCACAGGTGCGCTGTTGGAGATGCGAAGAGGTGGAAGATTGAAGTTACGGAGGAAGGGGAGGAGGTAGGAAGGATGGATGCTTGGATTAGTGTTAGGGCTAGGGATTGAGTTATCGAGACGATTGGGGCTCGGGAAGGAGGATGAAGTTGGGCTGGCATGGTAGGAAGGTACAGGACTAGGATAGGAAGAAGAGGGTGGACTAAGGTGATGGGATGAGGAGCATGGGCTTATGTTAGTCGATGGACCACCATTGGCTGCTTCAGGAAGTGGTGTTGGTGGCTTGCATCCCTGTCAGTAGACAATAGAAGAAGACAAAAATCAGTTTATGACATTTCTATAGCAGTACTAAAATCAAATGAATGAGTTGTTTGTTGACACTAATTGGGTTCTGAGTTATTTCATAGTGAGAAAGAAGAGAGAGAGAGAGAGAAGGGGGGTTCTAGTGATTCATCTTTCCTTTTTGGTTTTGTAAGAAGCCCAAAAAAAAAATTTTAGTATTTAAAAATTGAACTATATTCTTCATTGTATTAATTATTACTACTAAGATTAATCTTGTCATTTATCCTAATTGTTACTTATATATATTAATTAAACTTAAACTAATTAAGTTCCTATTCCTAAACATCTATTTTAACCTATTCAAATCTTTTTCCTAGATTCTGACTACAGTTCCCTCTCTGTCAGCTCACTCAAAGGTTTCCTCGCTCATAACTTTAGCTCACTCTCTCACAATCTCTCAACTTCAAAACCACACTTTCCTCACATATCCATTCCACATCACTTACCATACTCCCCTCCCATCACCCCCCTACTCACACAGAGACCCCATCACGCCCCAATAGCTTCCCTAACCCGTACAATGCCTTCACGATAAGCCTCGACAGTCTCGGCCAAGCCCATCTGAAAACAAGCACTTACTCTATTTTTTTCAGAAATTCAAGTGTTGTCCTGTCGATCCAGTGGACCTCGGCACGGGCTGTTCGCACCGAAATGCATGTCACGAGATTCTCGACGTGTACGAGTCGACAGTTCGTAATTTCGTCGAACAGTCACGGAGATGTCGCACAGTATCGGTCCCAATTCTCGACCGTGTCGATACGGACTCATAACTTCTTGTACGCTCGTTGGATCAGGACAAGATTTGCGTCGTTGGATTCGCACAGTCGGATTTTCCCTACGATGATATTCTCGGCGGATTCCGAGAACTCCATAGCGCCACTTTTGGAGCCCACAATCCGGTCGGGACCGTCGTTTTCGCAATCCGGGACTTGGATCCTACTTCTGAAGTTCCTGTGAGTTTTCTCGTTCTTTTGGATATGACTGTATATTCAATTTCATATTTCGACGTCATTCTAAATTGAGCTATTTATTGTACTTTGCAGGGTCCGCAACCTGACCAGTTTCGTTGTTTTTTACAATCTGTTGCGTGGATCGCAAATTCGAGAGTATCGGTGAGTTTGTATCATCGTTCTGGTGATGTTTGACTTATTAGTTTATCACCATTGACATTTCTAACCAATCTCATTTATCATATCTATGTGGGGGCCTGCATATCGGCTCGATTTGGCTCAGGAGGCAATTTTTTGCAATTGGATTTTATGGACTATTGGACGCTTCAAGGTGATTCTGCATAGTATTCTGGATACTCTCGGCTCGAGATTTGGATATTGTTCGACATTTATCGGTTAACGTGTCCTTCCGTGTCCGACACGTCGACTCTTCTCAAACACGGATCAAACAAGTATGCCTTGTCAATTGTATTTCAGTTTATATAAATTCATGTTTATTATATCGTTATTGTGAAATAAGTTTGTTCCTCGGTACATGGGCTTCTGAGTTAGACTCGGGTGCAATTGATCGATCGAGATCAATGGATAGAGATATTGATTGTGGTATTTTATTGGGGTAGTATGTTACCTTGGTGTATCTCTTAATACAGACTTGACTCCCAGGATACAGATTATTTATGCATTCATGATTGAGCACGTATTTCCGTATCTGACTAGTTGTAGGAGTGTCCGGGACGTGGACCAGTTATAGAGATCATTGAGCAGGATCCCCATTTTAGTGTTATTCTTGATTACTTGTGATTACTTTTGGATTTTACGTGGACTCGAGTGGACAATAGGTTCTCGATTGTAAACGTACAAATGCAACATGTGCACTCACATTGGGAGGGAAGGACAGTTAGTAGACGTTGGGTTGCTATACACCAGGTTATTCTCGATGACCATGACCCTTAAGTTGAGCTACAGTAGAGACTTACTATAGACTGTGATCCTCACAACGAGCTACGATACTATAGATCGTGATCTCGATGAGTTATGGTAGTTACTTAACCCTATCCTTAATAGCCCACGGGTGTGAACGTTGTCCTCGACTTGCATTTCACTTAGTTAGGTTATTATTATTTGTACCTCCGGATATTTAGGTGCTTGTTTATATTATTGTTTTACTTTTTGTATGTTTATCTGTGTCTTGCTATGTCCTTTTGAGGACCCGGTTCCCTTTCAAGTTTAGGTGAATAGATCTTCCCTGAGGAGCACGATCTGTGAGCTACACCTACATCAGGAGTTGTTCTAATCAATGACCTCAAATGTCTACTCGGAGGAGTACCATGAGTTGCGATAGGAATTTTGTTGGATTTCGGGTATCGTTATCTACTTTATCGATACTCGAACCCGAAAAAACATGCAAGCACAATCGTTGAATGAATCAAAACAAATGAGTTACATCAAGACTTCAGTTTTCTTCTTTAAAAGATACGAAAGGATTACTACTTGAATGTTATAATTACAGGACAAAATCAAATATATTGTATGTGCAAAAAGGCGTTGAACATTAGGATTGCATGAGAAAACCAAATGTAAGCAGTGTAGATGTAGAACCTGTAAGACATTAAAATGGCTATTCGGTTGGTGTGAGAAAGCTAATTTGTTCTTTGATGTGATACATAAAAAATTGAGAATAGTTTGGACGAACGTGGATGGAAAATATTAATATTTGCTTCTTATAATTACAGGAGAAACTAAATGCACGAGCTCTCTCATAAGGAATTCAATTGGTAAATGAGGATATCAATCTGCTCCTTTAGTTAATCATTGATATAACAGTATGTGGCTCCAGAAAATAAGGAAACTTTCTTTTCCTCATCTTTTTTTGGGTCATCTTTGTATTATGAAGAAAGTATACAATGTTCACAGAGAACACACCAAGCTTTGAGGAATAAAGTTAACTTAAAGCTCCATAATGTAATTAAAAGAAAATAAAAGAAGAGGAAGCTTTCTTAGTAATGAGTACCTAAAGTGTTTAATTTATTCTTTTCCCTGGCCAAATTAATAGAAGAAATTACTATGATCTGTTCTAAACATCTGAACTGGTAATTAGAATCCACTAAGTAATATATTTTGTTGTTTTAATTAAAGATGAGAGAAGAAAGTGGCCAATGCCTACAAAAAAATCCACATAAATTCCAGCACTTTCATGACCAGAAACAAATAAAGGGAAAGTTACAAAAAGGGTGAAAGTGATCAGAAAAAAAAAAAACACAAATCTCCCACAAGGGAGCCACTCGCTGTTCTTGGGCAATGAGAAAATGGATAAAAGAAGAAGCACTAAAAAGAACCAGTCAAAATGAAGAAAAAAAGATGCCAAAGCCTTTTTTTTTTCTATTCTATAGCTAAAAGCTCAGAACTTTCAGAGAGAAAGGACACCAGCCTATAAGTAGTAACAACAATCATCTATATCAAATTTCTGATCAGCAATGGATCTGGATCAAACACCAAGAACCCATCATCGAAATCAATAAAAAGTAGAGATCTGATCGATCTAAATGTAAAAAAAGCGAAACCCACATCAAGAGAGAGGGAGAAAAAGAGAGAAATCATAATTAAACAAAAAATACCCATTATTAGAAACAGTAAAAAGAAGAGATCTGTTCAATAAATGTAGGGGGGGGGGGGGGGGGGAATCAGCCACATCTAATCTAGACCATAGAGAGAATAATCAATGCAAATGAGACTATTATTAGTGATTTTAATTAAACAAAAAAATGCCCATTATCTTAAACACAAAAAAGAAGACATCTGTTCAATCAAATTACCAAAACAAAAAAAAAGCCTCATCTAGTCTATAGAGAGAGAGAGAGAGAGAGAGAGAGAGAGAGAGAGGAGGGAGGGGGTTATGGGTGCACCTTCCGGTAAGTGGTACCGTCCTCCTCGACGGTCCATCCGGCCTCGGAGCAGAGGGCCTTGAGGACCTCGTTGTTGTCGCAGTGCTTCGGTAGCTTATAGTTACCGAGGGTCCTGAGACCTGTGAAGATCTTCGCGGCGATGGCTCTCCTCCTCCTCTCCCTCCTCTTGTTGTTCTCCCTCTCCTTCCACGTCGGCAGCCGACCTCCCCCCGACGTCATCCCTCTCCCCCTTTTCTCTCTCTCTCTCTTTTCTTTTTGTGTGTTGAGCTCCTCACCTCTCCTCAGTCCTCACGAGGAGAGTACGTTCGGCTCTTTATTACAACTATAGATTGGATAGATTCTCTCTTTTTCTTTTGGGACACACACAGAGAGAGAGAGAGAGAGAGAGAGAGAGAGAGAGAGCGAGCGACTCTGTGTTTGTTTGTTTTTTTCTCTCTCCTCTCCCTCACGCTTATTCTCCCCCGCTCACCCCAACCCCAACCCCACAGTAGAAAGAGAGAGAGAGAGAGAGAGAGAGAGAGAGGGGTCTCCTACCCCTTTTCTATGCAAAACTTTCACATTATGGTCGACTAGTATATATGCACGTGCACGTATATTTGAGTGAATGATGTTGATGAGTTAGTTTATTTCTACTGCTTTTAATTATATAGATTAATGGTTCAACCCTTCGAATTCTTTGGTAACAATTTAAAAGACTTAGCAAGTAACATGAACCATTTGATTTCCGTAAATTGTTGTCATTATTGCATCTCTTAAATGGTTGTCAGTGGAATTTATTACAGGTATTCTTTTTAATTACTAAATATGTTGAAGGGTATTTTTGGAACGAAAATTTTTCACGGTGAAGCCTAGTTTTGGCATTATATAGAGGAGATATGACCATTCCACCCTTGGTTGTGGGGGAGAGGGGTGACTAGGACTGCAAATGAGTCAAGTCGTTCGTGAGCTGCTCGAAGTTCGGCTTGATAAAAGTTCGTTTGAGCTCGGTTCGTTTAGTAACAAGTCAAGTTCAAGCTTCATTTTCGAGCTCGTTTAATAAACGAACCAAGCTCAGACTTAGAAATACTCGGCTCGTATGAGCTCGCAAGATGGCTCGTTTAGAACCTTGTGAGCTGACTCGTAAGCTGGCTCATTTAGAAGTTTGTTGAGGAACTCGTTGCTTGCAGCCTACCAATTAATTTGTTATTTAAATTTTAATTACTTCTTTGTTGAATTCTAATTTTATGCATGTTTGTATAACAATAGAATAATGCTAAGTTTACAACCTAATGCTTACAACCCTCTTACAACCTCTCTCCCCTACCCTGACAGGTGGGCCACACCCGGCCCCACTTGTCAGTGACCTTGATTGTAAGAGGGTTGTAAGCATTTGGTTGTAACTGTAGCATTACTCATAACAATATGGTTGTGTGCATTATATATAATTATATGTCCTTAATAATTGATATTAATGAACTATTTTAACTGATTTTTTATAAATAAATTGTTAATATTATTATTAGGTACTTGAATTCTACCAACTAGCTTGAAATCAAGTTCTTTAAGTTCGAAATCAAGCTTAATGAGCTTGAAATAAAGCTGGACAATCTTGAAATCAAGCTTAACGAGCTTGAGTTTAGGCTTATCAAGCTTGCTTATCAAGCCAAGCTCAAGCTCAAACCAAGTCAAGCTCGAGCTCTAAAATAAAAAACTTAGCAAGCGCAAGCTCGAGCTCGATTAATTCTAATCAAGTCAAAGCTAAAATTTATAAAAGCTTTGTCCGACTTGGCTCGTTTGCACCCCTAGGGGTGACCCGTTGAGTGTTGTTTTATGAAGAATTATTTTATCCCTTACTAACATGTAATTATATTCCTTCTATTATTAATTTTATTACTACTATTTTTTTATAGTATCTCTTTTTCAAATATTATTTATTTTTATTTTTATTTTTATTAATAATATCTAGTTTTTAAGAAATGGGAGGTAAGAATAATAAAATTAATATGCGAGCAACTAAAATTAGAAATTAGCTATGGAATAAATACAAATAGTTCTTTTTGTGAATGATTATTTCATTAATTAATTTTTTGTGATTTTCTCGGTCCCAAAAGAATTTACTCCACCCATTCTCCTGTCTCCCGCACTGCTCAAGTGTGCGACTCCGTATGCTCGTCAATGGCAGTTATGGTAAGATCTTGGTTTATTCCATTTTCAAGGACTCCCAACCAAGCACACTAACTACTCATCGACGGCGATCGACTTGTCGGCTCTGTCGGCATTTGCCAAGACCATATGTCTCTTCCAATATTTCGGAGGAAAGACCCAGGAATCGAATCCACACAGTTGCATGGGTTATGGGATCCATGGATGGCCGAAAATCTGGGTTATACTCTATACGATCAGTCCCTGGCGACAGGGAGAAGGGAGAAGCATTGCTCGAAGAAGAAAAAATGAGTCGTGCAAGGACTCGGGGATATAGCCAGTAAGCAGCAAGGTTCTCCCTTTAGGACCGACTACAACAAGCTCGCGAGTCTAATAGAAACAAACGAAAGATAAGCTCTCTGCTCTATTTGCTTGCAATGCGTTGCCTATCAAAATAGGCTGTAATAGCCGCAATTCAAAATACAAAATTATATTGTTAATTATTTTGGTTTTATAAACAAATATATGTTTTTATATTTTTCCATTTAAATTTTCTTGTTGATAGTGCATTTAAAAAAAAATGATACCTCATGTATATATATGTTACCATGCATAAAGCCAAGGGTAAAAATATTTTTTCACCAATGTCTCTTTAATCATGATCCTTGAATTAGAAAAAAAAAAGTTTATTATTAGAGATGAGAAAGAGGACCAGCCCTCCAAAAGACCCCCTTCACTCCACCGCCTCTCTCTCTCTCTCATCCAAATGAGTCAGCAGTAGCAATAACAAGTGTTGTCTTCACCTCCTCCTTTCTCAATTTTTCATACCATCTTTTCATCCTATATGTAACATTTCCATCTTATTCTCCTTCATTTTTCCTTCTTAACCAAAACCAACAACAACACCATCTCCTTACCTCTCCCATGAGGCTCGGACCCAAGTCCGCTCCCCACGGCGGCAGTTGCCGCGTGCCCACCGACCGCACGCTGGCCGCCATCCCCTCACAGTCGCCGTCCCCTCCCCGGTCGCAACCTCCATCACCATCACAATCTTCATCACCAACATCATCATCTTCAACAAATCAAATCCAAACCCTAATCCCCTTTTTCTTCAAGAAGAAGAATAAGAAGCTTGATGAAGAAGAAGAAAGAACTTCCAAATCCAAGCCCTAAGCCCCAATTCCCAATTCCCAAATTCCTCTTCCAAGGAAAGCCCTCTCCTATCCTTTTCATTTGATTCATTTTTTCTTATTTACCATGTTCATTTAGAATTATTTATTTCTGAATGTAAATCTAGAATAAAGTTATATATATATATATATATATATATATATATATATATATATATATATGAGATACGGACACAAGAATTTAGATACGGCTTAGTAGAAATGATAACTTGGACACTCGAACCAAATACGATTTGGACACGTAGAAATAATTTTATTTAGAATTATAACACGAACGCGTATATTGGTGGTATTTCGATTATGGCGACACGGTATTAGGACAAGTTCCAGGACACGACACGATTCACTGGTATGAATTTGAAGTTTTAGCACGATATTGTGATAAACAATATTTGTGTGTGTGTTCGCAATTATTTAAATAATTATTGATATATATTCTTGATTTTAAACTTTGCATGCATGTATTCAAGCATGTAATTAATTTGGAATCTATAAAATACTAAGATTATGATTATATATAAGCTCTGAAACTGATATTTTGATAGACCTATAACATCCAACATACGGGTTGAATTCTAATTTTCTTATTAGACTGCAGTCATGAATTCTATTGTTAAGTTTATTGAAGCTTTCTAGAACTTTAAAAAAATTCTGAAAGTACGAAATATCATGTGTATATAGCTGTGAGTTTGATTTAGCTTACATATTCCTCAATTAAATGAAATTGACACTTGAATAATTGAATGATTAATATCTTACGGATAAAATAATTTATATGCTAATTTATTTGTAGTTGTATTTCTCATCCTTGTATGTATATAGTATCAAAATATTTATGTGGATGTATGATTTTTGACTTGTATTGAGATTTTTGAATTTATGTAGTTGACCTAGATCATTGCTAAGTTGCTAAAATGGCTAGTTGCTAAGGTAAAGTCTAGCATCGGTAAGAAAATTCGTGTCTAAGTTTTGATTTACAAATTGATATTACTACGTGTGTTCCGGTGTTGAGTTGTTCCACCGAAGGGGTCGGCATACCCAGAAAATTTTACGGAGGGTTGCTCCGGGTCTTATATAAATTGTGAAATTTATGGAGCCGAAATACAAAGGAGATTCTGCCAAAAATTTTAAAATTTTTGGGAGTTAACCAAATTTTGATATCCGAAAATATTACCGATATTCCTAACCCTAGACTTTAGTTACTATATATAACTTAGCGACGGAACTCCGATAACTTTAATTTAATATTAATTAGGGGAGATTTAGCAAGAGTCCAGGATAAGTAGGACACAGATACAAAGACATGGAGGATAAATTCAATTAAGAATACCATGTGTTTCTGCTGGAAGAATATTAATTATCAAATTAAATAATACCCCGTGTTCTGTCATGCTCTCATTTGAAAATGAGAACGACATATTGAGATTTTGATATCACATATTTCTATCATATTTCAATTGAAAAGAAAGAGATAATGGAGAATTTAAATCCTGTATTTATGTCATGATTCAATCAAGGAAAGTAAAGTACTAAAATCTTGATATCCAGAGTTCATAATATGCTCCTTTGAAAGAAATCAAATACTCTCGTTCTTCTTGGTATTTAAATACACGAATCGAGATTTAAGATTCAAGAATGTGTCCAGCAGAACGATAATAAATACAGAAGTTGCGATCACCATTATGCAAGATAATAGAGTAGGATTGTTTGTAGCTTTAGGTTAGTGCATTGGACGGAAGAGAACAATTGGATCACACCCAAAATCTCTGTAATATAATAAATAAACAAAAACTGATCATTAGAGTTTTCTACATCGTAAGGCCATACGATATTGGGGGTGAGGCTTAGCTCACCAAGAGAGATTTCGGATTCCAGAAATTCTTGTATTAAAATAAGAATTTAAGAGTTTAAAAGTTTAAAAGTTACAAGTTTTACTCCCAATGCGGGAGGGGTCGGATTCTAAGCTATGCCACCGAGACACAAGATGATCCCTGGTCACGGGATTATTGCTGAGAAAATAGGATGTATGTGACCCAGATGTGTTCTCTAAATTGCATCATCATCATTTAGAAAACTTGTCTGTGTTTGTGATTATGATTGATTGTTAATTTTTTAGCTAGGGTGTACTGCTTGCTAGTCATCTGGTACGTAAGCTATTCCAGTGTCGTGATTCATTCCCTTGTCCTTGTTTGGTGTAGGGGTGGACTGTTGTACTTATGACAGGTTACGGAATTCAATTGACGATACAGATATTGATAGATGTTAGATATTATACGGTAAATTATTGTTTCGTTGATGCATTATGCTTAGTAATTAAGATTATGACTGTGATTGTGACTATAATTGTAATAACTATGAGTATGACTTATTATGACGTAAGTATAAGGCAAACACCAAAAAAATTTACTACAATAGAATCTAGTCAGGATCGTATTTCAAGTTAACACAATAATCCTTATGAATTATTTAGTTCCTTTATTTTGGAATTCCGAGAATCCTATTTCTTCTCAGATTCTTGAATTATTCTATTTTACTTTCGTCTTTGACTGAGGGCTTGCATGTCGTTTGATGACCTAGTATTGTTCACTAGTTTTGTAGCAATACCAAAGGAAGCTGCTAACAAATATTGAAGAACAGTTGGAGAGCAAGAACGTGATGCTACTATTTCAGGCGATCTACTGAAACCAGATTTATTCTCATTATTTCTTAAAGGTATAATTGTATTGTTATATATATTGGGTAAATGGTTGTAATCGAGTAAAATAGCAAATTTTCTATTTATATTAGAATATCTTGTAATCAACTTGTTATTTAATATATTATGCACCATGTGACCTGTTATAATCCTATCCTAAAATCTTACGGGCGACAATCGTAAATACGGGTACAGGTGTATTCGTATGGTGCGTAGCCTGGGGATGATATTATGTACCCGGCTCGCCGTATTCTAGAAAGCGGGGCATGACACATCTTCTAGTGGTGGCCCATCAGGTCTAGCTTTTGGAAAACATATTTAGGTCCCGAAAGATAAAGAACCTAGGATGGGATGAAGACCAAACTTTGAGGAGACTTATATAGGTTAAGTTATGAAAACCTAAAACATGCTCCCAGGAAAGATCGATATAGAACCTAGAATAGAAAACACCTATAGGTTTATTTATTTAGACTATGTTTCATATATCCTTACTTGATGGATTTCCTACTGCCGTCCCATACAGTTAAGAATTAAGGGTATAGATGATATTCAAAAAATCATGGGATAATCATGTCCTAAAATATTAGCCAGGTAAGTTAGAGAGAGAAATAGACAAGTACTCTACTACTCTTAATTGAGTGGCCCGGTAATGGATATATACAATTCCTTAAGGATCCTGAGCTTGGTACCCTAAGTAAACTTGGGACTCATATTTATATAGAACTATTATATAGATTGGGATAGTAAGGAAATATAAGGAGTTATAGCCAATAGGCCAATGAGGATATAGATTTCTATTTAGACTAGGTGTAATATATATTATGGGGGTTAAAGATATATAATATAACTTGGAAGAACTATCGGGTAAGCTAGTACTAGCAATATCTTGCTTAAGGAATATGTATAACATATATATTGTATATGGTTATTTAAGGTATCACTCCTCGCTCTGTTGATATTATTAGTGTTTAAGTCCTGACTCAATCCCCTTTTCTTATTGAAATTTTAATATTTGATCATTTCACAAATTCGGCCTTCTTCAAAATTTTAATTCCCTTGTTTCATTGAATGTTTTGTCGATTGAAAATCTAGAATAAAATTCTCAGTTTATCCATTCAATTCCATCTTTAGTAACAACCCAAATTTTGGGAACTTTCCTCCATCTATATATATTACTCAGTCATTGTTTATTTGACTTCTTGTGAAGCAACATTTTGATTGGACTTTCTGTGATTGAACTTTCTATGATGGAATGGTTATTTAATTGTGTCAAGAACCCGATAATTTACCAACTGATTTGACAATGCAGAAGAACCTGCAGTCAATCAGATTGGATCATGAAAAGAGAAGTCGTTGCAGCCATCCGGACTGGCCATCTGGACTGGCGAGGCACTATATTCTCGAAACGTGATTCAGATATTTAATAAAATTTTGGGGATCAAAACATAATATTTCTGAAATAGATTCGAAGTTTGATATTCAAATTTTGATTTTTTTTTTACCTTAATTTGGATTTGAAAATCATCGACTTGAATAATTTAAAATAAAATTTAATGTTTTTGATGGTATAGATATATGAGTATAACTTATATTATCTATTAGTTTTGATACTAAGATAAAGGTAATGCAAACGATATTTAGAAAACTTGAAGACTTAAAATTTTAGTTTTGATTTTTGAATATGTTTTGGATTATTAAGAATATCCTGACATGTAAGGCTACTTCACAATTATAATTTTTTCTCATTTCATGGATATCAATTGCGTGGTAGCAAAAGCTGCAGCCATGAATCCTGATAGTGAAATGATATCTTGATTTCAACCATACATGCGGTGGCGAGGTACAAGATTGCTATATCACGTCAGAAAGCATGGAGAAGGGAATATAAATAAAAGTGAACCTACATGGCTATGGATTTGAAACACATTCTGATACTTTTATTGACTCTATAAAATTTTAAGATTCTTGATAATTTATGTATTTTTTGATATTCCTTATTTTGTGAAGCTTTTAAAGAACGTAAGTGTTTATTTTGAAAATAAAATACTACTTCATCTCTGTAAGGTGGGTATAATATCTTGTTTTTCTCTTGTATTGAAAAGCTGAACTTTAAAAAAATTATATTTCGAGGACGAAATTTTGTAAGGTGGGTAGGGCATAATAGCCGCAATTAAAATACAAAATCATATTGTTAATTATTTTGGTTTTATAAACAAATATATGGTTTTATATTTTTCCATTTAAATTTCCTTCTTTGATAATGCATTTTAAAAAAAAAAATTGATACCTCATATATATATATATATGTTACCATGCATAAAGCCAAGGGTAAAAAAATATTTTCACCAATGTCTCTTTAATCATGATCCTTGAATTGGAAAAAAAAACGTTTATTATTAGAGATGAGAAAGAGGAGCAGCCCTCCAGAAGACCCCCTTCACTCCACCGCCTATATCTCTCTCTCTCATCCAAATGAGTCAGCAGCAGCAATAACAAGTGTTGACTTCACCTCCTCCTTTCTCAATTTCCCATACCATCTTCTCATCCTATATGTAACATTTCTATCTTATTCTCCTTCATTTTTCATTCTTAACCAAAACCAACAACACCATCTCCTTACCTCTCCCATGCGGCTCAGACCCAAGTCTGCTCCCCGCCGGCCGCACGCTGGCCGTCGTCCCCTTACCGTCGGCGTCCCCTCCCCGGCCGCAACCTCCACCACCACCTCCATCACCATCACAATCTTCATCATCAACATCATCATCTTCATCAAACCAAATCAAAACCCTAATCCCATTTTTCTTCAAGAAGAAGAAGAAGAAGCTTGATGAAGAAGAAGTTGGAGAAGAAGAAAGAACTTCCAAATCCAAGCCCTAAGCCCCAATTTCCAATTCCCAAATTCTTCTTCCAAGGAAAGCCCTCTCCCATCCCTTTCCTTTGATTCAATTTTCTTTATTTACCATGTTCATTTAGGATTATTTATTTCTGAATGTAAATCTAGAATAAAGTTATATATATATATATATATATATATATATATGAGATACGGACACAAGGATTTGGACACGACTTAATAGAAATGATAACTTGGACACTCGAACCAAATACGATTTGGGCACGTAGAAATAATTTTATTTAGAATTATAACACGAACGCGTATATTGGTTGTATTTCGATTATGCCGACACGGTATTAGGATAAGTTCCAGGACACGATATGATTCACCGGTATAAATTGGAAGTTTTAGTACGATATTGTGATAAACCATATATATGTGTGTGTGTTCGCAATTATTTAAATAATTATTGATATATATTCTTGATTTTAAACTTTGTATGCATGTATTCAAGCATGTGATTAATTTGGACTCTATAAAATACTAAGATTGTGATTATATATAAGATCTGAAACTGATATTTTGATAGACCTATAACATCCAACATACATGTTGAATTCTAATTTTCTTATTAGACTGTAGTCATAAATTCTGTTGTTAAGTTTATTGAAGCTTTCTAGAACTTCAAAAAAAATCCGAAAGTACGGAATATCTTGTGTATATAGCTATGAGTTTGATTTGGCTTACAAATTCCTCAATTAAATGAATTTGACACTTGAATAATTGATGATTAATATCTTACGGATAAAACAATTTATATGCTAATTTATTTGTAGTTGTATTTCTCATCCTTGTATGTATATAGTATGAAAATATTTATGTGGATGTATGATTTCTGACTTGCATTGAGCTTTTCGGATTTATGTAGTTGACCTAGATCATTGATAAGTTGCTAAAATGGCTAGTTGCTAAGGTAAAATCTAGCATCGGTAAGAAAATTCTTGTCTGACTTTTGATTTACAAATTGATATTATTGCGTGTGTTTCGGTGTTGAGTTATTCCACCGAAGGGGTCGACGTACCCAGGGAATTCTACAGAGGGTTGCTTCGAATCTTATATAAATTGTGAAATTTCTGAAGCCGAAATACAAAGGAGACTCTTCCGAAATTTTTAAGAATTTTGGGAGTTAACCAAATTTTGATATCCAAAAATATTACCGATATTCCTAACCCTAGACTTTAGTTACTATATATAATTTAGCGACGGACCTCCGACAACTTTAATTCAATATTAATTAGGGAACGATTAGCAAGAGTCTAGGATACGTAGGACACAGATACAAAGACACGCAAAGGAAATTCAATTAAGAATACCATGTGTTTCTGCTGGAAGAATATTAATTATCAAATTAAATAATATCCTGTTTTCTGTCATGCTCTCATTTGAAAATGAGAACGAGATTTTGATATCACATGTTTCTATCATGTTTTAATTGAAAAGAAAGAGACAATGGAGAATTTAAATCCTGTGTTTATGTCCTGATTCAATCAAGGAAAGTAAAGTACTAAAATTTTGATATCCAGAGTTCATGATATGCTCCTTGGAAAGAAATTAAATCCTCTCGTTCTTCGTGGTATTTAAATACACTAATCGAGATTTAAGATTCAAGCATGTGTCCAGCAGAAACTTAATGCAAGATAATAGAGTAGGATTGTTTGTAGCTTTAGGTTAGTGCATTGGACGGGAGAGAACAACTGGATCACACCCAAAATCTCTGTAATACAATAAATAAAGAAAAATTGATCATTAGAGTTTTCTGCATCGTAAGTCCATACGATGTTGGGGGTGAGGCTTATCTCACCAAGAGAGATTTTGGATTCCAGAAATTCTTGTATTAAAATAAAATTTTAAGAGTTTAAAAGTTATGAGTTTTACTCCAGCCAGCTTCTAAGCGTCGTGCCACCGAGACACAAGATGATCCCTGGTCATGGAATTATTACTGAGAAAATAGGATGTATGTGATCAAGATGTGTTCTCCAAATTGCATCATCATCATTTAGAAAACTTGTTTGTGATTGCGATTGATTTTTGATTTCTTAGCTAGGGTGTACTGTTTGCTAGTCAGCTGGTACGTAAGCTATTCTGGTGCCGTGATTCATTCCATTGTCCTTGTTTGGTATAGGGATAGACTACTATACTGATGACATGTTACGAAATTCAGTTGACGATACAGATATTAATAGATGTTATACGGTAAACTGATATTTCGTTGATGCATTATACTTAGTAATTACGATTATGACTGTGATTGTGACTATAATTGTAATAACTATGAGTATGACTTATTATGACGTAAGTATAAGGCAAACACCGAATTTTTTTACTAAAATAGAATCTAGTCAGGATCGTATTTCAAGTTAACACAATAATCCTTATGAATTATTTAGTTCCTTTATTTTGGAATTCCGAGAATCCTATTTCTTCTCAGATTCTCGAATTATTCTATTTTACTTTCGTCTTTGACTGAGGGCTTGCATGTCATTTGATGACCTAGTATTGTTCACTAGTTTTGTAGCAATACCAAAGGAAGCTGCTAACAAATATTGAAGAACAGTTGGAGAGCAAGAACGTGATTCTACTATTTTAGGCGATCCACTGAAACCAGATTTGTTCTCATTATTTATTAAAGGTATAATTGTATTGTTATATATATTGGGTAAATGGTTGTAATCGGGTAGAATAATAAATTTTTTATTTATAATAGAATATCCTGTAATCAACTTGTTATTTAATATATTATGCACCATGTGACCTTTTATAATCCTATCCTAAAACCTTACGGGCGACAATCGCATATACGGGTACAGGTGTATTTGTATGGTGCGTACGTAGCTTGGGGATGATGTTACGTACCCGGCTCATCGTATTCTGGAAAGCGGGGCATGACATAGGCGAAGGCGCATTTGCCAGTTCTAGCTTTAGCAATGAGCATAAGCTCGACGGACTATGTTAGGCACTCCCTTCTTCACTTTCTTTGCTCGTCTCTGCCCCAAATACGGAAGCTATCATTTTAGCTCCGCTTGCTCGCCTTTCCCAGTTTGACTTTGCTCACTTCAAAAGTCATGCGGGAAAAGGAATAAAAACAAAAGTAATCTTCTCTTTTCATGTGACGACCCATTTTGTTCAAGGATAGCCGATTCAAATAGCGCAAGTGCAATAACCCGACCCGCTTTGCTCAGCACGATGACTCGTTTGTCACGCCCCAGTCCCAGAATGCCGAGGGACTGAGCACGTGGCAATGGCCAGCAGCACGCACCGATGGACAACCCAATTTAATGGATCCATCAGGGCATGCTTAAGCTGTAGTCTAGCAGTAATAGGTTACAAGTCTCAGGTATTTCTAATTTCATCCACAGAACAACCACAGATTAATTGCTAGAATAATGCAATGGAAATAAATAAGCAATATTAAATAAGTTTATCTCGGGAAACAAATCCGAGAATTATTCTGTTACATTTAAGAAGAAAGACAGGAAATAAAATGCTGAAATGGAAATACTGTGTATATGAAGCCGGTGCTCAGGAGAAGTCTTCTGGTGCGAGCTCGTCTTCAGGTCCTGGTACAGCTCCTGGAAGTGCTCTGGTACGGGGTATCTCTGGATGGATCTCTTCAGCTATACCTGGGGACATAGTCCATTCCAGGTCCTCAGGGGACATAACAAGGTACAGATAATACAAGCCAAAATATAAGCAGTGCAGCAGCATTAAATGAAACAGCAGGGTAAACTATGTAACCAGCTAAGTGATAAATGCAAGTTGAGAGCATCACTAGAACTCAGGCTGAGCCACTACCGGCTCTGTGTCGGGGAGCCGGTAGCAGTAATAACACGTAAAGGGTCTAGCTCTGCTGGAGAGTCTACGACCTCACACTAATAGTATATATATATGAAAACAGCCTGTAGCCTGTGTGTCTCTCCCCGTCCAATGTAATCACACGTCCCATGTCCATGTGGCCCCATGTCCATGTCACGTAAGATCATATCTAATGCAACAAGTCATACAGTATCTAGGAACATAATGTCAATGCCATAAAGTCTGTATCCTATACAGAATCACCATGAATATCTCAAAAGATCCTGTCCATGAATAGTGTCAAGTGTCCTGGGTTCTGTTGTACTTGATAGGACAAGCACCAAGAGTAAGGGTATCGATTGTCCAACTCTAAGTGACGTACCCAACACCGCGTACGGGGTTGGCACCCGACTATGATCGGACGCTAAGTACGTCGCACGCTTCCTAGGTTAAGCAGTTAAACAGGTTTACATTTAATTCCACAAGAAATCAAGTAAAATACTATAACCAAAAATATCTGAGAATTGGCAGGCTTTACTTGCCCACTGATGTATAACCAAGTCCAGGAAATAGGTAGCAAGCTGCAAGTTTTGGCAAGGTACACTTGCCTGTGGTTCCGGCTCTGATTTCGGCTCTGACTTCAGTTGGATTTGCAGGCGGTACTCCGGTTGCTGAAACAAACATCACCATCAGATCCAGAAGATATCAATCAGCTAGAAATGCCTGTCCTTGGGTCCAATTTGGAGACAAGGGCAAAAACGGCAGTTTCGGGCCAAAACGGGGTCCACCTGTGGGCCCGCTTTGCACCGAAAAACGCGTCAGGGTCAACGGTCTCCAAATTCACCAAACTTAGTGTAAACAGGTTAGAAACGCTGATACAAACCCAACGGAACTTTCAGAAATGAATTCTGATGAGCCGATCACAAAATCGCCCGTCGAGTGAGGCCTGTGGGGCCCACGACACGCGATTTCGTCAACGTTCTCGGAATCGAACCAAACTTGGGTCACAGGACCAGCGTATCGCTACGAGTTCGATGGCGCAAGTTTCGTTTCAATCTGACGTGTGTACACAAAGTTAGGTCAAATTGCAGAAAAGTCGGATACGGGGCGATGTCCGCGGATACGCGTTGACCCCGGTGTGCACGCACACCCGAATCAGCTTCTACGAAATCTCGCACGTCCGTATCGACGACGCGCACGTATCTGTGAAGACCGCGCGCGATCAAGTCATCCCGTTTGGCGGAGCGTACTCAGTTCCGGGGTAAAACAGAGTCTGGTTTTTTCCTGTTTTTGGATCGCGGTGTGCGATCACCACAGGACGCGATGCCCCGAACGGTTTGTCCAAGCACCGAGAGGGTCATACAGGCTTCGCAACGCAATTTGCGGAATCAAAAACAGAGCTACGAGGCGAAAGTTACAAGTACCTGAAGGGGACCCGAAAACCAGGGATCCGGATCGTGTCCGACACGTGTCCGACTCGTGTCGGACACAGGGGAAGAATCTAGGGTTAGGGTTAGGGCTTGGGGAGTCGGCCGGCGGCGGGGACGGCGCTGAAGGCGGCGCTGGGGCGGGGAGCGGCTGGCCGGGGCAGCGCGACGAGGCGCACGGCGGCGACGGGCTCGGCGGCGGCGCTGAAGGCGGCGCTGGGGTGATGTCGGCTGGGCTCGGGCGGCCTCCGCTGCGGAGGAGAGGGAGGAAGAAGGAGGAGATGAGGGAGGGGGTCTGGGCTGCCGTCGGCGGCGGCGCTGCGGGCTCGTCGTGGTGGTGGGGGGGGTCGGGCGGTGGTCGGCACGGCGAGTGGTGGTCGAGGAGGAGGTCGACGGGGAGGGTTTTAAAGGGGGCTGGGAGGGGGTCGTGGCCGAGGGGGCGGCCGGGATGGGCGTAGTCGGGGAGGGTCATGGCGAGGCTTGCGGGCGGAGCGCCGGGCGGAGCGGGCGGCGGCGGCGTCTCCGCCGCGAGACGCGGGCACAGGGAGGGGGAGAGGGGCCGGGTCAAGCGGGTCGGGTTCGGGTTCGGGCAGACCCGGCCCGACCCGGTAGGGCTGGGCTGGGCTGGGTCTTGTTGGGCCGGGCTGGGCCGGCCCAATGGGCTGCGGGCCGGATTTATTTTAAAAATAATAATAATAATAATATTAATAATAATAATAAAATAATTAATAATTAAATAATTAATTAATTAATTAAATAAATAGTTTTAGGTGTTTTAAAAATAGGTCCGGGGTCCGATAAATTCCAGAAAAATTGTCCTATCATTTTACACCCAAAAATATTATTTTCGTAATATTTTAATACTATTTAATATCAATGAAAAATCATTTAAATATTAAAACCCTGTTTTTAATTTACAGAAAATCCCCGAAAATTCCAAGTTTTAAAATTTTGAAAAATCAGGGGGTTTACATCGTTTGAGGCAAAGGATTTCCAGACTTGACCCTCCAGGAGTTCAGAATTAGACTTTAAAGGCTCGCTCGGATTATTGCTCGACCGAGGCGAATCATTGCTAAGGTGGATGGCTACGATGAACTTGTCTTTGCTTAGCCAGCACACTTAAAATATGGACGATACATGGTAGTCGCTAGGTGAATCACCCCCTGCATGCTAACAAAGAATACAACGCACCTAGCTAAGAGAATAATCTCAACTTTTATTGTTTGTGTTAGAACATGAAAATAAAACGTTACTTATAAATGAACCCTCGTATGCTACCTTTTCCTTGTGCAAGTAGACCCCGCTATGCCTCGAGTAGATCATTGTATACTCTTCGTAGTGCAATATTCACTTGTTTACACTGCACGCCCCTAGATTATGTCGCTCGGTATGTCCTTGTACGATTTCACTCCTCGCTTTACCCTTAGACCCGTACAAACGTAAAAACTTATGTTTACACAAATGCTATGCTTGCCTGCTTATATGTAGTTTGTACTCGTTGCCTTGATTCAATGCTTGTCACTTATATTATGCCACAATCAAGTAACACTATCGCGTACCGTGCATGCATCTAGTTATCCAGAAGACTATCAAATAGTCCTTCTGTGCAATATAAACCTGCAAGTATCCGGGACTGTTAGGTCACCAAGGCAATCCCCGAATCAGGGAAATACATCAAGTCAAGTTGAACATTGAACGAGAATCATGTCAAGTAAATCAAGAATCACAGCTCGTGGAGCAATTCTCGTTCAAAACAAGAATCATGGATTATCATGTCAAGTTGTGAATATGGAAGGCCCATGACTTGCATGTCGCGGACAACTTGAAAACAAGAGAGATCTTCGGATCTCATTCTACGGACGGTCTCTGGGGCACCGGGGCCGATCTGATCCGGATGGAACTTATTGTTTAGTCTCTTGTACTGGACGGGATAACTTATAACGCACCTTATACTTTCATTGTATTTTATCCTCGTCAATGACTATATGCTCCTTTATGGCTATGCCAGCGACTCATGTTTATATAGATAAGTCATCATCTCTTAGCGGCAATCCGTGTGCGAGTCATTGCATCGCATATAGAAATCGAAAAATACCTGAACGGATATGAGTATAACACACTTATACATATTGAACACCTGAACATCATCTGAAACACTCCTGATAATCTGTATAACTCGTGCACCCGAATCATAACCTCGCTCACGACACTTATGTTAGCTTATGCTATTGTCCCTTGATTTCATTATAAATGCCCACGCTTGATTTTAACTTGGTTTGCCTTGGACAGGGAAGGACGGATGGTAAGTTGGTAAGTCTCGCCATATTTTCTTATATTGCACGGTGCACTGCCACACGAGTAGGCTTTTCATTATGCCATAAAACTGATCCTAAGGCAAGATTAGAAAGATAACTTAATAGATGGTGCACAGAACCTATATAACGTGTTTAGATTTGTCGAGCAGGCGAGAAGCCTTCCCACCAGTGTATTCATGTACTGATAACCCACCAGATTGCTTGCAGGGTGCGGGAGAACCTCATTCGGTGCGGATGCCCCCTTCGTGCGTGCTAAGGCGTGGAGTTCACTCTGAAGCCTTGGAGCATTGCATCCGGAACTGAAGCACATATACAATACATAATATTGGAACATCGCCTATGTATCATTCCACAAATATAGCCACTTGGCACACTTTTACTATTTTAGAGAGAGAGGCTTGAGCGACTTGTAATCTCTGCCTAGTACCGTTTGTAATACTTATTCAATATCAATAAAAGAGCTTGTTTTATTTCTATACTAATTGTGTTATTCAATGCTTTCGCTATTGACGACTCTGTGAACTTGTTACCAATCACCTGTGAGTTTCTTATTCCGCTGCACTCGGACAATCTGTGCGACTCTGTGCCTTAGACATTCTACCGCATGTTCGGATCATGGCCTTGCACGGGCGCGGCTTTCGCTCGTACGGTATCACATCCAGATGGGTTAGATCATCCCGCAGGAGTGCTGGTGCGGTAATTCACGCCTAGTGGAGATGGCCGATTTCCTGCGGGAGATCGGGGCATGTCATATTGGTATCAGCGCCTAGCTTTACGCCTTTGGACTTCTTATCGATCTTCTTAGTTTTGAAAACTCGTTCATGGGTTTTGTGCATACACTCTCTCATTGACCCGATGGGATATTCCAAATAATGAGTCTAAATACTTTCAAAAAGTGCATACAAATGATGTGATTGCTTGTACGAAATCGTAATGCGAAGGCCTTTGTGCCAACCTGTGTTAGGCTTTGTGGGAATAGACTCGTGCTAGAATTTACAAGTTATATGCAAACCCAAATACATATACATGATTACCCAACTGCTTAGTATGCGGGATAGAATATCGTTCAAACGGTTAGTTATGCACACAGCCTTTCGGCTAAGTAGTATTGAGTATAGCGCGCCAAGACCCTTATGGTGCAAGCTAATTGCAAACGAGATTGGAATATCGTATAGATAAGGATAAGTCATACTTAGAATGACAACCGATAGAAACATTATCAGATTATCGCTTATGCGAATATAGAGAATCGTTCTTGGACCTTGGGAAATAGCTCGAACGATATTTCGTGTCAGAAGATACAAATCAAATATGGTGTACTTGGATAGCTACCAACAGAATATATACGAGACTAAGATTTTACTAGGCGATGCTTAGGTATGCAGGAATTCTAAGGAACGACTTGGTGAATATGCTAGCGATTGATGCGAACATCTGTTAACGATTTAGTTGGATGACTCAATTCCTGAGTGGTGTATGGTTCATTTTGGAAATGTCCAAACATATTCTTAGGTCTTGTGCGATAGTTGGATTGAATGATTTGAGAATGTCTTGAATAAATGATAAGGCTTATATCGAATAGGGATTCATGGAAATGAAAATCGATATCTTGGTTAAGGAAACTTCTTGAAAACTTGGAGGATCGTACGAGCGATTTCGGATTTGAGTCAAACGGACTGAACTTGAATACAATATCGCTCGAATAGAAGTTAGCCCGAGAATGAATATTGTGGTTCGAAGAAAGAGATAAGCGATAACGGATTCGACTTAGAATTTGGAAGAACAATCTCGAATCAAGTTCGAAAAGATAACCTTTGAAATCAGTTCCAACGAGAACGATTATCCTACGGGAGCGCCGGCATTGTGATTTCATGTACGGCAGAAATAATCGAACTTACGAGAACATGTTCGGTAATTATTCCAAACAAACTCGATGAATGGAACGTATCAAAAGTGGATAGACTTGGGTTTGAATATTTGAACTTAGTTGCTTGAGGATTGCTAGAAGTAGACTATGGATTTATCGAACGGTAACATTGAAGTTGGATAATTTTGCTAGACGAATTATAATTATGGCATGAACGGACATGACTTGGTGGATTACATATATAACTTAGATGGAGCAAAATAAAATGATAAGGTATCTCGATCGTTTCGAAGATAACCATAACGTTTGACGTTCTTTTCTTGTGCGAGCATAACTCTATGCCCGTACATGCGTCACGTCCGGATTAGGATGATTATCCAGCGGGAGCGTTGGCGTGGTGATCTCATGCCCAGCGAGGATGATCAAACTTGTAGGAGACCAGAGCGTGACAACTTATGGATCGTATTGACTTATGGTTTGACACAATAAGAAGAATTTAAAAATGTAAGTGAATTAAAATTATTTCATGGATAAGTTAGCCTAGAACCTGGAGTAAATCATACTTGATGGTTTCGTGAACGGATACATGAATCTTGTTGGATAACTTGGAGTCTAGACTTGGAATGGATATAGGGATTCTATCAAACATATACTATGCAAATTACTAAGCTTATCCTGCAACTTGGATATATCATGGATTTTACTGAACGGACTCGAACCCTGTGCAATGAACATGTTATGAGAATATGATGATCTGTGCTCGATGTTTAGAAATATGAATGAAACGAGCTTGGGTAGAATATCTCGTGCAAACGAACAATGGTTTGTCTTTAGGAATTGGGGCGAGCATCGTACGATAAATTTGTAGGATGAATCGTGTGCTTGAACTTGTACCTATGACCTTGTGAGCTGACCTAGTAATTAGGCAGACAACCTTGTACCGAGTGAAAGAACTTGTGTAACCAACTTTAGAATATTTCTTGAACAAAGCCATAAAATCAGGGCATCAAGACTTAGTGTTAGACTTGGAACGGTAACGTGTGCTATGTTTGACCCGAACGGAATAAAATGATAGGACATGGACGCTAGTCGATTAATCGGATAGACCATGCTTAATGATAGTGCAAATACTTGGTTTGAGTTTGAATAGAAAATGACTTGGATTTTATTGACCCTATCGAAAGTATCCTTGTGATTCAAAATATGAGAACCCTTGAGATTTTTGTAAGTAGCTTATCCGAATTCACTATCACTAAGTTTGGTTGAATGGATGTATTTGAGGGACGCCTTGAACGTATGCACGATCCAAGACCCAGTGATATGTCGAACTTGAGTGCAAAGACTTCGCTATCGCTAAGTTGGTGACATGCATATATTTGAAGGATGTTTTGAATGTGTGCACGATCCAGACTCGCGATATGCTAATCTCGAATGCTAGTGCAAGTAAAACTGTTAGACTCACATGGACAAGTATAACGACTTGTATAAGTTTACCTCAGCCATAGATTGTCATTCAAGATGGATTGTAACAGACCCGCGTTAAGAGATATATGTTCCGCGCTACGGCGCAATAGAGACCGAGTCAGAACTTGGATTGAATGATAGAGTCATTCAATGAGACCGACCCAGCATACACGCAGCATGCTACGCTTGGGATAGATTTGATAATGCGATAGAACAGCTTGCGCTCAGGAAGTCTCGAGGACGAGACTTTTTTCTGAGTGGTGTATAATGTGACGACCCATTTCGTTCAAGCGGACAGCCGATTCAAACGGCACAAGTACAACGACCCGACCTGCTTTGCTCAGCGAGATGACTCGTTTGAGGCAAAGGATTTCCAAACTTGGCCCTTCAGGAGTTCAAACTTAGACTTTCAAAGGCTCGCTCGGAGTATCGCTCGACCGAGGCAAATTATCGCTAAGGTGGGTGACAACGATGAACTTGTCTTTGCTTAGCCAGCACACTTAATATATGGACGATACATGCTAGTCGCTAGGTGAATCACCCCCTGCATGCTAATAAAGAATACAATGCACCTAGCTAAGGAAATAATTCCAACTTTTATTGCTTGTGTTAGAACATAAAAATAAAACTTTGCTTATAAATGGACCCTCGTATGCTACATTTGCCTTGTGCAAGTTGTCACGCTCTGATCTCCCGCAAGCAATCGACCGTCCCTGGTAGGCACGAAATTACCGCACCAGCCCTCCCGCGGGACGATCGCTTGACCCATTTGGACATGATGTCGCACGAGCGTAAGCCGCGTCCGTGCAAGGCCGTGGTCTATGCATGCAGTAAGAGGTCTTAAGCCACAGAGTCGCACAGATTGTCCGATACAGCAGAATAATAAAAGCACAGGCGATTGGTAACAAGTTCACAGAGTCATCAATAGAAGAAGCATTGAATAACACAAGTATAGAATTAAAACAAACTCTTTATTGATATTAAACAAGTGTTACAAGCGGCGCTTGGCCGAGATTACAAATCGCTCAGGTCTCTCTCTATGAAACAGTAAAAACATTCCAAGTAGCTACATTTATGGAATGACACATAGGCGATGTTCCAATATTATATCTTGTATATGTGCTTCAGTTCCGAACACAACGCTCTAAGGCTTCAGAGTGAACTCTATGCCTTAGCACGCACGAAGGAGACATCCGCACTGAACGAGGTTCTCCCGCACCCTGCAAGCAATTTGGTGGATTATCAATACTTGAATGCACTGGTGGGGAGGCTACTCGCCCGTTCGACAAATCCAAACATGTTATATAGGTTCCGTGCACCATCTATTTAGTTATCTTTCTAGTCTTGCCTTAGGATTAGTTTTATGGCAATGGTGAAAAACCTAACTCATGTGGCAATGTGTCGTGCGATAAAAAGAACACGGTAAGACTTACCAACTTACCATCCATCCTTTCCTCTCCAAGGAAAACCAAGTGAATTCAAGCACGAGCATATATATAATAAATCCAGGGGCAATGGCACGCGGATGTTTCATATATACAAGTGTGTTATACTCATGATCGTTCAGATGTTTCAGATATTCTTGATGCGATGCAATAACTCGCACGCGGATTGTCGCTAAGCGAGGATAACTTATCTATATGAACAAGAGGTCACTGGCACGGTGCTATAGTTGGACGGTGTAGTCTCATGTCAGAATGGTGTACAAGCAGGAACATGGGGCATTGCACACACATTTCGCTCGAAGCAGACGACTACCAGAAGTTTCTATTTAGACCGGATCGGCCCCAGCGCCCCGGCGACCGTCCGCAGAACGGGATATTGTAATCCCCCTTGTGCACAAGTTGCCCGTGACATGCAAGTCTTGGGTTTCAGGTTCACAGGATAACTCGATTTTGTTCAGAACGAGTATGCTCCATGAGCTGTGATTTCTTTCTTTACTTGACATGACTCTTATTCAGTGTTCACTTGACTTGATGCAATCTAAGGCAATACGAGTATGAGACAATTACGTAGCATGATCTGTCTTTGCATAGTCTCCCTGAGCCGTTAGATAGAGTACAAGACGAGTATCAATTTTTTTGAGGTGATGTTATCTTGCTTAACTGTCCATTGATGCAGTTCCCTAGTTCGAAAAATGCCTTGGCGACCTAACGGTCCCGAATACTTTCAATGTTCTATACTTGGCTCAGAACGACTATTAGATAATCTTCCGATGGTTTGGATGAATGCAAGGCAAGATAGTATTTAATTGAATTTGGCATGTAATTATGTGACAAAATTGAATCGAGACAACGAGTACAAGTTAATATATAAGCAGGCAAGCATTACATTCATAAGTAAAACTTAAGCATTTATGTTTGGCACGGGTATAGGGTAAGCCGAGAAGTGAAACCGTAAAGGGACATACCGAGCGACATAATCTAGGGTCGTGCAGTATAGAAAGTGAACAGTGCACTACAGAGTATACGTATATCGTTCTACTCGAGGCATAGCGGGGTCTAGTTGCACAGGGCAAAGGGAGCATGCGAGGGTCCATATATAAGCAAAGTTTTATTTTCATGTTCTAACACAAGAATACAAGTTGGGATTATTCCCTTAGCTAGGTGCGTTGTATTATTTATTAGCATGAAGGAGATGGTTCACCTAGCGACTAGCATGTATCGTCCATATTTTAAGTGTGCTGGCTAAGCAAAGACAAGTTCATCGTAGACACCCACTTTAGCGATGATTCACTCGGTCGAGCGATACTCCGAGCGAGTCTCTGAAAGCCTAAGCCGGAACTCCTGAAGGGCTAAGTCAAAAAATGATTTGCCTTAAACGAGTATTCTCGCTGAGCAAAGCGGGTCGGCTCGTAGCATTTTTGCCATTTGAATCGGCAGTCTGTTTGAACGGAACTGGTCGTTACATTATACACTACTCAGAAAAAGTCTTGTCCTCGAGACTTTCTGAGCGTAGGCCATTCTACCGCACTATCGAATCCATCCCAAGCGTATCAATCGGTACCACTAGATCCGTTCGAACACAATTTCATACTCGATCCTTACGTCGTGTCGCATGTATGCTGGGTCGGTCTTATTGCGCCTTAGCGCGGAACATGTTGCTTAACGCATGTTACGTTTTAATCCATCATGAATGATGATCTAAGGCTGAGGCAAACTTATACAAGTCAATATACTTGTCCATGCGGATATTCACTTGCACTAGCATTAGTGATCAGGATATCGCAAGTCTGGATCGTGCACATATTCAAAGTGCACCTCAAACATATGCACGCCAACCAACTTAGCGATAGCGAAGCCTTAGCACTCGAATTTCACATATCATTGAGTATTGGATCATGCACACGTTCAGGGCATCCCTCAAACATATGCATTGACTAAAATTAGCAATAGTGAAATCGGACAAGCTACTTGCGAAAATCTCAAGGGTTCTCGTTTTATAAATCACAAGGATACTCCGACAGGGTCAATCAAATCTAAGTCATTTCTATTCCAACCAAATATTTGTACTACCGTTAAGCACGATCTATCCGATTAACCGACTAGCGTCCATCCGTTCGGGTCAAACATAGCACACGCCTACCATTCCAAGTCTAACACTAAGTCTTGTTGGCCCATTTCTATGGCTTTGTTAAAACAATATGCTTAAGTCGGTCACACAGTTTCTTTCACTCGGCACAGGGTCGTCTGCCTAATTACTAGGTCAGCTCACAAGGTCATAGGTACAAGTTCAAGCACACAATTTATCGTACAATTTTGTTGCACGTTGCTCGCCCCAATTCCTAAGGTCAAACCATTGTTCATTTGCACAGAATATTATATCCAAGCTCATTTCACTCAGATTTCTAAACATCGAGCACGGATCATCCTACACACAATAACACGTTCGTTTGCATGGGGTCAAGTTCGTTCAGTCAAATTTAAGATATATCCAAGTTGTAGGACAAGCCTAGTGATTTGTATAGTCTATTTCTCCAAACATGTTTTGATAGAATTCATATTCATCCAAGTCTAGACCACCAAGCCAAGATTCAATTCTAAACCTTTGTTTATAACTCCAAGTCGTCCAACAAGATTTACGTATCCGTTCACGAAACCATCAAGCGTGATTTATTCCAGGTTCTAGGCTAACTTATCCATGAAATATTTCTAATTCACTTGCATTCCCAATTTCGTCTTATCGTGTCAAACCAAAAGTCAAGACGATCCATTAGTTGCCACGCTCCGGTCTTCCGCAAGTTCGATCACCCTCGTTGGATGTGAGATTACCACGCCAACGCTCCCGCTGGATAATTGTTATAATCCGGGCATGACGCATGTACAGGTATAGAGTTACGCTCGCACAAAACAAGTACGTCGAATAATATGATTATCTTCACCATGATCGAGACACCTTATCATTTCACTTTTGCTTATATTTATCCACCAAGTCATGTCCGTTCATGCAGTGATTATAATTCGTCTAGCAAAACCATCCAACTTCAATGTTACCGTTCGGTGAATCCATGGTCTACTTTTGGCATTCCTCCAATAACTAAGTTCAAATATTTAATCCAAAGTCTATCCCATTTTTGATACATTCTATTCATCGAGTTCATTTAGAATAATCACCGAACATGTTTCCATGAGTTCGATTATCCCCGTCGTATATGAAATTACCACGCCGGCGCTCCCGCGGGATAATCATTCTCGTTGGGACTGATTTTAAAGGTTATTGTTTCGAACTAGATTTCAAGATCGTTCTTCCAAACTCCAAGTCAAATCCGATATCGCTTACACTTCTATTCGAGAGATATTTATTCAAGTTTTTAATCCGTTTGTTTCAATCCGAAATCGCTCTCACGATCCTCCAAGTTTTCAGCAAGTTTTCTTAACCAAAATATTGATTTCCATTTCCTGAATTCCTATTCGATATAAGCCTTATCATTTATTCAAGATATTCTTCACTCGTTCAATCCGACTATCCCACGAGACCTATGAATCCATTTGGATATTTTCTGAATGATCTATACACCACTCGGAATCGAGTCACCCAATTAAATCCTTAATCGATGTTCACATCAATTGCTAGCATATTCACCAAGTTTTTCTTAGAATTCCTGCACAATAATTAAGCATCGCCTGATAAGTCTTAGTCTCGTATATATATTCCTATTGATAGTCATCCAAGTAACCCATATTCGATCTGTATCTTCCAACACGAAATATTATTTGGGTTATTTCCCAAAATTCAAGCACAATTCTCTATATTTTCCTTAACGATAATCTAATAATATTTCTATCGGTCGCCATTCTAAGTCTGGGTTGTTTCTTATCTGAAAGATATCCCAATCTCGTTTGAAACTAGCTTGCACCAAAGGGTCTTGGTGCGCGATACTCAACACAACTTAGCCGAAAGGCTGTGTGCATAGCTAACCGTTCGGACGATATTCTACTCCGTACACTAATCAGTTGGTAAGCACATATAGGCATTCGGGTTCACACGTATCTTGTAAATTCTAGCACGAGTCTAATCCCAAAGAGTCTAGCATAGGCCGGCACAAAGGCCTTCACATCACAATTTTGTACAAGCAATCATACCATTCACATGCACTTTTAAAAGTATTTAGACTTATTATTTAGAATATTTTGATGGGACATTGAGAGAGAGTGTATGCACATAACCCATGAACGAGCTTTTGAAACTGAGAAAAATTAAAATGAAGTCGGCGTATAGCCATGCTCTGATACCAACATGTCACGCCCCGATCTCCCACAGGCAATCGGCCGTCCTTGCTAGGCACGAATCACCGCTCTAGCACTCCCACGGGACGATCGCTTGACCCATCTGGGCGTGATGCCGCACGAGCGTAAGTCGCGCCCGCGCAAGGCCGTGGTCCATGCAGGCGGTAAGAGGTCTAAGCCACAGAGTCGCACAGATTGTCCGAGTACAGCGGAATAATAAACACATAGGCGATTGGTAACAAGTTCACAGAGTCGTCAATAGCGGAAGCATTGAATAACAAAAGTATAGAAGTAAAGCAAACTCTTTATTGATATTGAATAAGTGTTACAAGCGGCGCTTGGCCGAGATTACAAATCGCTCAGGTCTCTCTCTCTGAAACAGTTAAAGCATGCTAAGTGGCTACATTTACGGAATGATACATAGGCGATGTTCCAACATTATGTCTTTTATATGTGCTTCAGTTTCGGACGCAATGCTCCATGGCTTCAGAGTGAACTCCACGCCTAAGTACGCACGAAGGAGGCATCTGCACCGAACGAGGTTCTCCCGCATCCTGCAAGCAATCTGGTGGGTTATCAGTACATGAATGCACTGGTGGAGAGGCTACTCGCCTGCTCGACAAATCCAAACACGTTATATAGGTTCCGTGCACCATCTATTTAGTTATCTTTCTAGTCTTGCCTTAGGATCTGTTTTATGGCAATGGTGAAAAGCCTAATTCGTGTGGCAGTGCGCCGTACGATATAAAGAACATGGCGAGACTTACCAACTTACCATCCGTTCTTCCCTGTCCATAAAAAACCAAGTGATTGAAGCACGATCATATATATAATAAATCTAGGGGCAATGGCATATGCAAACACAAGTGTTGTGAGCGAGATTGTGTTTCGGGTGCAGAGTTACACGAATTATCAGGTGTGTTGCAGAAGATGTTAAAGTGTCCCATTTATACAAGTGTGTTATACTCATGATCGTTCAGGTGTTTCAGATATTCTCGATGGGACGCAATGACTCACACGCGGATTGCCGCTAAGCGAGGATGACTTATCTATATGAACAGAAGGTCACTGGCACGGTGCCATAGTTGGACGGTATAGCCTCATGTCGGAATGGTGTGCAAGGAGGAACAAGGGGTATTGCACACACATTCCGCTCGAAGCAGACGACTACCAGAAGGTTCCGTCTAGATCGGATTGGCCCCAGCGCCTCGACGACCATCCGCGAAACGGGATGTTGTAATCCCCCTTGTGCACAAGTTTTCCGTGACATGCAAGTCTTGGGTTTCAGGTTCACAAGATAAATCAATTTTGTTCAGAATGAGTATGCTCCACGAACTGTGATTTATTTTTTTACTTGACATGATTCTTGTTCAGTGTTCACTTGACTTGATGCAATCTAAGGCAATACGAGCATGAGAAAATCACATAGCATGATCTGTCTTTGCATAGTCTCCCTGAACTGTTAGATTGATATTATCAATTTTTTCGATTGATATTATCACATAACATGAGAAAATCACATAGCATGAACCGTTAGATTGATATTATCACATAACATAATATTATTAATTTTTTTGAGGTGATATTATCTTGCTTAACTGTTCATCGATGCAATTCCCTAGTTCAAAAAATGCCTTGGCGACCTAACGATCCCGAATACTTTCAATGTTCTATACTTGGCTCAGAACGACTATTAGATAGTCTTCCGGTGGTTTGGATGAATGCAAGGCAAGATAGTATTTACTTGAATTTGGAATAAAATTATGTGACAAGCATTGAATAAAGGAAACGAGTACAAGTTAACATATAAGCAGGCAAGCATTGCATTCATAAGTAAAACTTAAGCATTTACGTTTGGCACAGGTCTAGGGTAAGCCGAGGAGTAAAACCGTAAAGGGACATACCGAGCGACATAATCTAGGGTCGTACAGTGTAGCAAGTGAACAGTGCACTACAGAGTATACGTATATCGTTCTACTCGAGGCATAGCGGGGTCTAGTTGCACAGGGCAAAGGGAGCATGTGAGGGTCCATATATTAGCAAAGTTTTATTTTCATGTTCTAACACAAGCAATACAAGTTAGGATTATTCTCTTAGCTAGATGTGTTGTATTCTTTATTAGCATGCAGGGGATAATTCATCTAGCGACTAACATGTATCATCCATAATTTAAATGTATTGGCTAAGCATAGACAAGTTCATCATAGCCACCCACCTTAGCGATGATTCACCTCGGTCGAGCGATACTCCGAGCGAGCCTCTGAAAGCCTAAGTCGGAACTCCTGAAGGGCTAAGTCGAAAAATCTTTTGCCTCAAACGAGTATTCTCGCTGAGCAAAGCGGGTCGGGTCGTAGCACTTTTGTCGTTTGAATTGACAGTCCGTTTGAACGAAATGGGTCGTTACACAAGTAGACCCCGCTATGCCTCGAGTAGATCATTGTATACTCTCCGTAGTGCACTGTTTACTTGTTTATACTGCACGTCCCTAGATTATGTCGCTCGGTATGTCCCTGTACAGTTTTACTCCTCGCTTTACCCTTAGACCCGTGGCAATGTAAAAACTTATGTTTACACAAATGTTATGCTTGCCTGCTTATATGTAGTTTGTACTCGTTGCTTCGATTCAATGCTTGTCACTTATATTATGCCACAATCAAGTAACACTATCGTGTACCGTGCATGCATCTAGTTATCCAAAAGACTATCAAATATTCCTTCTGTGCAATATGAACATGCAAGTATCCGGAACCGTTAGGTCGCCAAGGCAATCCCCGAACCAGGGGAATACATCAAATTAAGTTGAACACTGAACGAGAATCATGTCAAGTAAATCAAGAATCACAGCTCGTGGAGCAATGCTCGTTCAGAACAAGAATCATGTATTATCATGTCAAGTTGTGAATATGGAAGGCCCAAGACTTGCATGTCGCAGACAACTTGGAAACAAGGGAGATCTTCAGATCTCGTTCCACGGATGGTCTCCGGGGCACCGGGGCCGATCCGATCCGGACGAAAATTATTTTTTAGTCTTTTGTACTGGACGGGATGGCTTATAGTGCACCTTGTACTTTCGTTGCATTCCATCCTCGTCAATGACTATATGTTCCT
Organism: Iris macrosiphon; assembly: GCA_036927795.1. NCBI lineage: Eukaryota > Viridiplantae > Streptophyta > Magnoliopsida > Asparagales > Iridaceae > Iris > Iris macrosiphon. Next base: position 202,834,336 of record JAYESA010000008.1, read on the forward strand.
TTATGGCTATGCCAGTAATTCCTGTTCATATAGATAAGTCATCCTCGCTTAGCGGTAATTCGCGTGCGAGTTATTGCATCGCATCCAGAAATTAAAAAATACCTGAACGGATATGAGTATAACACACTTGTACATATTGAATACCTGAACATCATATATCTGCAACACTCCTGATAATCTGTATAACTCGTGCACCCGAATCATAATCTCGCTCACGACACTTGTGTTAGCTTATGCTATTGTCCCTGGATTTTATTATAAATGCTCGTGCTTGATTTTAACTTGGTTTGCCTTGGACAGGGAAGAACGGATGGTAAGTTGGTAAGTCTCGTCGTGTTTCCTTATATCGTACGATGCACTGCCATACGAATAGGCTTTTCATTATGCCATAAAACGGATCCTAAGGCAAGACTAAAAAGATAACTTAATAGATGGTGCACAGAACCTATATAACGTGTTTGGATTTGTCAAGCGGGCAAGAAGCCTCCCCACTGTGCATTCATGTACTCATAACCTACCAGATTGCTTCCAGGGTGCGGAAGAACCTCGTTCGGTGCGGATGCCCCCTTCGTGCATGCTAAGGCGTGGAGTTCACTCTAAAGCTTTGGAGCGTTGCGTTCGGAACTGAAGCACATATACAAAAAATAATGTTGGAACATCGCTTATGTATCATTCCAAAAATGTAGCCACTTGGCACGCTTTTACTGTTTCAGAGAGAGGGGCTTGAGCGACTTATAATCTCGGCCTAGTGCCGTTTGTAAAACTTGTTTAATATCAATAAAAGAGCTTATTTTATTTCTATACTTGTGTTATTCAATACTTTCGCTATTGACGACTCTGTGAATTTGTTACCAATCGCCTGTGAGTTTCTTATTCCGCTGCACTCGGATAATCTGTCACGCCCCAGTCACAAAATACGTAGGACCAGGCCACGTGGCAATGGCCAGCTAATACGACTCCGAGGGATTACCCAATTTAGTGGATCCGACGAAGCGTACTACGCTGTCCTAAAATACTAACAAGTCCAAAATACTATCATACCGCAGGTAAATATCTAATCTCATCAACAGAATACAATATAATAATGACTGAAATAAATGCTGATAAATGGAATACAAGAGTCTGAATATCCATAATACATCCGAAATAGTCTGATGGGGACAACCCCATTGAAATACAATAATGGAATAAAAGTGCAAAAAGAAGTAAGATAACTAGACTAGAGTATCAACTAGCTAGATAAGAATGCTCTAGTCCAAAATAGCTGCGTACCCAAATTACGGGAACTCCTTTGGAAATGCCTCGAAGTCCCTAGTCACGAATCCTGTCTCTACTCCTGCTCCGTAGATGGTCGGGTACAAGTGCTCGTCCTGATCTGGAAGGGAACCAGGTCCTCAGAGGGACGTAACAAGATACAAAAATACATGCCATACAGTAAATACTGTGTAAACTCGAGGGTGATCTAACCAGCTAAGTGAAATGCACTTTGAAGACAACCTTGGTACGTATGGGTAGGTGAAAGGTATAAAGCGTAACGTCTAGCCAGAGGCTAAGTACCTGGCATTAGCTGTAAACTGGATGCCAGGAGTATATGCTGACTACATCACCGATCATGATAGCACACAGCTAGTAACCTCTATCAGATGTATCGACAAGCATATATGCCCATAACCGGGTAACCTGAGCCCATAACCGGGTAACAGATGGCCCATAACCGGGTAACGGTGAGGCTCACGGTCCCGCAGTTTACTCTGAAACTACGACAGCCAAATGTCTGTCCCATACGCCTACTAATTGTCTTTCCCGCCCAATGCCAATGTACAAGTCGCGAACACGATGTGGACATCTCGTACTATAATACAAGTCGCTTAAGAAATTTATAACTAAGCTAAATATTGTCACACGTGCTGCTCATACTGATGTCCAGTCAGTCATGAAGCACGTGTCCCTACATGAACTCACTCTGTGACGTATAATGATACGTGTCAAGGTCTGGGGAGTCATACTGATAACTCCATAACTTTAGGTGAGTCCACTAGACACTAGGTCAGACACAAGTCCTAACGTCAACGCCTTCGTTGACTGCACCCGAGTCTTTCTCGGACGCGCATAGTTAATATTAAAATAATAAAATATGCAGCTAAATAATATTTGAATTTAAACAGTACAACAAGGCAAGGTATACTTGCATGAAACTCTGGTATGTACAAGCAATGATCCGGAACCAACAGCCAAGGTAGTATCGTCTTGGATGCCTACGAATAAATAACAATAAACATTAATCACTATATTACACTATGTTAATTGCGTACACAAGTACGACCTACGTAATGTCACGAGTTACGCAGATACCAAACCAAAAAAATGTTCTAATTAAATACGATGGCTAGGGTTGACTAGTCAAGGGTCAAGGGGGTTAAGGGTACAGTTAGTCTACTAGTCCACAGCATTTTACAAGTTATTCTATGGTATAAATTCTCACATGTTACAATCACGGTCGCAACTCAGATTCGTATAGGTGCTAAGTCGCACCTCTAACACATGGGTACCAGGTATCCTAATTATTTTTAGGACACGTCTGATGTGGGTAGTCATCTAGGTCTCCATACACGGGAATTATAACCACAGTACAGTCAGGAACTGACACATGGGGTCACAATTGGGCAACTAGCAGGGTCGCGTGTGTACGTAGCTAAAACATACACGTATCGTATCCTCAATTACCGTGTACACCAAGACGACGAATTAACAAGATACGTATAATACAAAAAATACCATGTCCTAGCTATCATGTTATAAAAATATGTTACAAATTAAATAACGTATAATACTAAATTAATAATCCTAGCTAACATATTAGTGTGCATGAAACCAGTGTCTAAACCTTGGTCAACAAAGTGCTCCTTATTAAAAATAGTCATAAATTATTATGAGGTAATTATTAACATAAATATCTATTCTAAAACATTAACACTTAAACACCACATACACTACACGTGTCTATACCAATACGTTGACATATACGTACATGACGAAAGGGGAATATACCTAGTCGACGATCGTATCCGGGGGGGTATCCGCTGCACTAGGTGACCGGTCTCCGGCGTGCACAGTGACTACGGCGGCTACAGTGGCAATGTTGGTCAAAACAACATGTAATAGCAGCAGCTCCGGCAGCAGCTGCAGCGGCAGCGGCGGTGGCAGGGTGGTAGTGGTGGTGGTTACTGATGGTAGGGGGTGGCTGGGGTTGTTGGCTAAGGCGGTGGTGGAGGTGGCCGGATGTCACGCCCCGATCTCCCGCAGGCAAATCGGCCGTTCCCGCTAGGCGGGAATCACCCTCGCCAGCGCTCCCGCGGAACGATCGCTTGACCCATCCGGGCGTGATGCCGCACGAGCGTGAGCCACGCCCGTGCAAGGCCGTGATTCATTGGCTGGCGATAAGAGTTCTAAGCCACAGAGTCGCACAGGTTGTCCGAGTGCAGCGGAGTCATGTACGCATAGCGATTCGGTAACAAGTTCTCTGAGTTGACAAATATAGCGGAAGCATTGAAACAAGTAAAGTAATCTCTTTATTGATATGAACAAGTGTTACAGGCGGCGTATAGCCGAGATTACAAGTCGCTCAAGCCTCTCTCTGAAACAGTAAAAGCGTGCCAAGTGGCTACAATTGTGGAATGATTGTAGAGTCGATGTTCAGGTGATGTTCACAACTTATGTCTTGTATATGTGCTTCAGTCCCGGACGCACCGTTGCTTCGGAGTGATGTCCATGCCTTAGCACGCACGTTGGAGGCGTCCGCACCGAACGAGGTTCTCCCGTACCCTGCATATCAAACTGGTGGATTATCAGTACATTGAATGCACTGGTGGGGAAGCTACTCGCCCGCTCGACAAATCCAAACACGTAATACAGGTTCTGTGCACAACTATTAAGTTATCTTTCTAGTTGCCTTAGGATCAGTTTCATGCAAACATTGAATAGCTTAACGTGTCGGGCAGTGCGCCGTGCGATGTTTGAGGGAACACGGCGAGACTTACCAACTTACCATCTCCTTCCCTGTCCAAGGCAAACAGTATAAATTCGAGCAGAGGCATTTATAGACATTCAGGAGGCAAGCATATGCAAACAGGAGGGTCATTTTAACATGATCGTTCAGGTGTTTAGTTGTTCTTGATGCGATGTATGCACTCGCACGCGGATAGCCGCTAAGCGAGGATGACTTATCTATATGAACATGATGTCGCTGGCATAGCCATAAAGGACCGTTTAGTCTCAGGGCGAAGTGACGTACGACGCGGGTGGCGAGCCCCGTCGCGTAATACTTGCCGGGTAACATACGACTAACATACGTTCCGTCCGGATCGGATCGGTCCCAGTGCCCCGGTGACCGTCCGCGGAACTCAACATAACATAATTGTGCACACAGGTGGTCCGCGACAATGCAGGTCAGGGTCTGTCCTTTTTTCATAGCTTGACATGATAATCATGAAACTTAAACTTAGTCTGAACGAGGCATATTGCTCCACGAGCTGTGATTCCATTAGTACATAACACGATCCTCGTTCAGATGCACACATAGCATGATTATCATTCAAGTAAGATTTACGTTCAGTATTTATTCTTGCTTAGTGCATTCCCCTGGTTCGGGGATTGCCTTAGATGACCTGACGGTCCCGGATACTTGCAGGGTCAATCATACACGGAACGACTACTGAGTAGTCTCCCGGAGTAAGGATGAAAATAATGCACATTCAAGCAGACAAGCATGCATTTCTAAGGAACATAAGCAGGGACGTTGCTCGGACCCGAAGGTAAGCCGAGAGTTGAAACCGTTAAGGGACTTAGCATGCGAGTGTCTGAATATAAGCAGTATTTCAATTTCCATGTTTTAGCAAGCAATACAAGTTGGGATTATTCCCTTAGCTAGGTGCGTTAGATTTATTAGCATGCAGGGGGTGGATCACCTAGCGACTAGCATAAATATACCAGATTTTATGTGTGCTGGCTAAGCAAAGACAAGTTCACCGTAACCACCCACCTTAGCGATGATTCGCCTCGGTAGAGCGATACGTCTGAGCGAGCCTCTGAAAGTGCAAGTCGGATTCCTGTAGGGACAAGTCTGGATATCCTTTGCTTCTTGATCGAGGCAAAGCGGGTCAGGACATCTGCACGATTGCCGATTGAGACGGCAGTCCGCTTGAGCGGAACGGGGTGTTACATCCTACCCAACTTAGAAAAAGTCTCGTCCTCGAGACTTATTAAGGACAAGCAGTAATCTAGGGTTGAGGCAATCCTAGACAAGTCGTTTTACTTGTTCATTTGGATCTTCACTTGCACAAGCTTCGAAATCAGCATATCGCTTAGACTGGATCGTGCGCACCTTCGACATACATTTCTAGTATGAACACGTCAACCAGCTTAGTGATAGCGAAGTCTCAGCACTCGAGTTTCACCTTTTCTTAAGTCTTGGATAGTGCACTAGTTCAAGGCGTCCCTCGAATAGATGCATTCAACCAAACTTAGGGTTAGTGAAAATCGGACAAGCTACTAGCGATACTCTCAAGGGTTCGCACAGGTTGGCACAAAGGCCACTCGCAGCATACAACCAGACAAGCAAACATATCATTCAAAACGTATTTTGAAAGTATTTAGACTTATTGTTGGAACATCCCATCGAGGCATTGAGAGAGAGCGTGCAAATAACCCACGAACGAGCTTTCGAAACAGAGATATCGAATCGAAGTCCAAAGGCGTAGAAGCCAGGCTCTGATACCATCATGTCACGCCCCGATCTCCCGCAGGCAAATCGGCCGTTCCCGCTAGGCGGGAATCACCCTCGCCAGCGCTTCCGCGGAACGATCGCTTGACCCATCCGGGCGTGATGCCGCACGAGCGTGAGCCACGCCCGTGCAAGGCCGTGATTCATTGGCTGGCGATAAGAGTTCTAAGCCACAGAGTCGCACAGGTTGTCCGAGTGCAGCGGAGTCATGAACGCATAGCGATTCGGTAACAAGTTCTCTGAGTTGACAAATATAGCGGAAGCATTGAAACAAGTAAAGTAATCTCTTTATTGATATGAACAAGTGTTACAGGCGGCGTATAGCCGAGATTACAAGTCGCTCAAGCCTCTCTCTGAAACAGTAAAAGCGTGCCAAGTGGCTACAATTGTGGAATGATTGTAGAGTCGATGTTCAGGTGATGTTCACAACTTATGTCTTGTATATGTGCTTCAGTCCCGGACGCACCGTTGCTTCGGAGTGATGTCCACGCCTTAGCACGTACGTTGGAGGCGTCCGCACCGAACGAGGTTCTCCCGCACCCTGCATATCAAACTGGTGGATTATCAGTACATTGAATGCACTGGTGGGGAAGCTACTCGCCCGCTCGACAAATCCAAACACGTAATATAGGTTCTGTGCACAACTATTAAGTTGTCTTTCTAGTTGCCTTAGGATCAGTTTCATGCAAACATTGAATAGCTTAACGTGTCGGGCAGTGCGCCGTGCGATGTTTGAGGGAACACGGAGAGACTTACCAACTTACCATCTCCTTCCCTGTCCAAGGCAAACAGTATAAATTCGAGCAGAGGCATTTATAGACATTCAGGAGGCAAGCATATGCAAACAGGAGGGTCATTTTAACATGATCGTTCAGGTGTTTAGTTGTTCTTGATGCGATGTATGCACTCGCACGCGGATAGCCGCTAAGCGAGGATGACTTATCTATATGAACATGATGTCGCTGGCATAGCCATAAAGGACCGTTTAGTCTCAGGGCGAAGTGACGTACGACGCGGGTGGCGAGCCCCGTCGCGTAACACTTGCCGGGTAACATACGACTAACATACGTTCCGTCCGGATCGGATCGGTCCCAGTGCCCCGGTGACCGTCCGCGGAACTTAACATAACATAATTGTGCACACAGGTGGTCCGCGACAATGCAGGTCAGGGTCTGTCCTTTTTCCATAGCTTGACATGATAATCATGAAACTTAAACTTAGTCTGAACGAGGCATATTGCTCTACGAGCTGTGATTCCATCAGTACATAACACGATCCTCGTTCAGATGCACACATAGCATGATTATCATTCAAGTGAGATTTACGTTCAGTATTTATTCTTGCTTAGTGCATTCCCCTGGTTCGGGGATTGCCTTAGATGACCTGACGGTCCCGGATACTTGCAGGGTCAATCATACACGGAACGACTACTGAGTAGTCTCCCGGAGTAAGGATGAAAACAATGCACATTCAAGCAGACAAGCATGCGTTTCTAAGGAACATAAGCAGGGACGTTGCTCGGACCCGAAGGTAAGCCGAGAGTTGAAACCGTTAAGGGACTTAGCATGCGAGTGTCTGAATATAAGCAGTATTTCAATTTACATGTTCTAGCAAGCAATACAAGTTGGGATTATTCCCTTAGCTAGGTGCGTTGGATTTATTAGCATGCAGGGGGTGAATCACCTAGCGACTAGCATAAACATTCCAGATTTTATGTGTGCTGGCTAAGCAAAGACAAGTTCACCGTAGCCACCCACCTTAGCGATGATTCGCCTCGGTAGAGCGATACGTCTGAGCGAGCCTCTGAAAGTGCAAGCCGGATTCCTGTAGGGACAAGTCTGGATATCCTTTGCTTCTTGATCGAGGCAAAGCGGGTCAGGACAGCTGCACGATTGCCGATTGAGACGGCAGTCCGCTTGAGCGGAACGGGGTGTTACACCGGATCTCTGTGGTGGCGGTGGGGGTGACTGGGGATGATGATGATGTTGTTGTTGATGGTGATCTGGGCGGTGATGTCGGTGATGTCGGAGAGTGGTGGAGACGACGGTAGTAGCGGTGATGGTTGTTGGTGGTGGTAGAGATGGTGAGGTGGGGGTGACGGTGGTGAAGATGGCGAGGTCGACGGTGGCTATGGGGGAGTGGAGACAAGCGGAGGGGAGTCGGGTCGAGGGGAGAAGTGTCTGGTGATAGTGATGGTGATGATGAACGGAGGTGGAGGTGGTGGTGATGGCTGCTGGGTCATCGTCGACGGGGAGGGAACAGACGGAGGAGATGGTGGCTGAGGCGGGGGAGGTGTGCAACGGTGGTCGGAGGGAAGGGTGGCGGTCGGAGGAAAGGGGTTGGTGATGGTGGTGGTGAAGTTGTTTTTAGGATTTTCTTTGGTATGTGGCTGCTGTGGTTTGTTTTAGAGAGAGGGATAGTGTAGTATATGTAGGAGAGAGAGAGGGAGGGCTCTCCTTGGGATTAGGGCCGGCTGGGAAATATTTTTGGGGATGAGGGAAGCCTCCACATGATGAACATGTGGCTAGGATGACGGGGATTTGAAATATAGGGTGGAGATGTGAGGGAATAAAGTTGTAGGAAGTACAACAAATGGGGAGAAAATATGTGGGTGGGCCGGTCAAAGAGGGGGGATGAGGTTCTTCATGTGTTGGGTCCAATGAGGGGTGGACACCTCATTGCATATTTGCATAAAAGTTAGTTAATAATTGGAAAATTGCACAATTAATGGAATTTGGGATTGGATGAGTCAAAACACCATGTTTGGTGTGATATAGTAGGCTAAAATGGTATGTAGTATTTAGTATGAACCTTGAGGATGTGAGTGGGGGTTTGGGTTAGAGTTGGGTCTAGTTTTGGGTGAGGTTGGGTCCTTACATCAATTTAATTAAAATAAGTGTAATTGGTGCTCTTTAATTAATTGGAAATACATAGGGTCAAAATTGGGTGGAACACAAATATCATGGACGTAGTAGACTCAGAATAGAATATTGTCAAAAATTGGGTTGGATAAAACGGGTTGAGATTGTGTCTCCAATTTCGATTGAAACGGACAAATATGCAAAGTTGGATTTATTTGAATTTCAGAATGGACGTTTGTAACGAATATTGTGCGACTAAAATAAAGCACAAGGGAGAGTAGTTATGAGTTACACAAGGGTCAGAATGGTAGGTTGGCACGTCTAGAAAAAGTGTATAAAATTTGTCTGAAGGTAAATGCTAGTGTAGCGCTCCAAATATCGAAGCAATTATAAGGTGCACAAAGTGTTACAAATATTGTACAATAATTCTAAATTACTGTGTTCTAATTATAATTGGCTCCAAATTAATCCTAGTCTTTCTATCTAAGTTAAGTAGACCTAAATTTGGTCGAGGAATTTTACATAATCTGTGCGACTATGTGGCTTGGACATTCTACCGCCTGTTCGTATCATGGCCTTGCACGGGCGCGACTTTCGCTCGTGCGACATCACATCCAGATGAGTTAGATCGTCCCACGAGAGCGCTGATGCGGTGATTCGCGTTTAGCGGAGACGACTGATTACCTACGGAAGATCGAGGTGTGTCGTTTCAAGCCTTGCCCTAAGATTGATCGATTGACTCACGCTCTGGTTGACCAGAGGAAAAAACCCTCTTAAGAACCTCTAGAGAACCTGTCTAACCGGGCAAGTAGGTTCGATTCCTGCTAGATGCTTCTGATGAATAGCAAGGCGAAGGACGGACTAGAACTGCAAAAAGTAGGAATGGCTTTATTCAGGCGACAGCCATTGATGGAAGCCAGTCGGATGGTGCACCCCACCCTAAGAGAAGGGGTAGGGACGGAGATACTGCTTCGGTCACTACTTATGAAACCTAAAGGTGGGTTTGAATCTCCTCCAAGACGGAAGTGGAAAGGACGGGCAAAATTACGTGTACCTGTTGGGGCACTAGTTAATAGCTAATTGATCAAACATACCCACCACTAACGCAATTGTTACTTCGGAGTTAGCATTCATTAGGTAGTGGCCGACCAAGCACAACTGAGTCACCGAAGTGAGCCGAGGAGCCAAGTGACGTGTCAGTGCTACTACTTGACTTGAGTGCCAGTACGTAGCTGTGTTGATCAAACATATTTTTGCCAACTGCGTTGGCAAAAATTGGACAACTCCGGTTCGGTTGGGTGTGGTTCGGTTGGGTTGTTGGATGGTTTAATGATGTGTGTGAGAGGGAGATTTAATATGGTTTGATCACGGTTTAAGAGGGTGGTTGGTTTAATAGTGTGGGTGAGAGGGAGGTTTAATGTTGGTTGGTGTGTGGGTTGTATAAGGACGGAGGAGGGATGAGGAAGTAGTGAACCCACAGAAGAAGAGTGGTATCGTAGGAGTGGAGTGGAGGAGGAAGTAGAGAAGCAGAAGCAGAATCAAATTTGTAGGTGCAAGAAGAGAGGGAGAACAAGAAGAGAGATTTTTTTTGTAATATTTTTGTTTTTATTTTTATTTTTATTTTTATTTTTTTAAGTTTTTGTTTTGTTAAGTAGAATCCAATTCTAATTCTAATCCTAGCAATAATTATAATTGTAATCCCCATCCTAGTAGCAATAATCACTTAGTATAAAATATATTGTTAGTCATTCTTATAATGGTTAGAATGTTATTATAATTGTTAGCATGACGAAGCAAGTAGAAATATTTTTACAAAAATCGAATAATATAGTGTTAGTGTTAATATTTAGCATGTTAATCATTTTTCTAAATAGTTGTACTTAATCATTTTAGTTTTGATAGTTAATATTCTTAATTAATTTTAGTATGATAGAAGAAAAATTATTAATTTTAATTTTAATTTTAATTTTAGTTATAATCTAATACTATTCTTTAGCAAAATAGTTATGATTATACCCTAATCATAACTATTTTGCTAATCCTAAGTAGTTAATGTTAGTGTTAGTGTTAGTAGTTAGTAGTTAGTGTTACTACGTAGTTAGTGTTTGTGTTACTACGTAGTTAGTGTTATGGTTATGGTTAAAATAATTAGGATTTAGGGTTAAAAAAAATGGCTATAGTTATAGTATACTATAATACTAACCATTTTAACCATATCCCTAAACCTAATCATTTTTCTTAACCCAATTTTTAACAGTAAAACTTACTATATTGACCTAACTCTAACCCTAACCATAACCATTTTTCTAATCCTAATATCATTACTAACACTAACTATTTTAATCATAACCCTATGTTTAGCCAAACCGAAAAAATTATGAAAAATTAACCTTAACCATAACCCTAACCCTACATTTTTCTAATCCTAACCCTAATCATAATACTAATACTAACTATTTTAACCATAACCCCAAACATTTTTCTAACCATAATTTTAACCATAACCCCAAACATTTTTCTAACACTAATACCATTACTAATACTAACTATTTTAACCATAACCCTAACTTTAGAGAAAATCTTAACCCTAATCTTAATGTTTTTCGAATCTAAATCCTAACTAACATTTTACAGATGAATACCCAAAACGATGGCCGTATTTCGGGAGGACCTACCACTGATATGATTATCCAGCAGCTTGAGTCGCACATTTCTAGTTTAGTATTTTCTGGATAGGTATATTAAAATTTAATTATTTTAGTCAATATAATTTATATTTTTTATATGTCTAATAATAATATCGTTTATATATCTCATATATAGCAATACGATTGTCCTGAAACTATACGAGCAGGAGAGCATGTCTCATGGCGTTATGAGGACGACGTTGGGTACTGGATGTTGACTGAAGAACAATATGCATTGGTGAACGTATTTGGTTTTGAGTATATTGATCATATACATTTTCTACGTCACGACAGATAAATGATCTTTAATTTAGTTGAGCGATGGTGGCCCGAAAGAAATACCTTTCAGTTACCATTCGGAGAAATGACCATTTTGCTATTAGATGTGACAAATATCTTAGGATTACCTATTACGGGTGAACCTATAATATTTGATGATGATGAGTCATTTTGCGGCAAAATTGTGATTATAAAGTACTTAGACCTGGAGCCGCCTAACATATATGGTAAAAGTTTTGTGACGCTTTCGTAGCTCCGTCACTACTTTATACACCTAGATCGTATTTGTGAGGAAGAAATCTTAGTGAATGATAATCGGATAAGTATAACTTTAATGTTATTATTTATGTAATATATATTTTTATTTAGTTTAACTGATATCATTTTTGTGTTATCTGTTCAGATTACTGCTTGCACCAGGGCCTACTTACTAGGTCTAATCAACGAAATTTGGTTTCCAAACTCAGCAGCTAGGACAAATTTACGTTTTTTTTACATTTTTTGCAAATTCTAGCAGAACATACCTGTCATGCATGGGGAGCATCTGTGTTGCCATATATGTATAACTACATGTCAACTTTTGTGCATTTTACTTCAGTGGATAAAAGAAAGAAAAAATTGAGTGGATGTATGACATTAATACATGTATAAAATTTTCATATAATTTTATTTACTAAAGAAATATGTACACTTATATGATATAATTTTTTGAGGTTTGGTCCTACGAGCACTTCTATATCAGTAGGCCAGTCACCTGTATTGATACCGAGGTTGGTGTCTTTCCATCAGCTTTACGCTGGATAACGGCTGTAGCAGATCCAGCTCGATGTGCTCATAAGGATATTACAGTATATCGGGGACAATTAAATTCACTAAGATTTTACGAGGTATTTTTTTTATGATTTCATATAGTCAACATGTTTATTATCTTATAATTTTTTAACATAAAATAGGCATTTTTTTATTTCATACAGTCAACATGTTTATTATCTTATAATTTTTTTGACATGAAATAGGCAATTGGTTTATCACGTAAATTGTCAGTGATTTTCTTTTGTGATAAGAGCCATAGTTTGCAACATCTTCGAACAATAATCAGTTTGAAATTTTTTAGCTTTTTGCTGGTTCTTGTCCTGAAGTGTTATAATTTTGGCTCGAATCCCATCAAGTAGTATTTTTATTGGTTTATCACGTAAATTTTTAACCCAATTATTGAAGCATTCAACAAGGTTCGACGTGTTAATACCTAATCTGGGATAAGGAGAATAAACTGTTATCCAATATAAAAAATACGAGTTTCATCATTTACTCCAACGGGCCAATTGTAAACATCTATGTTTTCAGCTTTAATTTTTTTTCAAACAATAGTTCGCATATGTTTCATTATAATATCTAGCAAGATAGTCTAAACTACGTTAAAAATGGAGAAATCTGAAAACTTTTTTAAAACTTTGTGTAAAATGTTGAATACAAAAAAAATAAGACGATTCTGGAAAGATATCACACATAGCCCTTATCAATCATTTTTGTTTATCTGATATAAAATAATTTGTATTCCATGCATCAAGATATTTTTTAAAGATGTTCTCAAACCGTTTAAAAACCAAATCCAAGAATCAGTATTTTCACTCTCAGCAACAACATAAGCAATTGGATATAATTGATAATTTGGATCATGAGCACAAGCAATAAATAAAATACCTTGATATCTAGAGGAAAGAAAAGTAGCATCAGTACTAATCACATGTAAACATTTCCTTAAAAATCCATCAATGCATGTCTTGAAACAAATATTTTTTTTTCAAATATATTGCCTTCTGTAGTCTGTATAAAACATTGACTACCTGAATTTGTCTCAATAATTATAAAATCATACTCTTCAAGACTACTATATGCATCAATATAACTACCATTTATTTCAGATAGAGCAAATTTTCTAGCTTTTCAAGATTTACAATATTTAATATATATTATGTATTCTCTATATATATCATTTACAACATGCGATGGACTATACGACTGATTATTTCAAATTTTATTAATAATCTTATTTTTAACCCATATAGTAGTAGCTAATAGATGAGAACATATTGTAATTCCACCTAAACAAGAATGTACGTTTTCTAGCGTAGCAATAGCAAAACCTTCACCTTCACCAGCGACTTTAGCATATACTCTCCAATTACAACTTGAATCGTTACATTTATATACAATTCCACTAGCATTTTTTTAAGTAGCATGACAAGTAAAATTATGTGCAATTGCTATATCACTAATAAAGCATCTAAATTCAGAACGATTATCAAATTTTCTTCCAACGCATAATCCAGAAATGCTAACACTATCAATATTGGCATCAAATTCATCATCTAAATTTTCAATTAAATCATCACTGTTTTCATCGTCGTTATTACCATCATCTACTATATGTTCTTGTTCAGTAAATGAAATGACTTGATAAGAAAAACTAGGAGCAGTATTAAATTGATTAGAAGCACGTATACTACTTACAATATTAATTCTAGGTAGTGGTGAAGTTAAATAAATATTAATGTACGTTGCTTGTACATTAACTTCGAGAATAAATTTTCATGCTTGTTCACTAACTAACTTTATACAATTAGTTAAAAAAATATGTATCAATATAAATTCATAATCAATAGAACATTGCTTAACAATTTGATTACGTAAACTATCAAAAAAAAAAATTTGATCAATTAAAAAAAATTCAGTTAAACCTCCTTCATAAACTAACTCATTTAGCACGCCTCCAATCGAACATGGTATTGTTAGACTTTGATCCATGACAAGATAGTGAGTTTCTAAATACAGTGAGTGAGCTGAACTAGCTTGAATTTTTTTTTTTAAAGTATGTGTTGGTTGAGTAAGAAATGAATAGCAAACGAAGAGAATGACAGAAATTTATAGATATGAGAAAGAAAGAGTCGTTGGCAAAATATAAACGTTACAATATAAACGTTACAAAAAAAAAGTCATTGATAAGTGACCCAGAAAAAAATCAACAAAAAAAAAAAAAACCAAATCCAACTATCCAAAAAAACAACAAAAAAGACCCTAAACATAAAATCCAAAAACAAACCCTAAACATAAAATCCAAAAAAAATTGATGCATATATTTCCGCCAATTGACTTGCAAAAATGTATATATATATATATATATATATATATATATATATATATATATATATATATACTTTCTTCATATATTTTTTATCATCCCAGATGGCAAAAGCTTTTGTAACTTCAAATTTTCCTAAATACGCTCGTTTTAACTAATTATTTTAAAATTATTTTTGGTACAACAAATTTTCTGTAATAATAACAATCGACTGTAAGTTCAAAAGTAGCAAGCAAACAAGAGACCGGTCTAAAGGAACGTAGATCAATAATTAGTACCATAGTCAGTCCACACGTGCAAAGCATCAGTCGGCTCCTACGTCGAAACCACATATTTCAGCACGTCTCAGGCTTTGTCTCGTCTGTTATTCTAGGTCATCTAGAAAATAACCTAGCTTCTATTTTCTGGTTTTAAAAGCAGGGCTCATTTTCGTGGAAAATATACACACGAAAAACCAAAATCATTCTTAATTTTTTTTGAGAAAATGGGAAAAAAAAAATCAAAAAATAACAAAAAAATTTAAAAAGGAAAATGAAGAAAAAAATGAAAAAACATAAAAAAAACATATATTCTAACAATTGAAAATGATTACAAAAATTAGAAAAAAAAACCAAGAAATTTTCTTAAAAAATATAAAAAATATAAAAAATACAAAAAAAAAACTATAGAAAAACAATAACAATAATAAATTATCTGGACAAAAAAAATCCAACTAGGCCTCGTTAGGATTGAGAAAAAAAATGAAATTCAATTCCTTGTTATTTACTTTCTTTTAAGAATTACAATTTCTATTAATTTTTTTTCGGTGTCTGAAATAGGCAATTGGTTTATCCAAAAAAAATTCAATTCCTTGAAAATGCCAAAAATTAAATTAAAAGTGAACTCCAAATATTTTTGGCATTTTCAAACACCGAAAAAAATTAAATTAAAATTAAAAAATAATCGATGTTTCGAAAGACCAAAAATAAATTATAAAAACAAATTTATCTGGATATTTGTAATTACTAAAAATAAATTTTTATAATCTAAATCAAATATGAGAATATGTTCATAAATTTGTCCGGAAAAAAAATTCCGTTACCAAACACTTATGTCTTTGCTAAAAAAAAAAAAAAAAAAAAAAAAAAGGGTACTTCAACTACAACTTCATTCACATATATTCATAAATGAATTAATACATGTAAATAAATTATTAATTGATGAAAAATTTATAATAATAAAAAAAATCATGAAAAAAATAGTCAATCAACACACACCCTAAGCGTATTTTATTTTGAAAAAATCTGACTTCGGCTTATTGAGAAATTAAGTAAAGCTAGAATGGTACTTGTCCTAGTCATTAGCTGACTAAGCCAGCGACCGGCATGACCAAATTGACAAGTTCATTTGGTGAGAGTTCTTCTCTTAATTCTAGATGGCTATTTAAATTGTTTGATTAAGCGACTTTTTAGCAATTATTTCCATTACAAATATATAAATTATTATATATCTTCATTTATTTAAAGAACTAACAAATATCTCCATTTTTTTATATACAATATTTAAAATTTTAATATATATTTTTATTATTTTAATCAAAATTTTAATTATTTTATACATAATAAAAATATTTATTAATTTTTTAAATAAGTAAAGCTATATAATAGTTTCTATATTTGTAATGGAACTATTTGCTAAAATATCCCTACGCTTACAAGAGGACGTCCGATGATTCCACCTTAAGGTCATGTTAATTCACATATTTAAGAAATTATGAAACAAAAATTTATTTTTGTATAAAAAGTTTAATTTTTCTTCCTCATTAAAAAAAAAATTTCGTTTTTGTTTTCTTCCTCATTGAAAAAAAAAAAAAACTTATTTTCGCTCTCAAAACTAAATGAGGCCTAAGAGTTTTGGGATGTCATATTTTCCATTAAAATCATAGTCTATATCTTTAAACTGGGATGTCATGGAAAATCTTAATTAGAGATAAATTGGTATGTGATGGACTCATGGTAAAGATTAAGAAAAATGATATATTGACCGCGGAAAGGGTGATTCCGGATTGGTACGCGATCATCACATGTCTATTTTTATCAATTTTTATTCAAAAATATTAACGAAATTTACTAATTGAGCCAAAATACAAAACTCATGTACCATTTCAACAAACAAAAAAAAAATTGATGACACACACTATATTTCTCGTGTATTCTTTCGACAATTAACTCTTTTAACAAAACTTGGATAACATGGAGTGAGAGATTCTCTAAACTATGTGACATTATTTAATGAAACATATTTTAAATTATGTTCTTAAAGCAAATATAAATATATATATAGAGTACTAATGTACAAATAGGTGTACACTTAACCAAATTAATTAAATTATGTTATGACTACAACCAAATGCCTACAACCCTCTTACAACCGCCACGTGACGTCTCTCTCTTACAACCGCCACGTGATGTCCACGTGACGGCCGTCCATTGGAGGAAGAAAAAAAAGGCGAAATCCGGTGTCACGTCCCAGTCCCACAGGGGTCCGATCGTCCTCGTTTGATCCCTACGGAACCGATCGTCCTCGCACGGACGTGATACCGTGCAATCCTAAAGTGCGCTTGCACAAGGCTAAAGCTTTGAACAAGGACAAGTAAGCTATTTAAGACAGGAGCAGCGTCACATATATTGCAGAAAAGTAAAGAACACAATAACATATTGTAAGCCCCTGATTTTTCAAAAATATTAAAATTGGGATTTTTCACAATTTTCTGGAATTTTCTGGGAATTTTCTGTAATTAAAATCAGGGATTTGAATTATTACATGATTTTTAATTGATAATAAATAATATTAAAATATTATAAAAATAATATTTTTGGGTGTAAAATGAAAAAACTGGACTTAGGGCAATTTTTCTGGAATTTATCGGGTCCCGGACCTAATTTTAAATCACCTAAAACCATTTATTTAATTAATTATTAATTATTATTATTATTATTTATTATTTTTACTATTATTATTATTATTATTATTATTATTATTGTATTTATTTATTTTTATTTTATTTTCTGTTTTGGGCCGGCCCGGCCCAGTGGACCGGCCCAACAGCCAGCCGGCCCAGCCCAACCATTACCGGGTCGGGTCGGGTCGGACAACCCGACCCGTTAGCCGCCCGCACCCGCCGGAGACCGGTTCCCCCCCCACGACCCCCGTTCCCGGCGCGCTGCCGCGTTCCTCGCCGCTCCGGCCGGCCACGCGGCGCCCGCAGCGCCTAGCCCTCCGCGACCCCCGCCTTTTCCTCCGCCTAACGGCCCCGCCCCGCTCGGCAGCCCTCCCCCTCTCGCCTCCCTATAAAGCTCCCCCCCGGCCGCTCAGACCCTCGCCGCCACCGCTCCGTCCAGACCCGACCGCCTCGCCGCGCCCCGCCGTGCCCCTCCCTCGCCTCGCCGCGCGCCACCGGCCACTTTCTCCTCCCCGACGAAGCCCAGCCGGAGCAGCAAACAGCAGCAGCAGCGGCAAGCCGCAGCGGCCGCCTCCCGTCGGCCTCCGGCGCCGCCCCGCCCGTCGACGGATCCGCCTCGCCCAGGCGAACACTCCCCGACCACCACCGGCCAGCCAGCGCCGCCCAGGCCCCCGGCCGGCCACCGCCGTGTCCAAACCCTAACCCTAGCCCTAATTTCCTTCGCGTGTCCGACACGACACGGACACGACTCGACCCTGTTTTCGGGTCCCCTTCAGGTGTGTGTAACTTTTCGCTCGTAGCTCCGTTTTCAATTCCGCAAATTGCGTTGTGAAGCCTGTATGACCCTCTCGGTGTCCGGACAAACTGTTCGCGGCACCGCGTCCTGTGGTGATCGCACACCGCGATCCAAAAACAGGAAAAAACCAGACCCTTTTTCACCCCGGAACTGAGTACGCCCCGCCAAACGGGACGACTTGGTCGCGCGCGGTCTTCACAGATACGTGCGCAGCGTTGATACGGACGTGTGAGCTTTCGCGGAAGCTGATTCGGGTGTGCGTGCACACCGGAATCAACGCGTATCCGCGAACATCGCCCCGTATCCGCATTTTCTGCAATTCGCCCTAACTTCTTGTACACTCGTCGGATCGAGACGAAACTTGCGCCATCGGACTCGTAGCGATACGCTGGTCCTGTGGGTCAAGTTTGGTTCGATTCTGAGAACGTTGACGAAATCGCGTGTCGTGGGCCCCACAGGCCCCGCTCGACGGGCGATTTCGTGATCGGCTCATCAGAATCCAAATCTGGAAGTTCCGTTGGGTTCGTATCAGCGTTCCTGACCTGTTGACACTAAGTTTGGTGAATTTGGAGACCGTTGACCCAGACACGTTTTTCGGTGCAAAGCGGGCCCACCGGCGGACCCCGTTTTGACCCGAAATTACCGTTTTTGCCCTTGTCTCCAAATTGGACCCAAGGACAGGCGTTTCTAGCTATTTGACATCTTCTGAGCGTGATGGTAATGTTTATTTCAGCTTTTGGACTCATCTCTGGAACTTCCCCTAGAACCATTAATCGGATCCAAACAACAGGCAAGTACCTGCACTTCAAGTTTAACCTTTATATTGTGATAAATAAATTCCCTGTTTTATTAGTACCGATGATGATTATATGTAGAGCTAGAACACTGGATTTCATGCCTTGATTAATGTATTTCATGTCTTGTTTTTCATGTCGGGTGGGAGAATACTAGGAGGCATGTAGTTTACCTTTCCCCTTGTCGTGACTGCTAGCTGTTGGTACGCGACTGTACCATCAGCCTTATTCCTGATTGTTCCTGACTGCTAGTCGTCTATGACGGCCTTATTAGCCTTATAAACCCCTACATGCCAACTATGTATTCTAAAACAAACACAAGTTCACACAGCTAGTCTCTAGTCTTGTTACATTTCTTGCTGACGGTTGTAGTTTCATTTTCTGTCTCATTTATTCCCTGCTTTCTCATATTCTTGTTTATAGCATTTAAACTCTGAAAGATTAATGTTTCCTTTATGCAACTTTCTCAATATGATACTCAATTTAATTGTCATAAATATTTAGTTTAATCTTGTTGTGCACTGTGTACTTTGCTCCTTTCCTGACTGGATCCGTTGTTTAGGCGATGATGAGAACCTTGCCCCTACCTATTATGGACCCTATGAGCCAGCAGGTGATACAGTTGCAGAGCCGGTTCCCCCCGAGGAGACTACTCCTGCAGAGTAGTTAGCATTAGCCATCTTTATTCCTATTTCTTATCTCATTAATCGGGTTTGTCCCCGATATAATCGTGGTTCTGTAATAAAACTCTGGATCTGATTATCATATTCTGGTTATAAAATCTTAGCATTCTTTTCCTGTTATCTTCTTGTCTATTTACTTTTTGTGAATGAGCTAGATTTATTACTTGTGGTCATGCCCTAGACAGCGTACTACCGCCGACACTGCGGCGTAGGCTGGACGTACCCACGCACTCGTGCCCGAATTTCCGGGTGCGGGTCGTGACACGTTTTTATGGTGGCCCATGCAGGTCAAACGACTAAATTGTTCAGTTTCAACTTAGGGACCGAACAGGCCTGCAATAAGATTGAGGATTCTAGGAAAAGCTCATTCACGGTATAGGGTCCCTATTTCAATTCTTGATATCATTTCTGCTCAATTTACCTATCGCCTTTGATTTCCAAAGTATTCTATTTTGATTTTCCTATCCCTTAATCTTACAGAATGGTTCAGACGAGGAACACAGTAGGAGGCACATCAGAACCAGCTGAACAGAATGTGCCCGAAACTCTTACACTCCCGCCGCCTCCATCTGTTCCGGCAGTTACTCTAGATGGGGCACAGCTACTTGGAGTGTTCCAGGGACTAGTGGAATCCCAGAAAGAACAGACTGCACTTCTGCGGACCAGCCTCTCAGAAGCTATTAAGTCCCAGGAGTCGCCACTCAAGAGGCCAGGAAGTGCCAAAGACTTCAAGAACCTTAGGCCTCTGGAATTCTACGGAACTGAGGGCATTCTCTACGCTGATGAGTGGATAGAGAATGTCGAGAGACTCCTGAAGACTGCTCGGGTTCCCGATGATCTCAAAGTGGAGTCCGCAAGCCTACAACTGTTCGACATTGCTCGAACCTGGTTCAGAGATGAACCCCAACTATCAGCTCCTGACCTCACCTGGGAAGATTTTAAGAGACTGTTCAAGGAGAAATTCTACCCCGAAGTGGCTCGGGAAGCTCTCGAAAGCCAATTTGAGAGACTGGAACAAGGTAACATGACTGTTGATGAATATACTGCTGAATTTAGCAGGTTAAGCCACTTTGCGGAGTACATGGTTCGTACCCCGAAGGACAGAGCCCGAAGATTTAAGAAGGGGCTATCTCCGGATATCCGCCTTGCTGTCACCACCAGCCGGGCTCGCACCTATGAGGAAATCTTAAACGTGGCACAAGGCGTTGAGAGAGACATGGGGCATAAGCTAAAGCGAGAAAGAGATACCGGAAATGCGGGACCCAACAAACGCCCTTTTCAACAACAACAACAGCAGAGGTCCCCGCAGCAAACCCAGCGTCCTCTCCCTCGAGCCACAGCACCCCAACACCAAGCTCAAGGACAGAATCAACGAGTTCCCACTTGTGGCTTTTGTCAAAAATAAGGTCACACCTGGCAAGTTTGTAGGAAGAGACTGGGTGCCTGCCTATATTGTGGGTCAACAGAACATCAAGTGAGGGACTGTCCCGCTACTCCAAGACGCGGACAAGCTTACGTGATGACCGTGGAGAACGAGCCAAATCTGGAAGCAGCTAATGCGCGTAAGTGATTCGTAGATACCTTTCCTAGTATTGTTTAGCTCATGCCTATTGGTTCGTGACCTCAGCCCCAACCTAGTAAATTTTGAACTTGCTAAATAACCTGGTATGCTTTTTAAAATTTGATAACTGTTTTAGAGGCTTTTGCTATTGTGCTTGTTTTATGTTATTTTGTGAACTTCAATAATTTGTACCCTTTCATCATCATCTAGCGCACTTAAATTTTGCTAAACTTGACATATGCTGCTATTTTATAGCCTAGTTTTGCAAGCTTACCCTTTTCTCGGGCTTGTTCATGACACATGTATTATTGAGGCCTGATCAACCCCACTAATACAAAGTGTCTACTCAGAATCAGTGTACTACGGTCTGATCAACCTTAGTGCATTTTGATTCGCACTTCGCACGACTATTTTACGTGGATTGAGAGATATAGTGACTAGTATACTTACCCCTAAAATGTGTCCGAGCATATCGTATCAGTTACATAATTATACTGATACGAGCATGCGGATAAATGATTACCAGAATAGAATCTCAATCCATAACCGCCTGACAATCCCCATCAGAATTCTTTAAACGCCTTGATCCCTATACCTCTGTTCTACACCTCGCCCTTAAACTCTTTATTATTGACCCTCGTCTTCCCTTACTTCGGAAGGACAAAATCCTGTGTTTGATATAAGTTGAATTGTAGTGTTAGACGTACCCCTCAGACCGGTCAAATTGAGGATAACCCTTTATGACTAAGGCAATACCCTAGGTGATGTGTTTTGTGTTGCAGACTAAAAGATTCAATCCCATGATTTATTAAGTTGAGACCTAGCCTCACTAGTTGTACAGCCTTAGATAATATATGGGTAAAATTCTAAGTTGGGTAGTGACCGCAACCAGGTGAGATTGGACAGAGAGAACCCTACCATAATTTTAAATTTCGAGGACGAAATTTTTATAAGTTGGGTAGATTGTAAGCCCCTAATTTTTCAAAAATATTAAAATTGGGATTTTTCACAATTTTCTGGAATTTTCTGGGAATTTTCTGTAATTAAAATCAGGGATTTGAATTATTACATGATTTTTAATTGATAATAAATAATATTAAAATATTATGAAAATAATATTTTTGGGTGTAAAATGAAAAAACTGGACTTAGGGCAATTTTTCTGGAATTTATCGGGTCCCGGACCTAATTTTAAATCACCTAAAACCATTTATTTAATTAATTATTAATTATTATTATTATTATTTATTATTTTTACTATTATTATTATTATTATTATTATTATTATTGTATTTATTTATTTTTATTTTATTTTCTGTTTTGGGCCGGCCCGGCCCAGTGGACCGGCCCAACAGCCAGCCGGCCCAGCCCAACCATTACCGGGTCGGGTCGGGTCGGACAACCCGACCCGTTAGCCGCCCGCACCCGCCGGAGACCGGTTCCCCCCCCACGACCCCCGTTCCCGGCGCGCTGCCGCGTTCCTCGCCGCTCCGGCCGGCCACGCGGCGCCCGCAGCGCCTAGCCCTCCGCGACCCCCGCCTTTTCCTCCGCCTCCTCCGCCTAACGGCCCCGCCCCGCTCGGCAGCCCTCCCCCTCTCGCCTCCCTATAAAGCTCCCCCCCGGCCGCTCAGACCCTCGCCGCCACCGCTCCGTCCAGACCCGACCGCCTCGCCGCGCCCCGCCGTGCCCCTCCCTCGCCTCGCCGCGCGCCACCGGCCACTTTCTCCTCCCCGACGAAGCCCAGCCGGAGCAGCAAACAGCAGCAGCAGCGGCAAGCCGCAGCGGCCGCCTCCCGTCGGCCTCCGGCGCCGCGCCGCCCGTCGACGGATCCGCCTCGCCCAGGCGAACACTCCCCGACCACCACCGGCCAGCCAGCGCCGCCCAGGCCCCCGGCCGGCCACCGCCGTGTCCAAACCCTAACCCTAGCCCTAATTTCCTTCGCGTGTCCGACACGACACGGACACGACTCGACCCTGTTTTCGGGTCCCCTTCAGGTGTGTGTAACTTTTCGCTCGTAGCTCCGTTTTCAATTCCGCAAATTGCGTTGTGAAGCCTGTATGACCCTCTCGGTGTCCGGACAAACTGTTCGCGGCACCGCGTCCTGTGGTGATCGCACACCGCGATCCAAAAACAGGAAAAAACCAGACCCTTTTTTACCCCGGAACTGAGTACGCCCCGCCAAACGGGACGACTTGGTCGCGCGCGGTCTTCACAGATACGTGCGCAGCGTTGATACGGACGTGTGAGCTTTCGCGGAAGCTGATTCGGGTGTGCGTGCACACCGGAATCAACGCGTATCCGCGAACATCGCCCCGTATCCGCATTTTCTGCAATTTGCCCTAACTTCTTGTACACTCGTCGGATCGAGACGAAACTTGCGCCATCGGACTCGTAGCGATACGCTGGTCCTGTGGGTCAAGTTTGGTTCGATTCTGAGAACGTTGACGAAATCGCGTGTCGTGGGCCCCACAGGCCCCGCTCGACGGGCGATTTCGTGATCGGCTCATCGGAATCCAAATCTGGAAGTTCCGTTGGGTTCGTATCAGCGTTCCTGACCTGTTGACACTAAGTTTGGTGAATTTGGAGACCGTTGACCCAGACACGTTTTTCGGTGCAAAGCGGGCCCACCGGCGGACCCCGTTTTGACCCGAAATTATCGTTTTTGCCCTTGTCTCCAAATTGGACCCAAGGACAGGCGTTTCTAGCTATTTGACATCTTCTGAGCGTGATGGTAATGTTTATTTCAGCTTTTGGACTCATCTCTGGAACTTCCCCTAGAACCATTAATCGGATCCAAACAACAGGCAAGTACCTGCACTTCAAGTTTAACCTTTATATTGTGATAAATAAATTCCCTGTTTTATTAGTACCGATGATGATTATATGTAGAGCTAGAACACTGGATTTCATGCCTTGATTAATGTATTTCATGTCTTGTTTTTCATGTCGGGTGGGAGAATACTAGGAGGCATGTAGTTTACCTTTCCCCTTGTCGTGACTGCTAGCTGTTGGTACGCGACTGTACCATCAGCCTTATTCCTGATTGTTCCTGACTGCTAGTCGTCTATGACGGCCTTATTAGCCTTATAAACCCCTACATGCCAACTATGCATTCTAAAACAAACACAAGTTCACACAGCTAGTCTCTAGTCTTGTTACATTTCTTGCTGACGGTTGTAGTTTCATTTTCTGTCTCATTTATTCCCTGCTTTCTCATATTCTTGTTTATAGCATTTAAACTCTGAAAGATTAATGTTTCCTTTATGCAACTTTCTCAATATGATACTCAATTTAATTGTCATAAATATTTAGTTTAATCTTGTTGTGCACTGTGTACTTTGCTCCTTTCCTGACTGGATCCGTTGTTTAGGCGATGATGAGAACCTTGCCCCTACCTATTATGGACCCTATGAGCCAGCAGGTGATACAGTTGCAGAGCCGGTTCCCCCCGAGGAGACTACTCCTGCAGAGTAGTTAGCATTAGCCATCTTTATTCCTATTTCTTATCTCATTAATCGGGTTTGTCCCCGATATAATCGTGGTTCTGTAATAAAACTCTGGATCTGATTATCATATTCTGGTTATAAAATCTTAGCATTCTTTTCCTGTTATCTTCTTGTCTATTTACTTTTTGTGAATGAGCTAGATTTATTACTTGTGGTCATGCCCTAGACAGCGTACTACCGCCGACACTGCGGCGTAGGCTGGACGTACCCACGCACTCGTGCCCGAATTTCCGGGTGCGGGTCGTGACACATATGAAAACAAGTTCTTTATTGATATTCAAAAGTGTTACAAGCGGCGCTTGGCCGAGATTACAGTTCGCTCAAGCTCTCATCTCTCGATTACAATGTCATCGTTCCATACATTATGTCCCTCTATACAAAAGCAGCTCAAAGCAATCTCGATACGGCTCAAGGCATCGACTCCAAATTTTTGGGTCCTGGGGATGAGACACGGCTATCGCTTCCTCGGACGATCCAGCACATGAGAACAAGCAAACTGTTGGTAGGTCAGCACTTTGGAGAAAGTACTGGTGAGATAAAATCAACTGAACAGAAGCTACACCCCCTGAAACCCACACTAAGTAAGCATGTGACAAAATATTACATTACTAGTGATCTTGCTACTTTTACCTATGTTCATTTTATGCAGCTCAGGATTATAGTGAGATTACATTTTTTTGAAAACATAGCTTTGAAACCAGTTTTGCATATTCAATACACACAAGCAAACTATAGAGGCAGTGTTATATCTTGTAGTGCATCATGTATCGTGCACCATATTCTAACTCTTAGGGACAAAGTTCTCTAATGGACTGTTCATCTCAAATCCAGACAAGCTTTATGTGGACTATCATACTTTCAAGCACATAAGAAGAACTAGCTATATGATTTCAGTCCCCGAGAAACCCAGGATCAGTAGCGGTAAACCAGCTAGCTAATGACTCTTTATTTGATGCTATTAGCAGCTATGACTCGTGGTTGCTCTTCACTAACATAATAGCAGCCGGGACCAAGGTTCAGCTCTGCACTAATTGTCATTGTCCAACCGATGTTAATGCATGAAGCACTATCAGACAAACTCTAAGGTGCACATGTTCATGAACAAGCATACTATATATAAATTCTTTATGTTTCTTACCCCTTGCCGATCGGTTATCCCTGCAGTAGACATACAAGTTAGCAACATATGCATATATATAAGAAATGAGGTTCTCTTGTCATGTCCGTCTCTGCATCAAATAGTTAGGTATGCAAGAAGGCTAGCCTAACATGCGTCCTAATTATATGATGGACCCCTCCATGGGATTAGCAGTTGGGACGTACAAGCCCATCTCACTAATAGACGTGTCTACCCTCCCGTAAGTTAGGTTTTTAAGCCTCAGGGTATCTAGATCTCTCCTACCCCGAACGATCGCAGTGTCCCAGGAAACGCTCGAGAGATAATTTTGTGCACAAGTTGTCCTGACCAAATGCATGAATGCAAATTCCTATCAGATAAATACCATATGATGCACATGATCCAGAACAAGCAAGCAAACATATCTATCAAGCTATAGCGCCGGAACTCTCAATACTCTTACCTAATAGCCATACCCTCCCGTAAGTAAGGACTTCAAGCCTCAGGGCGGACTATTAGTCTAGATGCACAAGTTCGAGCTTATTCCCGAAGTTCTAACTTTTTAATAGCGGTCAATGAAACATGTTCAAGTAAAGCTAACTTTTTAACAAGTAACAAGTAAGAACAGTTCTATAAATCTAGCATGCAAATTCTATCTCTTTTAGACAAGCATTCAAGTATTCTAGTTTAGCACACAATACCAAGAATAAGTGCAAGCAATCTTTTACTCTTTCTTATTAGTATGACAGCGGTTAGTTCGATAGTGGTGTCTGTGTAACTAAGCATGCACATTTCTATCTTTATCTAGCATGGCAATGGTTCCATCTTCTTCAGACAAGCATATAAGTTCTCTTAGTTAGGCAAGCAGATTCGTTTCAATGACAAGCAATACGAGTTTTTTTATCAGCATGCAGAGTCATATTCTATCATTCTTCTTGTGAAACAATTTTCTTAGAATAAGCATTCAAAAACTCATATTTATTATTAAAGCATGCAAGAATCAGATAATGCAGTTCTATCCACTCACTTAGATCAATCGTCTTGTAATTCGAACGAGAACTCTCCGAAAAGGTTTCCGCTCGAACAAGCAAAGCGATATCACTTATGCATAGTGTCTACGCGGAGCGGGACACTACATCCGATAGTTGTTCTGATAGCCGCCATATGGCAGGAACACCATATGACAGTCGTTCATTAGAGGGAGAAGTGGAGCCGGATATGACCCACGTATCAGGAGGAAGAGGATTGTAAAAAAGTTGTAAGGATTTGGTAGTAAACTTAGCATTATTGAATTAATTAATGTAACCTAATCTCTCACACGTGTGTGATTTGATTGATGAAGAACACATACATTGAATGGAATTGGTTCCGACTTCAGAGTGGGAACACTTGATGTCATTTGTGTGCTGTGTTAATTTGGTTTGCTGATGTTCATCGTTTTATATTATACAAACTGTTCTTTCTAATCGTGACAAAATTTTTTTAGCTAAATTCTCAATTATTCAAAAAAAATTAACTTGTTATCATAAATTTTAATATGATCACCACTAGATCCACTAGTTAGATTGTAAATTTAAAATGACAAAAATATTTTTTATTCTCTATCTATATAGAGAGGAATGAAAGAGAATGAAGAAAATAATTTGACAAAAATTATTAAATATTTTGTTGAAACAAAAAAAATAATTTTTAATAGTTGATGATAGTAATTAATTTTATATTAAAATTTTGGATATTAAGTTAAAAATGTGAATGGTTGATGATATCAAGTTAAAATTAAATCTTTTTAATTAGGACTTCGTACCTTTCCTTACCACTGGAACCCGAAACCGTGTGATCAAATGATAGTTATTTTAGATTACCGGAACTCAATAATTCTTGTAGGCCTGAATTTACAAATTATACATATACTATTTATATTGTCCACAAGCATCAACATTGTTGATAAAATTGATATCAATAATATAGTTATTCAATTTATTATTTGATAAAAAAAAGAATTATTCGTCGATAATCGGCTAGGGTGATGATTTTTAGCTCGGCTCGCCTGAAGCATCTTTTCTTCTTGTTCGATGAGGGGAGGGTGTAGAGCATCTCCAACCCTGTTGTCAATTTGAAAATAATAATTATAAACATAAGAATCATAATTTTATATTAAAAAAGATTTTTAATACAAATATAAAATTGATTGTAAAATTGACATTATAATGACATGATAAGAAATCATCAATTATGAATAAAAATATTAAAAATTAAATATATTGTGGTCTTAATACCTTGCATTGGAGAACACTTTTCTATCTAGTTGTCTTGTGTGAATATAATCTTGTCACATAAAAAAATTATTGTCTTGTACTCATGCCATTGTGCTCATGCCACATAAAAATCACAACACAATATGATTTTTAGTTCAGAAAATTTACTGTACCGTTAATAATTTTATATTAATTAAGTATAACGATAGAAGTTTTAAAAAATTTAAAATTTTGCTACATATCGCCAACTGAGTTGGCAAAAATTAAAAGTGTTGGTTTTGGTTATGTTTTCTTGCAAAAGTTCAAATTCCTCTTTCTTTCTTTAGTCCCACATCGGATGCACCAAAGCCTTCTTGTGTACATATATTAGTTTCTCTCCTTTGCTCTATTAAGTTGTTGTGTGGGGAACCCCTTGGGCCACACGCGCGCGCCGCCGCCGCCCGGTTCGGTTCGGTTCGGTTCGGTTCGGTTCGGTTCGGCGCGTAACGGGTGCGGGTACGCGCCCACATCTGCGGACGCCGAATGCCGATCCGATTTCCTCTTCGGACTGGGACCATAAAATTCTTTTTGCTCCTTTCATTTATTTTTTCTGAACGTTACAAATGTTTTGAACCGTTACAATTTTTTATGTCCAGATTCATTCTTTTAATTCTCCTGTGTAACGGCTGAATTAATCGGAAATTAATTCAGACCATTACACATCAGTCTTATATATTGGTCTGTGTGTTTTTTTGTAAACGTCTAAGAAAAAATTCTTTACGAAAAATCTCTGTCAACATTCTGTTCGATCTTCATCGTCTCCAAGCTCTGGGCAGAGCTAAGTTCTGGTCGTTCTCTCCAAGTCGTGTGCGGCAACGAGATACCGGTAGTGCGGGGGTTTTACCACTAGGAGCTTCGGGAACGTCTGCACACAGATCCTGAATAAACTCTTAGGGCAGTGCTTCGTGCACGACTTCCCCAGAGGCCGGTAACATCTGTTTAATTTTATTTTTGTATTCTGAAATTTTTCAGTAAGTAAAAGAAAATATTTCTAACAATCTAAGAGTTTATTCCTGTTAGAATTGATTGTTTTTATAATTGATTTTTCTAACTGTTGATTTGTTCTACAAAGAAAAAAAAATTTTAAAATATTTGCTACTGTTAGAATTGATTGTTTTTATAATTGATTTTTCTAACTGTTGATTTGTTCTACAAAGAAAAAAAAAATTAATATTTGCTACTGTTAGAATTGATAGTTACTGTTAGAAAATATTAATTTATTTTCTAGAAATTTGTAACAAGTTATTTTTACTGTAGCAAGTTGTAACAAATCAATTTTCTAGAAATTTGTAACAAGTTGTTTTTGCTGTAGCAAGTTGTAACAAATCAATTTTCTAGAAATTTGTAACAAGTTGTTTTTACTGTAGCAAGTTGTAACAAATTAATTTTCTACAAATTTGTAACAAGTTATTTTTTAGAAAATATTAAATTATTTTTACTGTAGCAAGTTGATAGTTACTGTAGCAATTTGACTTCTAACAAATTTTTTTTTATATAGCTACTTCTACCAATTTGTTAATAGTTACTCTAGCAATTTTCTACAAAATTCAAGTTAACAGTCACTGTAGCAATTTGTTTCAATTCCTCAATTGATTTATTTGTTTACTTATCAAATTGCTTACTATATTGTCAAATTGCAAATTTGCTTAAAGTGTTTTAAATATTGTTAGTACATTTGATAATTTTGTCAATTGTAATTTTTGATCACAAAATTGCTTTCAATTGCAACATATAATTTGCTTCATTTTTAATCACTTAATTTTTGAAAGCAATCTAGGATCAAAAAGAAAATAGTTTAGTAAAAAGGAAATTGCAAATAAAATCTTCAAATCTAAAGTTTCAAAGTAGAGACAAACTCGGGCACAAGCCGAAAGGGTCATTCTGTCAACCGGGTGTAAATAGCCCTAAGCGACACGGTACTTAAGAGTCTTCGGACCACCGCTAGCTGGGAACCGGCCCCTACAGCTAACCTGAGTTGATCAACACTTGAAAACTAAAGATTTTAAGATTGATTAGCAAAGACCACATAAACTATTATCTTAGACATTGTTATTAAATAAATTTATAAGACTGAATCTAAAGCTTTCAGCCTTGTCGAAGGCCAAGGAAAACCTTGTAGAAGGCCAAGGAAAACCCAAGTCTAATTTTGCTTATAAATCCAAAAAAAAATTCTTCAAGAAGAAGAAAAACTTTCAGCCTCATCATCAAAACAAAAAACCTAGAACTTCAGTCAGACTCAAGATCAAAAGAGATTTTATTTTGTGTGTGGAAAAATAAACCATATGGCCACCAACTGCTACCATAGGAAGAAGGAAGCTGTCCAGACCTCCTACAAAGGAAAGGGCTCAGTTAGACCAGAAGCGAACATGCTTCACAAAGGTTCTTCGAGTTCCTTTAGGTCTGTAAGCTTTCAACCCCTTATTAACCTCTCTTACCATTCTGATGATTGGTGGTTGGATTCTGGAGCTAATGTTCACGTTTCGTTTGATCACTCCCATTTTTCAAACTATCAGGAATCAAGTGGAGGAGGTGTGACCCTAGGAGATGGCTCAATGGCACAAATTATTGGAAGAAGAAAAGTTAACCTGAAGATGACATCAGGAAAATTTTTAACTCTTCATGATGTTCTTCATGTGCCGTCTGTTAGGAGAAACCTAATTAGTGGATCCCTTCTTCTAGCCTCAGGATACAAAATTGTAATGGAGGCTAATAAAGTAGTTTTTTCTAAGCATGACTCTTTTATAGGAAAAGGCTTTGTAAAAGACGGTCTTTTTATTTTAAGTACAATGAATAAAATTTCTGATTGTTCTCTCATTGTCTCTAATATAGAATCTTCAAATGTCTGGCATGGCAGACTAGGTCATGTGAACCTAGGTTCTATTAAAAGAATGATGACTTTAGATCTTATTCCCAAGACTCCAATAGATGACAAGCACAAATGTGAGATTTGTGTTCAAGCCAAACACACTAGATTACCATTCAAATCTGTAGAAAAAAATTCTGACCTTCTAGAACTTATCCATAGTGATGTATGTGACTCAAATAGGATTTTGACCAGAGGCGGTAGAAAATACTGTCACGCCCCGAGGCGTCCCCAGAGTCGTGACCGCCGTGCGGGCCTGGAATTGCGCCCGCACAAGGCTTTAATGATTTGCATAGCAAGCACGTATTCAGAGTACGCAGATAAATTGAAACACAGATTTGAAACATAGAAAAGTTCTCTTTATTGATAATGAACATCTATTACAAACTCTTGAACGAGTCAGCTAATATGCCGAACGGCTTACAAAAGGGTTGACTCAAAATGAGATAGCAGTCCTGTACATTACATCCTTTTATAAACTCAAAACGATAAGGACCTCCAGGCTGGAGGATCGCCTTGCCACGGAGCTGCATTTGTGTATGAAGAGTTGCAGGCTCCTGACTCCAAAATGCTTCGGGGGCGCGGTGAAGATGCGCCAACAGTTGGACTGGATCGGGTAGACGACTTCGGCTCCTCGCTCGGTTCGCCTTGGTGCGGAGAACCTGTTTCAACGAGGGTCAGCATATCGAAACATGCTGGTGAAGGCGAGCTAGCCTGACTTTACCAATCAACACGTTGTTTAGTGAAGCATGCATATTTTTGTGGGTTTCTATCTTGCCTTAGTTCATTTACAGTTAAGCAGCATATTGAATTTACTGAAATGAACGTGCCACCGTTAGGTGGATTTTACCTGACCGTCTGAATTACCTGCACAATACTTACCATGCCTTCCCTGAAACGAAGACACAAGTTAGTATGCAACAGGTTTAAATATACATAGAGATCACTGGCTTGATGCCACGAAGGGACGGGTTATAGTCTCAAGGCAAAGTGACGTGCAACGCGGGTGGCGAGCCCCGCTGCATAACACTTGCCGGGTAACATACGACTATACATACGTTCCGTCCGGATCGGATCGATCCCGGTGCCCCGGTGACCGTCCGCGGAACTCATAACATACCTTGTGCACAAGTCGTCCGTGATCGAGAATACTCATAGAATGTGTTCATAGCATACAGTTTGCATAGTCATCCTGACAGTTTATTTCATAACAAGCATATATTTCCATACTTAGCACGATTCATAGAACGGTTATAGACGAACTAGCATACAGGATGATAACCGTTCATAAGTTTGTTGACAAGCATAATAAACCAAGTCTATTCTCTTTTATCTTGGTTTCTTTTATTATTACTTGGTATCGTTTGATCGGGGCGAAGGAGTGAGGCTTGGAAGCAAGCTAGCTAATCGGGTTGGTAGCCACTCACTTAGATTTAGGAAAGAAGAAGGAAAGGCGCTTCACGACTCCGCTCGCAAGCCGCCTACTGCTCGTTCACCTGCACACGAACAGCTCGATTAATACTTCTTCCTCTCTTTCCAATCTCGGAATAGAAGTGCAAGTCAATGAACGAAAACAATGAAAACCATCGAAACCGTTCAAGGAAAACAAGCAAATCCCAAAACCAACTCAAAGCAAGAAAGCAACAAGCGACATCGAAAACCGAGGCAATAAAAGATAGCAGCGGAGAGGTCCCTCCTGACTCTGCCGCTAAGCCGATCCTTGGGGCGCAGTCCACTGAATATGGGAATCGATTCCGAAGAAACAAATCCATAACGAGGACGAGTTCTTAATTCAATCTATCCCGATCGAACGATACCGTCTTGTGTTTCTTAGCCGCGCTCTCCGTACCGGAAGAACGGGGTGCTACAAATACTTTGTTACATTTATAGATGATTATTCAAAGTATTGTTATATCTACCTTCTCAAAATCAAAGATGAAGTTCTAGATAGATTTAAGGTCTACAAATCTGAAGCTGAGAATCAATTAGAAAGGAAGATTAAGATCCTTAGATCTGATCGTGGTGGAGAATATACCTCAAACGAAATAACTAACTTCTGTGAAGAACATGGAATAATTCATGAGGTAACTGCTCCATATTCACCTCAGTCTAACGGAGTTGTTGAACGCAAGAACCGCACTCTGTTAGATATGGTGAATGACATGCTTCTCAGCTCTGGTGCTCCTGATAACTTGTGGGGATAAGCCCTTTTAACTGCATGTTACATTCTTAATAGGATTCCTAGTAAGACAAAAGATAAGACTCCCTATGAGCTGTGGAAAGGTAGAGCACATAGGATTAATTACCTTAGAGTTTGGGGATGCCTTGCTAAAGTCGGAATTCCCGAACCTAAAAAGAGGAAGATTGGTCCCAAGACTGTAAACGCTGTTTTCATAGGATATGCCTTAGACAGCTATGCCAATAGATTTCTAGTGACTTACTCAGAAGTAAATGAAATCTCTAACAATACCATTATAGAAGCAAGAGATGCAGTTTACTTTGAAAACATATTTCCCTTTAAGGATAGAAGTTCAATCTCTTCCTCCATACCCTCTACTAGTTCTCAAGTCCAAATACCTAGCTCTCAATCTGAACAAGACTTAGAACCAAGACGGAGTAAAGGAATATGATTGAGAAAAATTTAGGAGAAGGATTCTTCATATTTTTGATAGAGGGTGATCCCTCAACTTATGAAGAAGCAATGTCGTCTCCTGATGCTCCCTTCTGGAAAGAAGCCATTAACAGTGAATACAACTCCATCATGGAGAATAACACTTGGTTTCTAACAGATCTACCTTTAGGGAATAAACCAATAGGTTGTAAGTGGATTTTCAAGAAGAAACTCAGAGCCGATGGTACTATAGAGAAATACAAAGCTAGATTAGTTGCTAAGGATTTTACCCAGAAGAAATGGTTAGATTATTTTGATACCTACTCTCATGTAGCTAGGATCACATCCATTAGAACTCTCTTGGCCTTAGCATCCATTCATGATATGCTAATCCATCAAATGGATGTAAAGACAGCATTTTTGAATGGAGATCTAGAGGAAGAACTTTATATGGACCAACCTGAAGGTTTCATTGCTAAAGGTCAAGAAAAGAAAGTTTGCAGACTAGTAAAATCCCTCTATGGCTTGAAACAAGCTCCCAAACAATGGCACAACAAATTTAACAAAGTAATTTGTGAATATGGTTTCTTGTCAAATGAGTATGACAAATGTATATACTCTAAAGGTACATGTAAAAGTTGTATCATTTTATGCTTGTATGTAGATGACATTCTTATCCTAGGTTCATCACTGGAATTGATAAATACTACAAAGAACTATTTATCTAGTCAGTTTGATATGAAAGACCTAGGAGAAGCCAACTTAATTTTAGGAATGCAAGTGACCAAAGGCAAAGAGGGTTATACTCTATCTTTAGCTCATTCAATTGAAAAAATGCTAAAAAGGTTTGAGTTATTTGATAAGAAACATGTCCTTACTCCTTATGACAGCAGTATTGTACTGAAAAAGAATGAAGGACCACCTTTGGAACAACATAAATATTCACAGATGATAGGCTCCCTTATGTATATAACAAACAGAACAAGACCTGATATTGCATTTGCTATTGGGAGACTAAGCAGGTATACCAGTAACCCAAACCAGTCACATTGGACTGCCTTGGATAGGGTATTTAGATATCTCAAGGGCACCCTAGACTACAAACTTCATTTTACTAGGCATCCTGATATCATAGAAGGTTATTCAGATGCAAACTGGGTAACCGACTCACATGATATAAAATCTACTACTGGATATGTATTTACTCTAGGAGGAGCTGCAATCTCCTGGAGCTCTTGCAAGCAAACTATCATAGCTAGGAGTACAATGGACTCCGAAATGATAGCTTTAGATACAACTTGCACAGAAGCTGAATGGCTTAAAAATCTTATTATGCATATACCTGTTTCTCTTAGTCCTGTTCCTGCAATTTCTATAAATTGTGATAATAAATCTGTTATTGAACTACTAAAGCATGATTCTGTGAATGCTAAGATGAACAGGCACTTGCAGCCGCGCTTCAAGTCAATAAAAAGCCTACTAGGCAATTATATGGTTCATGACTATATAAAGTCAGAAAAGAACCTTGCAGATCACTTGACGAAGGGTCTGTCTAGGACTTTGATCCTAGAATCATCGAGGGGGATGGGGTTAAGCCCATAAGTTAGTCACCAGCAGTGGCAACCCAACCGAGTCTGACTGGAGATCCCAAGAAGCCGGTTCAATGGGTAGAAACAAGCTGAACTTAGGTGACTTTATGGAACACTGACTCGAGATTAAAATCTCATTAAAATAAAGCCCAAGCGGCTGTACATGTGTATAATGACTCCCCATCCCTATGGTGACAGTGTTCCTGTGTGATATGGTTAGGATGAGTTTAAACTCTTAATAGGTCCAAGCTGTAATGCTGGGTTGATTCATATCACCAACCATTAAGGACTTACCTATATGAGAGGTCGTGAAGGCCGCGACTATGGGACAGGACGATCCCAGACAACTCTCATGAATGTGGAAAGTGCGCATGGCCATTTAAAAGCGCCACCCGATAGATCAAGGACCTCTAGCGTACTATGTGTGCTATTTTTCTAAATCTGGTTCAAGAAGTCTGGTTCAAGGCATAGTCCATCAAGCACTTCTTCAGATTAAGGCAATAGTCACTACGTGAGATTCAAGGCTGTAGTCCATCTCATCTATGCATAGTATTTTACTGCCCATATGCTCTCTCTCTCTTTATTTTACTTCACTCTTATCTCTGTTTCGGAACTTGACCTTTTGGGGGGGGGGATTGTTGGTTTTGGTTATGTTTTCTTGCAAAAGTTCAAATTTCTCTTTCTTTCTTTAGTCCCACATCGGATGCACCAAAGCCTTCTTGTGTACATATATTAGTTTCTCTCCTTTGCTCTATTAAGTTGTTGTGTGGGGAACCCCTTGGGCCACACGCGCGCGCCGCCGCCGCCGCCCGGCCCGGCTCGGCTCGGTTCGGTTCGGCGCGCGTAACGGGTGCGGGTACGCGCCCACATCTGCGGGCGCCGAATGCCGACCCGATTTTCTCTTCGGGTTCTGGCTGGGACACTAAAATTCTTTTTGCTCCTTTCATTTATTTTTTCTGAACGTTGGAATTAATTTCTGAACGTTACAAATATTTTGAACCGTTAAAATTTTTTATGTCCAGATTCATTCTTTTAATTCTCCTGTGTAACGGCTGAATTAATCGAAAATTAATTCAGACCGTTACACATCAGTCTTATATATTGGTCTGTGTGTTTCTTTGTAAACGTCTAAGAAAAAATTCTTTACGAAAAATCTCTGTCAACATTCTGTTCGATCTTCATCGTCTCCAAGCTCTGGGCAGAGCTAAGTTCTGGTCGTTCTCTCCAAGTCGTGTGCGGCAACGAGATACCGGTAGTGCGAGGTTTTACCACTGGGAGCTTCGGGAACGTCTGCACACAGATCCCGAATAAACTCTTAGGGCAGTGCTTCGTGCACGACTTCCCCAGAGGCCGGTAACATTTGTTTAATTTTATTTTTTGTATTCTGAAATTTTTCAGTAAGTAAAAGAAAATATTTCTAACAAAAAGTGCTTAATTTTCGTCAACTCAGTTAGCAAAAATTCGACAAAAATCAACGTGGAATCCGACGTGTCAAATTTTGGACGAAAATGGATAAATTTTTACCAACTGAGTTGACAAAAATTTGATTGATGTTATGAGTTAATTTTTGTTTGTTTTTTTTTTTTATTTTATGTTTATGGTTTGATTTGATTTTTTTTTTTTTTTGTTGGTTTGATTTGTGTTAGATTTTTGTTGTTGATTTTTTTTGTTATTTTTTGTTGGTTTATTTTTCAGAAAATTTGCTATATGTGTTATTTTTGTTGGTTTATTTTTCAGAAAAATTGCTGTAAAAAAATATTTTTAAACAAATTAAATAAAACGAAATAATTTTTCAAAAATTTGAAATCACGAAAGCTTTCGCCATCTCTTATGACGCTTTTTTTTAAATTTTTTGTTGATTTTTTAGGTTTTTTTTTGTTGCTGATTTATAAACTTTTTTGACAATACTAATTTAAATTTTTTAAATTTCGACCTCCAAAAATTAGTATAGATAACTAAAACAAATAACAAACAAATTATCATTCATATTTAGTATAGATAATAACAAATTTGTATAGATAATAATAAAATTCGAAAATAAAATTACCAAAAGTAAAAATTAGAGGTCGAAACATCGATTTTTTGAGATTCTAAAATATTTCGAAGTCCATCAAACGATGAAACGTAGTACTTTTCGATACGATCATTTTCACACAAACTGGACTTTATTTCGATCTCTTGGTCAAAAGTTATGATACTTTAAAATTTTAAATTTTATATTTTTGGCTATAATATTTACGTCTTGTTTCGGATGAAAATTCTTTCTAAACGAATTGTGTTACTCTAGTCGAAAACATACAAATCAACCTATTGTTTGACGAAAAACGATTTCAAAACAAATCGACCTATTTAAAATAATTATAAAAAAATAAATTATAAAAAAGAACCGTTGTAAAAATATAAACGTTACAATATTAACGTACAATATAAACATATCCAAAAAATAAACCAACAAAAAATAACAATTTTTTTAAAAAAACAATAAAAATCAAACCAACAAAAAAAATGAAACGAAATCAAACCCTAAAAAAAAAAAACCATACCCATTTCCGCCACATCGGATTTCACGGTATTTTTTCGAACTTTTTGTTTGATTTGTTTGGTTTTTTTATTAGTTTGTTTTAATTAGTTATATTTTGATTTTATTTATTTAGTTTTGTAATTATATTTAAGAAAATTTATTTTAACGAAATAAAAACCAAAACCTATTCATTTTTCGATCTATTATTTGTCTTTCTTCTTTACCCAGTCATTTTTTTCTTATAAAAAAAACTTATCATTAAAATAAACATAAAATTAAAGGACACAAATAATACTAATTTTTATCTTTATTTTTTTAAAATTTTTTTTTTCTTATCAAACATTGCAATAGCCTTTTTTTTTTCTTTAAGTAACATTTTTCTTTACAACTTTCTAAATAAACTAAACTGTTTTTTTTAAAATTCTAATTTTTCTTTTCAATTAATACATTTTTATTTTATTTCGTTAAAATAAATTTTCTTAAATCTAATTACAAAATAAAACTAAATAAATAAAATAAAATATATAACTAATTAAAATAAACTAATAAAACAAACAAAATCAACCAAACCAAACAAACAAACCAAACAAAATCACTCGTGGGGCTCCCATACCCAATTTCCGCCAACTTGGTTGAAATTGGGGGAGACCAATTTCAGCCAATAGTATTGGCAAAAATTGACGTGTGGGCCCACGGGTTCAGTTGGATGGTTTGGTTTGGTTGGTTTAGTTTTATTTGGTTTAATTTTATTAATTTTTTAATTAGTTATATAATTTTTTTAGTTTTTTTATTTAATTTAATTTTGTTTTGGATTTTAATTTTTTTTATTTAGTTTAACATACAAAATAAAATATTATCATTGAACAAAAAAAAAAAATCTACCGTACGAATATTACGTCTGCCGTCAAACAGACTTCAAACGGCCATAACTATTTGTTTTCAAATCGTTTTTCGTCATACAATAGGTCGATTTGTATGTTTTCGACAAGAGTAACACAATTCATTCGAACTAAGAGGTATATATTACAGAAAAAAATATAAAACTTTAAAGTATCATAACTTTTGACTGAAAAATCGAAACAATATACAGTTTGTGCCAAAATGACCGTACGAAAAAATACTTCGGAATAAACCGTTTCAACATTTGACGAACTTTCCAAATTTTTAGAATCGCAAAAAAACGATATTTTGATCTCCAAATTTTACTTTCGATAATTTTATTTTTAATTTTTTATAAAATATTTACTGTACTAATAATAAATTTTTATTAATTAAATATAAGAATAGAAATTTGAAATATTTTAAAATTTTGATATATATCGCTAACTGAGTTAATTTATTTTAATTTTCTATTAATTTTGAAATTCCGATACAGTAAATTTTTTGTTAATTTATTATAATTTTATTTCATTAAAATATATTTTTTAAATAAAACAAAAAATTAATAAAATAAATTGGTCCCCACTAATTAACAAAATAAATTAACAAAAAATTAACAAAATAAATTTTCTATTAATTTATTTTAATTTTATTTCATTAATTTTTTTTAAAAAATTTAATTACAAAACAAAACTAAATAAATAAAT
The DNA here is from genome assembly GCA_036927795.1 of Iris macrosiphon. NCBI lineage: Eukaryota > Viridiplantae > Streptophyta > Magnoliopsida > Asparagales > Iridaceae > Iris > Iris macrosiphon. The sequence goes on from JAYESA010000008.1 coordinate 202,873,942, forward strand.
AAAACCAAAACATAACTAATTAAAACAAACTAATAAAACAAACCAAACCAAACCAACCAAATAAAACCACCCGTGAGCCTCCCAACATTGTAGACAAAATTTGGGTCGTGGGATCCACTATTGTGTTTCTGACAACACTGTTTGCGGACAATGTAATTTTAGTTACGTTTTTGGGAGAGCCTGGAAGAGAAAAAAAAAACATAAACATTTCATGGATATGGGTTAAAAATTCACCGATCCATTCCCACAGTTATTTTCGATATAGGATTCCTCCCATGTTCAACCATAAAAAAAAATATAAAAAAATATAAAAAAAAAATTTCAACAAGTCAGGACAAACTAATTTTGATAAGAAAAAAAATTAGTAAAAACTTTCAAATTGGCTTGCCCTTGTTAGCATCTAAACTCTAATAAGCCCTAGAATAAAATGACAAGTGTCAATCTATAAAAGGTGAACATCCCTCCATCCACACTAATTTTGATTATCATTTAGTTTTAGTTTTGGTGGGTGAACAAAGATGAACTCCCAAACTTTAAAGATCATTAGCCGAACAAAACCCAAGGCAACCAAATCAGTTTTATTAATACCTAGATCAATTAAGTGTTTTGATTTCTTCTTTTTCATCCCATCCCAAGTAAACCACGAAAAAAAAAAAATTAAGAGAAATGTATGGAGAGCTACTAACGAAACAACCCCATGGAAAAGAATAGGGGATGTTATCAGCGAAACTCCCAGAATCATCGCTATTGGCCTTCTATGAATCAAATAAACACAATAATCAAGTTTATTTGGGATTAATGAAGGCACTCAATAAAAATAATCATTTAAAAGAGAGAGAGAGAGAGAGAGAGAGATCATTCAAAGGATTATAGCACATGAAAAATACCAAAAGAGAAAAATAGTAAAGCGGAAGAGGAGGCGTTAGGAGAGTAGCGAGGAGGAAGAAGAATGATAGATGAGTATAAATAGAAGCAGGTAAACCCTAGCCAAGTTCGGATGTCACTTCTACCCTTCAGAAAAAGCCAATTTTACATCAGAGGAAGAATAGGCCTGCTCCTTTTTAGCAGCTCGGCAAACGGATAAAAAATGGGTACGGTAAAATTACGAATATAAATCCACATAATATAATAAAAATACGATAAAAAATTTGATCCAATATTTGTCAAATATAAAATATTCGAATTAGATTTAATTTGTATTTAATATATTTTATATGAATTAATTAGATACTGGCATGTATTTATTTTTAAATTCTAAATAAATAAGCAAACAACTCATTAAATATATAAGTCAACATTTATATCCATCTCATAAAATGATTATTGATACAGGCAACAAAACTGTTGAATTTCTTTCTTAGTTAAACTTAATTATATAGTTAGGTTGTATGTGAAAAAATTTTTGTGTAGACATTTTTTTCTAAATTGTGTCAAGCTGGTTAAAAGCAACTAGACTGCAAGAGTTAATGAAAGACTGTTAAAAAAAAATTGGTTAATTAAATAAATTGTATTGCTAACCACAAAATTTTAAGCCAAAGTTTTGAAAGATACGCAAAAAATCACATATTATACCCATATTATATGGATGATTGCTAACAAGGGACCTGTCTGCCTGCTGCTGATTCACTTGGCCCACCTGTCACTGAGATATGGGGTTGTGACAATTCCATTTTTTACGATTTGTTCATATATAGTCCCAATAACATTTCCTTTTAGCTGTCACAGTTTCAAGTCCTCATCCATCTAATTTTGCAAGTCATATATTTTCGTTCACGTTTGCTCAAATATTTTGGAAAGAGTCCGGATGAAGTGTAACAACTATCCAACCAAACCCTTAATGAGTTCATATTAGTGCCGTCTCAAATATGCTTCGGTTCATTATGTTTCAATTGGATTGAAATTGTTAAAAAATTTGAATAAACCAATTTTTTTAAATTTAAAATATAAATCGAACCAAAATTAACCTAATCGATTTAGTTTTAGTTTATCAGATTTGTTCGATTGGACAAATTTTTTTTTTAATACACTCCATACAAAGTTAGAATTGTAACTAAATTATATATTAAAAAATAAAAATTTTATGCATATGTTTGTAGAATTGACAGTTCAGCCAAAAGTTGTACTAACTATTAAATTAACAAAATTGTACTTAAAAACGCATGCATATAATTGTTGTTTTCAAAATATATGCATTTTAATCATAAAATATACATATTGACGATATTTATATAATTGTGCAACTTTTTATTTGATTTTTTGTTTTGGAGTGAAACCGAAACCCAAAATTGAATAAATATTTTTATTATTTTCAAAACCGAAACCTCTCTTTTTCAGTTCAGCTCTAGATTTTGGTCCAAAACCGAATAATGCTCACCCTTATGCTATAGGCCATTTTCTTCTGCTTCTAAACTGAATTGATATACTAGCAGTTAGAAAATGTATGTCGAGTCACCAGGTGCCTCAGCAATGTAACAACTGGCAATGTAATAACAAATATTCAATACTAAAGGGAAAGCAAAATGCATCTCTTTGAATAGGTAACCACCGTATCAGAATCCAGCCATCGGACACACATGCGGGTGTGCGCGCACACACAGAGAGAGAGATGACGAGTATCTCAACACTGTAACCACATCAGATATCTGAGAATAACCTCACACTAAACAGTACAAAGAATTGATAAGAATACATGAAAGATCTTATGCTTTAAATAAAAATTAATTGACTGATTAATAAAACATACTATGATATTAGGCTAGTTATTCCAGACAATAATGGACATATAAAAAAATTGTACATAATGTAAAACATCAGCACTTCGTTTTTGAGAGCTCGGTATCAGAGTTAGCAGTGTCGATGCTTATTTCCTTCAACAGCTTCACATCCTCTTGATCCAATTTGCTAGAGCTCGGTATCAGAGTGAGCAGTGTCGATGCTTATTTCCTTCAACAGCTTCACATCCTCTTGATCCAATTTGCTATCTAGCCTAATGCTGTCGAGGGGAGCTATCATTACCTGCTTTTCACTCTCAACAGCCCAGCTGTAAATTATCATTCCAACGACGGTGAGAATCATTCCTAGTATGTTCTTGATGGTGAGGGCCGAGTCGAAGAGTATCCACCCAAGTATCAATACACATACAGTCTTCATGTGACCCAACACTTGGAAGGTTGTTGCGGAGAACCGGCCAATGCAGAGGTATTGGCTCATGTTGCAAAAGACAGCGAGGGCACAGGAGAGTAGTATGAACAGCTGCAGAAGAATCCAAAGAATTAATCTAAATTTAGGATTATTTAAATGGAAACTAGCAAAGGAGTATGGCTTGTAGCTAAAGATACAAGAAACAAACAAAGAATTAATTACTATTTTAACACCCACCCACCCCAATTTCCTAAGCCTATGTAGGCTGGCAAAGTGCATATGTAATCAAGATGTTGGTATGCGGCAAGCCTGGCGAAGTTACAAAGTGAACTGGTCAAATAGTCCATATGTACATGGACTGCCAGCTGGCCCAGCTCTGGTGAAGTCCTCAAAGGTTGCCATGTGTTATTTTCATCAAACATAAAACCACTTTGGGAGTGGTTTGTGAACATCCATAGTCCATACTAGTTTGTTGAGTCATGAGGCTGATATTTTTTCTTGATTTTCCCTAACATTTTATTTTTAATTTGATCAATATCCAGGAAGTTAACTCATTTCCTTGGGTGAATAAAACCCGATCACCGGCTGGTATAAAATGTTACATTGGCTGAATCAAGAATACAGAGCTCTTGCCACATTGTTGGACAAAATCCTATCATTCAGGATAACATATGAATCTGGGCATAATTCAGTGTGTCCCAAACCTATATGGTAAATAAAGTGCAGAGTAACTTAAAGCAAGAAAAAAAAAATTAAGAGTGCACGAAATATCTAGTATACTTTGGAATGATATCAAGTACTATAACCTCAAAAATCATTATTCTTTCATACGTAAGGCATACCGGATCATTTGATCAAGGTTTCTGACAGAACCACAGCAGTCACCATGTTCCCATGATGGTGATTGACATATGTTTGTTGACCCTTTTAACCTGTAACTAGTTTTGACGTAAATTATACCTCTCTTTTTTTTGTTCTGGTGGTATTTGTGAAGAAATGGACTCAAATATCATCAGGTGAGACATTGATAACTATGAAAGTCAGAAAGCAAGCAAATTCTGTTCTTAAGGAAGGTCAACAACTTACAGTAGCTCCAGTAGAAAAGTGATACTTTAAAAGTGATTGCCCATTAAGGTAGTAGTCAATAATAGGGCCAAACAGAAGAAGAGAGACTGCTTGTATGGGTGCAGTCTTGCTCAGAAGCTCAAATGAACCAATGCTGTATTTCTTCTGCAATGAACCAATTGTCTGGAGCAAATGGACATTTAAAACAGTATGAGCAAACAGACATTGAAACATGATCCAACATATCAAATTAGGAAAGAAAAATATAATGAATTTCAATCAAATCATTAGACTTTAACATGGTATCAGAGTTCTCACAAGGGCAAGACTACTATTGTCATCATAAAACAGACGATAAACAACTACTAAGGTGATAAATCAAGCTATTGCTTAATAGTATTGGAAAGATCCAAGGTAAGATTTTATAGAATTAAGATGACGACGGACATAATATTACTCTCTCTTTTACCATGTCGAAGGAAGACTAATCAAGTTGTGTGGATATCTTTCAGTAATATAATTACTGATACACATTTTATATACAAAGTGACATTTGCTCTTTTCTTGAGAACAATTCAAAACACAATTGATAGGAACCTGCCGGCCTCACGCGAGCCAAATGAATTTTTCTATTAGGTCTAACTATGCTTTATATTACCTGTCTTATATTCGAAGTGTTGACGACGAAGGGAGCAACTGCAGGCGGTACAGATTTTGCTCAGATAATGAGTGCTCCTATATTCCTGATGTTGGTTTTATTAAAATGAAGGTTATAGCATTATATAAGCTAAACTGACAATAGGTTTATCTGGGATTAATGAAGGCACTCTATTATCAAACTGACAATAAAGCTTTTTTTGGAAAGGGAGGAGTATGTTTCATAGGTGAGAGAGATTATGATAATGATTATTTGTGAAAATTTTAAGTAGGCAAAAGTCGAAGGAACTGTGGCGGAAGCAAGGTATCTGTTTAGAATAAATAGAACAGAGGCCCTACGGACTACCGAGTACCATGAAAGGTTTTGTCCATTCTCCACTAGGAATAGTTTAAAAAAACTCATATAAATACATAATTACCAGCATTCCAGCTTGCAAGGTAGACTTCAAAAGGACCTTATGTTAAGTATATATTGCATTTATATTGTTAGTTTGTGCCATTCCACCCTGATAAAATCAAAATTTTATATGATTACTGGTTCTCTGATTTCTGTTTAAAAGATTAAGTAGATAACTAGATATGTATCGCAGTTGTTATTATTATTCGGTCATACAATGTTAGTTGATTTTGTCATACAATGTTAGTTGATTTTTGTACGTGAAGATATGAGGTAGACTAAAACTATGTAGAGGGAGTGCTATGAGGACAAGGTTTAAAAAAATTCGATAAGTTTTGAACTTCAAGGCATGCAATGTTGATATATTCTCCAAGAGAATTTCATGAAAAACATTATACTAGTTAGTAGACAGTAGCAAAAGAATAGACGTAGAGTTTGCTTTTGTCTTTATATATATATATATATATATATATATATATATATATATATAATAACTAAGTAATCAATTTTACCTAGTCATTCCATTTGACTAACCAACTGTCACTTTTTAATATTTTCCTTATTTGATAAAAAGATAGTTCAGAATATTGAAAAATAAAAATATGTAACAGTTTTTTATCAATAGATTTTGACAATTATACACTAACAAGTATATCTGGTCCATGCTATAGTTCAAATCTGGTCTTTCAACTTTCCAATGCTTGCTCTAGGATAACAAGAAAGAAGTAAGCAGCATTACTTATTGTGTTGGTTAAGGTTTGGCTACCCTTGCAAGCAGGAAGTATGGAGCTTAAATAAAAAGAAATCATAAATTAAAAGTTTCTGGGATGTATTTGTGACTCGATTATAAATAAAGATAAGTGCATTTCAAGGGGAGGGTGGCTGTTTGTTTGGTCAGCAACGCCGAGATTAGGAAGCAATCAAGGTCATTAAGTTGTCGCTTTCTTTTTTTCCCTCTCTGATAACCTATTAGGACATTAGTAGTAAGAGTGGATTAGTTCTTCATGTGTATAGGGAGTTGGCCAAATTTAGGCAAGAGAGGAATTTGCAAGGAGCTATTTAGTGTGGAAGCAACTGTGGGTTGAATTTGCCTTTAATATTCCCTTCGATGTTTCAAAAAATGCTATAAGATGAAGTGGTACCTTTGTTTATTTGATCTATTGCCTTGTTATGATGAAGTTGTATATTTTATTACTATACTTACTACAATCATATGTTAGATAGAGTGCGGGATGCCAGCCTTTGCAGTTAAATTCCTGAGAAGTGTTGAATACTAAAGACGGATATGAACATACAGCAAAACTTACATCAACACTCTGGGCCTCTCATGAATCAGATAAACACTTGTACAACTTTAATGAAGGGAAAGGTCAAAAAGTGGTAAAAAGAACTTTTGAGAGTAGCAGCAAAAGATACAATTATAAAGAACAATGGAAACCCTAACATCTACCTAAAACCAAGAAGAGTTTTTCACCTTTATTCTCCTTTCAGAAAATAAAGTTCACAAGAAACACTCCCATATAAAGAAGATAATAAATTTCAGCCAACATAACATAGCAGATATCTAATTTTTGTCATGCTAGTTCAATCTTATCAAATTCTAGTTAATGCACAGATCCTATTGAAAATTGCAAGTTCACTAGTAGTCTGTATTGTCTCTTACATAATTTCAGAGTATAGTGATGCAGCTACTGGTCATGTAGGAACTAGGAAGCTACCATCCTAGGCATTAAGGCTTGGTTTGGGATTGCCTGTCACAGCTGCTTCTGCTTTTTTATGTTATTTCGAAAAGCAGTCTCAAGAGCTGTTTGGTAAAAGCAGCTTATCAAAAAAAAAAAAAAGGGAAAGTTAGCTCACTTTTGGGGCAGGTTTCGAAAGCAGGTGGGAAGCTGCTTTCAAAAGCTGGTTCTGCTTCTATTTTGAAGAGCAGCAGCAATCCCAAACCAGGCCTAAGTGGCTCACAAACAAGCCAAGCATCTATCAGATTCCAGACTCTAAGCACATTACCTGGTCAGAGGCATTATAAACTACAGATTCTGAGATAATCAACAAGTAGTTGACTTTTTACTAGAAGCTCCTGTTCCAACCCAGCAATAAAGAAACAAAGAGTGCCAAGCAACAAATAAAACCATCGCAGATTTTAATAAACCAGAAGGAATAGTATGCATACTCACAATCTGCTGCAGTGAAGTGCATAAGACAGCCACAAATGCACAGAGGAAACCCTTCACATTAATTTCCACATTAGTGACCGTGCAGACACCAACACCAAATGCCACAACCACCACTGCCATTATCACTCTTCTGGAGTAGTGCTTGCTATTAAGTATCCATTCCATCAAGCAAACCACTGGAATAATGCTCAATTTTGATATCTAGCAATTCATAAAGACATCAGATCAACACCTTCAAGAAAACATTTCCCATGGCCAAACAAAGAAAAAGAAAAAAACCTGATAAAATCCAACTGAGTTCAACATTAGACTAAGATTCATTGCACTTATTGACAAATTAGCAACAATCGAGAACCATATCAGCTCCCACAGCGGGATTTGCTTGGACAAAGAAATTCCCGCAGCATTTGAAACCCAACCAACAAGAGCAGTAACGGAGAAATGGAACCCGGTTAAGGTAGTTGCTGCAAAATATCATATATACACACATCAAATATGACTAGTAGTTCAAAATTCAATAATTTCGTGTTGTAACTACTACTGGGAAAAAATATTAGGTTTAAAGTAGACTTCAACAAGGGTATTACGACAGCAAAGTGCGATTCGTCAGAAATTTCTGCTCGTAACTTATTAGTTCTTTAAACTTTAACCACTCGGATCCGTAACAAAAGTGAGAAAATTTATGCCGAAACCATCACTTAGGAAATAAGTCGGTCCAATGAAATAACCAAAGAGAATATACATTTTTTTAGGTAAATAAGCAAAATTGAAGTTTTTTTCTCGATCTCCATATTAGTCGCCGTTACATTTCTTTCTTGGTGATCTAACTTGAAGTAGCATCTTGAACCCCCTAGCTAGTAAGAAAATCCAAGATCAAAGTAACATCTCAATTTTTTGACTGTTGCAACAGAAACCCAAAAAATTGACATATTTGTACCAAGTTGCTCCAGAATTTCTTCATAATCACACAAACACACAACGATAATAAAACCAACACATATCTGGCAATCAGTGGCGTAAACACATGGAGACGAGCCCTCTCAAAATTTGAGTTTTTATCTTCTTCTTTAATGAGTGTGTGTGTGTGTGTATAAATGCTCTAGAACCACCCGGGTGGTTTCATATTATGTAAACGCCCTATGTTATATATAGATTGGATTTGAAAAGGTGTAGACCTCACTACATTTTAAACTCACTACCTTATATATATATATTGTCAAATTCTTCTAGTTCACTTACAATAAAAAGGACAATTGGATATTTGTAGGTATTTTCTAACTTCAAAGTATTAGACAATGTCATTAGGGATGACAATTTTGCGGGTTTGGAGATTCAAAAATGGGGACGTGGTGTGGATGGGGATTCAAAAAAATCGATCAGGTTGAGGGTCAAATTTGGATATTAGTATTCCCGTCTCGCTAAATCTCTAACCCTGATTACTTATACCCATATGTGCAATCCATTGGTATTAGTTAGACATTAATATCTCTTTTAAATACAAGCTTGCCACTCCATATATAAGATATTGGAATAAAAAAAAAATTAAGCTTATACTATAAAGAAAATTTGTTAAAGGATCGGGGGACGAGAAAATCTGACCCCGACCCTAGATGTCATAAGCAAACAAGTTGATTATTGAAGAACTAGAAAGCACTGATACTATGGTTAATGCAAAATTTGGCATGACGATCAGCACTATTATAATTTATTTATTTTCTTAATAGTAAGTGCCGCGCCCCCTAGACGAAAATTCTGGCTACGCCACCGCTGGCGATGGATCCGAGTTTTTAAATCTCCTTAAGCCCTAACTGCTCGAAATTTCCACAAATCGATGCGGGTCTAAACAAAGCACAAGAATCGAACTCCACAATTAAATCAATAAACGAGGATATTACCGAAGCTGAACCCGTATCCAGAGGGCGACATAAGCTGCTTATTGGCCATGATGATTCCGACGGAGCTGACCACGTTTATCCCCCAAGCGCCAGCATTCGAGACCGCCGGCTGCTTCTCAGGCTCCATCGCCATCGAACCCTAACCCTAATTCTTGGATTCCCCGCTAGGTCTCTATAGAAGAAGAATTCGAAGAAATTGACGCAAGAGTCAAAAACCCTATAATCTAGATCGGCTCTCATCGATTTATACTCGAGACGCGCAAAAACTTTCCTCATTTGCTTTGCTAAATTTATGGGGAATATATACTCGAGGATGCAGAGAAATATTACCAAAGAAGAAGGGGGGTGGGGGTGGGGTTGGTGCATGGGTGGGTAGGTGGGAAGTTGGCTGTTAAAGGTAATGAATGGAAAAACAGCATGCGGTAACCTTGGGCGTCTAACGGTCACTGTGGAGTGGGCTTCCTAATGGTCGCTTTCGGACGTCTCGTTCTCTTTTTTCTTCAATGATCTTTCCATGTATTTTAATCCGACTCAATATTGTTAAAAAATTAGGGGAAGCAGAACCAAGTCAAGATGATATTGATCGTCCTTTCTTCTTGCGTAAAAAATCTTACCATTTTCAAAGGAACTGGATGTAGGAGATTTTGAATTGTATCCAACAAAGGCTCAATAGATACCACGAATTGTCCGGAGGGTTGGATTGTGTTATCCGAAGCTAATTATGGTTGTCCTTTTATCCTTATTGTCGGCTGAGTCGGATGTCACTCATGATTTCGACCTATTGTGAGATTATGTTGACCATGAACATTTGTCTTAACCAAAAATGGTTGTCCGAATCTGAAATCTTATCGCACTTAACTTTTGATCATTATATACACCATCTATGTTTGTGAAAGTTTAAAAAAAAAATCCAAAAATACAACAAGTCCGTCAACAACGAAAAGTTGTATTGTATTTAGAATTTAGAATGCTCGCATTGAAAGCATTAAATAGGGTGATAGAAATGATTTTTTTTTATCAAATGTCTACTTAATTGCAAGAGTTAAAACAAGATTAAAGTACTTAAGATTATGGTGCTTTGAGGGTGACAATATTAAGATATATGTACTTGAACGTTGTCGTAATCTCTATGTTGTCCTCGATTCAGGAGCTGCTAAAGGTAGGAATGAGCATTCCGTTTATTCGATTTCATCTGAATCGAAATAGTCAAAATTTAAATCAAAATTATAAAAATTCAAAATCAAAACCGAATCAAAATTAGACATAACCAATTAAACATTTAACTACAATTAATTTAAATATTTTAAATTTCACATGTAGCCAAGTAGATTGTTCACGCAAATACTAAATTTATTCTAATATAGTTAATACTAAAGCATTAAATACCATTATATTTAGATTTATTAACAACCAACTATATGCAAAATCTAATTACAATTAAAAAATCAATATAGAAAGTAATTACATACAATTAATGATAACAAATATGTAAATTACTACCATATATGATAGTTATTCAAAACAATATGACAACTAATTGTTAGTCATTTAAAGCATACGAGATAATATGGAATTATATAATAGAGCTAATATGAATTATCATGTCATTGTCATTTTCAATATATGACAATTATTATTAGTCATTCAAAGTATAAGAGTTAATATGGAATTATAATATGAAGTTAATATGAATTATCATGTCATTGTCATTTTTAGTATATGACAATTATTGTTAGTCATTCAAAACATAAGAGTTAATATGGAATTATAATATGAAGTTAATATGAATTAATTAATAGACATTCAAATCATAAGAGTTAATATGGGGTTAATATGGAATTATCATGTCATTGTCAAATTTAGTATATGGCAATTAATTGATAGACATTCAAAATTTTAAAGCATAAATCAGTTATATAGCCAATTAAGGTCAAGAACAATCACAAAAATAGTAATTTTTTCTAATATAGTAAATATAAAAGTATTAATACCATATCATATTATTTATATTGTACTTATGAACAACCCAATATATGCAATAAAATTAATAATATCTAATATGAAAATTATTATCATATATGATAGTTATTTAAAGACCGTAAAATTTGTTTGGCCTTAAAATATTTTAATCGTAGCTAAATAAAAACTTTACTTTCATTTTTTAAGTTTATAAAAAATGTTATATAAAATTTTTATTAATTAAATTTATAAAAAATTCTTAATTTCCTTTCTTCCATTTATTTGTTAAGTTTCTTTTTTTAAACCAAACCAGACCAATCTGTCCCACCCTAAACCGGCCTGGACTCATCCCGGTCAGGTCCGACCCATTTCTAACCGAGTTCAGGTCCAGGCTGGGTTTAATTTTTTTTTTTAATTTGGACCAGCCCGACCCAGACCCCTCTCTCTCCGGACTAAGTCTGGCCCATGATCGATCAAATTCGGTCAACACTGGACACAATCTCTGCCCCCATACACATCTTGACTTGCTTGCCATCAATGCTACAAATATTGCTCCTATCCCTAAAGTGGCTTCTCCATGATTGGTTACTAGCATAGGCAGCCCCAGGGAGAAGCGGACTACGGAGCTAGCTAGGAACTCCTCTTCCAAGAGGTCTTAATATTTTTAAATTTTAATTAAAAAAATAAAAAAATTGGATCATAATAAAACTGCAATACCATAAAAAAGACATTTTTTTGTTATTTGAGTCTAAAATTGTTATTTTAAAAAAAATTTGAATTACTAAATTTATTGAATCTTTGTAATAATTTATGTATATTCAAAACTAATTATATTATATTTTAGATTTTGTTTCTTTTTTAGATTTAAAATTTATAAATAAATTATATAAAAAGATGAGGTTCTTATTTTGTGGACTTAGTTTAGGTCCTCCAAAATACTGAAACCAGTCATGATTACTCGACAAGGACCAATTAGCCTTTGCAAACAAAGGTTTTAATTAGCAGGATTCGTCCCTTAAAAAGATTGTGAGCTCATATCAATCTATAGCTTTGTCCCATTGTAGAAACACAACATACAATATTGTAATCACTCAATACACCAAGTGATGAGAAAACAGAAGAAGAAAAATGGTTCAACATGTTTGATGGCATACAAAATAAACTCGAATAAAGCATATGATAAAATTCGATGGGATTTCCTTGCTTCAGTGCTTAAAGTTCTCAGTTTTCATGAGCAAATGATTAAAGCTTGAGCATCTCCAACCCTATTGTGAGTCATTTCTCCTATCCTAATGTGCCACATAGGAAAAAATGAAAAAAAAAAAAAAAAAAAAATTCAAAGTCACAACAGAATCGGAGAAAGGACAAGTTTTGGTTTTTTTTTTTCAAAAAGTTGTTTTTTTTCCAAAGTCACATTAGGACCTATGTAAGTGGGATAAAGTTGTTCACTTTTTTGGATGACTAATTCTAAAGGCACTTCACATTTTAATTAGAACAGTCTATTATTTTAGGACAATCTAGATTTTTACATTTTTTACTAAGAATAGTTCAAATTTTACTAAGGACAACCCAACCATAATCCCAACCCCAATCGTCGGAGAAGGAGGAGGCGGAGGAGGAGGGGGAGGAGGAGGTAGCCGAGCATCATCACCACCACGTCCGCCACCATCCACCACCACCATTAGCCGAGCATCGCAGTCGATCTGGATCCAGCTCTCGGTCCCCGGCTCCTCCCCGACCCCCATGTGCGTCTTCGAGTACGACTCCGTCAAGCTCCGGATCCAGAGCTGTCGCGGCTTCGTCGTCAAGAAGCAGAAGCTCATCCTCGAGTGACGCGAGCTCGCGCGCGATGACAGTTGTCACGACCCGCACCCGAAATTTGGGCATGAGTCGTGAGTACGTCCAGCCTACGCCACAACATCAACGGTAGAACGCTGTAAAGGTCCTCAACATGATATAACAAACTCACGCAATGATATATACATAACATGTCATGGTAACTCAACTCCATAAGGAGGACAAAATAAATAAATAAATAAATAAATAAATAAATATATATATATATATATATATATATATATATATATATATATATATATATATATATATATATATACTCAATCACCAAACTAGAGACATATAATGGCACGATATCATAAAGAGAATAGAAAATAATAAGTCACAACAATATCTAAGTCTAGAGTCTAGCAATAACCACAGATGGTCTCAAATATAAATAATATGCCATAGTCTAATGCTGGAGACATATCCAGTACAATAAATAGATACTAACTGAGGGTCTGTTATAGCTAGGTGTGTCTCCTCGACAAATGGTACCAGATCGTCATGTGCTACCTCAGTTGGCTCTCTGTCCTGTGGGTCGTAGTATGTATGACACAATCCTCTAAATAGTCGTCTGGAAAAATATATCTACTCAGGATTGGAGCGAAGTACAAAACACTGAAAGCAGTTTCATATACATGGTTGAGAATATATAACAGCAATATAAAAGAATACAAGATGCACATGAACGCAAGAAATAAAAATACAGCTGAACTAGGCATATAAACACAAGGATAACTGAAAAAGTAGATATATTCATCATGGTATGAACTGTGAATAAGATAAGTGTAAAATAAGGGAACTAGTGATACTACTAAGTGTTTTAGAGTACAAGTTCATTATGTGATCGGTTTGGGTTGCACATGAATACACTAAGGTAACTCAATTATACGTGTCTTGTATAATTGGCATGCACACGAATACACTAAAGGGTGTGATCACCTAATTGACTCCTACTCTCCCTCCCCAACTAATATTCATGGATCAAATTATGACATGTTACGCACATGAATATGTTATGAGCACACGGAGCACACAAATATAGTGTGAGCACACAGGGCCCACAAATAGTTACGAGCACAAGGAACACACGATGTACACAATAAGATACAAGTACAAAGAATGTCTGATGCACCCGTCAATAAATAACATCTCCTGATTTGATCCATACAATACCAGCCTGTGTAACATTGTATCAGAATCAAGTAATACAGTTCTAGAACATGTGATATATACACTATCAAGTACTAAAAAATAACAGAGAATGTACTCACCTGAGGTCCTGAACAAATAAAACAAAACGGTGTCCGAACTGGTGTCACACAGACCTATATACAAGATTGCATGTCATTTGGTGTATTGAAATAATAATAAACTTAAATAAGCTTAAAATATAATTTTCTAGGTCAAGACTAGGTCATACTAGTCAAACTAGGTCAAACTAGGTCAATACCTTGATTCTAGGTTTATTGCAAGTCTAAATTAGTCTATACTAGGTGATAATAGGTCATACCTAGTGTAAACCCCCTGATTTTCAAGAATTTTTAAATTTGGATTTTTGTGAATTTTTTGGAATTTTTTTGGATTTTTCTGTAATTAAATTAAGGTATTTTAATTATTAAAGGATTTTTAATTGATAATAAATAATATTAAAATATTATGAATATAATATTTTATGATGTAAAATAGAAAACCAGACATAGGGTAATTTTTCGGAAATTTATTGGACCCCGGAAGTAATTTAAAAGTCCTAAAAACTATTTTATAATTAAACCCAAATTGAACCCTAAATAAATCGGGTTTATTTAACCAAAATAAACCGAACCGGACCGGCCGGTCTACCCGAACCGGTCCAACCCTTATCGGGTCGGATCCGGGTCAGACCCGACCTGCCTGAACCCGAACCCGACCTGGATTCTTTCTCTTCCCCAACGGATCGAACGGCCGACCCTTGGCCTTCCGCCTCCGGCCGTTAAGCCACCGGCGGCCCTTCTCCTCCCTGCGCCGCCTCCGCTTCCGAACGCCCGGCTCCTCCTCTGCCCTCCCGTAACCGCCGACGGCCCCTCCATCTCCCTTCCCGCCTATAAGAACCCGCCGCCGCTGCTCTCAGCCCGACCCCGCTGCCCTACTCGCCGGTCGACTCCCCCGCCGGATCTCCCAGCCACCCGCCGCACTCCTCCAGACCCCGCCTCGCCGCCACCTCCGCCGAGCCTCGCCCCGCCAGTCGCCTCCGCCCCGACAGCACCCCGAGCAGCAGCAGCAGCAACATAGGGCCAGAGCCTCGCCGCCCGACGCCGCCAGAGCCCAGCCGACGACTGCCCAGCGCGCCGCCTCCTCCGGCCCTCGCCGCCTCAGCCGTCTCCGGCCTCCCTCCGGCTGTCTCCGGTCTCCGTAGTTCGAGCAGAAGCCCAAACCCTAAAACCTAGGGTGGACACAGGACTCGACACAGGACACTTCGCGTCGTGTCGGACACGAGATATCTCGGGTTTTTCAGACCAGTTCAGGTACTCGTAACTTCTTGCTCGTAGCTCCGATTTCGATTCTGTAAATTACATCACGAAGCCTGTATGACCCTCTCGGTGCCCGTGTGAACCGCTCGGGAAATCGCGTCCTGTGGTGATCGCACACCACGATCCAAAAACAGGAAAACCAACGCCCTGTTTCACCCCGGAACTGAGTACGCCCCGCCAAACGGGACGACTTGGTCGGGTGCGGTCTTTACCGATATGTGCGCATCGTCGATACGGACGTGCATGATTTCGCAGAAGTTGATTCGGATGTGCGTGCACACCGGAATCAGTGCGTATCCGCGGACACCGCCCCGTATCCGACCTTTCTGAATTTTTGCTGTAACTTAGTGTACACACGTCGGATCGAGACGAAACTTACGCCATCGGACTCGTAGCAATACGCTGGTCCTGTGAGTCAAGTTTGGTTCGATTGTGAGAACTTTGACAAAATCGCGTGTCGTGGGCCCCACAGGCTCCACTCGACGGGCGATTTTGTGATCGGCTCATCGGAATCCAATTCTGGAAGTTCCGTTGGGATCGTATCATCGTTCCTGACCTGTTGACACTAAGTTGGACTGTTTTCGAGACCTTTGATCCTGACGCGTTTTTCGGTGCAAAGCGGCCCACATCTGGACCCCGCCTTGACCCGAAAATGACGATTTTGCCCTTGTCTCCAAATTGGACTCAAGGACAGACGTTTCTAGCTGATTGATATCTTCTGGACCTGATGGTGATGTTTGTTTTAGCAAACGGAGTACTGCCTGCAATTTCCGCTGAAGTCAGAGCTATAAATGGAGACAGAACCCAGGCAAGTATACCTTGCCAAATCCTGCAGTTTTGCTACTTATCTCCTGGTTTACTTTTCATTGTCGTGCAAGCTAGTTGTACAATATTTGCATGTTTCCCTTTGCAACTATTACTTCCTTATAGTTCTTGATACTAGTTGATTTATTCCTGCTGCTCTAGTTTTATTTCCTCGTTTTGCGTGCATGTACATTATTTGCTCTTTTTTTGGATCACTACTTGTTCCTTAGACATATTGTGATGGTTTATGTTTACTCTACATTCCTGGAGTTGACCTGACTGATTTCTTAGTTCCTAGATGGTTGTTATTGGACAATGACTACACTTGAGCAATCTCGATTGTGAGTACCCATTGTACTGCAAGAGAGACTTGTTCATTTGACTACCTCCTTCGTGAGCTCCCGATTGAGCTGTGAAAGAGCCATACTATAGACTGTGAGTCCCCGTTGGACTACTCTCTATAGGATCGTGATCTCCCATTGAGATGCGGTTACCCTGATTGCTTGTAGTCATGTCTGATAGCAATACTGGCATGCCACAGTCTTAGATGTAGTGACTTCTCGTATCTTATTTGCTTGTGTTTACTTTCTTCTCTATCTTGCATGTCATTTACTGTATTTGGCTCGTATTCTTTTGTATCTTGCTATGTCCCCTGAGGACCTGGTTTTGTTCTCCAGATTTAGCAGACGAGGAGTACCGCAGCTTACGAACCAACACCAGACGAGAATATGATAGCAGTTGATGGCCCTGTTTATACTTAGTTACTTTCTAGCATGTTTTAGTTATATTTTCTTGTCTTTATTCTCTTGTTTATCGGTAGTGGATTTGTCTCCACCCGACTTAGTATTCATTCTTGCTGGACATTCGACAGTGACTTTACTTTCAGCATTTAATTCAGTTTTATTTTAGTTCATGTTATTTTGTGGATGAGAATAGTAAACCTGACTAAAATAATACAGCTTAAGTACGCTCCGATGGATCCATTAAATTGGGTTTGTCCATCGGTGTGTGCTGTTGGCCATTGCCACGTGTCCAGTCCCTCGGTATTTTGGGACTGGGGCGTGACACCTAGGTTCTAGGTCCATACCTTGAGGGTAGTAGCTACACTAGCTAATATTACTAAGGTATTTATATATACTAGCTAATAATCTTATTAGTTATATCTATTATTAGTAATACCTTAGCTTATCAACACTCACATATATTCCCTTGGTATCCAAGCTAATTACCCCATACTACATCACTAATACCTTAGTATAAGACTATACCTTGGTATCATGAATACCTTGCTAATGCATTAATAACAATCGATTACCTCACATAGGATACCCTACCTACCAGTAACTTGGTATCTAACCTTACCCTCAAACTCACATTCACTTATACTTATTAACCCTCACTCATACCTAACCCTAGCACACACACAATCACTGTCACACCCCAATTTCGCCGAATCGTAGGGGCGTCCCCCGGCGTGACCACCGTGCGGGCCTGGCGTTGTGCCCGCACAAGGCTAAAGTGTTTTGCATAACAAGCACATATTCAGAGTACGCAGATAAATTGAAACACAGATTTGAAACATGGAAAAGTTCTCTTTATTGATAATGAACATCTATTACAAACTCTTGAACGAGTCAGCTAATATGCCGCACGGGCTTACAAAAGTGTTGACTCAAAATGAGATAGCAGTCCTGTACATTACATCCCTTTACTAAACTTCAAAATGTATAGACCTCCAGGCTGGAGGACGGCTTTGCCACGAAGCTGCATTTGTGTATATAGAGTGCAAGCTTCTTCTTCAAGTACTTCAAAATCGGCACGATCAGAGGATGCGCCTACAGCTGGACTAGATCGGGAAGACGACTTCGGCTCCTCGCTCGGTTCGCCTTAGTGCGGAGAACCTGTTTCAACGAGGGTCAGCATGTCGAAATATACTGGTGAAGGCGAGCTAAACCCAACTATACCAATCAACACGTTGTTTTAATAAAGCATGCATAATTTGTGGGTTTCTACCTTGCCTTAGTTCATTTACAAGTAAGCAGCATATAGAATTTATTGAAATGAACGTGCCACCGTTCGGTGGATTTTACCTGCCCGTCTGAATGACCTGCACAATACTTACCATGCCTTCCCTGCCACGAAGACATAAGTTAGTTTGCAACAGATTTAAATATACACGATGATCACTGGCATGATTGCCATAACGGACTAGTCCGGGACGAGGATAGCAGGCTACGAGAGTACACGATGCGCTGCAAGCTAGCCTATCCCGTACACGATGACTATACACGAGTTCCGCCCGGATCGGATCGGTGCCAGTGCCCCAGCGACCGTCCGCAGAACTATACCTTGTGCACAAGTTGTCCATGATCGAACACGATTAACAAGTTAATAATTCATGCAGTTGAGGCAACACGAGTACAAGAACACGAGTATACGACAAGTAGTATTGCATGATTCATTTTGTATAGCCTCCCTGAATAATTATGCACAATACAAGGTGTGTGTCATACTTAGCACAATTCATAGAACATTTGCAACAAGCTAGCATACGATAAGATAACAGTTCACAAGTTTGATTGACAAGAAGTATTACCCAAGTTTATTTTCTTTTATCTTGGTATCTTTTATTATTACTTGGTATCGTTTGATCGGGGCAACAGAATGCAAGAGTTATTAGTTGTGAAGACTGGAAGCAGGGCTAGCTAATCGGGATGGTAGCCACTCACTTAGATGGTTGGAAGGGAGAAGGAAAGAGGCGCTTCACGACTTCGCTCGTAAGCCGTATACTGCTCGTTCACCTGCATCACGAACAGCTCGATCAATACCTCTTTGTAAACCCCCTGATTTTTGAAAATTTTCAAAACTAGATTTTTCACAATTTTCTGGAATTTTCTGGGATTTTTCTGTAATTTAAAAACAGGGTTTTAATTATTCAATGATTTTTAATTGATAATAAACAATATTAAAATATTATGAAAATAATATTTTTGGATGTAAAATGAAAAACTGGACTTAGGACAATTTTTCTAGAATTTATCGGACCCCGGACCTATTTTAAAACACCTAAAAAGTATTTATTTAATTATTTAATTATTTAATTAATTATTTTATTGGTTATTATTATTATTATTAATAAAACTCAGCCCACCGGCCCGGCCCAAGCCCATTGGACCCAGGCCCGCAGGCCGGCCCAGCCCGCTCCCCACCGGGTCGGGTCGGGTCTGCCCGCCGCCGCCCGACCCGCTTGACCCAGCTCCCCCCTCTCTCCCCTGTGCCCGCGTCTCGCGGCGGAGACGCCGCCGCCGCCCGCTCCGCCCGGCGCTCCGCCCGCCCACACCCCCACGACCACCCCTCTCCCCGCCCGTCTCGGCCCCCTCACCGCCCGGCCACCCCTATTAAAATCCCCCTGGCCTCGCCTCCACCCTCAGCCACCGCTCCCCTCCCCGTCGACGCCACCGGACCGCGCCGCCCTCCGCCGCTGCCCAGCCACCCTGCCACCGCCGTCGCCTCCAGCCGCCTCCTTCCTCCCCTCCCCACCTCGACAGCAGCAGCAAGCCGCAGCAGCCCGCCGACGACGCCCTCGGCCGCCGGCGAGTCCCCAGCCGCCTCGTCGTGCCTCCCCGCAGAGCCCCCGAGCCCGGTGACGCTGCCCCGGCCGCCCTCCGCCCTGAGCCTCCGGCGGGAAAGCCCTAACCCTAACCCTAATTTTATTCCCGAATCCGACACGTGTCGGACACGATCGAGTTCGGATTTTTCGGGTCTCCTTCAGGTACTTGTAACTTTTTGTTCGTAGCTCTGTTTTCGATTCTGTAAATTGTATTGCGAAGCCTGTATGACCCTCTCGGTGCCCGGACAAACTGTTCGGGGCATCGCATCCTGTGGTGATCGCACACCGCGATCCAAAAATAGGAAAAAATCAGACCCTATTTTACCCCGGAATCGAGTACGTCCCGCCAAACGGGACGACTTAGTCGTGCGCGGTCTTCACAGATACGTGCGCGACGTCGATACGGACGTGCGAGATTTTGCAGAAGTCGATTCGGGTGTGCGTGCACTCCGGAATCAACGCGTATCCGCGGACATCGCCCCGTATCCGACTTTTCTGCATTTCACCCTAACTTTGTGTACACACGTCGGATTGAAATGAAACTTGCGCCATCGGACTCGTAGCGATACGCTGGTCCTGTGAGCCAAGTTTGGTTCAATTCTGAGAACATTGACGAAATCGTGTGTCGTGGGCCCCCACAGGCCCCGCTCGACGGGCAATTTTATGTTCGGCTCATCGGAATTCAATTCTGGAAGTTCCGTTGGGTTCGTATCAGCGTTTTTGACCTGTTGACACTGAGTTTGGTGAATTTGGAGACCTTTGACCCGAACACGTTTTTCGGTGCAAAGCGGGCCCACCGGTGGACCCCGTTTTGGCCCGAAACTGCCGTTTTGCCCTTGTCTCCAAATTGGACCCAAGGACAGGCATTTCTAGCTGATTGATATTTTCTGGATCTGATGGTGATGTTTGTTTCAGCAACCGGAGTACCGCCTGCAATTTTTGCCGAAGTCAGAACTGTAAACATAGCCGGAACCACAGGCAAGTGTACCTTGCCGAAACTTGCAGCTTTGCTACCTATTTCCTGGACTTAGTTATACATCAGTGGGCAAGTAAAGCTTGCCAAATCCTGCAGCTTGCTATATATTTTCTTGGTTTAATCTAGCATCAGTGGGCAAGTAAAGCTTGCTAATTCTCAGATATTTCTGGTTATAGTATTTTACTTGATTTATTGTAGATGCCTAAGTAAACTTGTTTAACTGCTCAACCCAGGACACCTGATACTATTCATGTGACGGAATTGCCTGAGATATACCTGGTGATTCCATATAGGATATATTTTTATATCATTTACAGTTTACATGCTTAGATTCTATCATGACTCATTGCATTAGTTCAATCTTGCGTGACTTGTACCTGTGATATTCTGGAACTGTGACGTGAGATTACATGGGGTGGGGAGAGTATTATCATATCAAGGCTAAATATAATATAAATAATGTTATCTGGATGTGTCTTAGTCTCTGACACAGAGCTATGGCACCAGTTCTGGCCCTTCGAGAAAATACTGCTATGGTTTCTTCGACACTGATCCTGTAGTAGTCTCAGCCCGAGTATGACTAAAACTCTCACTTGTATATCACTTAGCTAGTTTACATATTTACCCTGCTGTTTCATTATTACTGCACTGCATATATTTTGGCTTGTATTTTCTGTACCTTGTTATGTCCCCTGAGGACCTGGAATGGACTATGTCCCCAGGTATAGCTGAGGAGAACTACCCCGAGGTGTACGGTACAGGAGCACTCCTTGGAGCAGAACTTGGAACAGAGAATGAGATATTGGCCGAAGATTTCTCCTGAGCACCGGCTTCATCTACACAGTATTTCTATTTTCAGTATTTTATTTCCTGTCTATTTTTCCTCTGAATGTAACAGACTGAGTCTCGGATTGTTCCCGAGATAATCTTATTTGAGATTTGTTTAGTTATTCTATTGCATCATTTTCTGGCAATTAATCTGTGTTTATTCTGTGGATGAGATTAGAAATACCTGAGACTTGTAACATTTCACTGCTAGACTACAGCTTAAGCATGCCCTGATGGATCCATTAAATTGGATTGTCCATCGGTGCGTGCTGCTGGCCATTGCCGCGTGCTCAGTCCCTCGTCATTTTGGGACTGGGGCGTGACACTCTTCCTCTCTTTCCATACTCGGAATTGAAATGTAGTACAATGAACGAAAGCAATACAATCCATCGAAACCGTTCAAGGAAAACAAGCAAATCCCAAAACTAACTCAAAGCACGAAAGCAACAAGCGGCATCGAAAACCGAGGCAATAACAGATAGCAGCGGAGAGGTCCCTCCTGACTCTGCCGCTAAGTCGATCCCGAGGGCACGGTCCACCGAATATGGGAATCGATTCCGAAGAAGCAAATTCATAAAGAGGATGGGTTCTTGTTTCAATCTATCCCGATCGAACGATACCGTTTGTGTTTCTTAGCCACGCTTCCTGCACCGAGGGAACGGGGCGCTACATCCTACCCAACCAATTGAAAGTTTCGTCCCGAAACTTAGGAATAGGGCCTACCGTTAGGGATTATTTTGTTGAGGGCGACGATCAGGAAGGTTCGGACAGGAATTGATGGCATGGCCTGATCGTCCACAAGCTAGGCATAACCCAAGTCTCAAGCGACAATTGTTGGCTGTGTGCCCACGCTTTTTACAGAAATTACACAATAGCCCTGGGTTTCCTCTTCGGCGCCCAACGTTGTCTGGTCGCTTTGCAGCGGTATTTCCTTTCTCGTCGCTATGGCGTTTGTGATTGTAGGTATGCACAGCGCCGACAGAGACGTGAGGATAGTGTGGTTCAAGTGATAGGGCGTGATTCATAACTTCACGCATGGTACGATACTGATGAACGACTACGTGCGCATGGATGGCAGGGCGTAGTCCACCTTCAAACCTTCTTGCTCGACTCGCTACATCAGGTAAATAGGCCCTAGCGAATTTGGAGAGTCGGTTGAATTCGGTGGAGTACTGTTTGACTGTCATGCTGCCTTGCCTCAGTTGTACGAACTCGTTCTCCATTTGACGTTGTACTGGTTGGGGTACAAACTCCTCTTCGAACGTGGCACAAAAAGTCGTCCACGAGATCGCCTCCTCTCCATGATCAAATTGGAGAGATCGTCGATGCATGTCCCACCAATCGTGCGCGTTGAGGCAGAGCTGTAGTTGCGCGCAGGCGACGCGCTTCTCTTCGGGGACCTCTAGCAGAGCGAATTGATCTTCAAGTTCGGCCAACCAATCTAGAGCTACGACTGGGTCCTCAGTCCCGTTGAATGGGGTGTTGCAGAATTTCTTGAAGTGGCCAAAGTCGAAGGCAGTCACGTCCCTCGCCCTTGGAATTTGCGGCATCTCTACTTCAAGCACGGGCTGTTCCACTGGAATCGTTGTTGTTGCAGCAGAATGGTTGGAAGCCAAAGTCTGAACGATCTGTTGCAGGCGTCTACCCGCTTCTGTTGGACTGAGAATCGTGCTTCTATATTGTCTTGAAACTTGAGCTGACTCTCTTCCACCCGCTTCTCGGCCCGTTCATAGCGAGCCTCGTCCCTTTGTTGGTTTGCCTCCAACATCCATAACATTTGCTGGACGGGATCGATGCTTGGCACGGCTCGCTGGCTCTCTGAACTTCCCGAAGTGCCCGAACTACTTTCTTGGCCTTGTGTTTCGTCCGGTGTTTGCGCTGTGGATTATGCTGGTGCCATTCCTTCAAAAGAAGGTAAATTATATTAGGATCATAATATATTATGGACTTATTGCATGAACGTATCTCATTTTGGCCTAGCGAGTTCAAGAGTTCGCACATGAATTGATCGTTAAAGGAACTTTTTCAGTGCAAGAGTCTAAGGAACTTGAATCTGTGCTCTGATACCACTATGTCACGACCTGATTTCGCCGAATCGTAGGCAGGCCCGGCCCTGGTGCAGGGCAGGCTGGGCCACAGCCCAGGGCCCAAGCAGAATTGGGGCACCACTAATTATTAGTTATACTATGTAGGAGCCTGCTGCACCTAGGTCGGCCCAAATGGAAGGGGGCATTTGCCATTTTCATTGGAGACTTGACCCAGTCTTTAAGTTCCAGTCCAATTCCAAACGAAGTATATTAGCTACTTTAGGTTGTATGCCTAGGGAATAAGAAGAGTCATGGTGGCTGAAGGTGGCTTTTTCCTCCTAGGGAATAAGAAGAATCATGGTGGCTGTTGGTGTCTTTTTCTTCATAGGGAAGAAGAAACGAAGGAGATGGTTGTTTATTCATCGGGAACTGGAAGAAGAATTGACCCGTGGATGTTTCTTCATCGGGAAGAAGAAACTACAGGAAGAAGAAATGAAGCGTGGTCGTTTCTTATATAGGTATATATCCATGCTTTACTTAGCCTCATCTTTCTTAATTCTTCTTCTTTGGTTATAATACCTTTTCATTTTCTATAGTCGTTGGTGAACAGAATAGAAAACAAATTTGGGATTTTCGATTTGGCTATCAATTTGCAATTGCGAAAAACAGTCATACTAGGTATGTTTGGATTACTTTACTTATTAACTATGTAGTTAAAATTATTTTATTATACATTGAACAACCAATTTTACTTTATTCTCTTTTATATTATGTTTGATGTAAAAAAGAAAAAGAAGCATAATTCTAGTAATCTTGATCAGAGAAGTATGGTCAGCCTAATTCTAGTAATTTTTCTTACTATATTGCCATTTATTAAATAAGGAGCCTAATTTTTTACGCTCTCAAAAATTTTCGGACATTTTAAAATTTATGGTCAGCCTAATTCTAGTAAATTTTTTATTCTCAAGAAAAGTCTCAATTTATGGTCAGCCTAATCATTTGTAAGTAACGTCCTTAATTTTAATTTGTGTTTTTATTTATTTTATTTATAGGATTTTTTTTCACGATACTTAATCCTTCTATGTTCTGTTGATTGTTCAGTTTTAGAGCTCATATGTAATTTATGTTGCTAATTTTTATGAATATCGGAATTACCAGTGGAAATGTTGAACATAATTAAGTCAAAAAATTAATTATTTTCGGAGAATCCTGTAATTGTGATGAATATCGAATTTTTTTTATTTATTTATTGTCTTGGTTGTCTTCTTGTACAGTGAGAATTGAAGAAAGCC
The DNA here is from genome assembly GCA_036927795.1 of Iris macrosiphon. Classification (NCBI taxonomy): domain Eukaryota; kingdom Viridiplantae; phylum Streptophyta; class Magnoliopsida; order Asparagales; family Iridaceae; genus Iris; species Iris macrosiphon. The sequence goes on from JAYESA010000008.1 coordinate 202,899,119, forward strand.
TTTGAAAACAAGCCACGGGAAGTTAGAAAAGAAAAATCCTCTGGTTGTCTACTTGTCTTCTTGTACAGGGAAGAACCGTCGAACACACTAATTTATTTTCGTGGTTTTTATTGTTAATTTATTGCCTTATTTCTTAACTACAATTATGTTTCCTAGAAAACAAGCATCTGAAAGTCAGAAAAGAAAAAGAAAAAAAATGATAGAAGAGGTTATTAAAAGCCAAAAAAATTCTCTAGATAAATATATGAAGAAAACAAATGATTCTTATGAAAATCCTGTTGAAGAATTGGTTAGTGAATATGAACAACATATTCATTCTAATGAATTTGTACATAATGAGAATGAGATAAATTTAGAAAATCTAAATCTAAGTGGAAATAAAACTGAGCAAATCAATAGTGAAGAACCTAAAATTGTTTTCGAAAATGAGCAAATTGAAAATGATAAAAATATCAATGTGCTTGATTGGTCAGAAGCTAAAATGACTTTGAATATTTTTGATCCAAGAGTGTGGGATAGTTTAGATGCAAAATTGAGAGACTTATTGGTGGAAAAAGGACCTGTTAGAGAAGCCAATTATATTTATCCTAAAGATAATCAAAATAAATTATTTTCTTTTGATTATTATAATCAAAAACTAGCAAATGGGGAAGTTTCTGATAGAAAGTGGTTGGTTTATTCAAAAGAACTTGATAGAGTATTTTGTTTCTATTGTAAAGTGGTAAGGAGAATTCACACTAGAAGTCATTTAGCAGATGAAGGTGTTAGTGATTGGAAACATCTAGGTGATAAACTTAAAGAACATGAAAATAGTCGTGAACACCTCATTAACCTTAAAGCTTTGGTTAAGCTACGAATCAGATTGAATACAAATCAAACGATTGATAAAGAATTACAAGAACAAATAAAAAAAGATACTGATCATTGGAAACAAGTTATGGTGAGATTAATTGCTGTTGTGAAAAGACTTGCAATGAATAATTTGTCCTTTCGTGGAACAAATGAAAAAATATATGACGTATCGAATGGGAACTTCTTAGGTTTTCTTGAAACAATAGCAGAGTTTGATCCGATAATGATGCAACATTTTCGACTCATTCAAGATAAAAGTGTTCATTATCACTATCTTAGTCATAAAATTCAAAATGAGTTGATACTTACATTGGCATCAAGTGTTAAGAGTTTAGTCATTCAAAAAGTAAAAGAAGCAAAATATTTTTTTGTGATTCTTGATTGCACTCCTGATGCAAGTCACCAAGAACAAATGACTTTAATTTTAAGATGTGTAGATGTGAACAATACCCCAATAAAAATAGAAGAATATTTCTTAGAGTTTCTAAATGTGCAAGATACTTCTTGATTGAGACTTTTTAATGAATTACAATCTACTCTACACTCTCTTGATATTGATATTGATATTGATAATATGAGAGGACAAGGATATGATAATGAGTCTAACATGAAAGGAAAGCACCAAGGAGTTCAGAAAAGATTGTTGGATATAAATTCTAGAGCTTTTTATATGCCATGTGGCTGTCATTGTTTGAATTTAGTACTTTGTGATATGGCCAATTCTTGTTTAAAAGGAAAATCTTTCTTTGGAGCTTGTCAAACCATTTATAATGTGTTTTCTAATTCAACAAAGAGATAGAATCTGCTCCTTGAATATGTTGATCACTTAACTTTGAAATCATTGTCTGCCACACGTTGGGAGAGCCATATTGAAAGTGTTAAAACAATAAAAACCCAAGCAAGCTTTAAAAAAATTAATTGAAGTTGCTGATGATTCCAAAGTAAGTTGGGAAGCTGAAAAGTTAGTCTCGGGTGAGTTTTCAAGTTGTGACTTTATTTTAAGTTTGGTTATTTGGCATGAAATTTTATACAAGATAAATTTAATTAGCAAAATCTTGCAATCTGAAAATATGCTTATTGATGTTGCTGTTAAATACTTAGAAGGACTAATTTCATGGTTTGAAAAATATAGAGAAAGCGGCTTTACTTCTGCCATTATTGATGCTAAAGAAATTGCATCTGAATTGGAAATTGAGCACATTTTTACAATTAAGCCCAGAGTTTCTAGAAAGAAATATTTTGATGAGATTCCAAATACGGAAAGAGAACAACAATCTGCTCAAGAAACCTTTAGAACTGATTACTTTCTTCTTTTAGTTGATATGGCTCTTTCTCAGTTAAATAGCAGATTTGAACAAATGAAAAAATTTGAATGTATTTTTGGATTCTTATTTGACGCATCTAAGTTAGTTTCATTGGATGATGATGAAATGAAAAGTTCTTGTTTGAATCTTGAAATAGCTTTGAAACATGGTAACGTGTCTGATATTGATGCAAAGTACTTACTTTCTGAGTTACAAATATTGCAAGAGATGCTACCTAGTGAAGCATACAAAGTGCAGAAGTCATGGAATTCCATTAAAATTATGGAGTTTGCAAAAAAAATGGAAATGTTTCCCAATATTCTTATTGCATATAGAATTTTATTGACTGTACATGTTACTGTGGTATCCGCAGAAAGAAGCTTTTCAAAGTTAAAATTAATTAAATCTTATTTACGGACCACCATGACTCAAGACAGATTAAATGGATTAGCAATCTTAAGTATTGAAAATGATATCTTGAAAAATATCATTGTTGATCAAACAATTGATGATTTTGCCTAAAAAAATGCAAGAAGAAATCATTTTAGATGAGAATTTGTTTGATTTGGTTGTTTTGTTATGTAGGTCATTGAAGGAAGCCAAAGTCCTAAGGAATATGTACTAGAAGATCGCTAGAAAAATGTGAAGAATGTGGTTAAACTTTTTGAGTCATTGGAGGTGGGCCAGGTGGCTTCTACTGGAAAATATAAAGAAAGTGCTTTAATTTTTTTAGATCATCGGAGGAGACCTATGTCTAAGGAATATGTACTAGAAGATATACAAGAGAATATGAAGAAAGTGGTTTAGCTTTTTAATCGTTATTGGACCATATTATTTTTGTTGTCATGTGCTTTTTGGAAGTTTTATCTTTATTAATACAATTTATATATTGAAAAAATAGACATTTATGAAAAAAGAAGAGCACAAATTTTTTTCTCGCCCTGGGCCTAATAAACCTCAGGACCGGCCCTGATCGTAGGGGTGTCCCCCGGCGTGACGGCCGTGCGGGCCTGGAGTTGCGCCCGCACAAGGCTAAAGTATTTTGCATAACAAGCACATATTCAGAGTACGCAGATAAATTAAAACACAGATTTGAAACATGGAAAAGTTCTCTTTATTGATAATGAACATCTATTACAAACTCTTGAACGAGTCAGCTAATATGCCGCACGGGCTTACAAAAGTGTTGACTCAAAATGAGATAGCAGTCATGTACATTACATCCCTTTACTAAACTTCAAAATGTATAGACCTCCAGGCTGGAGGACGGCTTTGCCACGAAGCTGCATTTGTGTATATAGAGTGCAAGATTCTTCTTCAAGTACTTCAAAATCGGCGCGATCAGAGGATGCGCCTACAGCTGGACTGGATCGGGAAGACGACTTCGGCTCCTCGCTCGGTTTGCCTTAGTGCGGAGAACTTATTTCAACGAAGGTCAGCATGTCGAAACATGCTGGTGAAGGTGAGCTAAACCCAACTATACCAATCAACACGTTGTTTTAATGAAGCATGCATAATTTGTGGGTTTCTATCTTGCCTTAGTTCATTTACAAGTAAGCAGCATATAGAATTTACTGAAATGAACGTGTCACCGTTCGGTAGATTTTACCTGCCCGTCTGAATGACCTGCACAATACTTACCATGCCTTCCCTGCCACGAAGACACAAGTTAGTTTGCAACATGTTTAAATATACACGATGATCACTGGCATGATTGCTATAACGGACTAGTCCGGGACGAGGATAGCAGGCTACGAGAGTACACGATGCGCTGCAAGATATCCTATCCCGTACACGATGACTATACACGAGTTTCGCCCGGATCGGATCGGTGCCAGTGCCCCAGCGACTGTCCGCAGAACTATACCTTGTGCACAAGTTGTCCATGATCGAACACGATTAACAAGTTAACAATTCATGCAGTTGAGGCAACACGAGTACAAGAACACGAGTACACGACAAGTAGTATTGCATGATTCATTTTGCATAGCCTCCCTGAATAATTATGCACAATACAAGGTGTGTGTCATACTTAGCACAATTCATAGAATATTTGCAACAAGCTAGCATACGATAAGATAACAGTTCATAAGTTTGATTGACAAGCAGTATTACCCAAGTCTATTCTCTTTTATCTTGATATCTTTTATTATTACTTGGTATCGTTTGATCGGGGCAACATAATGCAAGAGTTATTAGTTGTGAAGACTGAAAGCAAAGCTAGCTAATCGGGATGGTAGCCACTCACTTAGATGGTTGGAAGGGAGAAGGAAAGAGGCGCTTCACGACTCCGCTCGCAAGCCGCCTACTGCTCGTTCACCTGCATCACGAACAGCTCGATCAATACCTCTTCCTCTCTTTCCATACTCGGAATTGAAATATAGTGCAATGAACGAAAGTAATGCAATCCATCGAAACCGTTCAAGAAAAACAAGCAAATCCCAAAACCAACTCAAAGCACGAAAGCAACAAGCGACATCGAAAACCGAGGCAATAAAAGATAGCAGCGGAGAGGTCCCTCCTGACTCTGCCGCTAAGTCGATCCCGGGGGCACGGTCCAATGAATATGGGAATCGATTCCGAAGAAGCAAATCCATAAAGAGGATGGGTTCTTGTTTCAATCTATCCCGATCGAATGATACCGTTTGTGTTTCTTAGCCGCGTTCCCCGCACCGGGGGAATGGGGCACTACAATCACACTCGATCACTGAAACTTGGAACAATCCTACCCGAGCCCAAATTACTATCCTCCTGCAAACACACACCTGAGTACTTAATACACTGTAACATATCCCCTAACTCTCTCAACTGAGCCTAACTCTAGGTTCCACAACTGAACTTCAAAGCTTTAATAGTCGTTGCAACTGCTATGGGTTGGCCACTTCCTACACTAACTCAAGCTACACAGCTCACTAATACCACAAATTATTGATACAAATGTATCAATACATACTCACCCTTGCCCCTACCTCAACCGGACTGAACCCAGTCTCACTGCCTCAAACACTCCCTAGCACCTTTACCTCTAACTCACTCGATATTTGGTTGAACACTCCTCCATAGACTACTGCTTACTTCTCCCTTGCAACACAAAGGCTATGATACCCAATAAACCGAATCCATAATTCCTACATCATCATATACATGTTACTAACTTGGGGACTGCAATTAAACTCCGAAACTCACAGTCTGCACACACAACAGACACATATACCTTCTAATCTTGCTTCCTTGTTGCCAACTGAACCAACCTAAACACTTCTATCATCTTTATCATCATACCCCTCACTGATTACTTACTGTAATTGATACTCAATATGTATCACACCCTCCTCGATACTGACTGAACACATGTGCACATGTAGGTGCATATACATTGCCTCTGACCACATTCCCTGAAACCTGATACACTAATATCCTAACCCACTGGCACCTAAACACCTATGATACCCTTCTTGTTTCTTGTTTCTTGGTATACCTATTGTAGCGCCCCGTTCCCCCGGTGCGGGGAGCGCGGCTAAGAAACACAAACGGTATCGTTCGATCGGGATAGATTGAATTAAGAACTCGTCCTCGTTATGGATTTGTTTCTTCGAAATCGATTCTCATATTCAGTGGATCGCGCCCCAAGGATCGACTTAGCGGCAGAGTCAGGAGGGACCTCTCCGCTGCTATCTTTTATTGCCTCGGTTTTCGATGTCGCTTGTTGCTTTCGTGCTTTGAGTTTGTTTTGAGATTTGCTTGTTTTCCTTGAACGGTTTCGATGGTTTTCATTGTTTTCGTTCATTGAACTGCACTTCAATTCCGAGATTGGAAAGAGAGGAAGAAGTATTGATCAAGCTGTTCGTGTGCAGGTGAACGAGCAGTAGGCGGCTTGCGAGCGGAGTCATGAAGCGCCTCTTTCCTTCTCCTTCCATCAATCTAAGTGAGTGGCTACCAACCCGATTAGCTAGCCCTGCTTCCAAGCTTCACATCTAATAAATCTGCATTCTTCTTTGCCCTGATCAAACGATACCAAGTAATAATAAAAGAAACCAAGATAAAAGAGAATAGACTTGGTATATATGCTTGTCAATAACTGCACGAACGGTTACTTAATGGCATGCTTGTTCGCTTGGGAATAAAACGTGAATTATTGCTTGTCTTGTACAATTGCTTGTCTTGTACTCTTGTTGCCTCAACTACAAACTTGTTACTTGTATATTGTTCGATCATAGACAACTTGTGCACAGGGTAACGGTCTTGCGGAGGATGCTGGGGCACTGGCATCGATCCGGTCCGGGCGAGACCTATTGTTTAGTCTCTTGTTCTTGGCGGAATGGCTTACAACGCCCCCTTGTACTTTCGTTGCACGCCATTCTCGTCAAAGACTATCGTCCATTATGGCAACTGTCACGACCCAATTCCGTAGAATCACTTGAGGCGTCCCCCGAATCGTGACCGCCGTGCGGGCCTGGAGTTGCGCCCGCACAAGGCTTTAATGATTTGCATAGCAAGCACATATTCAGAGTACGCAGATAAATTGAAACACAGATTTGAAACATAGAAAAGTTCTCTTTATTGATAATGAACATCTATTACAAACTCTTGAACGAGTTAGCTAATATGCCGAACGGCTTACAAAAGAGATAACTCAAAATGAGATAGCAGTCCTGTACATTACATCCCTTTATAAACTCAAAATGATAAAGACCTCCAGGCTAGAGGATCACTTTGCCACGGAGCTGCATTTGTGTATGAAGAGTTGCAGCTTCTGGCTTCAAAAGGCTTCGAGGGCGCGGTGAAGATGCGCCAACAGTTGGACTGGATCGGGTAGACGACTTCGGCTCCTCGCTCGGTTCGCCTTGGTGCGGAGAACCTGTTTCAACGAGGGTCAGCATATCGAAACATGCTGATGAAGGCGAGCTAGCCTGACTATACCAATCAACACGTTGTTTAGTGAAGCATGCATATTTATGGGTTTCTATCTTGCCTTAGTTCATTTACAAGTAAGCAGCATATTGAATTTACTGAAATGAACGTGCCACCGTTAGGTGGATTTTACCTGACCGTCTGAATTACCTGCACAATACTTACCATGCCTTCCCTGCCACGAAGACACAAGTTAGTATGCAACAGGTTTAAATATACACGATGATCACTGGCATGGTTGCCATAATGGACTAGTCCGAGACAAGGATAGCATGCAACGATAGTACACGAGTCGTTGCAAGCCATCTTATCCCGTACACGATGACTATACACGAGTTCCGCCCGGATCGGATCGGTGCCAGTGCCCCAGCGACCGTCCGCAGAACTATACCTTGTGCACAAGTTGTCCATGATCGAACACGATGAACAAGTTAACAATTCATGCAGTTGAGGCAACACGATTGCAAGAACACGAGTGCACGACAAGCAGTAATACATGATTCATTTAACATAGCCTCCCTGAACAATTATGCATATACAAGATGTGTTCTATACTTAGCACGTTTTATAGAACATTTGCACGAACAAGCATACGATAAGGCAACAGTTCACAGGTTTGATTGACAAGCATAATAACCAAGTATATTTGTCTTTTATCTTGGTTTCTTTTATTATTACTTGGTATCGTTTGATCGGGGCATAGAAGAGTGCAGATTTATTAGCTGTGAAGCTTGGAAGCAGGACTAGCTAATCGGGTTGGTAGCCACTCACTTAGATTTTGGAAAGAAGAAGGAAAGAGGCGCTTCATGACTCCGCTCGCAAGCCGCCTACTGCTCGTTCACCTGCACACGAACAGCTCGATTAATACTTCTTTCTCTCTTTCCAATCTCGGAATAGAAGTACAAGTCAATGAACGAAAACAATGAAAACCATCGAAACCGTTCAAGAAAACAAGCAAGTCCCAAAACCAACTCAAAGCACGAAAGCAACAAGCGACATCGAAAACCGAGGCAATAAAAGATAGCAGCGGAGAGGTCCCTCCTGACTCTGCCGCTAAGCCGATCCTTGGGACGCAGTCCACTGAATATGGGAATCGATTCCGAAGAAACAAATCCATAACAAGGACGAGTTCTTAATTCAATCTATCCCGATCGAACGATACCGACTTGTGTTTCTTAGCCGCGCTCTCCGCATCGGGAGAACGGAGCGCTACATCCTACCCAACTAATTGGAAGTTTCGTCCTGAAACTTAGGATAGAACTTACCGTTAGGGATTATTTCGTTGGGGACGACGATCAGGAAGGTTCGGACAGAAATTAATGGCATGGCCTAATTGTCCACACGCTAGGCATAACCCAAGTCTCAAACGATAATTGTTGGATGTGTGCCTACGCTTTTTACAGAAATTACACGATGGCCCTGGGTTTCCTCTTTGGTGCCCTCCGTTGTTAGGGCGTTTTGCAGCAGTATTTCCTCTATCGTTGCTTTGGCGTTTGTGAGTGTAGGTATGCACAGCGCCGACAGGAACGTAAGGATAGTGAGGTTCAAGCGATAGGGTGTGATTCATGACTTCACGCATCGTACGATACTGAGGAACGGCTACGTGCGAATGGATGGCAGGGCATAGTCCACCTTCAAACCTTCTAGCTCGACTCGCTGCATCAGGTAAATAGGCCCTAGCAAATTTGGAGAGTCGGTTGAATTCGGCGGAGTACTCCTTAACTGTCATGCTGCCTTGCCGCAGCTGCACGAACTCGTTTTCCATTTGACGTTGTACTGGAGGAGGTACAAACTCCTCTTCGAACGCGGCACGAAAGGTCGTCCACGAGATCGCCTCCTCTCCGTGATCAAATTGGAGAGATCGTCGATGCACGTCCCACCAATCGTGTGCGTTGAGGCGGAGCTGTAGTTGCGCGCAGGCGACGCGCTTCTCTTCGGGGACCTCTAGCAGAGCGAAGTGATCTTCAAGTTTGGCCAACCAATCTAGAGCTACGACTGGGTCCTCAGTCCCGTTGAATGGGGTGTTGCAGACTTTCTTGAAGTGGCCAAAGTCGAAGGCAGTCACGTCCCTCGCCCTTGGAATTTGTGGCGTCTCTACTTCAAGCACGGGCTGTTCCATCGGAGTCGCTGGCGTTGCCGCGGACTGGTTGGATGCCAAAGTCTGAACGATCTGCTGCAGGGTATCTACCTGCTTCTGTTGGACTGAGAATCGTGCTTCTATATTGTCTTGAAACTTGAGCTGACTCTCTTCCGCCAGCTTCTCGGCCCGTTCATAGCGAGCCTCGTCCCTTTGTTGGTTTGCCTCCAACATCTGCAACATTCGTTGGACGGGATCGATGCTTGGCACGACTCGCTGGCTCTTCGAACTTCCCGAAGTATCCGAACTACTTTCTTGGCCTTGCGTTTCGTCCGGAGTTTGCGCTGCAGATTGCGCTGGAGCCATTCCTTCAAAAGAAGGTAAATTACATTAGGATCATAATGTATTATGGACTTATTGCATGAACGTATCTCATTTTGGCCTAGCGAGTTCAAGAGTTCGCACAGGAATTTGATCGTTAAAGGAACTTTTCCAGCACGAAGTCTAAGGAACTTGAATCTGTGCTCTGATACCACTATGTCACGACCCAATTCCGTAGAATCACTTGAGGCGTCCCCCGAATCGTGACCACCGTGCGGGCCTGGAGTTGCGCCCGCACAAGGCTTTAATGATTTGCATAGCAAGCACATATTCAGAGTACGCAGATAAATTAAAACACAGATTTGAAACATAGAAAAGTTCTCTTTATTGATAATGAACATCTATTACAAACTCTTGAACGAGTTAGCTAATATACCGAACGGCTTACAAAAGAGATGACTCAAAATGAGATAGCAGTCCTGTACATTATATCCCTTTATAAACTCAAAATGATAAAGACCTCCAGGCTGGAGGATCGCTTTGCCACGGAGCTGCATTTGTGTATGAAGAGTTGCAGCTTCTGGCTTCAAAAGGCTTCGAGGGCGCGGTGAAGATGCGCCAACAGTTGGACTGGAACGGGTAGACGACTTTGGCTCCTCGCTCGGTTCGCCTTGGTACGGAGAACCTGTTTCAACGAGGGTCAGCATATCGAAACATGCTGGTGAAGGCGAGCTAGCCTGACTATACCAATCAACACGTTGTTTAGTGAAGCATGCATATTTGTGGGTTTCTATCTTGCCTTAGTTCATTTACAAGTAAGCAGCATATTGAATTTACTGAAATGAACGTGCCACCGTTAGGTAGATTTTACCTGACCGTCTGAATTACCTGTATAATACTTACCATGCCTTCCCTGCCACGAAGACACAAGTTAGTATGCAACAGGTTTAAATATACACGATGATCACTGGCATGGTTGCCATAATGGACTAGTCCGAGACAAGGATAGCATGCAACGATAGTACACGAGGCGTTGCAAGCCATCTTATCCCGTACACGATGACTATACACGAGTTCCGCCCGGATCGGATCGGTGCCAGTGCCCCAGCGACCGTCCGCAGAACTATACCTTGTGCACAAGTTGTCCATGATCGAACACGATGAACAAGTTAACAATTCATGCAGTTGAGGCAACACGATTGCAAGAACACGAGTGCACGACAAGCAGTAATACATGATTCATTTAACATAGCCTCCCTGAACAATTATGCATATACAAGATGTGTTCTATACTTAGCACGTTTTATAGAACATTTGCACGAACAAGCATACGATAAGGCAACAGTTCACAGGTTTGATTGACAAGCATAATAACCAAGTATATTTGTCTTTTATCTTGGTTTCTTTTATTATTACTTGGTATCGTTTGATCGGGGCATAGAAGAGTACAGATTTATTAGCTGTGAAGCTTGGAAGCAGGACTAGCTAATCGGGTTGGTAGCCACTCACTTAGATTTTGGAAAGAAGAAGGAAAGAGGCGCTTCACGACTCCGCTCGCAAGCCGCCTACTGCTCGTTCACCTGCATACGGACAGCTAGATTAATACTTCTTCCTCTCTTTCCAATCTCGGAATAGAAGTGCAAGTCAATGAACGAAAACAATGAAAACCATCGAAACCGTTCAAGAAAACAAGCAAGTCCCAAAACCAACTCAAAGCACGAAAGCAACAAGCGACATCGAAAACCGAGGCAATAAAAGATAGCAGCGGAGAGGTCCCTCCTGACTCTGCCGCTAAGCCGATCCTTGGGGCGCAGTCCACTGAATATGGGAATCGATTCCGAAGAAACAAATCCATAACAAGGACGAGTTCTTAATTCAATCTATCCCGATCGAACGATACCGACTTGTGTTTCTTAGCCGCGCTCTCCGCATCGGGAGAACGGGGCGCTACAGCAACCAAGCCAGTGATCATCTTGTATATTTAAACCTGTTGCAAACTAACTTGTGTCTTCGTGGCAGGGAAGGCATGGTAAGTATTGTGCAGGTAATTCAGACGGGCAGGTAAAATCCACCGAACGGTGGCACATTCATTTCAGTAAATTATATATGCTGCTTACTTGTAAATGAACTAAGGCAAGATAGAAACCCACAAATATGCATGCTTCATTAAAACAACGTGTTGATTGGTATAGTCAGGCTAGCTCGCCTTCACCAGCATGTTTCAATATGCCGACCTTCGTTGAAACAGGTTCTTCGCACTAAGGCGAGCCGAGCGAGGAGCCGAAGTCGTCTACCCGATCCAGTCCAGCTGTTGGCGCATCTTCACCGCGCCCCTGAAGCCTTTTGAAGTCCGAAGCTGCAACTCTTCATACACAAATGCAGCTCCGTGGCAAAGCTATCATCCAGCCTGGAGGTCATTATCTTTTTGAGTTTATAAAGGGATGTAATGTACAGGACTGCTATCTCATTTTGAGTCATCTCTTTTGTAAGCCGTTCGGCATATTAGCTGACTCGTTCGGGAGTTTGTAATAGATGTTCATTATCAATAAAGAGAACTTTTCTATGTTTCAAATTTGTGTTTCAATTTATCTGCGTACTCTGAATATGTGCTTGCTATGCAAATCATTAAAGCCTTGTGCGGGCGCAACCCCAGGCCCGCACGGCGGTCACGATTCGGGGGACGCCTCAGACGATTCTACGGAATCGTGACATAGTGGTATCAGAGCACAGATTCAAAGTTCCTTAGACTTCGTACTGGAAAAGTTCCTTTAACGATCAAATTTCTGTGCGAACTCTTGAACTCGCTAGGCCAAAATAAGATACGTTCATGCAATAAGTCCATAATACATTATGATTCTAATGTAATTTACCTTCTTTTGAAGGAATGATACCAGCACAATCTGCAGTGCAAGCTCCGAACGAAACACAAGAAAGCAGTTCGGGTACTTCGGGAAGTTCAAGGAGCCAGCGAGCCACGCCAAGCATCGATCCCATCCAGCAAATGTTGCGGATGTTGGAGGAAAACCAACAAAGGGACGAGGCTCGCTATGAACGGGCCGAGAAACGGGCGAAAGAGAGTCAGCTCAAGTTTCAAGACAATATAGAAGCACGATTCTCAGTCCAACAGAAGCAGGTAGATACCCTACAGCAGATCGTTCAGACTTTGGCATCCAACCAGTCCACGGAAACGCCAGCGACTCCGGTGGAACAGCCCACGCTTGAAGTAGAGACGCCACAAATTCCAAGGACGAGGGACGTGACTGCCTTCGACTTTGGCCACTTCAAGAAAGTCTGCAACACCCCATTCAACGGGACAGAGGACCCTGTCGTAGCTCTAGATTGGTTGGCCGAACTTGAAGATCACTTCGCTCTGCTAGAGGTCCCCGAAGAAAAGCGCGTCGCCTGCGCGCAACTACAGCTCCGCCTCAACGCGCACGATTGGTGGGACGTGCATCGACGATCTCTCCAATTTGATCACGGAGAGGAGGCGATCTCGTGGACGACTTTTCGTGCCGCGTTCGAAGAGGAGTTTGTACCTCCTCCAGTACAACGTCAAATAGAAAACGAGTTCGTGCAGCTGCGGCAAGGCAGCATGACAGTTAAGGAGTACTCCACTGAATTCAACCGACTCTCCAAATTTGCTAGGGCCTATTTACCCGATGTAGCGAGTCGAGCAAGAAGGTTTGAAGGTGGACTACGCCCTGCCATCCATTCGCACGTAGCCGTTCATCAGTATCGTACAATGTGTGAAGTAATGAATCACGCCCTATCTCTCGAACCACTTTATCCTCACGTTCCTGCCGGCGCTGTGCATACCTACAATCACAAACGCCAAAGCAACGAGAGAGGAAACAATGCTACAAAGCATCACAATAACAATGGGAAGCAGAAAGCAAACCAGCCTTGTAGTTTCTGCAAAAAGTCGGAGCATGCAATCGACAAATGTCGCCTGAAACTTGGATTATGCCTAGCCTGTGGCGGATCAGACCATTCTATTCGTGATTGTTCCTTGAGTCATGATCGCCGTCCTGAACGCATTAATCCCTAACGGTAGGTCCTATTCTTAAGTTTTGGGACGAAACTTCCAATTGGTTGGGTAGGATGTAGCGCCCCGTTCCTCCGGTGCGGGGAGCGCGGCTAAGAAACACAAACGGTATCGTTCGATCGGGATAGATTGAATTAAGAACTCATCCTCGTTATGGATTTGTTTCTTTGGAATCGATTCACATATTCAGTGGACCGCGCCCCAAGGATCGGCTTAGCGGCAGAGTCAGGAGGGACCTCTCTGCTGCTATCTTTTATTGCCTCGGTTTTCGATGTCGCTTGTTGCTTTCGTGCTTTGAGTTGGTTTTGGGATTTACTTATTTTCCTTGAACGGTTTCGATGGTTTTCATTGTTTTCATTCATTGAACTGCACTTCAATTCCGAGATTGGAAAGAGAGAAAGAAGTATTGATCAAGCTGTTCGTGTGCAGGTGAACGAGCAGTAGGCGGCTTGCGAGCGGAGTCGTGAAGCGCCTCTTTCCTTCTCCTTCCATCAATCTAAGTGAGTGGCTACCAACCCGATTAGCTAGCCCTGCTTCCAAGCTTCACATCTAATAAATCTGTATTCTTCTTTGCCCCGATCAAACGATACCAAGTAATAATAAAAGAAACCAAGATAAAAGAGAATAGACTTGGTATATATGCTTGTCAATAACTGCACGAACGGTTACTTAATGGCATGCTTGTTCGCTTGGGAATAAAACGTGAATTATTGCTTGTCTTGTACAATTGCTTGTCTTGCCTCAACTACAAACTTGTTACTTGTATATTGTTCGATCATGGACAACTTGTGCACAGGGTAACGGTCTTGCGGACGATGCTGGGGCACTGGTATCGATCCGGTCCGGACGAGACCTATTGTTTAGTCTCTTGTTCTTGGCGGAATGGCTTGCAATGCCCCTTGTACTTTTATTGCACGCCATTCTCGTCAAAGACTATCGTCCATTATGGCAACCAAGCCAGTGATCATCTTGTATATTTAAACCTGTTGTAAACTAACTTGTGTCTTCGTGGCAGGGAAGGCATGGTAAGTATTGTGCAGGTAATTCAGACGGGCAGGTAAAATCCACCGAACGGTGGCACGTTCATTTTAGTAAATTCTATATGCTGCTTACTTGTAAATAAACTAAGGCAAGATAGAAACCCATAAATATGCATGCTTCATTAAAACAACGTGTTGAATGGTATAGTCAGGCTAGCTCGCCTTCACCAGCATGTTTCGATATGCTGACCCTCGTTGAAACAGGTTCTTCGCACTAAGGCGAGCCGAGCGAGGAGCCGAAGTCGTCTACCCGATCCAGTCCAGCTGTTGGCGCATCTTCACCGCACCCCTGAAGCCTTTTGAAGTCCGAAGCTGCAACTCTTCATACACAAATGCAGCTCCGTGGCAAAGCTATCCTCCAGCCTGGAGGTCTTTATCATTTTGAGTTTATAAAGGGATGTAATGTACAAGACTGCTATCTCATTTTGAGTCATCTTTTTTGTAAGTCGTTCGACATATTAGCTGACTCGTTCAGGAGTTTATAATAGATGTTCATTATCAATAAAGAAAACTTTTCTATGTTTCAAATCTGTGTTTCAATTTATCTGCGTACTCTGAATATGTGCTTGCTATGCAAATCATTAAAGCCTTGTGCGGGCGCAACCCCAGGCCCGCACGGCGGTCACGATTCTGGGGATGCCTCAGACGATTCTACGGAATCGGGTCATGACACCTATGCTATAAACAACCAGCATTTCCAAGGGTAGTTACCCTGGTAACCCTTACTGATCAATACCTTGAGCCCTATATAGTCCAGGTACTTCCAATGATACTTACCTACTGCACATGTCAACTCTGGTTGCCTGATCTGCAAACAAGCCTCCCCCTACCCACTGTAGTTGGACACAGTCCCATCCTCAGATATCTGTTGCAGTCCCGACCCCCTTGGCTGGAACTATACACTGCATAGTAAGTCCTCCTTGCTCTAACACCTACACCACAACAACATTAATATGATACCCTCAAAAGCATGCTCTCTAACACCAACCCATACAAGTAATGGATAATAGAAATGTATATACACTAAATACACATCAATATAATATTATCTATACACATAGATATGTACATACTATATGGACACCTAGCATGGCAATTAAGCAAACACATCAAGTGCATCATCAAGATACCTATGATACACCCTTAAAACTTCCATTCTATGTGATACCTGTAAACCCCCTCACCCAAAAATAGGTACCTTGAGTGTATTTTGTATTTCTTGTATTTATTTTAGATTATTCTTTTTTAGTCAATTAAAACTCAATAATTTTATTAGGACACTTCACCGTGGTTTGGTTTGGACATTAATAATATAGGATGGCCCCAAAATATGTATCATCCTTCATAGGAAGTAGCCTACACAGGAGACACTACTTGTAGGATCTTTTCGTGGCACGAATATTCGATCCCTTGGTGTTAGTATGACATTAGTGTAACGACCATAGATTATATATATATATATATATATATATATATATATATATATATATATATATATATATATATATATATATATATATATATATATATATATATATAATTTAATTGTGCTTATTTTCCAATCCCAACTTCCTATAATTAGCAACCCATAATTCTCCCTGCCAAGTTAGGCATTTTTTTCTTTTTATAGATTTGCATATTATTTACTATTACATATTTTGTTGGATATCTATTTAATTATTTACTTAGTTAATTAGATAATACAGTTAATTGATTTATATAACTAAATAAATATCTAATTATTAATTATAAAATATTTTATAAAATATTTTGAGTATAGTATTTTATTAAAACTTTACAAAGTAATTTTCTAGAATTTATTTTGTGTACAATATTATTTTTGGATTTTTTAGCCTCATATACATATATAAATATATAGATAATAATAATAATATTAATAATAATAATCATAATCATAATCATAATCATAAAATCATAACAGCAATAATAATAATAAAAAGATAAGATCAGATAATAATAATATTATTATTATTATAATAATTAGTAGTAGTAGTAGTAGTAATAATAATAATGTTAATAAAAGAAAAAGAAAAAGAAAAAGAAAAAGAAAAAGAAAAAGAAAAGAAAAGAAAAGAAATTAACCCTAACTAATTAACCCTAATAAAAATCCTAACAAAACCACTAACTCCTAATCCTATTCAACTACCCAGAACCCACCCCCACGCAGCACCCGACCCCGCGGCTCTCTCCCTCTCCCTATCTCTCTCTCTATATATATATACATATACTATTACTAAACCTAACCCATGCCCCGACCTCCGGCCGACCTCGACGTCGCCGCACTGTCGTCCGTCCGCCCCGCGCACGCACATATGCGCAGTTTCGCCCCATCTTCAAGGTGACGTATCTTCTTCATCTGTGATTCTTTTTGCGAGCGGTTTGTCCATGTACGTTCACAACCTAACCCTTTAGGATCTTCATTCAGCGGGACGAGTTTTCATGCCCTACATTGATCGAAAATTCGACCGAAAAAAGGCCGAAAAACTAACTAAAAACAGTCTAGAACTTCAACCCAAACCCCCTTGTTCACACCTAATTTGCCATCAACCTATTTAATATTTTTAAATCTAATTGAAGAATTTTCTTCTCAATATAACCGAGAATATTTCTGTTCTTTTAGTTTTTATTAATTTATTTTATGTGTTAAATTATTCGACCTCCAAAACGACAAAAAACTTAATTTTTAAAACTGAAATTTTATGATACGGAGTGCACCCCGCCAAACGAAACCGCTTCGTCACATACTAATTGCACCAAAAGGCGCGTATGGTATATCCTGACGTGTGGGCTTTTGCGAAAGCTGATTCGGACGTGTGTGCGCGTCAGAATCAACCCGTATCCGTAAAAAGTCTCAATTTTGCGACTTTTGCAAAATACCACCCCATTTTGTTTACGCTCGTCAGAATGCGACAAAACTTACGCCATTAGATTCGTGGTATCACGCTAGTCATGTGACCCAAGTTTCATGCGATTATGAGACCGTTGACCAAGCCGCCTATTCGCGGGCCCCACGGTTTGACTTGAAGGGCAAATTTGTGATCGGCTCACCGGAATCCAAAAATTGGATATACCGTTGAGTTCGTATCGATGTTTAGAATTTTTTGACCTATAATTTATCCCATTTAGAGATCTTTACCTCTAGCACGCTTTTCGGTGCAAAGTGGCCCACATGTGGACCTAGCTTTGATCCAAAATTACCGTTTTGCCCCTGTGTCCAAATTGGACGAAAGGGTAGTGTTTTCTAGCTATCTCGCTTATTCTGAGAACGTTGGTGATATTTATTTCAGCATTCGGAGACGTTCATTCGGAGGCCATAGTTTTTGATCCTCTGTACCTGACATCTGGACGCTTACACTACGCAATTTCTTGCCAGACTAGTATACATTGTCATTGTACTGTGATTTATATGCCATATGGTGCATGAATTTTATTTCTGTTATTTAGTTCATATATTTTAACTGCTATACAAACTGCGCGTCCAAGAATAACTTGGGTGCAACGACGGTGACATGTTGGAAAGTTGTTCTCAAAGTGCATTCACATAGATGGTTAGGCGACCCTTGGATGTTTATTTCCAGTACTCATTGGCATGCTTCTATGTATCTTGTTATGTCCCTCTGAGGACCTGGTCCCTTTCCAGGTGTAGACGATCATGACTATTCGCAGGAGCACGGATCGGGACTTGCTACTTCTTTCTCTTTCGAGGAGGTCTTCCCTTCGAGCCTCTCTGATCATTAGTTGATGTACTTATTTTGTTTCTCTTATATTCTAGTTTGGTAGTAGATTTGTCTCCACCCAGCTACTTATTCTTATCAAGCATCTTATACTTGATTCAGTTATATAGTTGATTGGCTATTCATTTTTATTTGATTCTGTGGATGAGATTTAGTTATTCCCTGTGACTTGTGACAAATATATACCACTTGTGAATTATTGTCCATAATACAACGCACGTATGTGTTATGATTTCCATATATTGGAGTTGCCATATATATACGGCTGGCATGCTTATGTATTCCAAGTCCTACGTATTTTGGGACTGGGGCGTGACAATACCACTACCAAAAATGCATCATACACATCATATGTCATGCCCCGATCTCCCGTAGGCAAATCGGCCATCCCTGCTGGGTACGAATCACCGCGCCAGCACTCCCGCGGGACGATCGCTTTGACCCATCCGGGCGTGATGCCGCACGAGCGTGAACCGCACCCGTGCAAGGTCATGGTGTCACGACCCGCACCCGGAATTGGGGCACGAGTACGCGGAAACGTCCAGCCTACGCCGCAGCATTGACGGTAGAACGCTGTCAAGGTCATGATACTATCTAGCAAATCTCACACAAACATCCAATCTCCATAAGGAGGCACGGATGACACAAATTAATACGAACACATACTCAATCACATGACTACAGCACGATAAGATATCGAACAACTAAAATTAAATACAACACAAGTCTAACGTAATAATCTACTCAACAATTATCCATGTGTCATAAAAATGCCGGAGACAAATCCGGTACCAAATAGTCTGCTAAAAGAACTAACTAGAAAAACTAGTGATTCCGGCTAGACCTCCCGGAATCACAACTAAACTATCCAAGCCCAAGTTGCAGCTACTCACCATATGGTCCATAAAGTGTTGGACACCGGTCCTCTAAGGCATAGTCTGAAAAAATATTTCCAGTCAGGAAGGAGCAAAGTACAATCTCAAACAACAGTTCCATTTAATTGATAAGGACTATAAAGCAATAAACAGATGATGCTAGATACTGAGAAGACAGTGAATAAATGCAATGGTAAAATAAAGGAGACAGGCAATGTAAAGAGACAGGCAATATAGGCAATATGATACAATCAGTGCATATATGAAATGAAGAGAAACAAGGTACAGTATCATATACGGGTGATGTAGTATATGATTTAAAATAGAGATCTGTAATTTATTCTAAGTATTTGAAATAGTAGTTTCAAAATGCGATCGGCTTGGGAACATGTACGAGAGCTATAGGGCCTGGTTAATCATATGTGAAGAGCATGATTAACACTTACATTGTTCTATACAGTAATAAAAGGTTATGATCACATTTTTTACTAACTACTTCCCCGCCCCCAACTAGTACTGTGGATCCAACCATGACACGTCACGATACACGAGCAAGTCCAATCTATCATGTACGATGTCTAATATACATGTCGTGTACAATGTCAATACGATAATCAATGTAATATCTCATGACTGCAGATCCAAGCTATATACTAGTCTGTGTAGCACAGTGTCAAGGATTCAGATGTAACATTTCTAGATTATCGAACTTATAGAAATTATCAACAATTGAAAATTATCAAAGAATGTACTTGCCTTGGGTCCTTAGCTGGTAAATACTGATGTCCTGTTCCAGAGTATCGCCTGGATGAACCAACAGTCCTATAGACATATCACAATTATAACACTTGTATCAGATGCTACACTAACACACAATCAAAAACATCGAACTCAGGGCCGTGCCAGGTATGGCACTAGTCAACTAGGGTCATCTAGTACATTCACCAATTAAACATATTATTAATAATTAAATATAATACATATATATGGTTATTCCAAAGTATATACAAAATAGGTATAACTGTATGTACTTAAATGGAAATACATATTTTTTATGTTTATGTAAAAAATATACATAACTCCCATTATTTAAGAATATATGTATTTATACATATATATACACTAATATACATACATGTACCAAAATACATATTAACTTATACTATATATATATATATACATATATACCAAAATAATTATATATATACTACGTATATATATACATCAAAATACATATTAACATTTACTATTTAATACGTATACACAATATATATATATATATATATATATATATATATATATATATATATATATATATATATATATATATATATATATATATTGAATACATATATATAAAAGTAGAGAAATACGCGAGATATATATATGTATATATACATAATAAACATATATACACAAAGAATATGCTATATACATACATTAACATATATCATACATCTATACGTATTTTATACTAAAATACATACATATATATATATATATGTTTATACGTATACCAAAGTATGTTTATATATATGTATATATGTACTTACATATCAATATAACATATATATATATAAACTACTTATATATATACACAAAGAATACGTATTAAAAATATTATTTAATACGTATACACACGTATACACCTACACACATATATACGTATATACGTATATGCAAATATATATATATATATATACATAAAGGAGGGGGAGGAAGAAGAGGAGAGCTCAATGTGGCTGCCAGGCTTGGCCGGAGTGGACTGCGGGGTGGTTCGCCTGGGGTGGAGTATGGTCGGAAGTCGGATGGCTCGAGGGAGGTGGCAATGTACTGGTGGTGGTGGCGATACGGTGGAGGAGCTAGGAGGAGCTGCGGGATGATGATGGCGACGGTGGTTATATGGTGGAGCTTCGGGGAGAATGACAGTGGCAGCCGGGAGGAAAGGTGTCGCGTGGCGGTGGTAATGGTGGAGCGGCTGAGGAGTTCGACCGGGGAGGAAGAGCAGGGTGCGGTGGTTCGTCGGACAGTTGCTGAGGTGGGGGAGGACTCGAGTGAGGTGGAGCCGACCGCTGGAGAGGGATGTCGGGGTCAGGCCGGAGGGTGGCTGGATGTTGAACTCAGGTGGTGGTGCTCGTGGTGGCTTCGAGGAAGCTGGCCGAAGCTAGCAGCAGGCCGGCGGGTCGCAGTGTCGGTGCTCGGGGACAGGGGTGCGAGGGGAGTTGCACAGGCCGGCGGGTTGAGGGCTCGGTCGTCGGGTGAGGAGTTGGCGAGGCTGACCGCCGGAGAAGGCACAGTAGCTCGCCGGAGCTAGGCCGGAGATGGGGGCCGGGCTCGGTGAACAGTGTGGGAGTGGTGGTTTTCCCTCTCTCTTAAATTCAAAAGAAGGAAAAAACAAAGAGGAAGAAGAAAGGAAAAAGAAGAAGAAAATAGAAGAAGAAAGGAAAAGAGCTTGGTTTCCTACGTTAGAGAGAGGGAGGAGTGAGGTGAGAGAAAAGTGGGGGCTTGGCTTGGGGATTAGGGATTTCCTAGGGAAGAGTGTGGGTGAGGTGACTTTAAATAGGGAGAGGGTGTGGGAATGAAGGGTTATGATGAGCCCATTTTTAATTGATGGCCTAGATTTAACATGAGGGATTCTTCATGTGGGGATGAGGGTGAGGGACTTAGTTAAATATTAGGGCTCCTTCATTGTTTTAAACAAATGAGGTGTTGACACCAAATACAAATTTGCAAATTAGCCCCCTTAAATTTGGGTATTTGCACAGATGCATAAAATGATAAAAATTTGGCGGGCGATTCGGTGTTCGGTGTTTTGTAGGGTCAGGGGGCGCTGTATGTTTGGTATGGGCTCAAATAGCAGGGCACTGGAATTAAATCAGGATTTGCGGAATCGGTCAAAATAGTATCCTCAAATTTATTAGAAATAAATGTAAGTTGTGTTCTAAAATTAATTAGGAGTACATGGGGCCAAAATCAGGTCGGGTCATCAATATCATTAATGAAGAAGACTCAGAACAAAATATTACCCTAATTTGGGCCACACGAAAAATAGGTCAAGATTGCCTCCAATTTCGATTGGAACGCACAACGATACAAAATAGGAATTTATTTAGGAATTAAATAAACGTCCGCGACGATTTTTGTGCGGCTAAAAATAAGGTACAGAGAGCTATATTATGAGTTACAAAAATAGCAGAATGGAAGGCGGACATGTTCTAGGGCAAGATTATAAAATTTGTTGGAAGACAAAAGCTAGGGTAGCGCTCCAATTATCGAAGCAAGGGCATGGCGCAATAATTAAATAAATTACGGTAATTAATTACAACCTCCAATAAATTAATTCTAAATAAAACAATTAACCACATAATCCCATAATTTGGACAGGTGTTCGTCTACTGGGCTTCTAGGTCAAGTCTACCAGCTCAATCATAAATGAACACTGTATATAATACTATATTTAATTACACATCTCACATAATTATTTAAATTAAATATACTATCATGCAATTACTTAATTGTAACTACCATAATATTAAATATTATAAAAAGTCGAAAATACTCCTGTTTTTGGAACGTGGTAGTGACACATGGTTCGTTGGCTGGCGGTAAGAGATCTAAGCCACAGAGTCGCACAGATTGTCCGAGTGCAGCAGAATGTAGAAACGCATAAGCGAATGGTAACAAGTTTACTGAGTCGACAGTAGCGGAAGCAAAGATTGCATAACACAAGTATAGAAGTAAGGCAACTCTTTTCATTCATATTGAAACAAGTGTTACAGGCAGCGTATAGCCGAGATTACAATCGCTCGAGCACTCTCTCTCTGAAACATAAAAGCGTGCAAAGTGGCTACATTTGTGGAATGATTGTATAGGCAATATTCCAACATCATGTCTAGTATATGTGCATCAGTTCCGGATGCAACGCTCCAAGGCTCCAGAGTCGTACTCCATGCCTTAGCACGCACGAAGGAGGCATCCGCACCGAACGAGGTTCTCCCTCACCCTGCAAACAACCTGGTGGATTATCAGTACACGAATGCACTGGTGGGGAGGCTACTCGTCCGCTCGAAAAATCCAAACACGTAATATATGTTCCGTGCACCATCTATTTTGTTGTCTTTCTAGCAGTGCCTTAGGATCAGTTTTATGGCGATATAGGATGAAACACGACAAAACTTACCAACTTACCAACTTGTCCTTCCCTATCCAAGGCAAACCAAGTTAATTCATCACCAGGATATATAAACATTCAAGCATTAGCATATGCAAACATAAGTGTCTCAAGCGAGAATTCATATCGGGTGAACGAGTTCTTCTATTTAATTTATGGAACACAAGTATACTTATTTCTCCGATTCAGGGATGATTCATAGATTCATTGTTCTTTTACCAGGATACTAGGATTCAGATTCATAGATGCAATGCAATAACTCGCACACGGAGCCGCTAAGCGAGTATGATCATGAATGCACATGAGTCGCTGGCGTAGCCATTTATGGACATAGTCGCAATAAGACGGTGGTCCCGATGCCCCGGCAACCCGACCGAACTTATCCGTGCTAGGAACAAACTAGCGCAACTACCGGATCTTCCTCCTAGGCCGGATCGGTCCCGGTGCCTCGGTGCCCCGAACTGAGGAGATCAAGCTCGTGCACAAGCGTCCGCGACTGAATGAATGAGTTTTTTTGGTTGTTCTTTCATTATTCTGAGTAAACGGCAATGGTTGTAGGCACATGTCATGATCCTTGCTACAAACCATTCCAGGTCGTTCCGATCATTTGTTATGAATTTCACACAAGTTGATATACAAGTCCATAGTTATATTCAGGTGCAACTTAGCATGATGCGCTCCCCTGGTTCGGGGATTGCCTTGGCGACCTAACGGTCCCAGATACTAGCAGGTTTATTTTACACATAAGGACTATTTAATAGTCATCTGGCTAAACAAGATGCATGCATGATATACAACAGTATTTTACTGGATTGTGGCTTGATTCCATATAACAAACATTGAATCGAGGTAAGGGTATGAGTTAATATATAGCAGGAAAGCAAGCATTTCCAATGAAACTTAAACATTCACGTTGGCTAGGGACCGAAGGTAAGCCGAGGAGTGAAACCACAAAGGAACTTATCGAATGACATGCTCCAGGGTCGTGCAGTGCAAGGAGTAAACATAGTGTACTTGTATCATCCTACTCGAGGCACAGTGGGGTCGAGGCAACATATCAATCAGACAAGCATGCATTTATCTTGGAACTTAACAATCACATTAGCTCGGGCCCGAAGGTAAGCCGAGAGGTGAAACCGTTAAGGGGCTTAACGAGCGACATTACCTAGAGTCGTGCAATGTAACCAGGTGAACAGTGCCCTAAGAAAAGTATATACACATATAGATCTATCGAGGCATAGCAGGGTCCAGTTGCCCAAGGCAACGGTAGCATGCGAGGGTCTGTATATAAGCAATTATTTTATTTCCATGTTCCAACATAAGTAGTACAAGTTGGGATTATTTCCTTAGCTAGGTGCGTTGGATTCTTATTAGCATGCAAGGGGTGATTCACCTAGCGACTAGCATGAAACATTCCGTATTTTATGTGTGCTGGCTAAGCAAAGACAAGTTTACCGCAGCCACCCACCTTAGCGATGATTCTACTCGGTTGAGCGATACTCCGAGCGAGCCTGTGAAAGCCTAAGAAGAACTCCTGTAGGTACCAAGTCTGGATATCCTTTGCCTCAAACGAGTATTCTCGCCTGAGCAAGGCAGGTCGAGACGTTGCACTTTTGCCGTTTGGATCGGCAGTTCGCTTGAGCGGAACAGAGTGTTACATCATACACCACTCAGAAAAAGTCTCATCCTCGAGACTTCCTGAGGGCAAGCCATTCTATCAAAATTTGTCCAAGCGTAGCTATCGGTACCCCTAGATCCATTGGAACACAATCACCTTCTCGTTCATTACACCGTGTCGCGTGTGTCCTGAGTCAGTCTCATTTGCGCCTCAGCGCAGGACAATTTGCTTAATGCATGTGTACGTTACTATTCGTTGGGAATGACAATCTAAGGCTGAGGCAAACTTATACAAGTCATTATGCTTGTTCGGTAGGATATTCACTTGCACTAACATTCGAGATCAGCATATCGCGAGTCTGGATCGTGCACATATCCGAAGTGTCCTTCAAACACATGCATGTCAACCAACTTGGCGATAGCGAAGTCTGTGCACTCAAATTTTATATCTCATCGAGTCTTGGATCGTGCACGCATTCAAGGCGTCCCTCAAACTTATGCATTCAACCAAACTTAGAGATAGTAAAATCGGACAAGCTACTTGTGAAAATCTTAAGGGTTTTCCTTTATGAATCACCAGGATACTTTTGACCTGCTCAAACAAATCCCAAGTAAGTTTCATTCCAACTCAATCATGTATTTGTGCTCCGTTAAGCATGATATATTCGATTCAACCGTCTAGCGTTCACCCGTTCGGGTCAAATATAGCGCACGCTACCATTCCCAGTCTAACACTAAGTCTTGTTGTCCCAGTTCTATAGCTTTGTTCTAGCAATGTTCTAGAGTCTATTGCACAGGTTCATTCACTCAGTACAGGGTCGTCTTCCTAGTGGCTAGGTCAGCTCACAAGGTCATAGGTACAAGTTCAAGCATACGATACATCATACAAATTTGTCGCATGATGCTCGTCCCAATTCCTAGGGTCAAACCATTATTCATTTGCACGGGATAATCTACCCAAGCTCGTTTCACTTAGATTTCTAAACATCGAGCACATATTTTTTTTTACACTCAATAACACGTTCGTTTGCACGGGGGACGAGTACGCTAAGGTAATCCATAATGTATCCAAGTTGCAGGACCAGCTTAGTGATTTGCGTAGTCTATCTCTCCAAACATGTTTTGATAGAATCCATATCCATTTCAAGTCTAGACCACCAAGCCAAGATTCGATTCTAAGCCTTAGACTATATCCCCAAGTCGTTCCACCTGATTCACGTATCCGTTCTCAAAACCATCTAGCATGATTTATTCTAGGTTCTAGGCTAACTTATCCTCAACTCTTTTGATTCACTGCATTTCTAGTTCGTTTCATCGTGTCGAACCAAAAGTCAAGACGATTCATAAGTTGTCACGCTCCGATCTTCCGCAAGTTCGATCATCCATGTTGGACGTGATATCATCATGTCAACGCTTCCACTAGATAATCGTCCAAATCCGGGCCTGACGCATGTGCGGGTCTAGAGTTACGCTCATACAAGACAAGAACGTTTGAATGTTATGGTTTTCTCCGGCATGATTTAGACACCTTAGTGTTTCTCTTTCCTCCAACCACGTTATATATCCATTAAGTCAAGTCCCTAATGCAGTGATTATTATTCGTCTACTAAAATTATCCAACTTTAATATTGCCGTTCGATATTTCCACAGTCAACCAATAACATTTCTCAAGAAATAAGTTTTTATATTCGAGCCCAAGTCTATTCCATTTCGATTTATTCCATTCATCGAGTCTTGTTCAGAATAATCACTGAACATGTTCCCTTGAGTCCAATCATCCCTGCCGTACGCGAATCACCACGCCGGCACTCCCGCAGGATAACCGTTCTCGTTGGGACTGATTTCGAGAGTTATTTTTTCAAACTCGATTTTAAGATCGTTCTTCCAAACTCTAAGCCAAATCCATTATCGTTCATCTCTTTCCTTCGAACCACAGTATTCATTCTTGGGCTAACTTATTCGAGCGATATTGTATTCAAGTTCAATCCAAAATCGCTCGTACGATTTTCAAGTCTCAGCAAGTTTATCTTAACCAAGATGTTGGTTTCCATTTCCTAGAATTTTCTATTCGATATAAACCTTATCATTTGGTTCAAGATATTTTCAATATCGTTCAGTCTAACTATCGTACGAATTATGGATCCATTTGGATATTTCTAAATGATCCATACACCACTCGAAATCGATTCATCCCATTAAATTCAAATTCGATGTTTGCATTCATTGTTAGCATATTCACCAAGTCATACCTAAGAATTCTTACACGATATTGAGGTATCGCCTAGTAAAATCTTAGTCTCATATATATTCTGGATTGATAGTCGTTCAAGCAACTATATTCGATTTGTGTCCTCCAACACGAAATATCGTTCGAGCTATTTCTCGAAAATCAAGCGCGATTATCTATGTTCGCCCAAGCGATAAATCTGGTACAGTTTCTATCGGTTGCAGTTCTAAGTTCGACTCGCATTATTCCTGAACGATATCCAAATCTCGTTGTAACTGGCTTGCATCAAAGGGTCTTGGTGCACGATATAGAACACAACTTTAGCCGAAAGGCTGTGTACATAGCAAACCATTCAGGCGATATTTGATTCCGTACTAACCAGTTGGATAACCAGGTAAAGGCATATGGTTCGCGCATATCATATGAATCTTAGCATGAGTCTGTTCCCCAAAGTATCTAGCACGGATCGGCACAAAGGCCTTCTGATCATAATATCGTACAAGCAATCACATCATTTCACATGCAACTTTTGAAAGTATTTAGACTTATTGTTTGGAATATCCCACTGAGGCATTGAGAGAGTGTGTGCACCTAACCCATAGACGAGCTTCCGAAACTGAGACAATCGAAACGAAGTTCAAAGGCGTATATGTCAAGCTCTGATACCACTATGTCACGCCCTGATCTCCCGCAGGCAAGTCGGCCGTGCCCGCTAGGTACGAATCACCGCGCCAGCGCTCCCGCGGGACGATCGCTTTGACCCATCCGAGCGTGATGCCGTACGAGCGTGAATCGCGCCCGTTCAAGGCCATGGTTCATTGGCTGGCGGTAAGAGATCTAAGCCACAGAGTCGCACAGATTGTCCGAGTGCACCGGAATGTATAAACGCATAAGCGAATGGTAACAAGTTTACTGAGTCGACAGTAGCGGAAGCAAAGATTGCATAACACAAGTATAGAAGTAAGGCAACTCTTTTTATTCATATTGAAACAAGTGTTACAAGCGGCGTATAGCCGAGATTACAAGTCGCTCGAGCACTCTCTCTCTGAAATATAAAAGCGTGCAAAGTGGCTACATTTGTGGAATGATTGTATAGGCAATGTTCCAATATCATGTCTAGTATATGTGCATCAGTTCCGGACGCAACGCTCCAATGCTCCAGAGTTAAACTCAACGCCTTAGCACGCACGAATGAGGCATCCGCACCGAACGAGGTTCTCCCGCACCCTGCAAACAACCTGGTGGATTATCAGTACACGAATGCACTGGTGGGGAGGCTACTCGCCCGCTCGACAAATCCAAACACGTAATATATGTTCCGTGCACCATCCATTTTGTTGTCTTTCTAGTTGTGCCTTAGGATTAGTTTTATGGCATATATGAAAAGTCTAACTCGTGTGTCAATGCGCCGTGTAATATAGGATGAAACACGGCAAAACTTACCAACTTACCAACTTGTCCTTCCCTGTCCAAGGCAAACCAAGTTAATTCATGCACCAGGATATATAAACATTCAAGCATTAGCATATGCAAATATAAGTGTCTCAAGCAAGAATTTATATCGGGTGAACGAGTTCTTCTATTTAATTCATGGAACACAAGTATACTTATTTCTCAGATTCAGGGATGATTCACAGATTCATTATTCTTTTATCAGGATACTAGGATTCAGATTCATAGATGAAATGCAATGACTCGCACACGGATTGCCGCTAAGCGAGTATGATCATGAATGCACAGGAATCGCTAGCGTAGCCATTTATGGACATAGTCGCAATAAGACGGTGGTCCCGATGCCCCGGCAACCTGACCGAACTTATCTGTGCTAGGAACAAACTAGCGCAACTACCGAATCTCCCCCTAGGCCGGATAGGTCCTGGTGCCCCGGTGCCCCGAACCGAGGAGATCAAGCTCGTGCACAAGCATCCGCGACTGAATGAATGAGTTCTTTTGGTTGTCCTTTCATTATTCTGAGTAAACGGCAATGGTTGTAGGCACAGGTCATGATCCTTGCTACAAACCATCCTAGGCCGTTCGGATCATTTGTTATGAATTTCACACAAGTTGATATACAAGTCCATAGTTATATTCAGGTGCAACTTAGCATGATGCGCTCCCCTGGTTCGGGGATTGCCTTGGCGACCTAACGATCCCGGATACTAGCAGGTTCATTTTACACATAAGGACTATTTAATAGTCATCTGGCTAAAAAAGATGCATACATGATATACAACAATGTTTTACTGGATTGTGGCATGATTCCATATAACAAGCATTGAATCGAGGCAAGGTGTAAACCCCCTGATTTTTCAAAATTTTAAAAACTGGATTTTTCACAATTTTCTGGATTTTTCTGGGATTTTTTTATAATTTAAAAATAGGATTTTAATTATTCAATGATTTTTAATTGATAATAAATGATATTAAAATATTATGAAAATAATATTTTTGGATGTAAAATGAAAAACTGGACTTAGGATAATTTTTCTGAAATTTATCGGACCCCGGACCTATTTTTAAACACCTAAAAAGTATTTTATTATTTAATTAATTAATTAATTATGTAATTATTATTTATTATGATTTATTATTATTATTATAGTTTTTAAAAAAAAACCAGCCCACCGGGCCCAGCCCGAACCCAAACCCAGCCCATCCCCTGTCGGGTCGGGTCCGCCCGACCGAGCCCGACCCGCTTGACCCGGCCCCTCACCCACGAACCCCAGCCCCCCCGCGTTCTCCGGCGGCGCCCGCGTCCGGCGCCGCTCCGCCCGCCTCGCGCCGCGCTGCCCGGCCACGACCGCCACGACGCCCCTCTCCCCGCCCATCTCGGCCCCCCAACCGCCGCCACCACCTATTTAACTCCTCCTCCTCCTCCGAACTCCCCCTCAGCTACCGCCACAGCGCCACCCACCGCCGTCGCCCTCGCCACCGACCACCTCACGACGCTGCGCCGCCGCCGTGCCGTCCCAGCCACCCCGCCGTCCTCCTCTTCCCTCCACCGGCGTCGACCCAGCAGCAGCAGCGGCCGTAGCTGCTCCCCGGGCCGCCGCGCCGCCTCCAGCGCCGCCGTGAGCGCCGGCCACCGCCTCGCCGCAGAACCCCGGCCCCTCCGCCGCAGCCCAGCCAGCCCAGCCGCCGTCTCCGCCCCTCGCCGGCCGTGAATCCCCAAATCCGAAACCCTAACCCTAATTCTCGAATCCGCGTGTCCGACACGTGTCGGACACGATTCGACCCTGTTTTTTGGGTCCCCTTCAGGTACTTGTAACTTTTTGTTCGTAGCTCTATTTTCGATTCCGCAAATTACGTTGCGAAGCCTGTATGACCCTCTCGGTGCCCGGACAAACCGCTCAGGGCATCGCGTCCTGTGGTGATCGCACACCGCGATCCAAAAACAGGAAAAACCAGACCCTGTTTCACCCCGGAACTGAGTACGCCCCGCCAAACGGGACGACTTGGTCGCACGCGGTCTTCACAGATACGTGCGCCTCATCGATACGGATGTGCGGGATTTCGCAGAAGCTGATTCGGGTGTGCGTGCACACCGGAATCAACGCGTATCCGCGGACACCGCCCCGTATCCGACTTTTCTGCAATTCATCCTAACTTCGTGCACACACGTCGGATCGAGACGAAACTTACGCCATCGGACTCGTAGCGATACGCTGGTCCTGTGAGCCAAGTTTGGTTCGATTCTGAGAACGTTGACGAAATCGCGTGTCGTGGGCCCCATAGGCCCCACTCGACGGGCGATTTTGTGATCGGCTCATCGGAATCCAATTCTGGAAGTTCCGTTGGGTTCGTATCAGTGTTCCTGACCTGTTGACACTAAGTTTGGTGAATTTAGAGACCTTTGACCCGGACGCATTTTTTGGTGCAAAGCGGGCCCACCGGTGGACCCCGTTTTGGCCCGAAACTGCCGTTTTTGCCCTTGTCTCCAAATTGGACCCAAGGACAGGCGTTTCTAGCTGATTGATATTTTTTGGATCTGATGGTGATATTTGTTTCAGCAACCGGAGTATCGCCTGCAATTCCCGCCGAAGTCAAAACTGCAAACATAGTCGGAACCACAAGCAAGTGTACCTTGCCAAAACTTGCAGCTTTGCTACCTATTTCCTGGACTTAGTTATACATCAGTGGGCAAGTAAAGCTTACAAAATTCTCAGATAATTTTGGTTAAAGTATTTTACTTGATTTCTTGTAGTTTCATATGTAACTTGTTTAACTGCTCAACCCAGGACACCTGACACTCTTCATGTGACGGAATTGCCTGAGTTATACCTGGTGAATCCGTATAGGCTACATTTTTATGTCATTTTCAGTTTACATGCTTAGATTCTAGCCTGACTCATGGCATTAGTTCAAACTTGCGTGACTTGTACCTGATATATTCTGGAACTGTGACGTGAGATTACATGGGGTGGGAAGAGTATTAACATATCAAGGCTGAATATAATATAATATAAATACTTTTATCTGGCGGTGCCTTAGACTCTGATACAGAGCTTTGGTTCCTTACTGGCCCTGTCGAGAAAATACTGCTATGGTTTCTTCGACACTGATCCTGTAGTAGTCTCAGCCTGAGTATGACTAAAACTCTCACTTGCATATCACTTAGCTGGTTTACATATTTACCCTGCTGTTTCATTATTGCTGCACTGCATATATTTTGGCTTGTATTTTCTGTACCTTGTTATGTCCCCTGAGGACCTGGAATGGACTATGTCCCCAGGTATAGCCGAGGAGAACTACCCCGAGGTGTACGGTACAGGAGCACTCCTTGGAGCAGAACCCGGAACAGAGAACGAGATATTGGCCGAAGATTTCTCCTGAGCACCGGCTTCATCTACACAGTATTTCCATTTTCAGCATTTATTTCCTGTCTATTTTCCTCTGAATGTAACAGACTAATTCTCGGATTGTTTCCCGAGATAAGCTTATTTGATATTGCTCATTTATTTCTATTACATTATTTCTGGCATTACTCTGCGTTATTCTGTGGATGAGATTAGAAATACCTGAGACTTGTAACATTTTACTGCTAGACTACAGCTTAAGCATGCCCTGATGGATCCATTAAATTGGGTTGTCCATCGGTGCGTGCTGCTGGCCATTGCTCACGTGCTCAGTCCCTCGACATTTTGGGACTGGGGTGTGACACAAGGGTATGAGTTAACATATAGCAGGTAAGCAAGCATTTCCAATGAAACTTAAACATTCACGTTGGCTCGGGCCCGAAGGTAAGCCGAGGAGTGAAACTGCAAAGGAACTTATTGAATGACATGCTCCAGGGTCGTGTAGTGCAAGAGGTAAACATAGTATACTTGTATCATCCTACTCGAGTCACAGCGGGGTCGAGGCAACATTACCAGTTAACATATCAAGCAGACAAGCATGCATTTATCTTGGAACTTAACAATCACATTAGCTCGGGCCCGAAGGTAAGCCGAGAGGTGAAACCGTTAAGGGGCTTAACGAGCGACATTATCTAGAGTTATGCAATGTAACCAGGTGAACATTGCCCTAATAAAATCATATACACATATCGATCTATCGAGGCATAGCAGGGTCCAGTTGCCCAAGGCAACGGTAGCATGCGAGGGTCTGTATATAAGCAATTATTTCATTTCTATGTTCCAACATAAGCAGTAAAAGTTGGGATTATTCCCGTAGCTAGGTGCGTTGGATTCTTATTAGCATGCAAGGGGTGATTCACCTAGCGACTAGCATGAAACATTCCGTATTTTATGTGTGCTGGCTAAGCAAAGACAAATTCACCGTAGCCACCCACCTTAGCGATGATTCAGCTCGATTGAGCGATACTCCGAGCGAGCCTCTGAAAGCCTAAGTCGAACTCCTGTAGGGACCAAGTCTGGATATCCTTTGCCTCAAACGAGTATTCTCGCCTAAGCAAGGCAGGTCGAGACGTTGCACTTTTGCCGTTTGGACCGCCAGTTTACTTTAGCGGAATGGGGTGTTACATCCTAATATACCAAATATATTATGAAATAATGAGGAATGACCCATTAGGCATTTCATCAAATACTTAGTGTGCCACCTCGAAGTTTTTCCCAAATGGACACAAAATTCCATGGAACTTTTTCCATAGGCCTCCTATGGACCTAGTTATATTTTCTATGGGTAGTCTTAAACCAAGGGGGGTTCCTATAGGTTATTTACACCATTCTAGAGTTTAAATGTCAAGGGGAATGGGATTTTACCTATTGGAAGATGGATTCTCAATGTGGTTCTTTCAAATGAGCACAAGAGTAAGGAATGAACACCAATCTCTGACAAAACTCACCTTCCTCAAGTCTCTTGCAATACTCAAGCTTCTAGCTCTCATTGGGGATAAAAATGGGAGGGATTGATATTGATTTGAAATAATTTGGTGGATGAATGAATATTTGGGGAAAGAACTCAACTTTGGATTTTCTTCATGAACAAATAATGAAGGAGAGGGGGGCTTCCTCCTCCTATATAGGGCCGACCACTTCTAGGTTAGGGTTGGTTGGTTTGAAAAGTCCAAAATGTCCTCCAAGGTTTGTCATGAAGAGTTTAACTAATAAGGGGGTTTAACTAATAAAGGTTCTAATTTAAATGAATGAGAAATCATAGTCATTCTCTCTACTTTAACTAGCTAACCAAGACTAATTAAATGGATCACACTATTGGTCATGACAAGTCTAGTTGGGTTCCTTAGCAACTAGTCTAACTAAGGGGCTAATCACGCGCCATAATCTATATTGAATATTTATATATACATAACTATACATTTTTTTATTATTTAAGGATATTTCCATAAATATTAATACCAAATGACATAAGTATTCTTATCCTGAAAAATGATGGTTACAACTGTCTTGTGCGGGACTACGGCGTGTCGTCATCAAGAAGCAGAAGCTCATCCCAAACCCTTCGCTGACTCCGCCGCACGCAACCCCACGCGCGCGCGTGCACCTACGCCTCATGCGCCTTCACCCCGTGCCGTCCCCGCTCGCCGTTGCTTCTTCTTATTCTTCTTCTACGCCTTTTCTTAGGACTGTAAACAAAATTGACAGTCATTCCAATATGAATGACTGTCATTTTTTTTTACAGTCATAATTATTTATGACTGTCAACATTTTTGAATGTCATAATAATTAGAACTGTAAAAAATATTGGAAGGACTGTCAGCATTGTGACCGTCCTAGAAAATAAAATTTGGCGTGGCTTAAGTAATTTTTCGATGACAAACTTGTAAAAAAAAAACCAAAAATTTGGACTAGCCTTAATAATTGTTGGAGTGCCTTTAGAATTAGCATGTTGGATTTGGAAGGAACTGCGGTGAGTTCAAGTATTTGGCTATTCCAGCATGAAAGTGTGTTTGTAGATTGACAAGACCCATTGTAGTTCTTGTCTTATACAAAAATCTTACTTTTTACAGAAAATTACGTATACAACATAGAGATTTTCAAAAATTACCTGTGGAGCAATAAAGTTTCGAAATTCCATATAAAGCACTGAAACGTCCTTTTTAAGGATGTTTTTGAGCAATTGCACAAAAATGCCCTTTTAAGGGGATTTCTATGCTAATTTTCGAATTAACACCTAATAAAAAGTATTAATTTAAATTATTAAAAAGAAATTGAAATGGCCGGTGGGATTCGTGTTGATTTAGTATAGAAACGCCATTTAAAAGGGCTTTTCTAAGCTTATTTGACTGCGCGAACTTTTTTCGGACTTTCTGACTCCGCCATAATGGCGGTTAGGTGGACGAGGACCGGTGGGAGAGTTGAGGGGTTAATGTTTCGGATGTATATATAGGGAGGGAGGGGGTAAAAAAAATTTACAGCAAAGAATTGCTCCGAGAAGAGAAGATGAAGAGTTCGTAGGAGAAGAGAAGAGGTATTTATTTATTTTAGGAAAAAAAATATATGTATTTTTATTGCATGTTAAATTAGATAATGTAGCCTTTTAGATTAATTTTATATATTTTTTGTTAATGTAGCTCTTTAGATTAATTTAATTAAAAACGAAAAATCTGAAAATTAAAACTGAAAAATAAGATAGTAAAAGAATTAGAAAATTAAAACCAAAAATTAAAAAACATAGAAATAATTTAAAAATATATAGAAAACAATAACAAATATAGAAAATTATTAGGATATATTAAATTTAGTCTACTATAGAAAATTATGTATAAAATCATAAAGAAAATTTTTTAAAGCCAAAAATAAAAAAAAACATATAAAAAATATCTTAGGAAATTAAAACTGAAAAAATAAGGTAGTAAAAAATATTAGAAAATTAAAACCAAAAATTAAAAAATATAGAAATAATTTTAAAATATATAGAAAAACAATAACAAATATATAAACTTCTTCGGATATATTAAATTTAGTTTAGTATAGAAAATTATGTATAAAATCATAAAGAATTTTTTTTTAAACCAAAAATAAAAAAACATATAAAAAAATATCTTAGGAAATTAAAACCGAAAAATAAGATAGTAAAAAATATCAGAAAAATTAAAATAAAAAATAAAAAAACAGAAATAATTTTAAAATATATAGAAAAATAATAACAAATATAAAAAATTCTTAGCATATATTAAATTTAGTTTAGTATAGAAAACTATGTATAAAAACTTAAACAAAAACTACGTATAGAAAACTATGTTGATCACATAGGCGATACAACAATTCCAGCGGATGATTATCGGATATGATATCCAGTTTTTGCATATTAACTATAGTAGACGTCAATATTTTACTATAACCGATATCAATATTTATTCATGTTTTCAAGTCACCTGTTGTACTAGATCTTATTTATTAAGCCTATGCGGTGCATTCATATTTCCTGATGGCACGAAAAATAAGATGAATGTATCCCTCCTGCCATTTTTTGAAGACTTGGGCACCTACACACAGCACGCATGAGGTGCGACAGTGTTAGCCCATCTATACAGTTCGATGACTACTTTTGTTAGACTACGACCCGGAGCTGGAATACATTCCAACATGTCTGGTTGTCTCACACTTGTATATATATGATTTAAATTAATTTCGTTAATACATTGGTATATTCAGTTAGTTACTTTATATCATTTTTTATGTTTTTTTTATTTGTAGTTGTAGTACCACGAGCATTTCGATATCGGTAGGCAAGCTACCACATACACTGCTGATCAACGGGTCATGCCGGCAAGAGTGAGGTGGAATACGGATAATACAGATACACTTCACCGTAATACTAAAGTGGTATCGTTTTACCGACATTTATTTGACATGCTGAATCCATTAAATGTAAGTTTTATATATATATATATATATATATATATATATATATATATATATATATATATATATATATTTGACACACTAAAGTGGTATCGTTTTACTGCATTTATTTGATATACCGATCAACGGGTCATGCGGACAGGAGCTTCACTGGGGAACAATTTTTTTACGAGATATAGGAAAAACAAGTTTCTGAGTTGCATTATGGATGTATATGTATTTATATATGCTTGAAATAATTTATACCCGTTGGAAAAGTATAGTATAACCGTTGTAAAAAATTGTAGCCGTTAAAAATAATTTATCTAGCTTTAAAACGTCTTTAAAATAGACGTTTATAGAATAAACGCAAATAAAAAAGACGCTTGTGTGTGTCGATTAATTAATATCCCAACTAACATATTTGTTTTCCTATAATCTTTTAATTTTCTTATAAAACGTTAATTAAATTTTTTTACGAATAAAGACGTTTTTCGCATTAAGCTGATAAACATTGTTTGTAAGGACGTTTAACTTTAATGCTCCTTAATAAGGACGTTTCAGAGGTATTTTTTGAAAATTTTCTTATTAAGAACGTTTCAGAGATAATTTTTAAAAATTTCTATGCTG
This sequence comes from Iris macrosiphon, assembly GCA_036927795.1. Taxonomy (NCBI): domain Eukaryota; kingdom Viridiplantae; phylum Streptophyta; class Magnoliopsida; order Asparagales; family Iridaceae; genus Iris; species Iris macrosiphon. The sequence goes on from JAYESA010000008.1 coordinate 202,936,207, forward strand.
TATACTTAATTTTCTGTACTTTTTTACCTCCACCAAAAAATAGCGGAAGTGGAGTGGAAAGAGAGGAGTTTCCAAGGAAGAAAAGTTGCTGGAAAGAGAGGAGTTACAGTCACCCCCAACAACCACGGTTGGCCCGCACCGACGCCACCGGCGACTGTAGCCCGGCATCCAGTCCAGCGCCGGAGAAGCCGTTGGGGTCTGGAGAGACTCCGCGCGGGCAAGGTGTCACGCCCCAATCCCAAAATACGTAGGACTAGGAAAACGTAATACGTCCAGCCGTATGTATACAAACTCCAATATATGGAAATCATATACACACGTACGCTGTATGAATATACAATCCATCAGTGGTAATATACTGTCATAACAAGTCACACAGAATCTATGTCTCATCCACAACACAAATGATCAGTAGGAATAAAAGCTGAATAACAACTGGATATCCAAAAATGAGTATCGAGTCTGATAGTCGGGTGGAAACAAATCCACTACAAAACGACTATCCTGAAGTAGCAAAATATCTAAACAACGTCAAAAAATCACAGATACTCTTAGGGTAGGATCTCCTCAGTCAGGTACGTAGAGTCAGGTCCAGGTCCGTACTCCTGTGGATACATCTGCTCGTCCATATCTGGAAAGGAACCAGGTCCTCAAAGGGACGTAACAAGATACATATAAACATGCCAATAGAGTACTGAAATAAAAATATCCAATGGGTCACCTAACCGTCTAAGTGAATGCAATTTGAGAACAACTTTCCACCAAGTGGGCTATCTGGCTAAAAATATGGGATTGGCGTGACCCTCTCGGAGAATCAGGGCCCTCAAAGCATGTCGTCTTTTGAACGGCAGAGGCCGCCAGTAATATATAGTGGTCATCATTACCTGTTTCTCCGGTGGAGAGTCCGGGCGTACAGGAAAAAGTGCAAAGGAGCCCAAACGCTTTACTTATTGTTCTCCCCACCCCATGCTCTAAGCATGCCATATTCATGACACGATAAACCTCTAAATAACTGTCAGGTCTACTAGCATACAAAGTTTTTATCAGCAGTTATCCCTAACGCACGACACTTACGTACAGGAAGCCAACCCGATACGTAGTCCGAGGTCTATATGAGCCTCACAAATTATGTAACAACTGTGTCACGGCCAATGAACCTACTGATGCTCCCTAAAACTGAGTGGTCTCATAAATAGGTCCAATCTATAAAATAAACATCTATATATAGGCAGAATTAAACATGCATGTATCAACTGGAATGTAAATAATTGTACAATGGCAAGGTATACTTGCCGAGCAATATTCCGTATAGTGCAAGTGTTCACAACCGTGTAAGTTGAAGGAGTGAGAGTTTATGGTTATATATAGAGAATAAGAAACGGTGGAGAAAACTTAGTGTTGAAGAAAACCAAAAACTACTGCCGCTGCTTTTTTCTTTCTTTTCATTGGTTTTGGTTTCCGCTGGGAGTGTTTAGTAATATTAGTGTTAAGAGTGGTGGAATGAGGTGCTTACACGTGTGGAAAAGCAAAGCAAAATTGGGTTTTGCTTCTGCTGCTGATATTTTCTTCTCCTAATGGTTTGGGTTTGGGTTTTACGTGCGGTGAAAAGAAGAGTTTACGCAGGGTAAAAATAAGAGGTGGTTTGTTGCTGCTACTGCGGTTTACGCGCGGAGGAGTATACGCAGTGTGGTGAGCGGTTTGCTGTTGATATTTTACGCGGGGTAAGCTGCTGCTGCTTCCTTAATTTACGTACGAGTTTCGGTCTGATAGAAATTTCTATTTTCTATTCTTTTTTTCTTATTAATAAAATCTATTTCTTCTATTTAGTTTATTAATACTATGATAAATAATTAAATAATAATAAAAAATATAGTTTTCAAAATTAGGGATTTTACACAAGGCTCGACCTTGCGCCTCGGGTCAGGGTTTGGGGAGCCTCCGTGCGGGTCCGGGGCCCTCGCGCCGGAGACGGGAACTGGGATCGGGGTCTGGAGAGCCTCCTTCGGAATTTGGGAGGGTCAGCAGAAGAAGAAGAAATGAATTGAGACGGAGAGGAGTGAGAATGGGAGAGAGAGAGAGAGAGAGAGAGAGAAGACCTTTTTCATTCGTTTCTTCATTTGTACTTTTGTCCAGATCATTCTTTTCCTATTTAATAATCTATTCTACTATATAATGCCAAAACTAGGCTTCACCGTGAAAGTTTTTCGTTCCAAAAATACCCTTTATTACATTTCAATATGTATTAACGTTGATAAGGATATCTAAGTAATTAAAAATAGTAATTAAATACGTATTAAATGTATGTATGCATGCATGAGGCAACTTGGAAAATGATAGTTAATAAAACAAATATATGCATGCATGCAAAGTAGGTAGTTTGGAGAATAAACAAAAGTTAATAAAGCATGCATGCAAAGTAGGCACATGAACCCAAGAGATAAGAGAAATATTTTATATTTCCGTCATTTAATTTCTTCCAACTTTCATGCTCCTGCCTATTATATTTCCACCTATAATAAAATTAAGAAATTGTCGGTTGCTCTTTTAATAAACTATTTTTTTTTCAAGTAATATAAAATACGTGCAACGCACGTGCGTATATACTAGTAATAATAATAATGACAATGATATAAAAAAATTATAATAATTAATAATAGCAAAAATAAACTATGGTAATAATAATTTATATTGTCATATATAAGTTGAAATGAGATATATTTTTTTTAATTTGGGAGGTAAACATACCCAAGTTTACCATATCTTCAATCAATATCCACTTTCAACAACCATCCAAACACTTAAACTTATTTTTCTTTTCCACTATCAACAATCATCCAAACAACGAATTTTTTTTCCCCTCCATTTTCATATATTTCAATTCCACAAACCAAATAACTTTTAAAAAGTCATAAATTATGCGTACGCAACGGCGTACGCAAATTTTATTTTTTCACTTTCACACTTGCATACACTTTTCATGCAGCCAAAACAGCCCCTAGGGTTGGAGATGCCTGACCATATATTTTGTAATTATAACCGATTATTTGTCTTAATTAAAGCCATTTTTAGATAATAAATGCATTCCTTCTATTCTATTTATTCCATGTGTCAATGGGGTTGGAATCTACCCTCCCCAAATATGATGTTCTAAATATGTTCTTCCTCTATAAAATTATGTTTTACACCGGTTGTGAGTATTATTTTTTTTATAAAATTGTTGTAACCCACAATTTTATAGGAGGAAGGACATGTTTTTGATATTATATTTGGCGACAATATAACCCGTGACAATGGATACTTAAAAATCGTTTCATTTGTGAAGGGACCCACTCACTTTAAGGTGGCCCCATATGCTGTGTAATACTAATCACCGTCTGTGTGTGGCTTGGCGAATAGAGAAGAGATGAGTATTTGGTTTATTCAGTTACAACCGGACAAAAACAATCAAACCGAATAAAAAAACAAAAACAAAAAAATCAAAATTAGCTATAACTATAACCGAACCGAATCGAACCGATAATTGATTCGGTTTTTTCGGTTAGACTAGTTTATTCGGCCGACCAAAAGTTGAGATTGTAGTTTTTATAGATACAATTTTTGTATTTTAAAATTTGGTCCAAAGTTAAACTAATTTGTTAAATTATAAACATATAACTTTTAAACACATGTTATAAGAATAAACATATTTTTAATCACAAAAAAATACAAAAAATTTGAGAGTAATTGCATAAATTTTATGAAAATTTCAATTTTGAATCTAAATTGAAACCCCAAATGAAAATCGGAATAAAAACGAGAATTTAAAAAAAAAAAAAATTTAGTAACGAACCGGTTTTTCTTAAACAGAGCAGTTTGGCTCGGTTCTCGGTACAAAACCGAACAACTACTCACCCGGCGAAGAGAAAGGCGGGTAGGACCCACCTGGCCGCAATTCAAATGCGACTGGAAGGCATCGCTGCTGCAGAGAAAAAAAATTGTTACGTCGAGAAAAAGAGCTGGTCCAACAAAAAATTCGGTCCATCCAAATCCCCTTCGAAACCCTAGCCGAACTCCCATCTCTTCGTCTCCATCATCATCCTCTCCTCCTCCGCACCACTCATGGCCGCCACCAGCGCCTCCGCCGCCACCGGAGCCACAACCACGTTATCCCTCCATCGCCGCCACCAACCGCTCTCCTTCTCCCAGTCCTTCCTCCCTTTGAAAACCCCTCTAAAACCCTCCTCAAAGCTGAAATCTTTATCGACCCCGACTCCGCGCATCGCCGGAATCTCCAACTCCTACTACCACCAAGAAGAAGCAGCCGCCATCGACATCGACATCGACTCCGACAAGCCACGGGAGGAGTGCGGCGTGGTCGGCATCATCGGCGACCCGGACTCCGCCCGGATCGCCTGCCTGGCCCTCCACGCCCTCCAGCACCGCGGCCAGGAGGGCGCCGGCATCGCCTCCTCCCACTCCGGCCGCCTCCTCTCCCACACCGGCCTTGGCCTCGTCTCCGAGGTCTTCCGCGACCCCTCCTCCCTCTCCTCCCTCCCCGGCCACTCCTCCATCGGCCACGTCCGCTACTCCACCGCCGGCGCCGCCTCCTCCCTCCTCAACGTCCAGCCCTTCACCGCCGGCTACCGCTTCGGTCACCTCGCCGTCGCCCACAACGGAAACATCGTCAATTACTCCTCCCTCCGCTCGCGCCTCGAGTCCTCCGGCTCCATCTTCAACACCTCCTCCGATTCCGAGGTCGTCCTCCACCTCATCGCCCACTCCAAGTCCCGCCCCTTCGTCGCCCGCCTCGTCGACGCCTGCCAGTCCCTCCGTGGCGCCTACTCCTTTGTCTTCCTCACCCACGACAACAAGTTGTTCGCAGTCCGCGACCCCCACGGCTTCCGCCCCCTCGTCATGGGCCGAAGGCGCACCAACTCCGCCATCGTGTTCGCTTCCGAGACCTGCGCCCTGGACCTCGTGGACGCGGAGTACATACGAGAGGTCAATCCTGGGGAGATCGTTGAGGTCGACGGAAACAACAACAACTCGTTAAGCACTCTTTGCTTAATGCCCCAGCGACAGAGGAAAGCTTGCATCTTTGAACATATCTACTTCGCGCTCCCCAACTCGATCGTCTTTGGCCGTGCCGTGCACTCTTCCCGGGAAGCTTTTGGCGAGACCCTGGCCTCCGAGTCGCCCGTTCTCAATGCCGACGTCGTCATCCCCGTGCCCGACTCGGGCTTCTTTGCCGCACTGGGTTACGCAAAGCGATCTGGGGTTCCATTCCAGCAGGGGCTTATCCGGTCGCATTATGTTACGAGGACTTTCATCCAGCCATCGCAGGAGCTTCGGGACCTCGCGGTCAAGCTGAAGCTCGCTCCCGTGCAGGGGATTCTCAAGGATAAGATCGTCGTGGTCGTGGACGATTCGATTGTTAGAGGAACGACCTCGTCCAAGATTGTGAGGCTGATTAAGAATGCCGGGGCAAAGGAGGTACATATGAGGATCGCATGCCCACCCATCATTGGTTCTTGTTACTATGGGGTCGATACGCCCAGCGCTGAGGAGCTGATTTCTAACAGGATGGATCTGGAAGGGCTGAGGAAGGAGATTGGGTGCGACTCATTGTCTTTCTTGTCATTGGAGAGTCTTAGGAGGTTGCTCGGGGACGAGGCACCGACGTTCTGCGACGCTTGCTTCTCGAAGAACTACCCGGTGCCAATAGAAAACGAGGTCGAGAGGGCAGCCGCTGTTTGATGGTATCATTTGGTAACCCTTAGTTTATTGAATGCTTTGTTATACATTTCTTGATATAGTTAGGAGGAAGAAAATTCGTCATTTTTTCCTTGTCTGGATTCCATAACTTACCTAAGAAGACGATGATGACAAACTTGATATCATTTTTATCATTTTTCTTTTATTTAACCTCCTCAGGCGAATGTACTGCTGTATTGTGAGCAAAACCATCTTTATGATGGTATTTCCATTTTGGAATTGAATGAAGGGCTTTTAGTATTATATGAAGATATTCATTGTATAAATGCTTGATGACTAGCATCACTGTGCTGTGCTGTGCTGGGAACTTAGTACCAACTCATTCATATCTTGTTATCAGTCATTGTCATGTCTAATTTGCAAGGGTTGTTATATTTTTATACTGTCTGTTTAGTTGACTAAGTGCACTTCTATCCTCATAATCCTTTTAAGATGTTTAATTCTTTTCAGGTGTGGAACCCTTAGTTAAGTTTGTTTATTGAGAATTGTTTTCTTTACAGCTTTACTTTTCATGTTACAATTTGGTCGAGGAACTGGTATGAGAAAAATATTACTCAGAAGGATGTATAGAAAGAATAAATCAATACTTTTGTTTAAGAACAAAAAGACAACCAAAAAAGTGTTCTATGCCAATCTACATGTAGTTCTCTATGAAAGCTGTAGTGTTGTTGCCAAATTACTTGGAATGATGCATAGAAAAGATTAGTGTCGTTAAAGACGCGCCTCGCAGCAAGGTGCCAACAAGTAAAGGTGCGTCTAGGCACGCGTTATGTATTTGCTCTTTACTCTAGTTATATGGGCTCACCTGAAAATGATTGTGATGGGAGTATTGGTGGTGATGATGATGATTTGATGGAGTTTGATGAAAATGAATGATTGTTCTATTGGTTATGCTTTTATTTTACAATTTGTGTTCATTTCATGTTACTTCTTGTTAGATAACACATTCTTGTTAGTTATATTGACTGCCACCTAATTTGCTAGTTCACTCGGTTATGTTTTAACATGTTTTTGTTTGTTTTAATATGTTATATGGTTTTATTTCTTACATTACTAATTTATTATGTCTCTTTATTATTTTTTATTTTTGCGTTTCGTTTCGTTTGGGCACACGCCTTAAGTTGACATTACATCTCAGGCGATATGCACCCTTTGCGTCTCGAGTGCGCCTTGCGCCTTTGACTACCTTGGAAAAGATTATACGATTACTCATCTTTTTTGAAGACAAAAGGACAAGTAGAAACCATTTATATTGCTGTTTCATCTGTTCCTCTTTGAGAACTGCAAAGGTTATTTAACCAAATAGATGTAAAGGTATATGAAATGGTAAAGGTTGTTCAGAAGTACAGGATTTTGGGTGTTAAATTGTAAAACCATTAAGGCTGTATAATTCAATGTTTCTGGTAGTGGACATCTATCGCAGCTATTATAGTTTACAGGCTCATAGTCGCGGTTAACGTGCCCGAGCTCTAAATACTGTTAAATTTCCATGGGTCACACCGTCACAGAATCTGTAAGGGGACCTGTAAGCTCCACATTATGTAGCAAAAATTTCCTCGCATCCTGATCCATGGGAACATTGGAAACTCAACTAGTGTTTGACATACTACAGCTCAATCCCACCTGTTGGATGAACTTGATGCTTAGAAGTTAGAAGTAGTCATTCACAACATAAGTTTCTTCAAATGATTGACTAATATGTTCTTACAGATAATTGCATGTAATCTACAGACACAATTGAAGTTCATTTGTATCAAGATTTAGGGTGTCGAATTAGGAATAGTGCAGTGTTGCATAACATCTAATTTTCTTTCCTGGTGTAGAAGTTATAATTAGCACTCTTATTTGGTTATATAGATGATATTTCCTCTTTAATGCTTAAATTTATAGAATCATGTCATGTCATTCAATTCTCTGCACTATGCAAATATTTTGCTCAATGTTTTCACTTTTCACCTAATATGATGTGTGTAAGCTGACTGTTTCTAGTACATCTTGAGCACAAATTAGTAAAAGATTGATGGTGTAGGTGTACTTTCGTGCTCTTGAATTCTCAGCTTGTGGTTTATATTGTTGGCTTTATTCTCAGCGTTGGCCAGATTTAAAAGGATACTTGTCCATGTATAAATTTATTTTGGGCAATATTGAATTTACTTCAATCTCTGCAAACAAGTTATAATTGAAAGTTGTGTACGTGATCTTATAGCTTTACAAATTCAGTTCCATTAATTAATATAAAAAATATAGCAAACTGTATAGAAAATCAAAATCTGACTTTTGTTGAGGACATTCTAGCAGCAAGCCTGTCTTGTGCATGACCATGGTTAGCATGTGCACCACATTGCTGACTGTGTTGTTTATGTTTCTTGAAACCTCACTTTCAGTATAATCTTTAACTAGCCCAAGTACAACAACGAAACTGTTATTGGCTTTTATGGAACAGGAAGTAAAAAAAAAATTGTAATGTGTGCTCTCACTGCCTCTTTTGATAGGGCTAGGGTACGTGAGCCTAGTATTGCTTTCAGGTGAAACTTAAAACCATGATTTACACCCTGGTTTTGGTTTCAGGAAGTTCAACTGACATTGTACTGGGTTTTTCGCCTGTGAAAGAGATTATTGTAGTGATTGGTGATGCGTGGACTATCTTCAAAGTCTGTCTTTCTTTTTACTTGGTGTTGGTTATATGAAATATGTAATGGTTGGATTTAACCACAGTTCTAAAGGGCAATTGATCATGAGGTGGCGGATTTGTGGTTTGAACTTCTTGTTCATTTGTTTGTCATTTTATTCGCTTCTTTTTCCAAATTGTATGTTTAATTTTTTATGAAAACTGAGATGCACAGCCACCCTAGATTCGGTGTTGTGTCCATGTCAGAACACAGCAGATGAAACATGGTGGCTTCTTTTTCCAGTTTGTATGTTTAATTGTTTACAAAAACTGAGATGCAAAGCCACTCTAGAATCGGTGTTGTGTCCATGTCAGACACATCAGATGAAACATGGCTGCTCCAAAATAACAATAGGCCCATGCCAACAGCGCCATCTCCTTGCAGTGTCCAATAGTGTAGGTTGCTACTTAACTAACTCAAAAGAATATTGTTTTTTCTAATTTCTCTGTTCTGTTTTTGATGTTTGATTCATGTTCAATTATATACCATAAAGTGTTAGTATTTGCTCTGAGTCTCAGAAGAACAAGGGCAGGATTTTTATTTTCAGAAACTTTATATTTTCCTGGTTTGGTTTCACATTTTCTAGGATGCTCAATGCTTGGGCCTTTGTTATCCTTGAATTCACATGTTTGTGATACTTAATAACATGACTAGTACAATCAATGATCATCTCCGAACCATAGTTTCTTTGGAATGGTACTTACAGGACTAGAACAAGGATTATCTGGCAGCAGCGTTCCTAAAATATTGTAAGACTGTAGGTGAGTGTTCTATGCACTTCTAGATGTCTTCTTTAGAGCCTTGGATGATTTTTTTACTTAAAGATTAGTCATTTCTCTTGAGATAATAAAGTTTTTTTTTGTTTGATAATAAAGAGCAAGTAAGAAGTGCTACCAATATGCTACATATTGATTTCAATTCTCTTGTAAGTTACAATGCAGTTATGTTATTAAACATCTAAAGCTTGGATGGGATTGAGATATATTTATTTCTGGAATTGCACTTTTCTTTTTAGAAGCAACTGTTTCTCCCTCGTTTCACAATGTCTGTATGCTAATTAGTATTTTACTTGACTAGGGAAGTTTTTTCGGAATGTCGGTTACAAGAAGTTCTGTAATGTGAGAGTAGGTGAAAACTAGAGATATTTGTAACTTTTTATGTATACGAGCTCTTGAATCTTGATGTGTTTTGATGGACAATGTGTTGTTGCTGTCCCTTTTTGTATTTTCATAGTTTCTATGATCTGTTATGAGTTTTTAATCCTTTGTCTTTGGGTGATGTCATTGATAAGGTCGGATCGCAACTTGATAAAGTAGTTCGACCTCTTACTATAGTTTTATTGTGATTTATTAGGTTTTGCGTATTTCCTTTTGTTTGTTAATTAAACCCTTGATATGGGACATACAGCAACACTTTGATGTTTAGTGACAATGGTTATTTTGTCTTTGCACCACTAGTGTTTGGTTGGTGTGTCCTAGGGTTGGATGGGACAGAAGAAATTGTTTTTATCGACCTTGAACTCGTCGTGGTTGGATTCTGAGATCTAGAAGATCAATCAATATGTGGAATGGGGGGGCTATTATTGTACCCAATTCCTGCAATTTTAACATTTTTTTAAAATATGTTAAATCAGTACTTGCTTGTAGATTGGTCAAGGAATCGATCTTTCTAATACTTGTGTTATTGATTTATTTTGTCTTGATTTCCTTATTGATAATTTCCCTTCTTGATCTGCATTTTTGTGTTAGCATGTTGTGCCGTGTAGGTGTTATTGTCATGTTGATTGAAGAGAGGAGCATTCATTTTGGTATTGAACCAGTTGGTCCAGTTGGGTCGCTCTTCCTGTTAAATAGAAAATACCATCAGTAAGTGGTCCTGTAAAATCACTGTATAGCTAAAGGCTATGGTGTTCAACTGTGTGTAAATAGAAATACCAAGATTGTCTCTGTTGCATGCAATATTTGTTTTTGCAATCCATGTTGCAGATTTGCTGTGACCATATGCTGCGGTGGTACTTGGGACTAGTGCAATAACTTGTTTCCCCAGATATCTTGGTGAGGGATTCACGGTCAGACAATATATCTGGTAGGTACTTACTCAATGTCACTGCACACATCTGAAACATCTCAAAATGTTATGGTAACTTCAATTCCTGAATGTGCATCAGGAAAATGCCATTATTTCAGTGGTTGGCAGCTGTGAACTTGATTAGGCTCAACCCTCTCTTTTTAGTTTTTTTATATAGGAAATTTCATGATGTTGTTGAAAAACAGTTTAAATATTTGAATTATGATTTGTTATATATATGTTTATATTTTAATTAGAATTTGTTATAAATATATGTGTGTGTAGTTAGATAATATCACGTGGCTGATTTTCTTCTTAATTTTTAACTGTGACAACTCATTTAGACTAATTTTTAAGTATGATTAAAAGTTGGTTTTAGAATTATTTTCTTTCGTATATTTTTTTAAATTAATTGAGAATATACATACGGCTTGGATGATTCATTTTTGAGCTGTTTTGAAGTAGTTTTATAATAGAAGGAATGTTGAAGCATATTATAACTCTAGGTCTGGAAAGCGATTAAGCCACATGAATAAGAGCACCTTCTATCAGGGGCTGTTTGGTTTCTTGATTTTGGCAGTGAACTGAATCCTCTTCTTCACTTCACGCGTTTGGTTACAAAAGAGGATTTGGAAAAGAGTAGGAAGAAATGAAATAGAAAATATGTCGGTTGAGAAATCAGGTTTTTTTTTTTTTACATATTTGGATAAGCAGTGCAAAAGCAACCAAATATAGTGGAAAAAATAAAAGAATAAATAAACGAGTCCCTAGCTTAGTCATGCTTGTTGAGAAATTATTGGATGTATCATCGCATTTCGTGTCATCCGTTAGATTATTATGAAAAAATCTACACGCACACGTCTCATCCGTTAGATTATTATGAAGATATGTACACACACGTCTTTGTGCAATTCTATAGCTAGAGAGAGAAATGATGAACTGCACCACTCCCTCTCTTTTTCATTCTCTATGCTTGATGCTTTGCCGGACCATAGACTCAAGCTTGCTAGGTGTAGCTATATCATCATCATCATCCTCTCCTCTCATCTCACCTACCTCCTCTTTCCATTGCTATCGGACTTTTCTCTCTCTCTCTCTCTCTCTCTCTCATTGGTAATATAGCTAATCCTTTCTTTCTTCTGTCGTTGATTTCTATCATGATTCATTGCTAAATTTGTCATTTATACATTTTTTTTTTCTTTTCGAACAAGATAATTTTATTACTAAATTCTGGTAATTAATCCAATATCTGGCAGGAAGGCCTACATATTCAGCCCAAAGACTTACAAATCCAACCCGAGGGCCTACAAACTCAGTCCGAATATTACATTCCGGTCCGAAGGTCACATCACTACCTGAAGGTCCGCATCCGACTCGCCTGACCCGCAGCTCCCAGCTGGTTGCACTATGTTAATTTTCCACCACATGAGAATTAACATGCATTCCACAATACTCGAACACGCAATCTCGAACCCACAATCTACTCTTACTCTAGACACTTAGTTTCAAACTCCTGATCCGAAGGCCTACAAACTCGGTCCGAAGGTCCACAACATCTTGGTTCGAAGGTCCCATACATCTCGGTTCGTAGGTCCCCAGGAGGCTCGAATCCACATCCTCCTGGGTAATATGTATCGGTCTTAACCACTAGACTAGACGTCATTTCCTTGTCTATATCTCTCTCTCTCTCTCTATATATATATATATATATATGAACATATAGACTATTTCAGTTGGTTATAACTTCTTCAATACACCTCCAAACGATCTGGTTCAAAGTCTGGATGAAAGAGAAAACTTTTCTCTACAACTTTCGTAATGAAGACAGATTCAAATAATGATTCCAACAGCTCGGAAACAGCCTCCAAAAACTGAATCTTGTTCCAGAAATTGTACCCATAAAAATGGCTAAGTAATTGACCGAACGCAACCATAGGTGATCGATTTCCATGAATCAAATCCATATTGTTTCATCATGAGGATGCATCCCGTTCCCATCACTGCTCCTGTACAACATGTTTGGTTTCAGGCTGTTATGTGAATTTGGTATTTTTGGAAATTCAGAGAAGATTAGTTTTTCCATTGCCAATTTCGTGTTCAGCATGGGACAGGTTCGAAGAATTGAGTTGTCCTATCCGGAATTAATTTTGCTTGTCTCTTTATTCTTATTGTAAGTCGATCGTGGGGAGTCATCCGTAACCCCGACCTTTAGTGAGATCTAATTGAACCTGGGAGATTATCCTAGCAGAGGAGGGTTGCCCAAGTCCGAAGTCTTGTCCGGCTTACCATAGGACCGACACTGGTTGCGAGTTCTGTCGGCACATCAGTTCATTAGTTCTACTACTTTTATACTTGTTGAGTGTGACATTGATGCTTCAACCTATGCTGAGCCAGGACGATCTTTATCGGTTGTCAGAGTGAGCGTCCTACATCTTTTTCCGTATCTCCGTCTCCTCTTTTCTTCACTAAGAAGGAGCGAAGTGTGGAAAGACACGAATGGCACGTACTGAAAGGCAGGCTCCTCTGTGTAAATGACGGTTGAGATTGGTTGAAGAAGATGATGCGACTGGTTCTGAACGCCGTCGAAGTAAATGAATTTAAAAAACGAAGAGAAATGAAACGACGCTTTTTTGAACTATTTTATAAGCAGATCTTTTTCTCTACACAAATCATGAGTTTTTATTATTATTTCCATCGTATATCGTGATAACGTCCAGGTTTTGAAAAACACAGAAAAATGTTGCTCAGAGTCACTTCGTTCGTATTGGGATTGAGTAGAGACCACTATAGTTATGAATATTTAACGATACAATTTCGGTCTGTTTAGGGGTGCAAATGAGTCAAGCCGAGCCAAGCTTTCATAAGCTTGAGCTTGGCTTGATTAAAACTCGAGCTCAAGCTTAATAATTTTTTTATTTTAGAGCTTGAGCTTGGCTCGAGCTCGTTTATATTAAGCTTGAGCTTGGCTTGGTTTGAGCTCGAGCTTGGCTTGATAAGCAAGCTTGATTCAAGTTTGATAAACAAGCTTGATAAGCTCAAACTCAAGCTCAAAAGCTTGATTTCAAGCTTGTTCAGCTTTATTTCAAGTTCATTAAGCTTGATTTCGAGCTTAACGAACTTGATTTCAAGCTAGTTAAGCTTGAATTCAAGTGCCTATAATATTAACAATTTATTTATAAAAATTTAATTTAAAAAGTTTCTTACTATCAATTATTAAGGACATATAATTATATATAACGCACACAACCATATTGTTATACAAACATACATAAAATTAGAATTCAACAAAGAATAAATTTAAATAAAAATAAAAATAAAATTGTAGACTACCAGCAACGAACTCCTAAACGAGCTTCTAAACGAGCCAGCTCGCGAGCTCAAACGAGCCGAGTACTTCTAAGCTTGAGCTTGGCTCGTTTATTAAACGAGCTCAAAAATGAAGTTGAGCTTGGCTTGTTTACTAAACGAACCAAGCTCAAACGAGCTTTTATCGAGCCGAGCTTCGAGCAGCTTGCGAACGGCTTGGCTCATTTGCACCCCTAGGTCTGTTTATTGATAAAGTGGATATTCCGTTAGAGCATCACAAGTAGTTGAAACTGTCCGATACAATTTTGAGTCCAAAATTTTAATATAATTTAGAGTCCAATATTTTCAAAAAAATAAGTAGATAAATGTAGAATGATTAGATTTGTACGAGAATAGTAGAAAATGATAAAATAAACTTCGGTCCCAAAGATACTGTGATCAAAAATTAATGTAAAAAAAATAGCATAAAATCTATAATCTAGAAAATTGGACTTCAAATTATGACTTACTATTCTACAACATAAGTTCCTTCAATCTAAAATATAGAAATTGGAAGGCCCAACCTATAATTTTCACGAGTGGGATGAGACTTAAAATATAGAAATTGGAACTAGGAATGTAACTTACTATTCTACAAATTGAGCTCCTACATTTAAAATCTAGAATCTAGAATGTGGGATGGACCTTACTAATGATGCTATTAGTAGTTGGGACTCTCCAATACAATTTGGGACCAATTTTTTTTTAAAAAAAAGGTAAATGTAGAATGAGTTGGGTTTGTACGAGAATAGTAGGAAATAATAAAGTGAACCCCGGTCTCAAAGATTGTGTGGTCAAAAATTGACGTAGAAAAATGAGTTGGACTCAAAATTGGGACTTACTATTCGACAAATCTAGAAAGTTGGACTACAAATTGTATTAGACAAACTACTAATAGCATCATTAGTAAAATCTAGAATCTAGAAAGTTGGGCTCCAAATTGGAACTTACTATTCGACAAAATGAGTTCCTATAATATAGAATCAAAAAATTGGGAGGTCCAGCGTATAGTTTTCATGGATGGGATGAGATCCAAAATTTAAGAATTGAAACTAGGGATAAAACTTACTATTCTACAAAATGAGCTCCTACATTTTAAATCTAAAATCTAAAATATAGAATGTGACTTACTAATGATGCTCTTACAACGAGACTCTCACTTCCACTCCTACATGATTGGATTGTCTGCATAGGTATAACTCGTAGTAAGGGTGAAAAAAAAAAATTGTATTTTAAAAATAAATTGGATATATTTTTTAGTTTCATTCTAATTCTAATTTATATTAGTTGGAACTACTTTCAATATTTGGGTAGATGTTATCTTCTACTGCCTCGTTTGATTCACGAAATTATAGAATTGGAAAAAAAAAGTCATTTCTTTTCTATGTTTGAATACCAAAGTAACGAAAGACGAAAGAAAAATGATTCCGAATGTAAAAAAGAAAAGAAAAAAAAATTGTTTCCTCCACCCACCCAAGAATTCACTTTCCCATATTTAAGTAATTATTTTTTCTTCCATTTTTTTTGACATTTTTAAACACCGAAAAAAAATCGATAGAAATTACAATTTTTCATAGAAATTTTTTTTTTTTGATTTTATTTTCTTTTCTTTTCTGCGAACCAAATATGACATAACTTGAAAGTGGACAAAGTCATATACTTTCATATTTGGATGTTAATGCAAAAGAGGTGAAAAAGTATAATAATAATAATAATAATAATAATAATAATAAATTATTAATTATCTGATTAAATATGTAATTATTTATTAATATAAGTATGAACGATTAATATAACAAAGTATTAACAACTATTTTTAACAATTAATATTAATAAAATTGTTCTATTAATTCACCTAGGTGTGCATATGTTAAAGTGATCCACAGATAACTATAAATGTTCATCACTGCCGAGTGACTCAACTCACATATGTCATATGTGTATACTCTCTCTCTTGTGATGCACACTGCCGAGTGACTTTTAATCATCCAAAAAGCCTGGATGAACATCTCGTTTGATTTCCGGAATCATAATATAATATAATATATATTAATTTTATTATTATTATTGTATTATATTTTTTTGTTAAAAATATATAGGAGAAAAGAAAATTAATTTTAAATGAAAATAAAAAAATTCTCCATACATCAAGGATTTTTAAGACTCTTTACTCACTAGGAAGCTTCAGAGAAAGGGGTACCTGGGCCCACCGGAGACTAGGAGGAGAGCAAATAGCCTTCTTCCCACCGTAGATTATGGTACGTGTCAGTTGAGTGGCATGATTGTGATTTAAGGGAAAAGATAAGGGTATTTAAGGGTATTTAACATGAACGGAAAAGTTGGCTTATCCGTTGAGTGGCAAGATTGTAATTAGATTGGTCAAAATAAGTTGCTATGGTCACCCCTAAAATACGAACCAATGGCAAAGCATCACGTGGCCGCGCAAGACTCCGGCGGTACGTGGAGAATGACAACGGTGGAGGTTGCTTTCATATATCGAGCAATCATTTTCTTTTGCACAATTAATTCTTTTAATGAATATTAAAAATAAATAGCATATTTCAAAAACAAGTTTGGAGTTAATATTTCTTAAAAATTTTATTTCTTATTTTTCATATTTTTGTCTGATTCAATTTAAAACAACTAACTACATAGCACATGACCTTGATCTAGCTCCAAGAAAGTCTTGTTTGAACTTGCTAATAATATATGTGGAGATAGTGAAATGTGTTGTTCGTAAGTTCGTGGTCTGTTTGTTAAGATGGAGGACTTTCGTAAGAATTGACACGGTTAAAATTCTTATTTGAGAACTTAGTTTCTAATTCGATAAAAATGACATATAAAAAAATGTTGATTGGAGTTTGTTCCGAAATTAGAATACAATTTTATCTAAGGAGAGACAAACATGAAATTTCTATATAACATTTATATAAACAAAACTATCAATGTGAAATAATAATTACTTATTACGATATAGTATATATATGTACATTGTATGTATTTTGTAGATATTATTGAAAAGACTAAAACATAATTGTTATAATTATTTTAATCTTTATTAAGACTAGGTAGTAAAACTAAAAGATAACTCTTGTAATTATCTAACTAATTTTATTTATTTAATGAATAATAGTAATTGATAAACATATTTTATATTTGAGAAAATTTGGAAAATGAATAATAAATTGATGGGTTGGGGGGGGGGGGGGAGAATATTTTTTTTCTCCAGACAGAAAAGAGTGAATTTGAAAAATGAAAAAAAAAATATGTTTGAGAAATTGAAACTCGTTTGTTGCTACCTTTTATTTTACATGCAAGCAATATTTTATTTTATTTTTTGCAAGATAAATTGGTCTTCATTCTACAACCAACTATTTACAACTGTACTAGTAATGCACATGGGCATTGCACGCAAAAAAAAAAAAATGTTGAAACAAATTAAAATTTACTATAAATGTCATTGTCCCATGGAATTGAACCAACCCAGACAAGAATAATGCCTCAAACCTTGTTTTTAATTACGTGAGAATATATACTGTGCCCGACTTTATATTTGAGATCAAAGACGAACTCTAAAAGTGGTGCCATCGAAGCTTAATGTTAACATATTTTTTTTTCCATTGACGATGATACAATAGTATTATCAACACAAAATCAAAAAAATAAAACAATAAAGAAAATAGTATTTCCAAAATAATATAAATCATAATAAAACTTAAGATGTTAAAAAAAAATCGATGTTCCAGACAAATAAATAAATAAAAAACTAACAATGTTTATGATAGTTCATAATGATAATAATAGAAATAATTTTTTATTATTTTTATGTTGTTCAATTACTTCCTAGAGGACACACACGAAGAGAGAGAGAGAGAGAGAGAGAGAGACGGACAGACGGATGAAAGGGTAGAGGAGATTGAGAGCGTCATACCGTTAGAGCGGAAGGGAAGAAAATTTTGACAACACTATCTTTTGTTCTTTATTCTGACTAACCAATTTCCTCTCTCGATATTATAGTGTATTACATTTAGATATCCTATAGCAAAAAAAAATTACACAGAATCAAATAATTACAATGAGTGGACCTTTGTTAAAAATTAAATTTACATACAATAAATATTATATAAAAATTTGGGGTTCTAAATTTTTTGGCATGAGTCAGTCGCCTCGTAGGCCTATGTAAAGTCCGGACCTGATACATAGGACTTAAACTAAGTTATTTTGAGCCGTTTTAAAATCTTTTTATAAATAAAGAGTAGAGATAATGCACAAGAATAGTATGGTCTGTATATAGAGTAATAAACACACAAAGGATATTTTGGTAAAAAGGTACAGCCAGAGCGTTAGCCATATAAATAAGCCCTCCTCCTCCTCTTCCTTTACTCACCGTTACCATAGCCCGCCGTCTCCACTCTCTCTGCTTGTAGAGAGAGATTATTTTCACTAACCTAAAATGAAGATGGTTAGTATTTATTCTTGGTTCTCTTAATGTTATGAATTCTGGATAAAACCCTAGTTAGCACTATGTTGTATTTTTGGGGCTGATTTTTTTGTATGCGTATAAAATTTACAGGATCGGCGAGGGGTTTAAGGAAATTTGGGCATCGTCGCGATCGGAGCGGTGATGTGTAGTTTGACGTCGTGGGGAGGAGGAGGGTTAGGGATCCCGTCCCTTCGAATGTGAACACAGAACTGAACCCTTTCATCATTCATTGAACCATGGGATTCTCCTGGTTTGGTTTCCTTACTCTCTCATAATTCTTTATTTGGACTTTCACTTCAAATATGATTTAATTGTGGAAAACATTTGTCTTTGTCTGTGTTTATGCTGCATGAACACGGATACGGAGACACGATCCCAGAATTGCTTGTGGCTTGTCCTGCTGCGTGTTTTCGGAGAAAATGCTCATGCATCCTAGTATATACATGTAAATGATGCTAGTTATTGGTTGAATTTTTTTCACTATTTAAATGCATTTAAAGTAGGATGGGGGCTTATCTTCTTATGTACTTCAATCCATGGTAGTCAAAGGCGCGCCTAAGGTGCGTCTTGCACCTCCTTACGCAAGGCATCTTTCTCCAGGGGCACCCAAGAGGCTCCTTTCTGCAAGGCGTAACCAAGAAAAGGTGGGCCTTATGTTTTTTTTTTTTTTATACAAAAAAACTATAAGGCATGAAGATAATCCTTACCTCATACAAGTAGTTGGTTACACTTGAACTGGAAAAACTAAAATTTGAAAGCGTGGTTGGGATAATACAAACCCTTTTTAGTTCTGTTGACTGCTAGTGTTGCTCTGCTAGTTCACTTGGTTATGTTTTAAAATAATTTTGTTGGTTTTAATATGTCACTTGGTTTTATTTCTTACATTACTAATATATTTATTTATCTATACATATTTTTGTTATTTTTTATATTTGTGTCTCACTTCGCTCGGGCGCACGTCTTAAGTGCACCTTGCTTCTCGGACGATATAGACATTTTGCGTTTCGAGTGCGTCTTGCGTCTTTGACTATCTTGTTCAATCTATGTTGCACGGATACAGATACGCCACAACATGGTAAGGATACGACGACGCAGACATGACAACTATTTTGGTGTGTTTTAGCATTTTTTTTTGAAGTGTTCCATACGTACATGTGGAGTGATTAACACGACACGGTCATATTTTTGGAGTGTACTTTCTTCCTAGACTTCAATACTTACAATCCTGACTAGTGAAGAGAAATGATAATACTCGTCTTTTTCACGTTTACGTCGTGTTTGCTTGCGAGCAAATAGAGTGAGCTGGAAAAGTGAATTCATAAAAGTCTACTTTTTCTATTTGCTCGCAACCAAACACGCCATAATTGTGAAAAAGACTAGTATTATCCATTCTCTTCTATAGTCAAGATTACAAATATTGAAGTCTAGGAAAAAAGGACACTCCAAAAAATGTGACCGTGTCGTGTTGAACACTCCACATATACGTATGACACTCCAAAAAACGCTAAGAGACCAAAATAGTTGCCATGCTTGTGATCTTACCATGTCGTGGCATATCCATATCCATACAACCAGGGCCGACCCTGGCCCAGGGCGACCGCCTATGACCCACAGTCTAGGAGGGCCAAAATAAATCAGTTTAAACATAAATATATTAATAATCTTGTATCTAAAATAGAGCTAGTATATGCCATGGACCCCCCTTAATACAAATCAATTGTGGTGTAGTGGTTATTATGTTAGACTTGCATAATATAGGTCCTTAGTTCAATTCTTGGTGGTAACATTTTTTTACTTTTATTTTAGTTTTTTAATATTTTTTACAATATGTATGGGGTCCTCATTTTTAAAGTTTGCCTCGGGCCGCCATGAGCTTTGGACCGGCCCTGCATGCCTACTTAGATTGAAGTACATGATAAGATAAGCCCCCTCCCTACTTTAAATGCATTTAAATAGTGAAAATTTCAACCAATAACTAGCATCATTTACATATATATCCTAGGATGCATGAGCATTTTCTCCAAAGCACACTAGGACAAGCCACAATTAGTTTCGTGCTCGTGTCTCTATATCCAATGATGAAAGGGTTCACACTTTTATGATCACATTAAAAAAAGGTCCATCTAGGGTCGTCCAATTATGCTTACTATCCTTATTTGATGTTGAATATTGGTTATTTCATATTTGTTGCTTCTTATATTAATTTTATGCTTATTAGTTAATATTATTTGTTGTATACATAATTGCAATTTTTTTTGATTCAAGACCAGCGAATCCTGGACGGACGTCTAGGCGAGGCGGGTGGATGTCGCCTCGCCTAGCGTCCAGTACAACATAGATGTCAAGTAGCACCGACAACAAACGAAACATCACAGCCATGATCGCAACGATGCCCAAATTTCCTTAAACCGCTCACCGATCCTCTCATTTTTATACACACAAAAAAACAACATAGTAGTACTAACTAGGGGTTTATCCCGAATTCATCATATTCAAATGAATCATGAAAAATTAGGGTTTAATCGAAGAATAGATACCTCGATATGGCAAAAATCGAAAGAATCTTCACAGATTAATCCATTGATTAAGAGAAACAAGAACCAAGAATTGGTACTAGCGATCTTGACTATTCACGAAATCAAAAAAAATTAAATAGAATTCACAATTTCTATTTAAAAAAAATAATCTCTCTACAAGTTGCGCCAGTGGAGAGGGAGGGCAATAGCTATGAGTAAAGTAATAGAGGACGACATATTTATATGGTAACGCTCTTTTCAGCTGTACTATTTCACCAAAATACCCTTTGTGTTTTATTGTTTTATATACACACCATAATACCCTTTTGCATATACAGTTGTAAATAGTTGGTAGTAGAATGGAGACCAACTTTTTTTTCCTCTGCAAAAAATAAATAAAATATTGCTTGCATGTAAAATAAAAAGTGGCAGCAAACGAGTTTCAATTTCTCAAACATGAACTTTTCATTTCCCTATTCCACTCTTTTCTGTCTTGAGTAAAACAAAAAAATGGCATGCAACTGTTTGTCCTGTCCAGCTGAACTCTTCAATTTTCCAAGTCCATCTCTAACATTACACCCTAAATAAAACTCATTTGCTGGCAATGCACATATGTGACTCAATTTTCCAGCTCCATCTCAATTTTCTAGCTTAACTTCTCAATTATCTATTTCCAACTTGACCCAACCTATTTATCTACCATAATAAGTAAAACACTTATTATTGTACATCGATAGTTTTGCTTATATACATGCTATATAGAAGTTTGATATATGTAGGGATTGGATTTGAACTCAATCCTACACTATTTTACTAGCATTTACTTGACATTGCGTAACTTTTAGGTTAAACTTTAGATCCAAATGTCTTCTTACTAAAATAAAGTTTTACTTTAAGCTTCAGGACAAACTCGGTATCGCACATTTCGTCTATCTATGGAAAATCATCCAATTTTTTATGAATAAGTTCAAACAAGACTTTTTTGGAGCTAGATCAAGGTCTTGTGCGATGCCAGAGTTTGTTGTTTTAAATCGACTTTGATAAAAATATGAAAAATAAATAAATATTTTAAAAAACTATTAGCTCCAAACTTATTTTTGAAATATGCTACTTATTTTTAATATTTATTAAAAGAATTAATTGTGCAAAAAAATGATTGCTACATATATAAAAGCAATCTCCACCGTTGTCTTTCTCCACGGTCCGTGGGTGGCAGCCACATGATGCTTTGCGATTCGTGCGAATTTTAGGGTGACCATTGCAATTGACTTTACGGGAAAGTGAAATTTGCATAGACCTGCAAAGACTCGTTTTATCACTTCCTTTACCACCTTATCGAGCTTATGCAATCAAAGGGAAGGATTGCGAAAATTGTTTTTGTCAAGTGAGTGGACAACGAGTCCATGGATCAGAGAGAAGGGCAAGCGAGTATAGAATATTGTGTTAGAGTACAATTTTGGATGGACGTCTTGTATTGCCTTAAAGTGTCGGGTCCTCTTGTCAAAGTTCTTAGATTGGTTGATGGTGAGAAGAAGCCGGTGATGGGTTACATATACAAGGCTATAGATAGAGCCAAGGAAGCAATTTCAATTTCTTTTGATTATGATGAAACAAAGTATAGTGAAATTTGGAAGATCATTGACAAAAGGTTGGCAACCCAACTCCATCGACCTTTATCAATCTATTATGGAAAACAAGGTGGACCTGATGATCTTGATAAAGAGAATGAAGTAATGAATGGGTTAACTACATGCATTAGTAGATTGATCCCAAATTTTGAACTGGCAGACAAAGTTCACATGCAAAGGAAGAGAGAAGGCCACCAGGTATAATAAGCTACAAGTTGAATTAAAACATTTAGTTGATTGGTTTAATTATTAATTTGTTCTTTGTTTAATTTACATTATAATAGTTGATTGGTGGAGTGCATTTGGTGCGGGAACACCAGAGTTGCAAACCTTTGCAATTAGAGTTCTTAATCTAACTTGTAGTTCTTCCAGATGCAAAAGAAATTGGAGTGCATTTCAACAAGTGTTTCAAATTGTGACTTACGAGATTTGAAATTAGTATCCACTAATCCTTTTGTTCATTTGTACCTTCAATATTTGCAGCTCCATAGCGAGAGAAGGAAAAGGCTTGAGCATTCTCGATTAAGTGACTTGGTCTTTATCCAGTATAATCATGCACTTAAACGTAGATTTGACATGAGAGAAAGCCTTGATCCCATCCCATTGAATGAGATTGACCGTGCCGATAAGTGATTAAGAGGTAATATGGAGAAATGTGTGGAGTATGAAGACCTTGTTCATGATAGTTATGACTCGACATGGGCAGTCGTCGATGAAGCTCGTGGAGTGAACCTAGCCCTAATTTGAGATCTCGTGGAGTAAAGCCTAGTCCCAATTTCAGAGCTCGTGGAGTAGAGCCTATCCCAAATTGAGAGTTCACTGTACATCAAAGACTTCAAGGGTAAAGACAACAATAGGGTCCTCCGTCATATTTTTCAAGACCAGCACCATCTACGCTGTGACTTTTTGGATGAGGAAGAAGAGACGGAGAATGATGAGGCGGAAGAGAAAAATGATGAACAAAATCTATCAATCAATGATAACAAAGATTTCATTTTTGATGATAATATTCAGGATGATCTCTTAGACTTTCATGGTGAAGGTGAATAATGGATTATTGAGTAGGAAGAAGAAGGATTTGTTAAGTCATTTAGGAATATGGAACATTGACTCGTTGATTGTCTAATGTTTGTTTTTTCATTTGAACAATTTGTCTTCTATCATAATGATTTATGTGTGATGTTATTGTTTTAAACTTAATGTTGTGTTTCATAGACTATTTTGTAATATTGTTAAGTTAC